>JAJSOF020000011.1:169386903-169614403 GCA_025594305.2 Periplaneta americana
TCCACCGTTTCCACATATTGGACAGCCCCGAATGCCCTTGTGGGAAGGGCGATCAGACAGCTGAGCATCTAATCTTCCAGTGTGCTATTCTTGATAAAGAAAGAAGTGTGTTCAGAAACAACATCCTAAAACTAGGTGGTCACTGGACTAACACATTGAGTGAACTAATGCTTAAATATAAGAAACAATACATAGAATTTGTTCAATCTGTAAATTTAGAAAAGCTATAACCCCAAAAGGAAGAAGAAGAGAGCAAAGAAAGAAACAGAGTTGTAAATAGTGTATACTCGTATAGTAGTGTAATAACAATATAACAAGTGCAATCAGTAGCCATAGTGAAAATTGTGTAACTATATAACACTCATCTCTTAGTAATACTAGCGATATAGCAGTGTATCAAGTATAAACATAAATGGGAAGGAACTAGATAATTATCAACCACACTCAAAGTACATTGAAGCCATATGTGACATTTATCTAATAGTGATCATCTAATAGTAATTTAGAATTGTATCGAATGATCAACAAGGCATGTAGTATTACTAACCTTGTAATGGAACATGCTGTCCAATAAAAAAAAAAAAAAAAAAAAAAAAAAATACATACATACATACATACATACATACATACATACATACACACATACATACACACATACATACACACATACATACACACATACATACATACATACATACATACATACATACATACATACACACACATACATACACACATACATACACACATACATACATACATACACACATACATACACACATACATACATACATACATACATACACACATACATACATACATACATACATACATACATACATACATACATACATACATACATACATACATACATACATACATACATACATACAATTTTATATATTAAGATAATACAGAGCAGAACAGTAGACATGCCACAAATTATTTCGGAATGGTAAGACTTTCCTGTGTTATGAACCAACAGGATTACAACGAAGAGCTAAACACAATCAAATACATAGCACAAGAAAACGGATACAACCCCAACATAATAGACAACACAATACGTAAGACGAAAGATAATCACAAAAAAGATAAGAATACAACACAAACACAAGAACACAAAAAATATATCACACTAACATACGAAAACAAAAACACACACAAAATTGTAACCTCATTCAATAAATTAAATTACAACATCGCATACAGAACAAATAACACTCTACAAAAACATCTCAACACACAAACAACACAAACAAACAAATACAACCACACAGGCGTATACAAACTCAAATGTAACACCTGCAACAACTTCTACATAGGACAGACAGGCAGATCATTTCAAACACGTTACAAAGAACACATCACAGCCATTACAAAATTACAAAACACCTCCACATATGCAGAACACATCACAAATGCTAACCACACCCACAGAGACATCAACAGACATGGAAATACTACACATCCAACCAAAAAGCCAGAAACTCAACACACTAGGACAATATGAAATATACAGACACACGAAAACACACCCCGACGATATTCTCAACACACAACTCAACTTCAAAACACACACACTCTTTGACTCTACACTATACCACAGGAACACACCCTCACAGGAAACAGAACAAGTGGCGCCAAGATCAACAACGACCAGTTCTGAAGATGACCCATAAATAGGTCGAAACATGTAAACGAGGTAGGTTGAAATTTAACACAGGAAAGTCTTACCATCTAAAGGCTTTACCATCAACCAAAAACGTATTTAAAAATAGGCTTAAGGACTTTACTAATAGACGGTAATTATACACAGTATTTAAAGGGTGTAATTGATATTTTGTTATTGAAGTGTTGTATCAGTGAAGAATTATGTTGTGTCAGTGAAGTGTGTTGTGTCAGTGAAACGTGTTCCTGTCAGTGAAGCTTTATAGTTTATAGTGGCAGTGCAAAGTATTTGAACAGTGAAATGTTTTTGAAGTGTTAGTGAAATCAGGATAGAATCAGTGAAATGTGTCGTAGTTCCAGTGCAGTGAGTGAGTTGACAGCGAAATGAGTGTAATGTTGAAAGGTACTTGTGCAGATATGAACATATCATACTCATGGGTTTTAGTTCGAACATAGGTTTAAGGTACAAATTAGATTTACTTTAAATGTTATTTTAACTGATCGTGATTCATTTAATTTAGGATGTTCCCTGTTATTATTATTATTATTATTATTATTATTATTATTATTATTATTATTATTATTAGTATGAATTATTAGTATTATTATTAATTGTATTTTTTATTAATTGTGTTTATTATTGTCTTTATTGAGTGTAATTAGTTACCACTGCCACCGGGTATATACCCATTGCAGTGTGAATAAATGCATACATACATACATACATACATACATACATACATACATACATACATACATACATACATACATACATACATACATACATATATATTCCGAAGTGATACAGTGTTAAAAGTTGTGTAATCAATATGTATACAAATTATTATTATTAATATTATTATTATCACCTGGTGCTTTCCTCCCATATTTTAGAAACCACATTATTGTGATATTGCTTCAAAGTGAGATTGTACAGAATGTATCTTTCCTGTACTAAAACAACTAATTTATCCGCATTCTAAATAATGTGCCTGGTCTGTGTTGTTGCAGGCGATGGTGGAGGCCCTCGCAGACCAGCCCCACGTGCACCAGCCTGCCATGGAGACACTCGAAAGTGACGCCATCTTCTTCCTGGCACATGCTCAGGTAATGCACTAACCAGGGTGCAATCCCCAACCTTCATGCAGTTGCTAGTATCTCCAATTTATCAGTGACCAAACACTTCGATAATTGTGAATTTCTGATGTTGGTAGTAATATTCATGGTGGTGTAATGGGACAAAAGTGTCAGGTATGACTATAACAACTGAGAATAGGGGTGCACTTTTAAAATGCCATTTTTTGTCTTCACGTGTCCAACTTTTTTTTTGCCTTTATATGAGTTGTGATATATACATATATTCAAAATATTAACATGTATATTGATACCTGCTTAGGTGGTTATGCAATACGCAATACTAGAGTGCACTTGGTTGAGCTCCTGCCTCATGTGGACTGCTCTACAATGTGCAATATTCGACTGCACATGGAGGCCATGAGAAAAACTGGTCTACCTAATTGCTTTAAGTGTTATTGCCTAGCTAGCTCATTCTTGCAGCGGACTCTTCAATTGTATATGCTAATGGAGTTACGTTAGGATGCTAGGAAGAAATATGAATGAAATATGTAACATTTGCATGGAGTGTGTTTAAGGTTTCTTTGTAAGTGAGGGTGGGGCACGCCCTGTTTCAGACGCTGTGCACAGTCTCCACAGCGCAGCAGGATGACCGTGATGACACCGCGAGCTTTGAGCCCAGGGGACGCGCACTGTGAGTATAAACAGAAATATGTCATATTCACAGTTGTAGTGAGAATTCCCGTTTTTCTCAGTTGGCAGAGCAACTAGCTACTGACTGGAAGGTCCTGGATTCATTTCCGGGTGGTGACGGGATTTATCTCAGTACCAGGTCTTTCTCAGTGGTCAAAGGTGGTCAGAATGTGGTCCCAATCACACCACCTCATTCTAGTGCCAAGGTCAAAAAAGCCTGGTGCTCTACCTCCATGCCTCCCAAACACCTTCATGGCAGTGAAGCTGAGTGGATGGTGTGAGTAGCTGATTCTTGCAACTGTAGTTAGGTTGGCAGCATTGATACACATTTCAGCATTGAAACAAAATTGTACTCTCCTTCGACCATTCTATGACACTCCAAAAGATATCCTAAAATTGCTAACATTGGAATGTATTCATACTAGATTCCCTAACACTGATGGAGCCCTATTGTACAACCAAAATGGAGAAAGTACTGTTGCTATATGTCCCCTCTTCTCGTTTTATGAGCTATAAAATTTGATGGAGAAGTTGAACCCAATCTGTTTTACACTTCAAAATCTGTTGTACCTGATCTCTTATTTTCAATTAGCTGTTATATTCAGTGATTCTAAAGCAGCTATTATTACTATAACAATCAATCTGTCACCTAAAAGTAAAAAAAAAAATAACTGATTATTGGAAAATTATACATCATCTGATAAAGCTTAACAAAGGAATAGTTTTTCAATGGGTACCAGCACACACTGTAGATTATCTGGTAATGAAACTACTGAGTGCTTTGGTAACAATAAGAAGGGAAGTAATATCTTACAAAACCCCAGTCAATTTTATTATTCCCAACAGTTAAAAGTTCACACCTGTGGAGTAACGGTCAGCATGTCTAGCCATGAAACCAGGTGGCCCGGGTTCGAATCTGGTTGGGGCAAGTTACCTGGTTGAGGTTTTTCTGAGGTTTTCCCTCAGCCCAATATGAGCAAATGCTGGGTAACTTTTGGTGCTGGACCCCGGACTAATTTCACCGGCATTATCACCTTCATTTCATTCAGACGCTAAATAACCTGAGATGTTGATACAGTGTCGTAAAATAACCCAATAAAACAGAAACATAAAATAACAGTTAAAAGAGTAATCAACTCAAAATGTCAATATATATCATTTCCACGAAATTTCAGATAATACAAGATAGGTGTGTCTCAGTGTATAACAAAATATAATTCCAAAGTATCCAAGGAAAAGTGCAGCTGTGTTCTTTCGATTTTTCAGAAGGCAAGACAGCCAAACCACTTGAACAGAATTGGAATTACAGTAGTGTGCAAATTAATCCGAACAACATAATTACTTATGCAAAAACACTCAAACGGGATAAAAAAGGATCTAAGACATACCTCAGTAATCTATGTGGCCTCCCTTGTTCCTAATAACAGCTCTGAGACGATTTGGCATGGATTCCACTAATTTCCCACAAATATTCTTCATTTCTTCATCGCGAAACCATACACCAATGAGGGCAGAAATCATCTTCTCCTTTGTAGAACAATCCATTTTTTGCATTCTTCTTTTGCAAATTAACCACAAGTTCTCAGTGGGGCTGATGTCGGGTGAGTTGCCTGGCCAGGGGAGTACCTGAATATTCTTCTTGTTGAAGAATTCTGTAGTTTTTCGAGATGTATGGCATGGTGCCAGGTCTTGTTGAAACACACCTCTGCCATCCGGAAATGATTTTTGCAGCTGGGGTACGATTCTGGTTTCCAATAAGTGAATATATTTGTCAGAATTCATCATTCCCTTGCTCCAGGCCCTTCATGTGTAAAACAACCCCAAAACATTACTTTAGGGGGGTATTTGGGTGCTTGTTGGAGATGAGCTGCTGTTACTTTTTCGGATCCTTTCCGTACGTAAGAAACACTGTGGCCGTGGACCTTGAAATGAGACTCACTGGAAAAAAGTACATTCTTCCAGTCATTCACTGTCCAGTGTTGATGTAATTTTGCCCACATTAAGCGTTTTTTGCACATAACAGGTGTTAGCAGTTGCTTCTTAATAGGCTTACGAGCCCTTCGTCCAGCTTCCAAAAGCCTACGCCGCACTGTTGTGACGTGAATATTCGCCCCAGTGGTAGCCATTAACTCGCGGGTTAAGTCGACAGCAGTTAGTCTAGGATTTAATTTCCTTTTCCTGACAATTAAACGATCATCTGCAGGTGAAGTCTTCCTTTTCCGGCCACAGTTTCCTTTTTTCTAGGGTGTGATGGATCCAGTCTCCCTGTATCGTTTTATGATCGAATTAACAGTAGCCAAACCTATGTGACATTCTGCAGCAATTTGCCTCTGTGTCATAGAAGAATGCCCTGCTAATGTTATAATTTTAGACCGTTTTCGTGGAGTTGTATCCATTTGTGAAGACGACAGAATGTACACAGGATTGCAGTATTAAGTCTTCAACACAACTGAAATGCTTGTAAGTACAAAACGACAGGCAAAATGTCACATACTATAAAAAAAATTATGACAGACCTTCAACAATGGAATTACACGTACTACAGATGTCAATTAAAGCGGTATGAGCAGCTGTGAGGCCAACAATGACAGAAAATGTAAAAATAGGTCGTGTTTGGATTAATTTGCACGCTACTGCATTGCTTCATCACTTTGTCCAATGTGCAGTCTTCAGAAAGAAATGGATCAGAATCATCTTCAGCAATGTCCAGCCCTTTCCTCTAAATCCACTGTGTATGAGGAATATTGGAGAGCAAGAGAGTTAATACCTTTTTTTGCCAAGAATTCACAATTAGTTGTCAACAACATAAGTTATTGATGTCACATTTGTGAATAATTAAAATTAAGTAATAAAGAAATTAATAAGTATGTTTCTGGCTGCAGATATTGGTCAGAAGCGAATTAAAGATTTTGGAAGATAGTTAAATGGTAGATGATTCAAAAAGTTTAGTACTAGGTGTCGAAAGCTATTTCCAGAGAGATAGATAGCTAGCACAAAGCCTGTCCTATGGATTGTGAAATTACAAATGTTGAGCTTTGCACTAGTCAGCAAAGTTACTTTACAGTGATTTCCTACTCTAGTCTGCCAGTGGCTTACTGTTGATTTTGTCCTTTTGTTTCAGACTCAAGACTGTCCTGAGGCAGATGCCAGTGTTCACACAGGCATTTTCGTGCACGGGTGCGACAGAAGTGTGTGAAGAGATTCTGTAGACTGAGACATGTGATTTCTATTGTGTACATAGATTTCTCCTTTTGCTACACTAATATAAGTTTGTACTCATGTAAATAAATAAAATATATTTCGTATCTATAAGTACATGATGTGGTACCCCTTCACTCCGATGATAGAACATCTTTTTCTTGTCATCAACCTGATTATATTTATAACATTTCGGATTACTTTGAAATCAATCAATCAATCAATCATCCTTACATAATAAGTGATGAATTTGAAGTTAAAATAATCACGACAGATCATATTTGTACATCTGAACATCCTTGGAAATATATATACAAGGTTAGTTAAAAGTCCCGCACCACCTAAGTAACTTTTGAAGCATGTGGTTCAGTGACATGAAATTTGGTATGTGAGGATAACCATATGTTAAGAACTCAATAATGGCATTACCGAGTTTTTTCTACTTACGGTTTAATCGGAAGTAACTCCAACTCTCTTATTTTAAATGGAACAGCCAATACATTATTTTATTTTTGAATAGTGCTCATTAAGAGCTTTTCAAAAAGTATCCACACTTGATACTTCTGTACAAATTCAGTGTTGCTAAGTCAAGAAAACAGAAAAGTGTATCAAATAATAAAATACTCCTTACTTACTTACTTACTTACTTACTTACAAATGGCTTTTAAGGAACCCGCAGGTTCATTGCCGCCCTCACATAAGCCCGCCATCGGTCCCTATCCTGTGCAAGATTAATCCATTGTCTATCATCATATCCCACCTCCCTCAAATACATTTTAATATTATCCTCCCATCTACGTCTCGGCCTCCCTAAAGGTCTTTTTCCCTCCGGTCTCCCAACTAACACTCTATGTGCATTTCTGGATTCGCTCATACGTGCTACATGCCCTGCCCATCTCAAACGTCTGGATTTAATGTTCCTAACTATGTCAGGTGAAGAATACAATGCATACAGTTCTGTGTTGTGTAACTTTATCCATTCTCCTGTAACTTCATCCCGCTTAGCCCCAAATATTTTCCTAAGCACCTTATTCTCAAACACCCTTAACCTATATTCAGTTCTCAGAATGAGAGTCCAAGTTTCACAACCATACAGAACAACCGGTAATATAACTGTTTTATAAATTCTAACTTTCAGATTTTTGGACAGCAGACTGGATGATAAAAGCTTCTCAACCGAATAATAACAGGCATTTCCCATATTTATTCTGCGTTTAATTTCCTCCCGAGTGTCATTTATATTTGTTACTGTTGCTCCAAGATATTTGAATTTTTCCACCTCTTCGAAGGATAAATCTCCAATTTTTATATTTCCATTTCGTACAATATTCTGGTCACGAGACATAATCATATACTTTGTCTTTCCGGGATTTACTTCCAAACTGATCGCTTTACTAATAAAATACTCCTTCCTTAACAAAAACAAAACAAAGCTAGCTCACCTTCTAAATTATGTGTTCAAATTGGTAGCCCTCAGCTGCTTTACAATGTGTCACTCGATCATAGAAACCATTTAAGGAATGATTTAACCAGGCTTTAGGAATATCTTGCACCACTTCCATTCTTATTTAGCAACACTGAATTTGTACAGAAGTATCAAGTGTGGGTAATTTTTGAAAAGCTGTTAATGAGCACTATTCAAAAATAAAAAAATATATTGGGTGTTCCATTTAAAATAAGAGAGTTGGAGTTACTTCCGGTTAAATCGGAAGTAGAAAAAACTCGGTAATGCCATTATTGAGTTCTTAGTATATGGTTATCCCCACATACCAAGTTTCATGTCACTGAACCGTATGCTTCAAAAGTTATTTAGGTAGTGCGGGACTTTTAACTAACCCTGTATATTTCTGTGGAGTGTAAAGTTGGATACATTAAATGTTTGCTTGGCTTATTTGGAGTTGTGAGCACTTTTGAAAGATTTAATTGATTTTTCTCGTATTTGAATATGTTGTGGGAGATTAGAACATCTCTTTCCACACAGCATACAATTTTATATCTTGCAGATATTTGTGCAGACAGTCAGCACTTATGAGGCAACTAGGTCAGGAAATAATGAGGTAGGGTGGCTAGTTCCTTCCCCCCTTCTTTGCATACCTTGCTAATTAGCTACATGTTACACTAATCAGACTTCAGATGCATACAAACAACTGTTTTTCCTCTTGACGCATATCATCAAATGAGATGTACTGCCTGATATGGGGCAGAAACAAGGACATAACTACGAAGTTAAGAAAAACGACTGGAAGCATTTGAAAATAATGTGGATATGGAGAATGGAGCGTGTGAAATGGATAGAGAGAATAAGAAATGGAGCTGTGTTGGAAAGAGTGGGTGAAGAAAGAATGATGCTGAAACTGATCAGGAAGAGAAAAAGGAATAGGCTGGATCACAGAAACTGCCTACTGAAGGATGTACTGGAAGGAATGGTGAACGGGAGAAGAGTTCGGGGCAGAAGAAGATATCAGATGATAGACGACATTAAGATATATGGATCATATGAGGAGACTAAGAGGAAGGCAGAAAATCGGAAAGATTTGAGAATGATGAGTTTGCAGTGAAAGACCTGCCCTTGGGCAGAAAACTGTAATGAATGAATTATCAGTAATACATTTTTGTCGAAATTTGTGTTTAATATACTCTGTCCCCAGTACATCTAAATGCCACAAATTACACATCCAAATCCCTTTGTACACATTTATGGCAAGTGGCTGTAGTCAAAGACGTCATGTACTTGGATGGAATGAGGTTATCCAAGCTGTCAGCTTGAGTAGAAATAACGTTGCATTGTTATAAAAGCTGGAAAGAATGCAACGGATATTGCAGGCTTTACAGGCTGATCATTGTACGACCATCCATTCAGAAGTGTCCAGTAGTGATGGAAGCAGAACCTGTAAGTAGGAAACCTTGATATTATGTGAATGTTCACTGTTCGGTCAATTTAAAAGTTGAGTAAACAATGCATGTTCAATGATGAATAATCATTCATGAGGTTAAATAAGAAGGACTAGCTCATATGAATCACAAACAATTTTGATAGATTAAGTCATGCTCTATATCAGCGATTCTCAAACTATGGTCCGCGGACCACCTGTGGTCCTTGAAAAAAGACAGAAGAAAAAATAAAATTCAAACAAATTGGCGTATCACACTATAGCTGAAAATATCAGAGTTTGTAAATGACACATGGCAATCGTCTTTCACTTTTTCTCCCAGTACTGACATTTTATGACATTTATTTATCCTACCAGTCTATCGACTTCCCTTCTACTCTCAGGAACAAAAGAGGGATTTAAAGCACTATGAACGTGTGTTTCTCGCCATCTTTTCCCTGCACATCTGGCACTGTGCCTGTAACCCAGCCAGGGACTACCCGAATTCATAACAGGACCAAAGTACCGAACCTTTTCATGTACTTATGACTTTCTTAATAGTTTGCACATTGAAATGGTCACGTACTGTACGTCGTACACCAATAATAGAACATGCAAAATTGCATCTTTTCTTGTTGAAAATCGGGCATGTTTCTGCATTAATTTTTTTTTTTTTATTTCTGTTTTTGCAGATAACGATATAAGAAATTTTCTTCTATTAACATTAACTTAATAAGTTAATACTAATATAAAATTGATTGAATTAAAATTAATTTTAATTAATTATTTCTACATTAAAATGTAAGTATATTGATATTAAAATATGCTACATAAATGATAAATTTGCTTTCGAAGGGAACAAGAGTAAGGTGGTCTGCGGAACTGTTCTGACTTAAAAAGTGGTCCCCACTTCAGAAAAGTTTGAGAAACGCTGTTCTATACCATCTTGGTTTAAGGCATCATACCTAGGACTCGCATTATGGAATGTGTGTTGGTTCGAGTCCTCGTGGGGAAGGAATTTTCCCATGAAATTTCAGCCAATGTATGAGACTGGTGTCCACCCAGCATCGTCATAAATTTGGGAAGCTAAAATAGACAGTGAAATCCAGTTATGAAAACCAGCTAGGCCCTATAATGGCTGGGAGAATCATCATGCTAACCACACGATACGTCCGTTCAGATTGGATGATCGTTCACCTCTACTGAGGCATGTGGACGTGAGACGAGCAGTTGGCTGGACGCCTTTGAACCTACATAGACTATCGTTTCACGGACAGATAATGAATCAAGTTATTTGTTTTTTTTTTATTTCATCTTTACCCTGCAGTTACTACAGTCCTCAATAGATGTCAGTGCCAAAGTGTGGGTGATTTGGTGGTGTGGTATGCCTGAGATACCTATCAGGGCTACCACTATCTGCCAGCAGGCTGCGACCGCCCCTGGTAAAGATGGCAGCCGGTCCAATTGCTGAAAGGAATCAAGGTAAATATTCACTTTAATTTTGTATTTGAGGCATCTAAACTGAAAATTGGTACAGTGCAGCTTTAATTCTTGCTAGTTTGTTATGTATCCTACTTTACGAACTCAGTGAAATTATTTATTTCATGCGTATTCCAAACTTCTTCTAATCATTTTAGCGTTTGTTATGTGTACCTGTACGCAACTGATACATTTTGTGTAAATTACTTGAATTAGCTCGGATCAGATCTTAGGAGGAATTTATCACAGGAAATTCCCTAAGAAAATGGTGCCAAGATTATTTATCAAGGTGATATATATTTGCTGTAAAATATGCTGAGAGCAAAAATGGCATGAGTGAATGTTACTCCCACCCTTGAGGTTAGGAAACTAAGATTATTTTCATGTTTACTTTACATACCCATTTAGGAAACTGGCTGTTGGTGATGAAATAGCCATTGACTGTTATAACGAAAATATATTGTCTTAATTATGATTTAAATTAAAGAATTGCAGATAGACGCTAAAATTTGTACGTAATGTTATAGTAATCTGCAATGTAGCTCATTTTAGATAAAACGGGCCATAATGTGTGAGTAGTTTCGAATCTAGTGTGAAAGTAGCTTTAAAGCGGTTTTACTTTTGCATTTCATTGCCATCTTGATGTAGATTGCAGACCTTGATGAAACCATCTTATTCTTTTTTAATTTTTTAGATGCCACAATTTATGTGGGTGGCCTCGACGAGAAAGTTACGGAAGCCTTAATGTGGGAACTATTTGTTCAGTCAGGTCCAGTAGGTGAGTATTGATATGGATATTGCTTTATATATAATTTTGTGTTTAAATTTTTTGTGCCTAATTAATTAAGGTTGTTTGTCTGGCATTTGTTTGCTTTAGCACCACAACCTTTGGCCATACGTCATTGAGCTAGCCCCTCATTCTAACCTAACTTAACCCATCCTAGCCTTTAACAATATTTATGGAAATACACGATAGTGGTGGGGAAAACACAGTGCAGGGATAAACTCCAGAACATGGATTGCACCCTTTCCCTCTTACTTCAAAATTCCAACCTTGTGCACACAAAATAAATTATTGGCACTAAAAAGTGCCTTTTCGTAAATATAATGATGCGCATTCGACAAACGCAGACAAATCTGCTCTTTTTAGTATTTTAGGCGTAGATGGGAGGATAATATTAAAATGGATTTGAGGGAGGTGGGATATGATGATAGAGACTGGATTAATCTTGCACAGGATAGAGACCGATGGCGGGCTTATGTGAGGGCGGCAATGAACCTTCGGGTTCCTTAAAAGCCATTTGTAAGTAAGTAAGTAAGACATAATTTGGTAGGTGCAGTCCGTGTTCTAAAATTTTCCCAGATAACCTCAGCTTTGTAAATCTTGGACCGTGTTTTGTGTTGTCAGTGAATGTGCACATGCCGAAAGACCGCGTGACACAGATGCACCAGGGCTACGGCTTCGTGGAGTTCATGGGGGAGGAGGACGCGGACTACTCCATCAAGATCATGAACATGATCAAGCTGTACGGCAAGCCAATCCGTGTCAACAAGGTAATGACGGGCAAGCTTGGTGATTGTGCCAAATTGAACGTTGGTCAGTATGGAGCACGTCATTGAGAATCAGTGACAGGTTAGGTTCCGCTTGTTCAGGTTTTTTGGTTCGTTACTTTTTTTTTAGGCATACCAAAAACCTGAACAAACCTAACCTGTCACTGATCCTTCATGATGTCCGCCATACTGACTAACGTTTAATTTGACAGAGAACAAAATAATTACCGCAAGCTTAAAACAAATTCATGTTTACTTTAAAAGAGGTTGTTGTGACAAGGCCTTACTTTCGTCTGGAACAGTTGAGGTGTAAAGGAGAAAATGAATGAATCAAAGATAAGAGGACTAATAATAAATCTGTAGCCGAAATTTTTCTGGTAATTTTCGATTTTCCAAAAATAATTGGTCCTAACATATATAATTAACCACCCCGAAACCGAAAATCGCTTTTTTGAAATTTTTGTTTGTATGTCTGTCTGTCTGTCTATTTGTCTGGATGTTTGTTACCTCTTCACGCGATAATGGCTGAACTGATTTCGATGAAAATTGGAATATAAATTAAGTTCGTTGTAACTTAGATTATAGGCTATATGGCATTCAAAATACGTTATTTAAAAGGTGGGTTATAAGGGGGCCTGAATTAAATAAATCGAAATATCTCGCTTATTATTGATTTTTGTGAAATATGTTACATAACAAACGTTTCTTTAAAAATGATTTCTGATAAGTTTTATTCTCTGAAAAATTTTGATAGGACTGATATTTAATGAGATAAATGAGTTTTAAAATTAAAATAACTGCCATCTAAGGCGGTGTATTGAAATAAAAAAGAAGTGACTTCGTCTATAAGGGGCCTTGGACACAACAATCGAAACCTATGAAACATAGCCTACAGACAATGTTTCTGTGTTTGTATGAAGCTAAATTAATCGATTTGTATAATTAATTATTATTTCACCATTGGAAAGTGTAGTTTCTCTGGATGGACATAATGCTATAATGTTATTACAGTAACTTGTGAGTGAATTGAGGACAGGTAAGATTAAAATAGCTTCTTATGTACAGAAAACTTGATAGGTTATTCTGTATATTCATTTCCTGTATTTCTTAAAATAATGTTTATTAACATATTCATTTTTATCTCAGAGAATTGACGAACAACGAGAGTGTATTGATTTAGTATGCAGTAATAGTACGTTAGCTTAGTAATCCATTATTGTATAATTCAAATTTTAACTATGCTCAATTGAATCGTGTTAAAATACACAAAACATATATGCAATAAATGCAATGCAAAAAAATTGGGTAATGAGCCAAGCAGATTATGTTGCGCTGTTGTAAAAGCTGTTCCTCCTGAGATTCAAGAGCTCCCACAGCAAATTAAAAACTTTCTAATTCGAGTACATCCGTTATCAATACACTTTTTCATAATATAATATAATATAAACATAATAATAAATCTGTAGCCAAAATTTTTCTGTTAATTTTCGCTTTTCCAAAAATAATTGGTAATAACAATTAAGAAACATGTTAAAGGAATTGTCATTGCACCAAATGAGTGTCTCTGGACCAAAATGATCGCATTTTAATATTTTAAATACAATTTAAATTAAGTAACATATTAAACGATTTATCCTTCTATCAAACACGAATGTTCCCTGGATCAAACGTCCTATTTTAATTATGTAATTACTTTATATTTATTTCTAACGGGTGCAGCGGAGCGCACGGGTACGGCTAGTCATAGATAAGAGGACTGTGGGTTTGTTTCTTAGAGAGTAAAATCTGTAACGAGGAAGCGTGTGCCGTTTGCTGGATCGTCTGTAGATGGTTCATTGCAGCCAATTGGTAAACCTCTCTCTTCTGTATTCCAGGCATCAGCTCACCAGAAGAATTTAGATGTTGGTGCGAACATTTTCATTGGGAACTTGGACCCAGAAGTTGACGAAAAGCTCCTCTACGATACATTTTCTGCCTTCGGCGTGATTCTCCAGACACCAAAGGTAAGGCGTCCAATCTTATTGAATTGTAATAATATGCAGTGGCAGCATGAATCGGATTTCGAACATGTCCCTTTTGCTTCCTGTGTTAAAAACCTTGGAGTTTACTTTGATACGCATTTAAACTGGAATAACCAAGTAACCCATATTGCCAAAAAAGTGCTTTCCATACTACATTCCTTAAACAGCATTCGAAAATTCCTTCCGCTATCACTCAAGAAAATACTAGTGGAAACACTAGTAATGCCCCACTTCGATTATTGTGATTCTCTACTGACCGACCTCAATGTCAACCAGTTGCAAAGATTACGTGTTCATAATTTTATTCTTGTGTTCGCTTCGTCTGCGATGTCCATCGCGCTGACCACATTACCCCATCCTTCCAAACTCTAAACTGGCTACGGCTTAACGAACGTAGAAATTTTCATTCCCTTGTTCTCCTTTTCCAAGTCCTTCACACCTCTACACCTACCTACCTTGCCTCCCGTTTCAGTTACCTGTCATCATATCATAATCTCTTCACACGCACGCAAAATAGCCGCAGACTAGCCATACCAACACATAAGACATCATCGTATTCATCATCATACATAATCTCGCTCTCGCGCTTGTGGAATACCCTACCCAGTGACATCAGAGACTGTCGGAATTTAGTAGCGTTCAAAAGCAAACTTATTAAGCATTTTCTTACTGCGTAGAGTAGGTTTAATTTTTATTCAAGTAAAAAAAAAATCTTTCTTTGTTCTTAACTTCTATAATAAACTGTCTAGCCTTTATTAATCAGTTAATCTTTTAGTACTTTCATTTTTATTGTATTTGTAAATTTAACATTAATTGTAATTATAATTGTAATTGTGTTCTTAATATTGTAGTTGTAATCCCCTGGTAGAGGGGAAGAGAAGGCCTGATGGCCTTATCTCTACCAGATGAAATAAATAAATAATGTGTAAATTACAAAACTAAACACATTCATAGGCGAGTTCTCTTTCACTTATTGTTCACAATGGACAATTGCATCACGGATACTCGAATACAGAGTACATTGCACCAATTCGGACATAATTCTTTTTTTGCATAATCACATTTTACTGGCAGATATGGAAGATACACTTCAGAGATCAGGGTGCTTAGCAATCATTTACAGAAAGTTACGACATAGAAATACTATAAAAACTCGTCAATTGGGGGATAAGTTGACCGGTTTAACGAAAGTTCGGATTAACTGAAATAACCGAAAAGAACGTAATGGAAAGTACATTAAAACTCCGTTTATAGCAACAAAACACATTCTTTATGGTGTATTTAAAGGGTATATACTTACATACATTATATAATACCGTAAAATGTAAAGCAATACATACGTAATACCCATAATTATGATGATGTGTCCGATGGACCTGCGAACTAGATGGATTTTCTTTATTTTTAATACTATAGGTGTAATATTGTAATTGCATAGTTAATGTGTAAAAATAAGGCTTAAAACAAGGTTCTTTAATTTTCCAAATTCAACTAGTTTTTTCCCTGTCCGCATTTTAAGCGAAATCCGGCTTATCGAGGTTTTATTGCATCTGGAAAAAGATCTAAAATCATGGCCTTCAAAGTTAGTAGTGAATTCCGTAAAGAGAACATTATTTTGGAACAAATCAACACATTCAAATATTTAAGATTATGTTTTCTATGGAAGTGAAAAGAATATGAATTTCAAAATTATAAATTTCGTCAGTTGTTGGTCCTGTCAGTTCCATTTAAAAACCGTCCTTGACTGTAGATACACACAAAATATGAAAGTGTGCATCATAGAAGGCGAACTACATAACACTATATGATTAATGGAGGAATGGTGGTAGAGGAAACTGGAATAACTATCACCAAGCACCATCTTTAGCCATCACAAATTCCAGTTGAACCCGGGTTTCCACCATAGAAAGCCAACATTCTAGTAGCTATTTGGCTGACAGTGCATCTGTCATCTACATGTTGTTCAGTATTTAGTTTTGTGTTATAAATAGGTATTCTTTAAGAAAGCATTCATTTGTTTTACTTTGCACCGTCTTTGCTGATTCAATATTAATGGGAGTTTTACTTTAGAAAAGTTTAGTGTCCTTTTTTTTGTAGATGGTTGGATTTTTGCTAAGTAATAAATTTCACGACAGACACATGGTAGTTATGGTGGTGTTCACAGAGCTGTTGTCTTGGTGACAATTAATGTGTATTGATGAAATTGCAGATTATGCGTGACCCAGAAACAGGCAACTCGAAGGGCTTCGCCTTCATCAACTTCGCAAGCTTTGATGCTTCAGACGCCTCCATCGAAGCAATGAATGGACAGTACTTGTGCAATCGCCCCATCTCTGTGTCGTATGCGTTCAAGAAGGACGCCAGGGGCGAACGCCACGGCTCGGCAGCAGAGAGACTGCTGGCGGCACAGAACCCGCTGTCACAGGCCGACCGCCCTCACCAGCTGTTCGCAGATGCACCGCCTCCTGCACCGCTCCCCCAGCCGCCAACACTGGTGCCGCCCCCACCTCCAGTGGCTATGCTGGGCATGGTCCCACCGCCTCCACCCACTCCTGGCATGCACCCGCCTCCTCCACCACCAGTGCCACCCCCCTCCACAATGCCACCTCCTCCAATGACTATTCCGCCTGGCATTCCTCCCCCTCCACTGCCACCACAGCCGATGCATCCCCCGGGCCATCCACCGCTGCCTCCGGGCCCACCTGGTCCCCCGGGGATGCCGCCCCCACCACTGAGCAGAGCTGGACCACCGCCCTTGCCCCCATGCCTCCGACGGCCACCCCCCAGCCCCAACCCCAGCAGCCACAGCAGCAGCAGCCACCCCCACCCCCACAGCAGGCACAGCAGCAGCAGCAGCCACCCCAGCAGCAGCCTGGCGCCATGGGGCCGGGCATGGGACAGATGGGGCACATGCCCCCCATGCCTCCGCCACCGCAGGGCGGACCTCCTCCACCAAGGATGATGCCCCCGCCGTGGCAAGGGGGCGGCCAGTTCCCACCACCACCACACCACCAGGGATTCCAGGGCAACTTTCCACCCCCTCCACCACACGGTAAGGAAATTGAGAAGAGGGGTTGGTTCTCATTTCTCGTAGAGAGATGTGGCAGAGTCAGGGAATTGCATTAAAGAGATAGTGAACTGGTTTTAGAATTGAGGGAGCTATCCCTCATGTAGACAATTTTGAGATATTTAAAATTTTAGTAGAATTCTTCTAACGTGTCTTTTTATTCACCAAAATCAAAACCAGTAGGAACAACCATTTATTAAAGCAACTCTCTGCAAATGTTGAAAAGTTTTTGTGGAAAAGAACTGAAAAAAAAACAATGTACATAAAGAACTATTACATGTCAAGTGCTATACCAGATCATGATCATCAATGTCAGCTGAACAACCGACCTGACTGATCTTCGAGACGTGACAGCCAAATTTGTACCACATTTAACCTACCTCAGATGTATTTTAAATATTTATTTAACATTTTAATATTTATCACTATTTTAATTCTCATGTCAAGCTACCATGGGTAACTACTAGAATATGTAAACGCAATTTTAACAGCAAGACTTTTAACACACAGCAATCATTTGTATCAAGCATGCTCTTAATTTACTTGTTTTCAACTTATATAACATATGGAACATAATATTTTCCCACATGAAGGGTCAATAGCATATTGTCATTTTGTTTTCATACTTCATTCTGTGCTCAATCTTTAACATTTATGATAAAATGCAATACCACAGGGTGATATCTTGACATATGTACATGTATTCCTCAATAGCATAATTTTTCAAACAGAGTAATCATTTAGCATCAAGCAAGTTCGTAACCTGCTAGTTTAATTTACGTATTATATGGAACACAATACTTCCACATGAATATTTAATAATACATACTAGGTTCAAAAAGTTCCCGGAATTTGTTAGCATCATAGAAACAACGTACCTTAAACACTATTCTACAGAATTCCCTTCAAAATAGTTGCCTTCCGCAACTACACACTTTTGCCAACGCATGTAGAGTTCCTGGAAGCAGGCCTGGAAGCCATTTTGTGAAACCCGTCTTAGTGCTCTCGTCGCGTTTGCGATAACCTCTTCAGCATTGAATCTCCGTCCTTTCAGATGACTTTTCAGACGGGGAAACAGAAAGTAATCAGGTGGTGAGAGATCAGGAGAGTATGGTGGGTGATCCAAAGCAGTTATGTTGTGCCTGGCAAGAAAATTCTTTACAATAATTGCGCGATGAGCAGGTGCATTGTCACATGCATAAGGAACCAGTTGTTTTCTACCCACTTTTCTGGACGTTTCCTTCTCACTGCGTCCCAGAGGCGACGGAGGGTTTCTACGTACAATTCTTTCGTTACAGTACGACCTTCTGGAATGAACTCATGGTGCATGAGACCCTGAGAGCCGAAGAAAACTTCCAACATAACTTTGCTTTAAGTGTGCTTAAATGCGACAGGCTCATGTCAGTAGATTTACTGGCATGTGAAAGAACTCCTGCGGGACAAAATTCTGGCACATCCGGCGATGCTGATATAACCTCTGCAGTTGCGAGCGTCGTTAAATAAAACATAACATTTAAAATAACTTTGCCTTTGGAAGTGTCCCTAGGAAATTTTTGCTTCCGAGGAGATGTTTTCGATTTCCACTCAGATGACTGTCGTTTAGGGACTGGGTCGTACAAGTAGCACCAGTTTCATTTTGTTTAAGAAATCACCATCTTCATCAGCCATACTGATCATGTCCCCAGCAAAACACAGAACTTGATGTTTGTACTTTGCTCTGTGGACATAATTACAAAATGCGATGAACAAACAAAACACTATGATAAACAATTGCCTACAACTCAAAACCAATAATTGCCATTATCAACAAACTTTAAGGAAATGACATCATGAATGTTACCAACAAAACAAATGTATAATATCCCTTGTTATATATTAATACGAAAAATGGTAGTAAAATTCCGGGAACTTTTTGAACCTAGTAGTATATGCAATATTGCACGTCATAATTCCATTTGTGTCTCATCTTAACATTATGATATTGTTCATGTGAACAGCTGTAATAAGTGAAATTAAACACATCCAGTCATTTCAAAATAAAGTCCTACGAATTTCACTCAGTTCTCCTTGGTTTGTCCGTAACAGCCAACTACACAGAGAAACTGGTATCGACACAATCCAACAGTTTATTCATTCACAAGCTAAGAAGTTCTATAACAACCTAGAAAATGTTCCAGGCGCCATCCACTACTCTCTCGGAAAGAAGTCCACATTTCCCACCAGAATCAAGAGCCGACTTCCAATGGACCTCATATTATAATCAAAATTTATCATCACACCAACCTATGTATATAATTATTTATTAACAATTATTTTTGTTCATTGAGGAGCCCAATCTAGGCTGCCCTCAATTCAGTGTCATGTATTGTATTTATAATTTTTAGAAATGATCTGTATAGCGCTAAATGCGCAAAAAAAAAAAAAAATGTGAACAGCAGAGTGAGTGCACGTCTAATTATAATGTAACATTTATCTAGTCAAGTGGTAACCATGTTTGTTTGTCCAAATATTACTTCATTCCACTTAATTTCATAATCAGTATTCAGTATGTAAAACATGGTACTTATGATGATCTGATGATGGCAAATAATTGCCGAAAACGTTAATCCAATCAATAAATGTGACATAGTAAATAATTAAGACTACACATTACTTGATAAGCAAGAAGACGGACCCATTTAACCTATACTCACCTAGTATCACTAAAGTTGTTGTTCGCCTTCAGGTCCAAGTACAGACCTTGGTATACAACCTGATATACACTAACAAGGGAAGGGTTTCGGCTCGAACAGGAATTTTTGGTTAAAAATTTGTACATAGGCTTACCTCACAATGGTGATGAATTCCATAAAAGCATTCATTTGTGTAACTCTCCGTTTGGTTGGTATTGGTCAATACACTTCTTTAAAAATGTACATGAGGATTCTCTATAAAATGCATGAAACAGCATGGAGCAGGGCAATAAGCACAACACGCAGAAGCAACACCTGAACAATCTTCTGAACCACACTCCAGTGCTGAACAATCAAATGCCACCTGAATTACATTTTTGAAGTCCGAGACTTGTTCAGGATTCACGTAACCAGCTGACTGCCAGGAATACTGAAGCATAGGGCGGTACACTGCAGCAGACAACTGGTTATGAATAACAGAGTGCATTTTCATTATAAACACTCGATTTCCCAAGTTAAGTTCTGGATTCTCAGCAAGAGTCCTTATGCAATCTGTTATCCTCCGAGCATATATTTTGTATTGTCTAAGGAAATAGATATTCAGAGGCTGGATATATTTAGTTTTTTAGGTGGAATGATCATACATTCTATGCCCTAGCCTTGAAATGATTCATTTAGTCTATAAAGGTTGTGTCTTTGTGCACATTGAATGACTCACACAACAGTATGTGCGTGCTGTTGATTTGTAGTAGTCATTTTAAATATCTACGATTTTCATTTGTCCTTTCAGATTATGCATTGTTGATTGTCCTATATGGAAACTCCCATCTTTTAATCATAATATAACCAGCAGGAAATTTTTCCTACTATCATAATAGCTTTACAATAATAAATTAATATTATGCATACCCAAACGGATCAGACTGTATTACCCATTTTCTGTAAGCGGCCAACAGACTTTCGATTGTTTTTTCCTTCTTCGATATTGAGACTTCAGAATTGCAATCCATCGCCGCTTGGTGGAGCTGTGATAGTTTTAGCTTATTTGACTGCATGTGATGTTGCTCAAAACTCACTCGAGCTTGCATCTTGCTGTGTGTCTCTACTTTCAAGCATGAAAATGATTCGCGATGTCCCCTGTATGTTTTTGTTTGGTTAAGATTCCAGTCAAGCTATTCCAGTTGCTTGGTTTGATTCCTACACTCACAAGGGAAGGGTTTCGGTTCGAACAGGAATTTTTGGTTAAAAATTTGTACAGACACTTCCCTCACAATGGTGATGAAGTCCGTAAAAGCATTCATTTGTGTAACTCTCCGTTTGGTTGGTATTGGTCAATACACTTCTTTAAAAATGTAACCTACATGAGGATTCTCTATAAAATGCATGAAACAGCATGGAGCAGAGCAATAAGCACAACACGCAGAAGCAACACCTGAACAATCTTCTGAACCACACTCCAGTGCTGAACAATCAAATGCCACCTGAATTACATTTTTGAAGTCCGAGACTTGTTCACCAGCTGACTGCCAGGAATACTGAAGCATAGGGCGGTACACTGGAGCAGACAACTGGTTATGAATAACAGAGTGCATTTTCCAAGTTAAGTTCTGGATTCTCAGCAAGAGTCCTTATGCAATCTGTTATCCTCTGAGCATATACAGGGTGCGGCATTTAACGTTTCCCATTTTAAGTTGGCGATTCTGTTCACATTGTTGGTAAAACATGTTTGCAAACACAGGGATTCGGTGTAGCAAAGCCTTGGATTTAGTTAGCCACATCCCAACACAGGGATTCGGTGTAGCAAAGCCTTTAGTTAACCATGGGACATTGGCCGGTGCAACAGTTCTGTGTTGAACAGTTTGTTTCAACCAAGTCAATTGTTGCTGTCCAGCGCGAGTTTAGGCGGATTTTTGGTGATAATCAACGTGGAGTTGCACCATCACGAAAAATAATCAGTGTGTGGGTGCGTCAGTGGCGTGAAACGGGATCGGTTCAAAACAAAGCTCGAGTTCGTCAGAAAACAGCGCGGACTCCTGATAATGTCAAACGTGTGAGAACGGCTCTGCAGAGAAGTCCGTATCGTTCCGTGCGGCGTCATTCCCGGATCATGAATTTGTCGGACAGAAGTGTGCGAAGAATATTACACAATGATTTGCACTTCCATCCATATAAACTCCAGGTCGCACAAAAATTAACAGTAGTAAACAAAGCAATGCGCGTCCAATGTTGTCAGAGAATGCTGCAATTGTTTAACACTCACAGCTGCCTGATAATGAGTGACGAAGCAAATTTCTGTCTCAATGGTTATGTAAACAAGCAGAACTTTCGTTATTGGGCCCCACAAAATCCACACTTCGTGCTGCTTTCCCTGGGCAACTTATCTCCAGATTAGGTGACATTCAGCGGCCCTCTGTTTCCCTGATCTCACTGCACCAGACTTCTTTTTGTGGGGGTATCTTAAGAGTAAGGTCTACGGTCGTATCCTTCATGACATCGAGGACCTTGAAACCGCGATTCGTGAAGAAATTGCTGATGTTACACCTGAAACATTGCAGCGAGTAATGGCCGGTGTGCAGGGAAGATTGCAACAATGCATTGACGCCAATGGAGGACATCTTAAAGACATTATTTTCAAAACATAAGATGTACTGTAATTCCAAGATTATAATGGTTGTAAACTGATTAATTTCTTGTAATTTACTTGTAAACTAAATAAGTTATGGGGGTTTGAAAATAGGAAACGTTAAATGCCGCACCCTGTATTTTGTATTGTCTAAGGAAATAGATATCCAGAGGCTGGATATATTTAGTTTTTTTAGGTGGTATGATCATACATTCCACGTTCTAGGCTTGGAATGATTCATTTATTAAGGTTGCGTCCTTGTGCACATTCAATGACTCACACAACAGTGTACATTTTTGATTAGCTGCAATATTTTCAGACAGAACGTTGGAGAAAAATGTTCTTAAATGGGCTTTAGACATTTTACCACTCGCACTAGCTTCTAGGCTAGGCTAGGCTTACGGGTAAGGTGTCCCATCCCCTTAACTTGTGCAGTGCTCTCCCCACCCCTCAACTTGTACAGTGCTCTGACAGACAAACCACACATTACACAAACGAATGATTTTGGGAGCTTTACAGAGATGTAAAGATGGGCCTGTATACAAATTTTGGATACGAAATTCCTGTTCGAGCCGAAACCCTTCCCTTGTAAGAAGTGAAAAAAATATCCTGTCACTCTCCAGGATTTTGACATGTAGAAAACTGGTATAGGCTGCTAGTGTAGTCTAGGGGTAGTAGTTTGAGACTGCACTCAGGCTGGGTTTCAAATTCCTGTTGGACTGATTATCTTAAACGTTTTCGCATGATTTTCCTCAGCTGTAAGCAGAATATCAGGTAATCTTGTAGTGACTCCTTGCCTCGAAAATTGCATCAACATCCTTCAATCATTTTTGATATTGTGTAACTGAAATATTGTTTTCTAACTTTTTTCAGGTGGACCTCCCCCAGGCTGGCGACCACCCCCTCCAGGGCGCCCTCCTTTTGGTCGGCCACCTTTTCCCCCTCGTGGTCCACCACCACCTCCAAGAGGCATGCGACCACCTCCACCGCCTCGTGGCATGAGGCCGGTGCAACCCGGAACTAACGATGGGTCATTTGAGAACAGCTACGACAACTCATATGACAACAGCAACTACGACAACACATACGATAACTACTAACAAGTGCGAGTCTGTGCCTGGGACACGGTTGTTGTCAGTTGAAACCGCACAGTTCTGTTAAGAATGTGAGAGATGTGAATTGACTTTCTACAGTTGAAATGCTGTCAGCTGTTTCTGGGTGACTTCTGTAGTAACACATTTCTTTATTTCTTCCTTTGTTTTGCCCAGCTTCTTTTGTATTCATCGTCATCACTAGACTTTTCTACTCAGTTGTGGGTCATCTCAGAACATAGCCACGTCCACAAAGTCCTGTCTTGCCACAATTCCTCCTCTCGAATTCTTTCCCAGTCTTGGCCCCTCTTTTTTAATCTATGCTTACTTGATCTGCGGTCTTTCTAATGTTCTTATGCCTTTGACTTTCATTTCCAACACCAATAGGTATTCTTCTTTCATGGACGGAGTACACTTCCTTGTCTAATTTCGTTTGACATTTCAAACAACCTTCATTTTTTATTTTCTTCTCTTAGTGTGGTGTACTATCTAACATTCCATGCCTTGTCGTATTTGGTGCTGCATTGAAATCACTATGACAACGACTTTGACATCTCTGTGCAGTGTTGCCAACAAGCATTAGCCAGAGTTATTTCCATTGCTGCAGACTTCAAAATATGCAGAATTATACTTCAGATTTTCTTTCATAAGCTGGGCTGTACTAATGTATATATATATATATATATATATATACAGGGTGGGTTAAAAGTCACTTTCCCCAAACACTTTCTTATATTTAATTACATTTACACTTGACTACACATCCCTTTATAGATTTTGTTCAAAATGGAGGTCCTGTTTCATGATACACTATTCACAATCTTTAAACACTGATTTACGGATGACAGAACATAACTCACGATTTTCACGAATGACTGTATATCATCTGTCCAACTGATGCAGATCCTGCGGTTTATGAGCAAAAACTCATTTTTCAGAATACCCCACAGAAAAAAATCACATGGCGTCAGGTCACATAATCTGGGTGGCCATTCTGTTGTGCCATGATGGCCAATCCATTCATGGAATTGCTGGTTCAAGAAGTCCCTTGCAGTTATTGCATAGAGAAGGAACCCAACGCAATTCAACAAAACAACAACAAGACATGACATCTGAAAAACAGTTGATGCACGAACATGGTTGCCAACCCATCACTTAATACACCAGCTATTCGTTTATTCGGCCGCCAGGTAGCTCAGTTGGTAGAGCAGCTGGCTACGGACTGGAAGGTCCGGGGTTCGATCCCAGGTGGTGACAGGTTTTTTTTTCTCGTTGCCAAACTTTCAAAATGGCCCCGAGGTTCACTCAGCCTCCTATAAAATTGAGTACCAGATCTTTCCCGGGGGGTAAAAGGCAGTCAGAGCGTGGTGCCGACCACACCACCTCATTCTAGTGCCGAGGTCATGGAAAGCATGGGGCTCTACCTCCATGCCCCCAAGTGCCTTCATGGCACCTTTACCTTTTTTTTTTTTTTTTTTAATTCGTTTATCTGTATATGTGTACAAGTATGAAATCTAAGAACGAATATTGGGGAAAGCGACTTTTGACCCATCTTGTGTATATACAATATAATTATGTGAGACAACAGTGCATCACAGGTTTGCTTTGTGGACTTCCTGAGGTAGCTGGAATATATGCCACGTAACACAGGATCTGTTTTAAAATTGTCTTCCCTCAAACAAAAGTATTGTTAGTATTATAACATTGTATGTGAACTTATGTGTTTACAATCCAGTACATTATTATTTGTGTGTAGTGAAATTATGAACTCACAAACCATACATAGAAGAAGATATGTGTAGTTAAGTGCAGAATATGTAAGTTGAAAGCCATAATCTTATTGTTGTTCCCATCCCTCTCCCCGTCTGGTCCTCCATTCCCATGAACTGTACATATTTCAAAATAAAACATGTGTCATGCTTCTGCAGTTGTTTGTGGTTATTGGCAGATAAAAGTTCAAGCGCTTCTGTCAGTTACGAGTTTTGACCATAGGCCTGTTTACTTCCGTAATTTCCCCCTTTTTATATCGAGAATCTGATCATAATAACATCAAACAATTAATTTTTCTACATAAATATTGTCATTTTAACGTAACTTAGTACACACCCATGTAATGGATCAGTCCAACCACCCCATCAATCCCCTCTGCTAGGCAAATAGAAGTAGCAATATATCTCGTTTATTGATCTGATATGATGGAAATTATCTAATCCTGGTGGTGGGCTGTGGGATGTGATGCGTTAGCAGTGAATTTTCTTTTCTTTCACGTTTTGTGATTATACAGTTATGGTGGTAATGTAGTGTCGATAGAGCTGAGGAATTTTAAAGTGGTAGCTTGCTTTTTGTGGTGGGACTGAGGAAAACCATTTTGTTTGTGAATTTCCTGAACTGTACTAAATTTGTACTGTTTAATTCAGGCACACCTGATGAGAATTTCCGTATCTGGATTCACCTATCTTCTTTGGCACCCGGCAACTGTCATAAAGGTACCGGAATGGATTAACATTCATAAATATCTCTACTTACTGGAAGCAATCCAGGTATTTACTTTTATTCACTTATCATAGCATCACTTATTGTGTAAACATTGGCTAGATTGTTGGGTTATATGCTACAGTACTGGGTGTTCAGTTCAAAGTGTGTCATGGCTCGCTGTATGCCGTCATGTGGCTAGCCGATGAGCCTAGAGAATTCAATCTTCCTACACTTCCGCAGAGGCATATTACCTAAATGCGAGAGAAGTTGCCTAGCAAGTACGGCGTTCATTCTGAAGATTACTTACCGATACGTACGGTAACGCCAGTAGTGGCAAGAATGTGAACTGTTTGGAAACACATACTGAAGTGAGTTTTTTTTCTTACTGTCGGGATATGGGGAGAGGGTTAAGACAATTACTTAACGTATTTGTTGACATTAACTTGGATGGTCAACATGGACACGGAGCATTTGATTTGTGTTGTGGAATGCTGCCGTACGCAACCGATGATAACAAATACCCTGCATACGACTTGCCCACGCAAAACACAGTTGGAAAGAGGTTATGGTAGCACACAGACTGTACAGACTGCCATCTGTTGCTACGACGTTCAAGTTATACCGTACACGTTCTCAAGTTCAGATTGAACGCCTTGATTAATAGGCAACTTCTCTGACATAAAAGCTGAAACTCGCTTTAAATCGCTGACTCATGACAGTGACGTCATGACACACTTTGAAATGAACACCCAGTAGTTCTAATTACAAAAGTTTCCAATTCAGGTACCAAGACATTTAGAAAAATTGTTCCATAAAGTGTCTTTCTTCCCCAATAAGAGCAAATCTATAGGTATATATATTGCTTGCCAGTGAGTTCAACTTTATACATACAGTAGTAGGATCACCAGATCTTGGAGGCACTTGAACTCCTGTGGATGGCATGAACAACAATAGTTATCCTGCACATTAGAAGCTCACCGAACATACACACAGCTTGTCCAAGTCATTGGAATTACTGTAGGACTTCTTTTATATGTTTCGCGTTTTTCACAACTCTTTTTTTTTTTTTTCCTGAGATCCCGGCAAAATTCCTATACTTTCCATGTTAGTTTATTTCCTTCATGCGTTTTTTACACCTCTATCATCGTATTTTAAACCCCAGGGGTCTATTCGACAAAGGTATGATGTTGTACATTACAAGTCACTGGTGAAAGTTATTGTAAAATATGGAGTTGTATATTTCTGTTCCACAAAAGAATTAAAGGATCTTGTACATTACCAGTTAATTCCTACAAGTGACATCATATCAGTAAACATATTGTGAATTTATTTCAACTCAACAATAGGATTTTATTCTTCCAACAATAATTCCTTTCTACAATTCACCTTAAACGCTCTCGTCAACAATTGGATTTTCACTCAACACAGTATTCGTTATAGCACTCCACCGACGGCAATGACAATTTACTTGGACTATTACGAACAACAATGAACTGTTAATCTTAACTAATATTTACAAAGCACTATTTACAAATCAGAACTATCAGTTCTCAGTTCACAGTTCTTCTAGCTCAGTCACTCGAGTTCACAGTATCTCGAACCACAGACCTTCAGAGACAGTTCACTGTACTCGAACTCAGGTCCCTCCAACTGCGGTCCACTGCACTCGAACTCAGGTCCCTCCAACTGCGGTCCACTGCACTCGAACTCAGGCCTTCGGATGCTGACACAGTTGCGGACGCAATGAGTCGAACTCCGGTACACAAGACTGGCTTGCTTGCTCTGGCTTACTCACTGACTGAATAAACTGAAACTGCAACTGCCCAAGTTCGCTCACGTTTCTTCTTTTATAACCACAGCGACGTAGCCCCGAAAGTTCGACGCGTGTCCAGAGATAGCACTCCAGAACAATCCAGATCCTTCTCCTCTCTGCCAGCACCAGATGCGCGCGCAAACTCCCTCGCCGCATAGGCCCTTTCCCCTCTCTTCTCTCCGCCGCGCGCCGTCCCTCAGTGCTCCGTGGAGCCGTGTCGACTCACGCGCGATCTGCTCTCTTGCGGGACGCTGGTCGTGAGTTCGAATCTCACGTCGCTGTCACAATATTAAGTCATAGTTATAACATGAAACAACTGTTTATCTTTGTACAATAGAGTCCTGATTATCCAGTCTTCCATGTTATCTAGATAGCTTTATTAAAAAAATTGCAATAGTATACATATACAGTGCGTTTCAAAAGTCACGCATATTTGCTGCTACAGCTAAATGGAAATGTTTTTCGAAAAACACTCGGACACGTCAAACAGTATATTTTAAAAGACAATTTTTCACAAGAACAAACCATTCTTGATATCATTGTCGTGATGTCATTGGAAACATTTTTAAATGACACCCTGTATTTTTCTATGTATCATCTGAAAGATTTTATTATTCTACATGGTTACACAAGCTAGCAATTGTTTTATACAACAAACGTTGCTATGGTAACAAAATAAATGCATTGAGAGAAAATTCCGGAAAAACCTCAACCAGGTAACTTGTCCCAACCAAGGTTTGAACTCAGGCCTACTCGTTTGGGTGGGGATGGGATCGCAGGCAAGAGGACTGAAGCTTTGCGTTGAGGTCGGAGGTTACATTGCTTGGATTTTGTTTGTGTACCACAGTAAGTATATTTTTTCTCTCCGACTCACTTGCTAGGGGAAAACAGGAGAGAGTGAGAAAATACAGAGATGGAGGATATGTTTGCTTTGTGGTTTGAACAAATAAGGAGGAATATGGAGTGAGAAAGCAATAAGCGCAGGAAATATTTGTGAAATAATAAATGGTAACAATGGACTGCAGGAAGCCTGACAACATCAAACAGGCAAGAAGAGACCTTGCTGGACCATACTGGGATGCTGGAGGGATTTTGCAAATCAGCAGTTTCGCACACCATTAGATAATAACGTAATTCTCAACACCAAACAGATTTCAGTTAACTGACAAAAGGGTGGAGACAGGTTAAATTTTTGTCACTTTCTATCAAAAATCGTATTTTCATTTTTAGTGAAAAATGAATTGACAATCTCTTATTTATATGTTCAGCAACTGCAGCACTTGAAAGCATAAAAATTACGTCATATTTAAATGGCTGCACCCTTGAATTAATTCCACGCATACTTTACAAGCTGTTTTCTTACATTTCTTTTTGTAGAATATTTCGTCACATTTAAAATGTGAAGTCTCTTACAGTAATTTTTACTGCATGTTTTATATACTGTAGTTCATTTCTGAAAAAGCTCGTAAAAGATTCTCCCTTCTAAAAAGACTAGCAGGAAAGAACTGGGGATGCTCTAGGAATACTTTGAACACTACATACAAAATGTTTATACAGCCAGTGCTGACATACTGCGGAGAAATTTTAATTACTTCACCTTTCATAAACGACATAGAATATGTTCAAAACTAAGCTCTCAGATTCATTACTGGTGGAATCAAAACAACTCCAATAGATTCTATGAGATTCCTCACTAATATTAACAGCATCAAAATGACAATAGAAGAAAAAGCACTGATTCAATATGAAAAACTTATCAGATTACCAGGAAACAATTGGCATTCATACAGTCCTCTATGTAGATTGAAAACTCAAAAAGTTTCATATCCATTGTTGACGAATTGAAACAGAAAATCAACATCCCGAATTTGAAAGAAAACTTACAAATTAAACCAAACCCTTTAACTCTATTAAATATAGAATATAATCTAAATTTAACAGAGGAAATACTGAAACAATTGTCTTTAGAGACAATTAATATTAGGTACCCTCCACAAAACTGGCTTCATTTATACACCGACGGATCCTTGATCTCCAGAGAACAAGGTGCAGGTGCAGGTGTTACGTGCTGTCTCTTCTCACTTTATAGATCTCTTGGATATGGAACAACAAGTTTTGATGCAGAAATCATTGCAATAAGTGAAAGTCTCAGGAATCTTCTATGCCACATCAATAAATTTAAAAATGCAGTTATATTGTCAGACTCCAAAGCAGCTATTCTATCAATAGTCTCTAAACACACACCTTCGTCTCAAACAGCAGAAATAACTAAAATGCTCTCTCAATTAATATCACTCAATAAAAGAATTGTATTCCAATGGATACCATCCCATTGTGGAATCCTGGGAAACGAGAATGCGGATGCTTTAGCAAAGAAGGGCAGCACTGCTACTTACAGACCTGTTACTAAATCTACGTATTACTCTGTGAAGAGATTTATTAAATCTACATACTTAGACTTCAACAAACAAAATTTGATAACACAATCCCATGGGAAAAAATGGAACTCTGCATCATAATCCACAATTAATTCCCGATTTACCACGAAAATCGTCTGTAGCTGCATTTAGATTGGCAACAGGCCATGATTGTTTGGCCAAACACCTGCATAGAATTGGAATATATCAGTCCCCTAACTGCCCATTGTGCAACTCAAACCAAGAAATGGATTCGAACACCTCAAAATCTGTGCTTCAGTGGCTGGCCATGATAATATCTTTGAAAAATATTGGAGTGCAAGAGGTCAAATGACTTTATTGTCAAACGCCTGGCATTAGAAAACAACATATACTGTAGTTGACATGACACAAAAGCATTTCTTTGATAAACTATAAATATTTTCTAAATAAAAAATAGTGAACTTTAAAAATTTAAATTTTGAAGATGCATATTTTTAAAGCACTAAAAGCTAAAATTATTATTATTAGGTTAATATTATTATTTTAATTGGTTATTTTACGATGTTTTATCAACAACTATGTTCATCTAGCGTCTGAATAAGATGAAGGTGATAATGCCAGCGAAATGAGTCCAGGGTCCAGCATCGAAAGTTACCCAGCATTTGCTCTTAATAGGTTGAGGGAAAACACCAGAAAAACCTCAACCAGTTAACTTATCCCAACCAGGATTTGAACCCGGGCCCACTCATTTCATGGTCAGGCATGGTGACCATTACTCCACAGCAGTGGACTATCATTATTATTATTATTATTATTATTATTATTATTATTATTACTATTATTGCTAATTTAATAACAAAATGTACTGGTATCTTACTAACCTATGAGTTCATTGTGATCTGTGTGGGATGATTCATGATGTAGGCAACCCTAGTTTTTTATCTCGTCTGACCATCTCATTCTTCTCCTACCCTGTCTTCTGCGTCCTTCTCTAACATAAGATCTTTCTTATGTGTACTTCTTCTGGTCAGGTGTCCAGAATATTGCAATTTGTTTCTTGTGGCTATTGATTCTAACAATGGACTAGATTTGATTTCTTCTAAAATTGGATATGTTACCGGTAGTTTTTTTTCTTTCCAGGAATTCTTAACATTTTCCCTCATGTCCAAATCTCAGAACTGTCAGCTTTTTCTTGTCTTCTCGAAGAGTCCAGCTGTCAACTGGAAATACCACGGTCCTAATTATCACTGGTCAACAAAATTAAACATATTTTTTGTTAAAAGATAAAGAATGAGCTATTCTCATAGCATGTTTCATGCTGATTTTATATCTGTTTTCAAAATTGTTCTATCACCCACGGTTTTTGAGTAATTATATGAAGTATACTTCAGACTTTTCTAGTATTGATTCCTTGTAACATTTTACCTAAAATCATATTTATTTACCTGAAATATGTATGAAATAGATTTTAGGCTATACTTCGCTTGAGAAACATCTCTTTTGAGTGTCCAGTAGTAGTGTGACAAAATATCTGGACTCCATTTTTCCTGGTAGCGTCTTTCTATTTCAGAAAAATCCTGATGAAAACGCTCCTCATATTCGTAGCTCACTACCCGAAGGTGTTTGAGGACAGACAAAATAGATGAGAATCCAAGAAGTTATTTTGAGAGATACATACACACCATCACGTTTATAGTTCTGAATCAACTCGCTGACCAGTTCTCTGTAATCTTATGACATGTGGTTCCTAGAAAGTAACAGTCTATTGAATGATCCTTAGGTTCCCGGCATGACATTGGAACTGGAAAAGGCATATGACAGGATCCTTAGGATAATAGAATTACATGGAGCACAATAGATTTCAGGGGCCCAGTTCTTGTCTTCATCTATTTTGCAATCAAAAAAACAGTCGTAAGCTCTTTTAACTAGTGTAGTAAAATTCACCTGTGTGCTTTCAAAGTTAATTAACCACAAACGTAACAAAAATTGTTGTGATTTACACAGTATTTCGAGGTATGCTTCACTTTATAAGATACTCTTACCACACTTCATATTAGGACAAAGAAAGCACGGGTTATGAAACTCGTTTCATGATTGTAAGTTTCAACCCAACTGAGAATTAATACTAACTCTCATAGTCTTATAAGGAATAAAATTCATTTTTATGAATTCTGACTTCACAGACAACAATGATCTAAAGTTATAGGTCAATTGTTCAAGGAACAAAATTAAATATTTGAATTATTTTTCTTTTGCATTAGCATGTTAAGGACTGTAGGCTATATAGCAATAAATCAATTTTTCCAAATTACAAAAAAATGGTGGGTGATAGAAGAATTCTGACTTCATTTTTGGAATCAGCAGATGAAATTACATAAGAAACAGCAGAAATTGTACATTTAACAAAATCACTGTTGACCAGTGTTATTGTCTTGATATGTGAAAATCTTTCATAATCCGTATTAATTTCGTCATTATTACCTTTCCTAAGGTCATTCTTATCTTTATTTTATGTCTGACATAACCATCTTTGTTGATTAAGGCTCCTAGAAAATTGGTTTCTTCGACACACTAGAGTAAGGCCATTCACTTTAATTTTGGCTTCTTTACAGTGCTCATAACTTTCGCTCTTTCTGGGTTTAGATGTACAAATTCTGCACTCATATTCATAATCTCAATTATCAGGTCTTGTCCTTGTTTTCAGCTGTAAGGGTAGTGTCCTCAGCATATCTGAAATTGTTGATTTTTCTTCCACCCAGTTTAACCCCAACCTAGTAGGTATGTGTTAGTAAAAGTATCCAGTATTAATGAAACAGTTCGTATCTTTCTATATTTCATAGTTACTTACCTACTAAAATTTGATGCGTTGATATAAACAATTGTATACTGTAAATATTTGATGCTGTGCAAATTACTGTAAAATTTCAGGACCATAAGCAACGCAATTTCGTTCATAACACTGGAATAATAGACTGATGTCTCAACCCAAAATTACGAAATTCAGTTACCCTGTCTTAGCATTTCAGTTCGCACAAGTTCATCTAACCGTCTCAAACCCTGTTACTGGACAGCAGTGAACTATGGCAGATTATGTAGATCTTTAAATCAATGTAATAAAATGAAACAAAACGCCTGCATTGCTAGATTGAAATACTCCTTACATGTTGTATCACTAGAAGCAACAATGGGCTAAAGATCTCGATGTGACATAACCACAGCCTTCTACTCGTACATAGGTAGAGGACTGTGGATATAACTGTTCATTATTTGAAATTTATACGCTTTGATAGACACATTGTTGTAGAATAACGAAAACAGACAACAGTATGCAAATGACTCCTATCCATCAGTTACCAGGAACATTCTTAGAAGATATTGACAAGTTAATCCGTAGTTCTGTTAAACAAATGCTTATGTTGCCACCTGATACACCTACTAGTATGTTATATGCAAGCAAAAACTACAGAGGTTAGGGACTAGTCAGAGCATCATGGGAAGCTTTCTTGCAACATCTGCATCATTTTAATATTAAATGAAAGTCCTTTTGTAAATAGTATGCGACCTTTGATGTCTGAACTTAATTCTTCCTGTCAACATCAAAGTCTCCCTTGTCCAGTTGAACTTCGTAAATCTGTGACTAGGAAATTAAGAAATACAGAATTCGAATCTTGGAAAGTAATGCCTGGAAGAGGCAGAGGTGTAGAATTGTACAGCCAAGTACCTAAAGCCAACGCCTGGATTTTTAATAAGTCTGGACTATCTACATCTGAATGGGTAACCTGCCTCAAAATGAACGCCAATTTAGCAGCAGTTAGAGGAGTACCTGGTCGCTCTCTGGACGGATCCCGGTGCAGACATGGCTGCCCGGAGACTGAAACTCTTGCCCACGTCCAAGGTCAGTGTAACAGAGGTTTACTCCTCCGAAATGCCAGACACCATCATGTTCGATCCTTAATTGCAACTGCTTTAAGAAAAAAGTCTTGGATAGTAGAAGAGGAAGTTTTTTTGCCTTGCTACTAATGGCTCCTCTAGACGTATTGACATCATAGCGTATTCCCAGACTACCAAGAAAGGATATATAATTGATCCTACCATAAGGATTGAAACGGGGAGTAGCCAGCCGGAGGATGTCAATCAAGAAAAGATCAACATTTATCTGCCAACAGTTGATTACTTCAAAGTAAAATACCAGCTTGAAGACATTGAGGTGATTGGTCTTCTTATTGGAGCTCGTGGTGTGATTCCCAAGTTCTTTGAAAGCTTCAGGAAGACTTTTGAACTACCACTGACACTTACTGCTGACATCATAACTTCAGTTTTGAAACGCTCTTGCCAAATTCTGAGTCATCATATTCACTCTGTTTAATTTTTTTTTTCTTCACTTTATTCATTATTTTAATTTTCTTTCTACAAAATTTATGTAAACATTTAATATCGTAAAATTCATGTAGGAGAGTATACTGAGTCCTTCTGGGCTACCTCCAATGGGGGCAATTATTATTATTATTATTATTATTATTATTATTATTATTATTATTATTATTATTATTATTATTATTATTATTATTATTATTATATAAAATATTATGTTTTCTCCATTTTGACGTACTGGTGTAGAAATTGAGGTTTACATTTTGCTTTCTGTTGGAATGTTTGTCTTTTCTATTGTAATCGTTCTGGATCAGAAAACTCCATTTATTCAATCTTGGATTGTACTAAATTCGGTTACTTCTGTTTCATACAATTGCTGTCCAGTTAAAACTACAAACTAGTTTGAAAATATGTGTATGTGGATTAAAATGTGTGTCTAAATTAGGGTCAAAATGCCTGTTATTTTATATTCGAAATTAAGTCTCCAAGAACACTGACAGTAATGTAGTAGAGCACCTCGGTAATCAGCGAGTTTGTGGGCTGCTGTACAAACTATACGAAATGTTTACTCTGTTATGTAGCTCATTAGTGCATGAATGTCACTCAATACTCTGGGAGTGAAATATTGTAAGCAGGCATGCAAATCAGTATTTACTATCTGAAATATTTGACATTGCATGTCTATAAAGATTAATTCCCCCCTCATTGCGTGCCCTGCTTCTATGAGAAGAGTGGCTAAATGCTCATTGCCCTCACTGTTTATTCAAACAAAACAGTTTCCATGGTGAGGGATGGCATGATCAATATCTTCAATTGATTATTTCTGCTTCCTGATATCTTGTCTAGGTGGAAGCACCTACAATACACAATTTTTCATTCCTTCCTGCACAATTGCTTCTGTACAACAGTTCCCTCTTTTAACATTTTGTGCACATTTACATGATATGGTTTAAAGCCGTTTAATTGAGGGGGCATATCCAAGCACTCTTGGTAAGTGTTATTTTTTTGCTATTTTTTCTTGTAGTGTTAACCTGAAAGAACTGTTTCAATTGAACTGTTACAAAATGGGAAATTTAGATGCAATTTCTCTTTTCAGTAATTAGTATGACATTGTTGAATGCAATGGAATGTGACCCATAAACCTTGACATAAAAACAATTGATTTCCAAAAATCTTAACTGCTTTTATTTTATGAAGTACAGTCTTGGTACTGTACGGAATTATATTTATCCTATGTGAATTTACAAATTCAAGAAAATATCAGTCTTTGAGAATTTGCAGATCTCCATTACAGGTTACAAGGTTAGTGTTGATGGGATTTGTGTTATAACATATTTGCAAATATCATATGTACACTAGTCAACTAGGAATAAGTGAATAGGATCACATTATTATTTTATTACATTCTACTAAAACAAATACATGTACATGTGTCCAAAGACAACTAAATATACAATAAGCCAGATTAACAGATAGGAATTTAACCTAGGTATGACGTGGTAAGTATACACATTCATATGGGCCTACATATTTAAACCTACAAGCTAGATTAATTAATTTATAGAATTAAAAACATTTTATGAATATAGGTATTTTTTTTTGAGAATATAGTATTTAAATTGATTCCACTGGTCAACAAAATTAAACATTTTTTTTTTTGTTAAAAATTAAAGAATATGTGATTTTTATAGCATTTTTCGTGCTGATTTCAGATTAGTTTTCAAAAATTTTCTATCACCCAGGGTTTATGAGTAATTATATGAAATGTACTTCCAACTTTTCTAGTATTGATACCTTGTAACATTTTACCTAAAATAGATTTTAGGCTATACTTCGCTTGAGAAACATCTCTTTTGAATGTCCAGCAGTAGTCTGACAGAATATTTGGGCTCCATTTTTCCTTGTAGCGCCTTTCATTTTTAGAAAAGTCCTGATGGAAACGCTCCCCATGTTTGTTGCTCGCTACCCGAAGGTTTTGAGGAAAGAAAAAATAGATGAGAATCCAAGAAGTTATTTTGAGATATACATGACACCCCATCACGTTATAGTTCTGAATCAGCTCCTGACAAGTTCTCTGTAATCTTCTGATCTTTGCTTCCTTGCCTAATAGTCTGTTGAATAATTCTTAGGTGCCCGGCGTATCATTGGAATTGGAAAAGGCATATGATGGGATCCTGTTAGCCAACCTGTTAGGCTAATAGAATTACATGGAACACAACAGATTTCAGGGGCCCAGTTCTTGTCCTCATTATTTTGTAATCAAAAGATCACTCGTAAGCTATTTTAACTAGTAGTAAAATTCACCTGTGTGTTTTCAAAGTTAATTAGCCACAAACGTAACAAAAATTGTTTGTGATTTACACGATATTTCGAGGTATGTTTCACTTTATAAGATACTTTTATCGCGCTTAAAATTAGGACAAAGAAAACACGGGTTATGAAACTTGTTTCATGATTGTAAGTTCCAACTCAACTGAGAATTAATACTAACTCTCGTAGTCTTATGAGGAATAAAATTCATTTCTATGAATTCTGACTTCACAGACAACAATGATCTAAAGTTATAGATAAATTGTTGAAGCTGTGAAATGAAATATTCAAATATTTTCTCTCCATTGGCATGTTAAGGTCTGTATATAACAATAAAAATAAATCCATTTTTCTAGAATTACAAAAAAATTATGGGTGATAGAAAAATTCTGACTTCATTTTTGGAATCAGCAGATGCCATTACGTAAGAAACAGCAGAAATTATACATTCAACAAAATCATTGTTGACCAGTGTTCTTATTCTTTATCAATAATTTAAATTCTAAGGATTCATCTTAGCTTACTACGTACTTCAATTATTTCCCTTTCAGTTTTAGGAGTCATGGTCAAACGAGATACTGTAATTCCTTTTTACAAGCTATTTTATGCTCTATAGAAATTGCTTTTTTTTTTTTACCAAAGTTTATATTACATTTTTCAGCAACATTGAATTGGGGTACTTAGATTGCAGTTGCAGAGACAAAATCTCATAAGGAACATTACCTAGAAGTACTGAAGATAACAGAAAAATTATTTTACACATAGTGATATCACAGTCTAATATATAAGTCACGAAGCTCAATACGTAGTAAATATGCATCCATATATAGTTGCTAACCACTAGAATCGCTAATATTGCCTCATTACAGACAATGCGAAATAGTACCAGCACAGTCTATTGTTCCTAGCACCCTCACAACTCAAGCTTCGTGACTGTATAGACTGTCGTGATACAATAAAATATTAAAATGAATATTAACTCTCAAATTCTTTTATAATAATTTAATGGATCAAGACTGATACATATTGTTTTTTTCTGGGTATAGTACATAGGGTTTTAACATTTCCATAAGGAATCTATGTATAATAAAATGAAGAAATAATTTAATCAGTGGGCCATGTTTTGTTATTAGCAGGCTTTGACAATTTGTAAAACAAGAGAATATTATTTATGTCAAAGCCTGATGTTCTCTTGTTTTACAAATTGACAAAGCCTGCTAATTTCTGAACATGCCCACTGATTAAGTTTTTCCTTTATTGTTTTTATGTTTATGTTTTCTTTGTTAAATGTCTATATTCTGTACCCTCAAAAACACGCTGTGCATTCTAATTTCCCATTCATTCTTTTCTTCAAATCACTGCAATTAAAAACCAGCATTGAAAATGTAGAACAAATCAAGACTTTGAAAGTAGTAGTTTTTAATATCTTATGTATGAAATAGGACCCTGTTAATTCTTTGACAGATTCAGAGTCCACATTCATTATTTTTAATTAATAATAATAAAATCCGCCTGTCATAACAGGTGACCATGTAAGTCCCAAAAACAATTTAAAAAATGCATACTGTATATGGAATGTTTATTTAACAATTCCTTGTTCCTTTTAACAGAAGATAGTGCATAAGACCACATATTTCTTTCTCTTATGTAATTTAAATGTGTCATCAAATTCAGATATGGAATACACGCACCTTATAACAACATTTTGGACACCAAATTGCGTCGTTCATTGAAAGTGATCTAATGTACAGTTCAGTGGCGGCTCGTGCCTTTCTTGAATGGGTGTTCACAACAAATATGAGTAATGGACACACTGATATATTCTCGTATAGCTGAATCACGCGTCAGAGATAAACCAGTTCTAATATTCATGCACCAAATCTACGCATATGAAACCAAAATTAAAACCATTAAATAAAAGTAGAGTAAAATTAATTCATAGGACTCATCTTCACTGCTGTTGTAGATGGTGTTGAAGATCTGGATTTATTTGTAGAGAAGCTCCATGCGCCTAGTTTTGAGAGATGCAAACTTATCAATAACTTATTATTGAAGTCTCTAATCATGTTAGCAAGTTTTTCTTTCCACTGCCAACATAGCCAATGTACTTAATCGGTCTTCTGCCATGGTGTTACGGAGGAATGTTTTAATCCTCTTTTAATTCCACACACTCACAATTTCACACACGTCCGTTTCCAAACTTGAAATGTTACTGTTTCAACTCTCAATACGCACCAATGCAGCTTGTATTTTCCTTACTTTGCTGAACAAAAGACAACAGAATCAGCCCCCGCGCGTAACGGTATTTTGAAAAGAAACAGTAAAGAGAGAAAACGAGGAAAGAGGGAGAAAGGAACAGGATATCAGACCCAAGAGAGATGGAGCATCTCTGTCACTAGCACGTTAAGACTTGTGCGAGCAGAGCTGTTGTAACCATTGTAACAAACCAGAAAAATATTCTCGCCTCAGGCTATTTCACCCTACTAGAGAAAAATTGTGCGAACTGCTGTCAACCAGTCCAATATTTTAAGTTCCTTGCAGTCCAATGGAGATTTAAAGACACACGACACACGAACAGGACATTCTCTCGAGACGAAAAATGTAGGAACGTCATTGCGTATTGGAAAGAAATAGATGTACCGGTAATAATATTAATACAGTAATATGTATGATTATTGTTGGTTTTTAAGGTGTTCACGTGCTCCTGTGCTCATATAGAGGAACCGCCGCTGGTACAGTTGGGGTCATTCTCGCAATACAGAAAGACTTTGACTAGATCTTTTCCTTTAAGTGATTGAGTTCTTTGTATCTAGTAACCAGGGCTATTATATGAGCTAAAAGTTAACCAGAAAAAATGGGAAATAAAATGGAATTGTGTTCTGAAAATACCTACAAAATAACATGAAAATAGAAACAAAAATGATTTAAAATAAATAATCAATGTGTTATTCATTTAATGTAGGTAGGTAACACAATATTGGGGGCAGTTTGATAGGTGAGCTGATACATATGGTCCATGTCCCTTGCAACAACTGATTCAAGCTCTTCTTAAGTGATCTGAATGACGGAACTGGAATGAGTGAGTTGGCTCAGATGGTAGTTTTTGAAACTCGCATTCGGGAGGTCACGGGTTCAAACCCCATGGCAGACCAATCTGACTGGGGTTCTCCATGGTTTCCCTCAGTCACAAAGGCAATACATACCATGATTAATCACTGCCTCAGTCACCAATATCATAAACATTAGTCAAAATTTATAATCAATTACATGAACACAAGCCATCTACAACACATTATAGAAACAGGAACTCAATAAGAGTAAAAATGCCCTACTGGTATACATAAAAATCCTAAACACGTGATATGACCAAAGTTGTTAAAGCATGTATAAATAATCTTAACAAAAAAAAAAAAATACCAGAACTGCTCATTTCAAGAGAAAGGAATGTGTTTATAATGCCATTATGAGCCACTAATATCCTTTAACACTCCTATACAACTTTTAAAGATATCGTTTCATTCTGTGTCTCTTCTTTGTGATTTTGTTCATTTTTTTAATTCCTAGGTGCCGGTACTCTAATTTAAGAGGTCTCAGACTTTCTATGCAATAACGACTTAAGTTTTTCATACTTTATTTGCAAATATTTTAAAATGGGTTGTGTTTAAATTATAACTGATATTAGATTTGAATAATTTATACAGTCCAAAATATTATGCAAAGTCCACACCTGTGGAGTAACGGTTAGCGTGTCTGGCCGCGAAACCAGGTGACCCGGGTTCGATTCTCAGTCGGGGCAAGTTACCTGGTTGAGGTTTTTTCCGGGGTTTTCCCTCAACCCAACATGAGCAAATGCTGGGTAACTATCAGTGCTGGACCCGGGACTCATTTCTCCAGCATTATCACCTGCGTCTCATTCAGATGCTAAATAATCTGAGATATTGATAAAGCGTCGTAAAATAACCTACTAAAATAAATATTTCACTGCAAACCCAGTTTTCTCCAGTCTTTCCTATTTTCTGCCTTCCTCTTAGTCTCCGCATATGATCCATATATCTTAATGTCGTCTATCATCTGATATCTTCTTCTGCCCCAAACTCTTCTCCCGTTCACCATTCCTTCCAGTGCATCCTTCAGTAGGCAGTTTCTTCTCAGTCAGTGACCCTTTTCCTCTTCCTGATCAGTTTCAGCATCATTCTTTCTTCACCTACTCTTTCCAACACAGCTTCATTTCTTATTCTGTCTGTCCATTTCACACGCTCCATTCTTCTCCATATCCACATTTCAAATGCTTCTAGTCGTTTCTCTTCACTTCGTCGTAATGTCCATGTTTCTGCCCCATACAATGCCACACTCCACACAAAGCACTTTATTATTCTCTTCCTTAGTTCTTTTTCTAGTGGTCCGCGGAAGATGCTCCTTTTTCTATTGAAAGGTCCCTTTGTCATTGCTCGAAAAATATGGGAAGATTAGTTAGTAAGCCCAGCGAGCCTTAAAGGTCCTCTTTTTCTTCTTGAAGAAAAAGAAGAAGAAGAAGAGAAGATTATGATGATGATGATGATGATAATTACATTCGAAGAATTTTTATCATTCCTTTAAAACTCACTGTTTTGAATTTGGACGTAGACATGACAACCATTTTACTAACAACATTTTTTCCTTCCTTCTTTACTTTACCAGTATTTCTTTCTTACTTTATTTCTATTCTTTATTATCACTTTGTTTTCTCTTTGCCTGTCTGTTAATATCGTACAGTGTTTTTTTTTTTCGTTATGTATTGTTTATTTATTTAGTAGGTACCCTATCGGTACTTATTCTTTTTCCTTCCTTCCTTCCTTCCTTCCGGTATTTATTTTGTTAAGGCTCCTGACACCAGTAATATGAAGTTGAGTGACAATAAGGAAGTCTATTGAAGGGTTTAAGGAAGTGCTACGTAATAACCACTTGAAAAGAGGTCACTCAACTTCCTAGAATTGATTTCCCTCATCAGAAATGTATTCGGGTTCTGTCAACTTGCTTAGTAATTTAGTGTGTTCGCAACAGCTTCTTCAGACAGTCAGTCAATACTGTTGCTGGCTTCCAGGTTCGTCAGGCAGTTGCTTCGTATTATCAGAATGTTTCTGTTCATACGTACTTCAGAAACTGCGACAGGAATAGATAACAACTCTTTATATCTATTAATTTGTAGGGAACGTTTTGCTAACATGCTTTAAAAAAGTAACTCGAACTGTTGGTGACTTATCTGTTACATAACAAAATTAATTCAGACGTATTGAATTTATCATCAGCATTTTATGTAATAGTACCTACTTTACCTACAATATAAAGGTACTGGTATACCCCAAAAGAGCAAAGTTCGTGTTCGAGGACAGTTCCTTTTGATAAGATAGCAATAATATTACACAAATTACACATAATTCACAAAAATATGTATGTTCTTTGTTCTTAAACTAAAGTTTAAAATTCTAATAGTAAGATCAGATTTGTAAGAGGTGTAGAAAGATAGTAACATAACACCGGTGCCTACTTAATTTGTAGACTGATATTTTAACATAGCGAGGACTTTATTAAGAAGTACCTACATGAAAATAATGATGAAGTTAATAACAAAAATAATATCAATACTAATAACGGAGATAAGATATATAATAATCATGTATGGTTGCTAAGTTAAAACCTGATGTTCTCTTGTTTTACAAATTGTCAAAGCCTGCTAATAACTGAACATGGCCCACTGATTAAGTTATTTCTTTTGTTTTTATACGTAGCTTTCTTATGGCAATGTTAAGGAGTTAGATACAGCTTAAAGAAGTAAAATTTTGGAAATATTCAACATTTTTTTCCTCCATTAATGTATCTTGTACTATAATGAAAATTAGTATGTGTAAAACACTGACCTTCTGCTATATGATAAAAATATTTTTACGATTTAAAAAAATGATTTATATATATTTTTTTTCAAAATCCACTATGCAGTGATGAAGCGTTTCCCTCATAACTCAAAAAGTATCCAACATTCTGTGATGAAATCTTTTGTATGTATTTATGTATGTCATATCTACAATGCGATGCAAAATCACTTCCCTACCTTTGATAGATTGTCTGATAAAAAGTAAATTCATTTTAAAAAATGGTCAGATATCAGTATTTTCTTCTAACACAAAATAAATGTAGTTGAAAGAGCATGATATTGTAAACGTGAGTTTCAGCAATGTAATAAAAGAGAGAGAACATGAAAGAAGTTAACAAGTTTATGAGTTATGAGGGAAACGCTTCATCACTGCACAGTGAACTACCACAGTTTTGAATTTTGAAAAAAATATATACATAGTTTTTTTAAATCGTAAAAATATATTTTTTTTTCATATAGCAGAAGGACATTCATTCATTCATTCATTCATTCATTCATTCATTCATTCATTCATTCATTCATTCATTCATTCATTCATTCATTCATTTTATTCCATAGATCTTACATGAGTAATGAAGCTTTAAGATGAGGAACAAGTCAAAATTTTACAATGTTACAATTACAATTTTTACAAATTTTTACAGTTTTACAATTTAGTAATTTTCTACAATTTTTACAATTTTGTGCAATTTTTTACAATATTTTGGCGAGATGTAGTGAGATGAAGTGAGGTCCGAGGATTCGCCAAAATATTACCCGGCATTTGCCTTTTGGTTGGGGAAAACCTCGGAAAAACCCAACCAGGTAATCAAATCAAAGGGGTTGATGCCGAGGACTCACCATAGACAGTATTTTACATATACCGGTACCAATTTTCATTATTGTACAAGATACAGTAATGGAGGAAAAAAATGTTGAATATTTAAAAAAAATTACTGCTGTAAGTTGTACCTAACCCCTTAAATCCATATGTAAATCCAGAAAAGACTTGCGGCGCTGGTATTATATAATATTTTCAAACCATACAGTTTTTGTTTAAAGAAGTTCTTGACTGAAGGCATGAATCATTAATACTTCTACGTGTTTTCAAGCTTGACCAAAAACCTGATGTTCTCTTGTTTTACAAATTGTCAAAGCCTGCTAATAACTGAACATGGCCACTGATTAAGTTATTTCTTTTGTTTTTATACGTAGGTTTCTTATGGCAATGTTAAATCTTATACTCAGAAAAGAATAAATGGTATTGGTATTATATAATATTTTCAAACCGTACAGTTTTTGTTTAAAAAAGTTCTCGACTGAAGGCATGAATCATTAAATACCTTGACGTGTTTTCAAGCTTACTATCAATACAGTTCCAAACTTTTCACAGATCTTACGTAACAAACAGAGAAAGAAACCTTAAAAGTTGATTTTAAATAAATCGTTATTTTGTGTTGTTTTTTTTTTTTTCAAATACAGGCCCTTTGTTTCTAGTAAAATGGTTACTGGTATATTGTACGTAGACATATGACGAGCCAAAAACTACTTTTTCACTATGAAGGGTGGTATTAATATATACCGTTAAAATCATTAAATCGATTTTTATACCGTTATAACACTTTCAATAATGAGAAAGCAAAATCCTTTGCTAAATTCTTTAGTACCAGTACCAATAATACATCAGTTTAATATCTAGAATGAATAACGTGTGTTACAAATCAATTTTCAGGTTCATTACATTCTCTACATCTTCATAAACATCTTGGAGCAAAGAAAGCCAACTTACAATATTGAATAACGAACTAGGGATTAAACAAATTGTAATGTGTTTATTAATGTCTATGCTTCTGCCTTCCCCGATAAAGTTATGTTCGTCTTAACCCCTCCTTCCCCCAATTCTAAATCACAAAACACTCAGCATCCAAACACAGGTAGTTGAATAAATCCTTGGAAAAATTGGCCAATATATCACAAGGATGTCTTAACTTCAGCGCTAAAGGCCTATACCTAAATCAGCAGAAGACTTTGTAAACAAACGAACAGGGGTTCGTGCTCTAGGAGGTTCCATGCTAACGTAAGAGGGTCATTAAAGAAATAATGAACATTTACTATAATAGTATTTAATTCATTAATATGTCACATCAATGGACGTATATACGTCATCCAAACATCGTAAGATGAGATTACATTTAAGCCTTTGAAACATGTCATTTTTCATGCAGACACAAAAGAAAACATGTTTGTCCCACTTTGTTGATAATCATAACCAAAAGGTAGCAACACACACAACTGTAACTCCCTAACAGCATGACTCGTCTGTCTTCTTTTATTTTATGTTATTAAGAAATATTTTGTTGTACAGCACTCAGAAAGTACCTAACAATATGAAAGTGTCTCTTCTCTGTTTCAGTAAATGCCAGTGTGGCAGGAAAGTGGGGTATCAGATTTCGTTGTTCTTGGTGTTAGAGCTGGCAAGACTCTATGGACACCCCTGAACCCGAGCACATGCTCGTTGCCGGTAAGAATAAAAAAGTTAAACAATTATTGTACTATTTTTAGAAGTTAAAAAGTAATTAAATCTGTTTCTTTCTCAAGCACAGAACACAAACCATCTGTTTCCATGGCAACAAAACAGTGAAAATGTTTTCAATACGACATCCATTCAAATTAAATATTATGGGCTTTTTAAAAGTAAGTAAGAGATAAATTAAGATGTTTCGCAGCTCTGCTGATTTTCATGCAATCTTGAAAATCGGATACTGCCTATTTTTTTAGAGAAGAAATAAGATTTTAAAATAATGTCTGCATTCAGTTGCCATAGCAACGAATTTGTTATTCGAGTTTAATGTCAATGTAAGGGAAGATGGTTGTTATGGCGTGTGAAAAAATTAGAAAAATTAGCCTGAAATTAGATTGCTATAGATTTGTGCCTATTGATCGTTGCTTTTAAAACTTTTTTGTGTTGAATAAAGGAAATATATTGAATTAATCTAGAATGGTTATCTGCCACATTGTAAGTTAGATATCAATTTTTTTATTTAATTATGTTTTACATTATTATTATTATTATTATTATTATTATTATTATTATTATTATTATTATTATTACATTACTGAGTATTTATGCACTTTATTCATTTTCTGTAGTTTTGACGATAATGGAATTTCAGCCAATTATTGTCAAAGAACACAAAAGTAAAACCCTACAATATTTTTTTAAATATATTTATTATTTTTGTACTAAAGCTCAAATGAATATTCGTCCTTCTAAAAACACTTTCTTCAACATGCTCTGAAAATTTTATAACCTCAAGTTAGCCTAAATAGTTTCGAAAAAGCAAGAAGTGTACCATACTAATAGAATGAAAAGTGTATCTTCGAGAAGAAAGAAAACAGAATTAATTTCTACCTTACAATGTAGTACAGTACCTAACCATTCTATGTTAATAAATTCAGTAGCCAAAAGTTTTCTTATTCACCTACGAGCAATAGGGTCAAATCTATAGCAATCTGTTTTCAGGCAGTGTTTTTCTAATTTTTCATAAACCATCTTCCCTTAACCCGGTTGGATGGAGTCTTATGAATTCTTGCTTTCGAAAATATATTATTATATTATGTTATTTAAAAGAAAGACTATTTCAAGTGAACTTAGGGCTATATCAGTTCATGAATTCACGGAATCCACCACGCAAAATGTAGCAACAGTTTCTGTACCGGCACACATAGCTGAGGCTGACGAGAAGCTGCTATTATCTGTACTGGAAGAAGATGAAGGACATGTACAACTTTGATGATGAACACGATTTGTTTGTGTGAAGCAGATATTTTTTAAAAATAGTTTTGTAGTTAAACGCAATAGTAGTATTTTAGAATATTGAAATTCCCTGTGTATGAAAGATCGCTGTTCTGTGTGTGCAGGGCTCACAGGGGCAGCTCTTCGCTCATGGCCCGGTTCGTCTATGAATGCAGCAACTACTACCGCAACCTCACCATACCCTTGCAGTAAGCCTGCCTTGAATTACTACTACTACTACTACTACTATGGCCTAACAGCCCAATGTTGGGCCCTAGCCTCCTCTAGCTTCTTCCTCCATTTTTCCCTGTCCATCGCCATCTTCCGAAGAAGAGTCTGGTGTCAGTTGTAACCAGGGGCGGCTTTTATTAAGGGGCACAAGGGCACGTGCCCTCCCAGTGATTTTTATTATCGTATTATGACTATATTATAATACAATTTAATTGCATTATGAAATAATAACTTAAAGAGTGTCACATTTTCATTGCTACTAATGTTTTCAGAATGTGTAGTAGTCTATGAAACCCAAGTTTTCTGAACAGGTAATAATGGAATGGAATTCGCTGCCACTCGAAATCAGGGGTAGTCTTAGTCCTCAGTTGTTTAAAATTAGGTTGTTTAGAAATATTTTAAATGCAACGAATTAGTTTTTAGGTATCATTTTTATTATTATTATTATTATTATTATTATTATTATTATTATTATTATTATTATTATTAAAGAGTTTTTATGGATGTGTTTTGATTGCCCACAGTTGCCCCTCTGAGTACCAGTACTGCTGCAACGCACAGTGTTGTATTATCAATAGGCACCACAAGGAACTCTGGGAAACCTGGTACTTCTGGTGAGTACCTGCAGTATGTGGAGTTTAGACTTCTAAAAATGAATAAAGTTACAAAAGCCACTAGTAGAAAGTTAGTACAAATGTATGGCAACAAGAGGAAACACTGGAGGAAGGAATGCAATGATGTTGAAATTAGATAACAAGTACATAAGTAATTCCACACTTGACAGCATTTCACAGCGAACATAGTTATAAAACGAATATAAATAGAAATTTAGAAGATATCATTGTTACAGGATCTTGAAAACACTTTCACACAGGAGGAGTTATGGAAATGGAAGAGGAAAGAAACCGGCAAAGTGGTATAAGAATACTATAAGGAAAATCGTCACTAATAAAATAAAATAGTACATCTTGATTACACAACTTTTAACACTATATCACTTCGGAATATGTATTATAGCCTATGTCTTTCTCGTGTTAAATTCTATCGTACCTGGTTAACATGTTTCGGCCTGTTATTGAAGAAGTTCTGAAGAAGGTCAGTAACAGACCGAAACATTTTAACTGGGTACGATAGAATTTATCAGGAGAAAGACATAATATAATACATAAATAAAATAGATTCACCAGAAATGTTGAAATTACTTCCTTTCTATGTATCACCTAAAAATGTACTTTTCCAAATCCCAAGTTGAAGGACATTCGGTCACAAGAATTCACCTCTGATTAGAATTCTGTTTCTTTTTAACACATCAGGTTAATTTAATAATATTTATTTATCTTCAGGAACAGATGATGCATTTAAAAACGAATTTATACAAACATGACTAACAAAGCAGCTACTCTTCTCTGCCATTACATTCTGATTTCTCATTGTACATGTTATAAATTCCATTGTAAGGATTGTGTTTTGTTTGTCTTTCATTTCAAAACTTCCTACTCTAAATAACTATTTATTTTAATTGAATTTGATTTTAAAAAATGCACATCAATTTAGATATTGATGAGAAAGTAATTATCATTCCATTTTAGGCTTGCACCCTCGCATCTCCCTTTGAAATTTCAAATGGCACACTTATATTATGATACTTAAATTTGAAAGAGTATTAAATTGTTTCTACATCTCATTCATTTGTTTCACATCTTTTGTTTTTCACCTCGCATTACTCTTAGTTATAGGTTGAATAATTCTCTCAATTTAATTAATAAAATTTAGTAACGATGAAAGAGTAATGGAACGGAGAAAAATTCTCTCCGGCGCCAGGATTTGAACCCGGGTTTTCAGCTCTACGTGCTGATGCTTTATCCACTAAGCCACACCGGATACAACTCCGACGCCAGTTAGAATCGTCTCAGATTAAGCTCCAACTCTTGGGTTCCCTCTAGTGGCCGCCCTCTGCACTACGTCACAGATGTCTATGAACGCAGGACCGAAGTCCACACATGTGCTGAGGTGCACTCGATATGAGTGACTAGTTGGCCGGGATCTGACGGAATAAGCGCTGTCTTAAATCACAAAGTGATTTACGCATATCATGTATATTGTTTTTTAATGTACCGAAGTACATATGATATTTCCATGCAGATATTCTGCGTCATCATACGATGAAAGAGAGAGAATTTTTCTCCGTTCCATTACTCTTTCATCGTATGATGGCGCAGAATATCTGCATGGAAATATCATATGTACTTCGGTACATTAAAAAACAATATACAAAATTTAGTAAATTAAATATTCAAAATGTGGTTCATTGTTGACTAAACAGTAATACAACCTATTTCTGAACCCCTCTACATAGCATTGCCATAGTATCAAACCATACATAAATAACGTAAACCCAAACTTCAGCCTTTATTATCCTCTATTCTGTTTTAAATTTTTAAAGAATAGGTTTATAATACACAACCATAATATTCCATAATATTAGTTTGTGTTACTGCCTGAAATAACTGTAATCAATAACAGTCTTTGTAGTTTTATTTTCTTCAGTTCTAATCAAGAATAACAACAGTCTAGGTTGCCAGGCGAAGAAAGAAAACAAAAGATGTGAGAAAAAAAGTGAATGAGATGTATAAACAATTGAATACTCTTTTAAATTTAAGTACTATAATATAGAGGTGCCATTTGAAATTTGAAAGGAAATGCATTAACACCAATTTTAAACTTCTTTCTCAATATCTAAATTGGCGTGTCTTTTGTTTAAATTAAATTAAAGAAGGTTTTAAAATGAAAGCCAGGTTATTAGATTAGATTAGATTAGATTAGATTAGATCTTTATTAGCCGATAGAATTACAAGCATTCATGATGTCGTCAGTACAGAAGAAAAATGACATAACATACAATATAATACAAAAATATACTTAATTCTAAATAAATTTAACAGTTTAATATTACGTGACATGCAAAAAAATATATATATATATATATATATATATATATATATATGACAAGCTTGATCTTCATTCTCCACTGTTCTATCTAGTATCTTCTCTTTTTGCTTTTCCCTGTCTTTTCTTCAACTCTGAGTTACCTGAAACATAAATGGTCAAGGGCAGTATCAAGAAACGTTAAATACTAAAATTTTAAATTTAGATATTCATTTGTGCAAAATGGCATATGTGTCAATAAAAAGTTCTTTACCTCTTTTTTTAATTTTCTTATGTTAAGTTCTTTGATTTTCTGTGGAAGTTTATTACATAAATTGCTGCCTCTATGTGATATGCTGTTAAGACTTCTGGTAAGCCTGTGGTAATTCAGATGTATGTTTTGGGATGTTCTGGTGTTATACTCATGATAGGATGAATTTGTTTTAAAGGAATCTATGTTTTGATGAATAAAGCACACTGTTTCTAAAATATATATGCAGGGTACAGGTAAGATTTTTAGTTCTCTGAAAATGTTTATACTTTCAGTCCGAATAGGAACTTTTTTGATGATTTTGAGTATTCTTTTCTGCAATTTGAGGACTTGTATCACTTTTGGAGAAGATCCCCAAGTAATAATGCCATATGATAGTATTGAATGAACATATCCAAAATAGACTGATATTAAAAGTTCCATGGATGATATCTTCGCAAGGACTCGAAAAGCATAACATAAGTGACTCAGCTTCTCAGTTAGATGTCGTATATGCTTTTCCCTTGTTAGACTGGAATCTATCCATATACCTAAAAATTTAGAGCATTCTACTTCCTTAATTATGCTATTACTAAGAACTATGTGAATCTGGTCAGTTGGATATTGATTGAAAGATACATATTGGATCGGTGTCGGTTAGAGTTTCCGAGTAGCTCAGCGGTAGAGCGTTGGTACGTTAAACCAAAGGTCCCGGGTTCGATACCCGGCTCCGGAACAATTTTTCCCTCGAAATTATTCAAATCAACTTTACAGGGAGTTATACCTGATAATCTTGATTTGCATAATACACGTCACTGTTCGTTAACAGAAAACCACAATTTAAGTCACACGGAGTTAGTGTGCACTCGAAGTTGGTTGCTTGACGGTTGTCAGCCCACTTTGAGGTCTGTGGATATAGAGGGAAAAATTGGATCGGTGTCGGTTAGAGTTCCCGAGTAGCTCAGCGGTAGAGCGTTGGTACGTTAAACCAAAGGTCCCGGGTTCGATACCCGGCTCCGGAACAATTTTTCCCTCGAAATTATTCAAATCAACTTTACAGGGAGTTATACCTGAAATCTTGATTTGCATAATACACGTCACTGTTCGTTAACAGAAAACCACAATTAAGTCACACGGAGTTAGTGTGCACTCGAAGTTGGTTGCTTGACGGTTGTCAGCCCACTTTGAGGTCTGTGGATATAGAGGGAAAAATTGGATCGGTGTCGGTTAGAGTTCCCGAGTAGCTCAGCGGTAGAGCGTTGGTACGTTAAACCAAAGGTCCCGGGTTCGATACCCGGCTCCGGAACAATTTTTCCCTCGAAATTATTCAAATCAACTTTACAGGGAGTCATACCTGAAAATCTTGATTTGCATAATACACGTCACTGTTCGTTAACAGAAAACCACAATTTAAGTCACACGGAGTTAGTGTGCACTCGAAGTTGGTTGCTTGACGGTTGTCAGCCCACTTTGAGGTCTGTGGATATAGAGGGAAAAATTGGATTGGTGTCGGTTAGAGTTCCCGAGTAGCTCAGCGGTAGAGCGTTGTTACGTTAAACCAAAGGTCCCGGGTTCGATACCCGGCTCCGGAACAATTTTTCCCTCGAAATTATTCAAATCAACTTTACAGGGAGTCATACCTGAAAATCTTGATTTGCATAATACACGTCACTGTTCGTTAACAGAAAACCACAATTTAAGTCACACGGAGTTAGTGTGCACTCGAAGTTGGTTGCTTGACGGTTGTCAGCCCACTTTGAGGTCTGTGGATATAGAGGGAAAAATTGGATCGGTGTCGGTTAGAGTTCCCGAGTAGCTCAGCGGTAGAGCGTTGGTACGTTAAACCAAAGGTCCCGGGTTCGATACCCGGCTCCGGAACAATTTTTCCCTCGAAATTATTCAAATCAACTTTACAGGGAGTTATACCTGAAAATCTTGATTTGCATACATAGACAGTTTTATTTACATTTAATTTAAGCTTATTATTTGGTAGCCACTTGTCTATTATTATTTCTTTTTGTAATGATGCTATTTATGGGTACCAGTAGCATAAATAAATACATGAGCCATACTAAAGCTCTAAATACTAACAGCTAGGAGTGTTGTTAACAAACACTCTTGTCTACAATACTCAGTAGGTCCGCTCTCATATCAGAACTTCTGGGAAAAGATATCATTGTGTTCTTTAGATCAACAACAGAACATAATAATTGTTGTTGTTCTCGAATCGGCTGTCCCGGATGACTCAAGCGGTAGGGGCACGGCATGTCCCTATCGCTTGGTCCGAAGGGTTGTGGGTTCGAGTCCCGCCTCGGGCATGGGCGTTGTGTTTGTATTAGTATAAGTAAAACAAAGGAAAGAAATGTAAGACAAAAACAGAAAACAAAATAGATAACTTTGGTAAACGGCCTCTGCCGGTCTAAATTTATATAAAAAAATTAAAAAAAATAAGAATCGCTAAAATGCTGTCTGTAAATCTGAAGATACTTGAAGAACAGTAAACAATAAGTGATTTATATTGGGAAGCGAGATGACAAATGGCAGTGCGGACAACAGTGTCTCTCATAGCTCAGGTCGCTGTGTGTTCTGTGCAGGTTTGGAGTAGTCATCATTTGCTTGTTCGTGCTCACCTCTGCGTTCTCATACCTCCTCGGTTCCTGTAAGCGAAAGCAGCAAAACCTGATCCGCATCAGAAACGTGTCCACGCCAGCCACCATCCCTGTCATCAGCACGGTGAGCGGCCCTGGCGGTATCATCCAGCCCATGATCCAGTACAAGAAGAAGCCTCACCGCAAGTCCATGCAGGCCACCGCGTTCATCACCAAGTGAGGAGGCTTTACTACTATCATCATTATCATCATCATCATCATCATCATCATCATCATCATCATCAGTTTGGGTTCATTTTGGCCTATTCTGCCTCCAAATTACATTATTGTCTCTATAATATTATTTAAATTTAATTAATATTGAATAATTTCAAGGGAAAAATTTGTTTCGGGGCCGGGTATCGAACCCGGGACCTTTGGCTGAGCGCCCCAACGCTCTAACGACTGAGCTACCCAGGAACTACACTAGACACTGGCTCAATTTTTCCTTTTATATCCACATACCTCAAGTAGGCCGACAGGACGTCAAAGACCCAACATTGAGTGCACACTAACTCTGTACGACTTGAATTGTGGTTTTCTGTTGACAAACAGTGACGAATATTATGCAAATCTGGCTTTCAGGTATCGCTCCCTGTGAAGTCATAAAGGGTTTGTGTGCACTCAATATTGGGTCTCTGAGTATGTGGATATAAAGGCAAAAATTAAGCTGGTTTTTGGTGTAGTTCCTGGGTAGCTCAGTCTGTAGAGCGTTGGTGCGCTTAGAAGCAAATGTTCTGATGGGGGCAGATAAAAAAATTAAGTTTTTTTCTTACACCATGTTAATAATGACAAAAGAAGTGCTTATACAAATTTTGGCCACTCGACCGCAATTACGAGGCCGTCCAGAAAGTGATTTTCCCTGGGGCATTTTATAGAAAAAAGCACAATTGCATGGAAATATTTATTGAAATAGATACAGCAATTGTTGCGCTATTTGTCAACATATCCCCCACTGGAATTGAGACATTTGTCATACCATGGGATCAATTTTTGTGTCGTAGAAGTCAGCCACCTCAGATCGGAACCAGCGTTTGACTGCGTCTGCACCTCTCTCTGTCAATCCCAAGATATGAGAAATGTCTCAATTCCGGTGGAAAATATGTTGAAAAATAGCTAAAAAAATTGCTGTGTCTGTTCCAATAAATTTGTCCAATGAAACTGTATGTTAACGGTCCCTGGCGAACTTATTTTTTACGGCCCTCGTAATTGCGGTCGAGTGGCCAAAATTTTTATAAGCACTTCTTTTCACATTATTAACATGGTGGAAGAAAAAAATTTAACATTTTTATCTGCCCCCATCAGAACGTTTGCTTGTCAGCCAAAGGTCCCGGGTTCGATACCCGGCTCCGGAACAATTTTTCTCTTGAAATTATTCAAATTAGCTTCACAGGGAGTTTTACCTGAAAACCAGATTTGCATTTATTATTGCTGTTGATTCCATCCCATCTTTGGAGACCCTGCACTTCTGTATAACCCTGTAGGGTGTATTTTTGTATTGCTTTGGTACCTTAGTCTGTTATTTTCCCTTCTTGACTGGTATACACTCTCAGCCAATTAAATACTACTGGGATGTAATTTTGAAGACGGAAGAAATTCCAAACTTTAGCAATCAATCAACCATATTTTGGTGTTAACAAATCTGAATGACTTTTCAGCTCTGATTTGCGTGTGGAGGATTTTGCCGGGCCGTTAGACCCTCCATATCCAGCGATCCAACCGGTGACAATAGTCAGGGGGAATGTGCCCCCTCAAGGCTTTAGGCAAACCACGAGCTACACGGAACTGGTGCTGCCTCCAGGTTACGTGGACACAGAACACTACAAGAGACCGTTATGAAGTCAGGACCTCCTGCTGCGAGATGGGACTGCAAGGTGCCCTCTGACTTATGTGACCTTCATTGCTGTGTGTAAATATTCCTTGCCACTCCATTGGTTGTTTTATTCAATCTCCATGTAAAATGGGTGAATTGATTATTTTATTTATTGCATTACAAATGGACAGATACCCAACGGTAATGTTAATACAGTACAAAATGGAACAAACACAACTTACACAAAAAAGAAATACGAAATACAACACAAAAAACACAACAAAATACAAAACGAAACACAAAACAACAAAACAAAGCAATTACAAAACAATGATCTGCCTGACACATTCTTATTTCAATTGTTATAGGAATTTGTTTTGATTCGTTGATTTCTACTTTTGTGAGAAAAATAATTTCTAGATTATTTTGATAAGCTGAAAGCACGTGAACTAACATGTCCATCGCCAGACACTGTTATTCTTATCAATTAACTCTACTTTCTATTTTCAAGCATTAATGTTTCTGTGAAATGCTCTTGGAATTATTAAAATAACAGAAATTGCTTTTGTAGGTTAATTCACTATTTCGTCTTTTTGTTTCTATCGCCATCTGCATTATAGATTGGCAAGACCTGCTGATTTGTTCCAGTTGAAAATATATTCTGTTCATTTTGAATAAACACCGTTTCAATTTTTATTTCTTTGTCCCATGACAGGGTCTTTAACTTGTCATTTTTCACCCCGAATCATAGACCACTTAGTTCCTCATAGACTATCCAGAGTGCACCACTGGCAGTGGGTTTACATTCTACTGGCGATTATTATGGACAATTATTGTAATATCACAGAGAATTGGAGCACCCCAAGAAAACCTGTGTTGCCTAGATCACGGGACTTGCCCAACAGAACTTATAAATTCAGGGTGAAACGAGATTTGAACCCAGGTTCCCAACTTATAAGCCCAGCTCCCTAGCATGAGTCACTGTGGCGATCATTTTGAAATTATAAATTATTACATTACGAAATTGTAAGCCTATAAAATTAAACTGCTAGAAAGTTAAAAAATTATGGATTAAATTTAATCTCTTTTGGTGAAATCGGTCCTGCAGTCTTTCAGTTGCTCATCCTGGAGTCCTTGGGTTATGGTTATGGAGTATTTTTGTAATTCTGTGTCAGGTATTCCCTCCACATTACCTAACCATTTCTCTCTGTAGTTTTTTATTTTGTTTTTCTACTTCCATGCCTGCATTCGTTGCAGTGGCGGCTCCTGCATTTTCATAAGAGGAGGAAACAAGTTAACAGCGCAAAATGACACCTTCTTGAATGAAACATGCTACAAATTAGCCTACTTGCACACATGTAAGACCAGGTAGTGTTGGGGTTGGCCTTCCCTTCTGTATAGCAATAATCTGTTCTTGTAAACTGAGTTTCCTAAATTGTCCAAAATATATAATGTTTTCACTTCCATTCATTGTTGAATAATTTCACAAATTAACAATTACAAGGAAATTCACAACCTCGCAGCATTTTTCACGCACACTACAGCATCACACGTGTTGGAAGAGACTATAGCTACTAACACGTAACCGGAACCGTTTTACGGAAATGGGAATGAGAAATAATCTGTCAGGAAAGGGAGAACGCTGCTCCCACCCACGTGGTCTGTGTTGCCACATGTACATTTTACGAGTTCAGTATCACATGCTTTTGAAGAATGTCAGTTCTTGTAAAGTCATACTACCATTATTGTTCAAAGCTGCCGGTGGCCAATTAATTTTTTTATGTTGAAAATAATGTAGTTTGCAGTACCTTCAATTTCAAATATATTTGTACAAAACTGACAACTTGGCTGTTGCCCTTCTAGTAGACAATGGATGGAAGTGAATTTCAGAGGCCAAAAAGATCTGCGATACTAACTTAGAACTACTTCCTCTTTGTTTCATATAAATCCAACTTTGACTTTCAGATATCCTCGAAAATTTAAAACCATGAATAGTAGCCTATATAAAGTGCAATGAATAATATTTTTGGTTTATAATTTAAAAAAGTTTACATGGTGTCTTTCATAGCTTTGCGTTGAAACTGTTTATATTGTGTCTCCTCCTAGATGTGTTATAGTCTGGTTGAATGCAGCATTGTTAGATGGCAGCTGTAGCGAGCTTGCTGCAAGACCAGTCGGTTTCTATTTCCCGCCCATGACTGATTCAGAGGAGGATCTCCTCCCTCTCCGTTCATTTACTTGCTTTAAAACTCTGCTTCCTTCTCTGGCCGCTAGTGCGCTGTTGTCTATGTGTGTTAACTGCAGTAGAGGAGGAATGGAGTGCCTTTCCTCCACACAAACAATCTCGCATCTTTCTCACAGTTTTCTCCAGCACATGAGCGCATCATAGCTGTGAACTTAAAAATTATCGAATCTTCCTGGAATTTCAAGGCACATATTTTATTTGGTATTTACTTTCAAAAGAAGAAAAATGTGAGGAGGACGTTCCTCCCTTCCCTCCCCCGAGGAACCGCCACTGATTCGTTGTCTTTTTTTCTTCAGCCTGTGAACATTCCTATATGAACTGCTATATTGCTGAAGCAATTTCATTTAAGTTGTATTATTGCAATGAATTGTCACCTAAGTCAGAGGAAAGCATTCTTATACATACAGTATGTTCTGTCTCTAAGACAGTCCTTTTCATCATCATACGCCAAAGTGTTGTCTGTGCCAGAAGTCAAGGAATAACAATCAAACCCTTGCGAGAAGTGCAACCATCTTCACTTTTACTTCTCTTGAAAGGAGAATGAAGCCAGTGGGTGTTACTGGAGTACAGCTTGTGAGAGGGAACTCCAAATGGATCCAGTTGCTTATGTTTGTCAAACTGAAGTGTCTGTGCCTTCATCGGTAGGAAAATTTATGTTAGCGGAATGTTTATTTTGATTTGATCAACGATTGTACAAGCTTGAATCACTTTGAGCAAATTTAGTATATAGGGCTTTCATTTTAACACTTCCCAGTCTAAATAACTAATTATTTAAATTGAATTCAATTTAAACAAAAAACACGTCAATTTACATATTGAGGGGAAGTCTGAAACCAGTGTCTTTATACTTTAATATGAAAGAGCATTCAATTGTTCATACACCTCATTCGTTTGTTTTCGCAGCTTTTGTTTTCTATCGTTGCCTGGCAACCTGTATTTTTGTTATTACCAGTTGATTGTAGGATGAAAACACAGCTTATTTTGTGTAATTACATCAATTTGATCAATGGGAATGATTTATGAAATGCGATCACTCGAGAAATACTATTTATTCATGGTTCTGCCTTCATTTTGTTTGCCATTCTTAAGGGGAGAGGATGGTATTTTTTTCCTATTAGGTGTAAATTATTAATTTTTTGTATGTAGAGAACTCATAGCTGTGGCAACTCTACCAAATAAAAACATTTTGAAAAAAAAAAATTATTTGAGGCCCAAATTTGAAAAAAGTATACCCAATGCAGAATTGTACTAAAACTGATATATCTAAACCGTTTTTAAAGATAGATTCAAACAGTTTTTGCAATATATTTGCAAAAGTATGTGCTACAAACTGTCTGTAACAGAATTTTGATATTAGTCCCTACGTTTGTAAAATAAACAATTAAAATTTAGCAACAATTTTCTGATTTCCTTTCTTGCAAACAAACGGACGTATTTTTTAAATGAAATCAATTAACAAAATTCTCTTACAGACAAAAGTTTCCTAATAGTTTAAGGAATGTGCTTTCTAAATTTCATGCATATATCTTTAATAGTTCAGAAATTATATCCATTTTGTCTGGCAATGTAGCAAAAAAAAAAAAAAGTTACTGGAAACCGATAAAAGCGGGCATGTGATTTAAAAATCAATAGTGCAGGAAGTTTAAAAATGACGTCTCAACATCCGATAAGGGCACAAATACCCACAAAATGTTATGCAATGCATTCCAAACATATCAAAGCGTATTTAAAAAAAAAAAATTAATTTAATTTACCGGAAACAACAATAAAAGTGGGCGAGTGATTTAAAAATCCATAATGCAGGAAGTTTAAAAATGACGATCCACACATATCACAGAGTATTTTAAAGAATATCTTTTTTTGAAAATTTAGTCATTTTTCATAAAAAATACCATCCTCTCCCCTTAAATAGCATCTTTGTAGTTTCGCTGTTATAACTTATAAACGCTACAGAGAACTGCTTGAAACGAAAGAATGACGAAATCTCGACCACATGCTTGCAGTATCTTTTGTTTCTGTGTTAACTTTTTCTGCCACTTAATTTGGAGCGTCCTACAGTCGGAAAAATTCAAGCAACCACTCAACTCTGGAGACTTATCTCTCAAAGCCAAAAGTCCATTCACGAGGGTATTTGCCTGTCGGTTTAGCTTTTTACAGACTTACCTCCAGGAGTGTGTGTATGGGATCTTTAGAGAATATAAACTTTTTTTTTTTTTTTCTAAGATAACTGAAGGGCACAGAGACGCCCTCTGTGGTTGAAATACTGAACTTCTAATTTTTATTAAGCTTACGTTTAGATAAATTAGTAGATATGTTTTCACATTTCAATATTTCTATTGACACTACATACTTAGACTTCAACAAACAAAATTTGATAACACAATCTCAAGGGAAAAAATGGAACTCTCTGCATCAAAATCCACAGTTAATTCCCGATTTACCACGAAAATCGTCTGTAGCTGCATTTAGATTGGCAACAGGCCATGATTGTTTGGCCAAACACCTGCATAGAATTGGAATATATCAGTCCCCTAACTGCCCATTGTGCAACTCAAACCAAGAAATGGATTCGGAACACCTCAAAATCTGTGCTTCAGTGGCTGGTCATGATAATATCTTTGAAAAATATTGGAGTGCAAGAGGTCAAATGACTTTATTGTCAAACACCTGGCATTAGAAAACAACAACAACATATTTCTATTGACAGGAGTGCGTTGGCTGTGGCAAGGCAATACTTTTGTGTTTATTCACACCTCTTTTGTGAGAAAGGGGATTAAATGTAAAAGATTTATATTTTTGTAGATGTCTGTAAATAGTGTCAGCATAATTCCGGGCCTCAATGAAGACAGTATTACACGGTATGATGCAACAGGATCTATTGAAGGAATTGATTTTTAGTGTTACAAAGAATCAGTTCCTTTGTCCATCAGCCATGCCTCTTAGTGTTCAGTGACAAAAGTGTACATCGACATTAAAAAACATATTTAATTAACGACTTAGGAAATGTCATGTTCAAATGAGTGGTGATGGCAAATCAGATCAGTTTATCCAACTGTTCAGCATAGAAAACTATGCTCAGGAAGATGCTCCAAGTTTGCAGTATTAGAAGTGGGAGTTTATTACTACTACAAATAACAGATTTTGCGTGTTAATTCCAAAGCCTAGGTATGTTCTGTCTTACAACAGATGGGCCTGACACTGAATATGAACATTTGTTTCTGAGGTTAGTCTGTTCTGACTTCAGAATGTAAATAAGGATTTTGAAATCGGCTGTGATTGAGGCATTTTGTGTCACTCAGTGAGGGGAATTTGTATTGTTCACTCTCTTAATTTATGTTGCATTTTGAAGTTCTGAAAAAAATCTACTGGTAATTAACAGTTCCACATATATGATCCTTCATGAGAGATTGACACCAAGCTTTTTCACACTTGTACAGGCCCAGCAGTTCGTCCTGATGGGTTTGAGCATGCTGTTCTAAAGTAACTATAAGGTTTAGAAATATGACAATAACACACGATATAGCTTGAACAATGCAATTTATTGGCACATTATTATTTTTTGAAAATGACACATTTCAAATCATCCCCTTGCTGGCTTATGGTTTGTTGCAATCTTACTCAAATTCATGACTAGGGACCTGAATTTTTAGCATCTATTTTTCTCAAAATCCGGATCTATTTTTTCTCAAAATTCGCATCTATTTTTCTCAAAATTAGCATATATTTTTCTTTAAAATTCGCATGTATTTTTCTCAAAATTCGCAACTATTTTTCTCAAAATTAGCATCAATTTTTTTTTTCAAAATTCGCAACTATTTTTCTCAGAATTTGCATCTATTTCTTTTTCAAAATTCGCAATTATTTTTCCCAAAATTCGCAATTATTTTTCCCAAAATTAGCATCTATTTTTTTCAAAATTCGCAACTATTTTTCCTAAAATTAGCATCCATTTTTTTTTTCAAAATTCGCATCTATTTTTCTCAAAATTCGCATCTATTTTTTTTCAAAATTCGCAACTATTTTCCTCAAAATTCGCATCTATTTTTTTTTCAAAATTCGCAATTATTTTTCCCAAAATCAGCATCTATTTTTTTTTTCAAAATTCGCAACAATTTTTCCCAAAGTTAGCATCTATTTTGTTTCAAAATTCACATCTATTTTTCTCAAAATTCGCATCTATTTTTTTTTTCAAAATTTGCAACTATTTTTCTCAAAATTTGCATCTATTTTTTTTTCAAAATTCGCAATTATTTTTCCCAAAATTAGCATCTATTTTTTTTTTCAAAATTCGCAACTATTTTTCTCAAAATTCGCATCTATTATTTTTCAGAATTCGCAACTATTTTTCTCAAAATTTGCATCTATTTTTTTTTCAAAATTCGCAATTATTTTTCCCAAAATTAGCATCTATTTTTTTTTCAAAACTCGCAACAATTTTTCCCAAAGTTAGAATCTATTTTGTTTCAAAATTCGCATCTATTTTTCTCAAAATTCGCATCTATTTTTTTTCAAAATTCGCAATTATTTTTCCCAAAATTAACATCTATTTTTCTCAAAATTCGCATCTATTTTTTTTTTCAAAATTCGCAACTATTTTTCTCAAAATTTGCATCTATTTTTTTTCAAAATTCGCAATTATTTTTCCCAAAATTAACATCTATTTTTTTTTCAAAATTCGCAACTATTTTTCCCAAAATTAGCATCTATTTTTTTGAAATTAGCATTTAGTTTTTTTTACTTTTTCATGAGCAGTTACCTATAGCTGTTCGCCCCATTTTACGAAGGGGCACGTGTCTCACAAATTCAACCAAGTCTGCCAATACAACTACAATAACTATCCAACTCTGCTGCGACCTCAACAGCAAATGGCCGAGTAAACCGACAAAACGCATTTTAGCCAAGCCATATTGAATATAGAACTTGATAATCGATATTACGATATTTATAACCAATTATCGGACCTTCATTATCGATATAAAAATTTATTGAATTGAGTGAGTAATAATTGATAAAGAGATAATCGATCGACATGTTTTGAGTATTTAAAAAGTGTCTTCAATTATTGTATAACCTATGTGCACAATGCACTTTTCGCTTGAAAAATAGCATTTACTGATAAATCGCTATTAAATAGCATTTTTCTCGTGGTTTCGCAATTTCATAGGAAATTCGCATGTTTACAGACTTTGAATTTTGCTAAAAAAATCATGCTCAATCACCTTACAGGTGAAGAAAAATACATTCTACTCCATAAATAAAAAATCCGCGGAATTTCCAGGTCCCTATTAGTTCTGACGAATTTGGCAGAACTGTAAAATGAAATAAGGGCAGGACAATTAAACGTTGTCTAGGCACTGCAGTATACAGTGGAAAGGTGACTGTATGGTGTGATGTTTCTGCTAGAGTCATCACTGGTCAATACTTTACAGTGAATGGTGAGAAGTACCGGCAAATGTTATAGACATTATTCACAGATGCACGAAACAGATGGTATTTGGCTTCAACAAGACGGGGCTACGGCCCATACTGCCAGAGACACACTGAGGTTGTTGAGAAATCTTTTCTCTGGATGATTAATTTCTTGGTTTGTTGATATCAACTGACCGGCTCGATCCCCAGACCTTACAGTTGCTGATTTTTTTCTATGGAGAGACCTCAAGGAATCCGGGTTAGGATTGCAACAGAGCATAAGATACTGAAGGGTTCACTTGAAATGTACCAGTATCACTTAAAAAAAAAAAAAATTATAACATTCCAATAAATTGCATTGTTCAAGCCATGATAAAGTATTTCTAAGTCTCTTTACAACAGCATGCGGAAATTCATCAGAACTAATTGCAGGCAGGCGTCTGTATTAATTAATTTTTAAACAAGACCATGAATGTTTGACATGGTTTTCAGAAAGGCCGTTATTAACAAGGCTTAATGATTGGGACATACTTGGCTGTAGATCATAGACTTGAACCAAAGAATTCCAGAAGTAGCCTACAGGAAAAAGTGCCACTGTGTTGTTAATGGCGAGAGTGTGTTTAATAATTGTAAACACTTGTGTTTCATTGTGCAGTTCTGTGTTTAATCAGACACACGGCCATTTTTTTCTTAATATATTTATCTTCACTTACAGGATTTTGTTGGCACATATTTACACGTTGATGTTCAGGCATCCTTCAGATCAGGGGCGGATGCAAGGGGGGGGGGATTAAGGGGATATATCCCCTCCCGAAATTTTGAGAAAAATATGAAGCAAGAAATAAAAATAATATTAATTTTAATGCGTGAATGTACATAGGAATTAGAGAGTTTTCCACGTAAATTCTCTTTGCTAAAATGTTAAATTCCAAGAACTGCAGGAAGACAAACACAGCGTTCTTACTTCAAGACAGAGAGACATGAAGAGTATTTTAGGCTTGTAATTTTCCTTCTCTTCTTAGACTATTTCATTAGTCAGCTCAAGGACAGGTTTTTAAATCATAAGGGAATCGTAAAGTCCATACAAACTTTGCTGCCTAAAAACATAGTGCGAGCATCAGATGAAGATTTAGAAACTGCTGTTGAGGCTGTAGTAAATCAGTGGCCCACCAGATGCATCACCAGAGTCTTTCTTCAATGAATTGAAGATGTGGAGAAGAAATTTCCTTGATCAGAAAAATCTTCACCTAATACCTACTGATTTTATATCATCTTTGAACAGGTGCAATGAAATTACTTTTCCCTGCACTCGCAAGGCGCTGAAACTTTTCTGCACGTTGCCTGTAACTACAGCAACACCAGAACGGTCGTTCTCAACATTGCGGTGTTTGAAGACTTACTTGAGGAGCAGACAGATTAAATGGACTGGCCTTGATGTATATACATACAAATGTAGAAGTAAAAGCTCATGAAGTACTGGATGAAATGTCTAAGAAGCCTCGTCGCCTTCTTCTGCAAATGTCATCCTGTCATTGTTTTTGTATTGCAGTCATTGTAAATGTTAAAATAAAAAAAATTATGGTTTATTTAACAACGCTCGCAATTGCCGAGGTTATATCAGCGTCGCCGGTGTGCCGGAATTTTTTCCCTCAGGACTTCTTTTACATGCCAGTAAATCGACTGATATGAGGCCTGTCGCATTTAAACATACTTAAATGCCATCGAGCTGGGTTGGGGTAGAACCCGCAACTTCGAGCACAGAAGGCTATACCGACTACGCTACTCAGGCCAACTTGTAAATGTTTGTGACTCGGAAACAAATTGTGAGTATATAAACTTATTTCTCATTACTCCATTTTTACTATCTCCTCAAATCCCTCCCCGAAAAAAAATCCTGCGTCCGCCCCTGCTTCAGATGGTCATTGCGAGAAATTAGTCATAAAAACAAGATAAAGGATTGGACTGCAGATGTTGGTAGTTTAAAAATTATATCAGAAGTAATCATATCTGTTCGAGATTTCAGCTGGACCCAATATTACTGTTACGCCATTCCAATATGGAATTAGTTCAGGTGATGATTTTAAACGTGAAAACTGATCACCAAGACATTTTCATCACAGTATCCTCACTACGGTGGAGTCTAAATCTTTTGTCGTTTTGCAAGTGCCAAAACAAATAAAGTAATAAACTAATAACACACAAAATGTTTATTGCAAACGAATAATTATTGATTTCACTGACAGACAAAAAGGTCGTCGAATACCTACATACAACGCAAACAGAAATCGAGCTGACATTTTCAGATTTCGCTTCATAATTATTTTTATCTAATGTTTATGTAGCTGAATGGATACAGTTTACAGTTAATAGTCTTGGAAAGGCTTTCTTATCGGCACGCAGCTGTGTAAACATCACTTGTGGAAGACCATAAAAACTATGAATCAGCTGGACACGATTAAGACGCACAAAATGCGAACTACTTGGCACAGAAATGAGATTCTTGTTTCTATGTATTCAGAAAAATGTCACCCAACCTAATTACATGTGGACCACCCTGTTACGAAGAACTTGTCCGAGTGCATGTATTATTTTTACAAGCGGCGTCAATGGCTATCTGTGCAAGGCAACGCAGCACTGTTGCTACTGGCTATTGCCGTACAAGTAAACATGCCCCAAATGTCAGCAGATTCGGACCACACTGTAGTACCAGTTACTAGAGCTGGCTCATTACCACACGAGGTTTTTGGAGCAAAATGATGACATTTCATTCCCGGAAAATTAGAATGGATATCTGAGAAAAATGGTGATGGTGAAGTTCAAACAACAGTGATAGACTTCTTTAAAAGAAAGTAAGACGAAACAACTGATTTTCCGTCTTTTTTCGATTAACCATTCCTGCCCTCTCCTTCATCATGACAGATAATCGAGGTTCTACTGTATGTAAAAATAAACACTTATGCATTGGTACCTGATTGCTGAGGGCTTGTATGTCAAATCTGATCTGTAGCATTTCATTTAAATTGATTTGCAAGTACAGGGACATCATTTTATTTTTACTTCAATTTTTATTGTACCTGAGTTTTTGAATGCACTTCACTCCCAACCCTTCTACTAATGAAGTTCAACCGTCCTCCACACAGAACCAAGACCGCATATACAGTCATCTTACGGTCATAGTAAACAGTACGTTCCAAAAATATGTTCACGTTTTCCAGTGACGAAAGAAGTTTCAATATTGAATCATTTTCACACAGGTACTGCCGTCCGTTTGCCTACGTCGCATCCCGGTTCCCCCACCAGCTTTTATTCGCCAGCTAGTGGCTGGGCTGTCTTAGCTCTTTTCTGAGAACATTAATTCCTGTTAGGAATTGGACGTCTACGTAATATTATACAACTGTTTAAAATAACTTCAATAAAAGGGCCTCGTTAAGTAATTAACTGTCACGTGATTTCCTCCCTTTCTACGACCCTACGACATAACCGCTTGGATGGACAGTAGATAGCATGTCTGAGTAATTTTATCTTTTCGGATTGGGCAGAAGTGAAGATTGAATTTACAATATGTAAGGTACTCTTTTATAGAGTAGGTACAGAATTATTTCAACATGAGTTACTAGTACGAAGGACGAAACTGATAATTTGAATTAGGTACAATAGTCTATAGTGCGATAATATGCACATTAGAACTGAAGCCTGTATCGAAATGAACGGCCACCATTTTAAAAAATATGTTTAAATATCCATATTATGATTATTTTTCAATTTAACTTCATTCTCTATATTGTACGCTAATGTGCTGTAGACAGTATAATATGCACTGCATAATGAATACGTCCACATGGACAGCTCAGTTCGTGAGTAAAAACACTTATTGTTAATACAGTACTGTATTTTGAGTCAACAAAAACCCAATGAAAATTATCAAACTCAAAAGCGCGATATTTCCTAGTTTACGTAAATGGATGAACTATTTTCTTCCCTGCTATACCTAGTAAAGTGATTTGTTTGTATATTACGCCAGTATCATCGAACTCCAGTCGTGGAAGGGGATAGCAAACGGCGTTGATCCAGAGGTACAGGCAAGTTAATATTAAAAATGTTAGTAAAAATAAAATGATGTCCCTGTATATTATAACAACAGTATTAGTGAGTGATGAGTATATTACTGACATATGTCATCAAAATATGAAACTCCAATATTAGTAAATGCCGGTACCATTCTTTTGTACATTGGTTCCACAAATAGTACTGTATCTGGTAAGAAAAATTGTTATATGTTCATAAGTGGTACTTCTGACACCTGCTATCATACTTAAGTAATATTGCTTTTGTTTCTTTTTTACATGTCAGTCAAATGTTAACTGAAATTGAAACATGAAAACGTTACAATGCATGTTTTAATATAGATATGTTCAGACTTTGAGGAGACGTTTGTTTCTTATTGTCGACAGATTTTTTGGTAAACTTGGCAACTCATTTTATGATGGAAGATGAGTGGAACGGAGAAAAATTCTTTCCGGAACCGGGATTTGAACCCGGGTTTTCAGCTCTACGTGCTGATGCTCCATCCACTAAGCCACACCGGATTCCCATCCCGATGTCGGATTGAATCCTCTCAGTTTAAGTTCCACCTCTTGGGTTCCCTCTAGTGGCCTACCCTCATGCACTGCGTCATAGATGTATGACAGTGGCACAATGTCGACACATGTGCAGAGGTGCACTCATTATGAGTGACTAAGTGGCCGGGATCCGATGGAGTAAGCGCTGTCTTAAATCACTTAGTGATTATTTTTCGCATATCATATATTATTACGACCAGCCTCATGGTCTAGTGGTCAGAGCTTCTGGCTGTAGTTCATGAGGTTCCGGGTTCGATTCCCGGTTAGAGCACAGGAATTTTTCCTTAAAGGGGATTATTCCTGTGTTCGTCCATGGTCTGGAATTTGGGTTAAGTTTAGATTTAAGACCTCTCCTGGCACCACATTATCATAATCATCCTATCACATCATCAGGGTAATGTAACTCCGCCTTCCAGGCGCCCCAACCTCAGAAGTGGGTTACAACTAAGCCACGGCCAGGAGAGAAGACCAGAAATGTCGAAAAGACAACCTGGTGGCATTGGATTAAAAAAAAAAATTATTACGATGTACCGAAGTACATATTCCGTCGGATCCCGGCCACTTAGTCATCATAACGAGTGCACCTCTGCACATGTGTGGACATTGTGCCACTGTCATACATCTATGCCGCAGTGCATGAGGGTAGGCCACTAGAGGGAACCCAAGAGGTGGAACTTAAACTGAGAGGATTCGATCCGACATCAGGATGGGAATCCGACATCAGGATGGAAATCCGGTGTGGCTTAGTGGATAGACCGTCAGCATGTAGAGTTGAAAACCCGGGTTCAAATCCCGGTGCCGGAGAGAATTTTTCTCTGTTCCACTCATCTTCCATCATATGATGACGCAGAATTTCTGCACGGAAATATCATATGTACTTCAGTACATCGTAATCATAACTCATTTTATGTCATTGAAACATGTTGAGAATGAAGTATATTATTTGTTGACTTGAGTGTTTGTTCTTTACCCTGTAAAATACTATTTCCGAATTGTATATATGTAGAGGATCTGTAGGCCTATGAATCATACGAAGAGATAAGTAATGAATTTCCTGAAAACATCAAGTCTGTAGAAGAAAATTGACATTGGTTTACTTGTAATCATGAACTGTTCCACTCCGATATTTCTATATGCGTCAGAAATAAGTGTTTTGTCTATCTTCTGCCACCAGTTTGTACAATTTGAAGTGAAACGGACTAACTTTTGTAGCATTCCTTAGCCAGTTCCGGTCTTGACTTTATAAACTAAGTGAGATTTTATTACTAGTACTTATTTATTTAGATGTAAACAAATATTAGAGATAAATCTGTTGCTATTTCACTGTATCATCCTGACAAAGAAGCATAGTATTCATGTCTCTCATATTGAGCTTTTTTAAAAATGATAAATGTTGTGTCTAGTGCAGTATTGTTATAAAATAACCGAGGCGAGGTTAAAACTGCGTGCAAGACTGCAGTGATTATCAGTATTGAAAAGAATGTCCTTGTGTATTAACATAAATGTCTGTAGCAGAGACAATAAATCTTGAGGTTCAGTGTTGTATTTTAAGAAAGTATTTAGTATTAGTAGTATTTATTTATTTAACCTGGTAGAGATAAGGCCATCAGGCCTTCTCTGCCCCTCTACCAGGAGATTCCAACAACAATATCAACAATAAAATTACAATTAGTATTAAATTTACAATTACAATTACAAATAATATTACAGTTAGTATTAAATTTACAATTACAATTACAAATAATATTACAGTTAGTATTAAATTTACAATTACAATAAAATCAAAGTACGAAAAGATTACCTGAATAATTAAAGCTAGATAATTTATCATAGAGAAACAAAGAATATTTTATATTTACTGAATTACAAATTAAATGTAGAATAACAAAATTGTATAGTGATGAAATTACTGAATATTGAAATATTTTGTGATAGATTAAAGAAAATATTTACAAGTAATCAATTACTGACCAAGTGCCTAGTAAGTTTTCGTTTGAATTCAATTTTATTTCGACAGTCCCTGATGCTAGCAGGTAACGAATTCCAGAGTCTTGGCAGGGCTATTGTGAAAGAAGATGAATATGAGGAGGTGCGATGGGATGGTATTGTTAGTATTGTTTCATGACGAGAGCGTGTGTTCAGATTATGGTGGGAAGAAAGGTAAGTGAAGCGAGACGACAGGTACGAAGGAATAGAAGAGTTCAAGATTTCGAAGAGAAAGAGAAGTGAATGTAAATTTCTTTTCTTATCTAGTTTAAGCCAACCTATTGCTTCCAGGGATGGGGTAATGTGATCATATTTACGAACATTGCTTACAAAACGTACACACAAATTATGAGCACGTTGAAGTTTCGTTTTGTTGTCGCTGGAGAGGTCAGTCAGTAAAATGTCAGCATAGTCAGAATAGGGAAATACAAGCGTCTGCACAAGGGACTTTTTTAAGCAAGAGGGGAGATGAACATTTATCCTTTTTAGCACATGGATAATAGAATATACTTTTCTGCAGGTTTCTGTGATTTGCATGTCCCAGTTGAGATTATTATCCATGTGAATGCCAAGATTTTTTACTGAAGAACTGAAAGGGATATGCACTGTACTTACTTTAACAGGGGAAAGTAGTGGCAGCATGGGTTCCTGCAGACATTTGTGGATAAGAGAAAGCTTTCAAGGACACGTTCGTTAAAAATATTTAAGAAAGAACTTATATTGTTTGTATGAATTTTTGTATACACGTTATTGTACATTTTTCTTGACAAGATATTTTCATGTATGAAAAATTTTGAGTAAAAATTTTATCTTAAGAAGCAAAATCTTTTTCTTGTCACATTCTGCAGGCATCCTTGGCACCATGAAATGATTATGATGCAGCATATCCTCTTCTTAAAAAAATTGAAGTACTTTTTACTCGTTTTTCTTGTAATTTAAGTTCCTGTTATGATGTTGAACAGAGAGCTGAGAATCTTAATGCCCCTTCCTACTATTTTTAACTTTCATATACTTCTTACCATAACAGACATCAGGGCATCATATAGCATGATGTGTTATATCCTGAACAGCGAGTCGAAATTGGGATTATAGAATGTTGGTGCAATCAATCAATCACTCAATCAATTAATCAATCAATCAATCTTCTTAATGTATCCAGCTGTTTGCTGACAACATAAAGTCCACTATAGTCCACTGTAGTCTACAGTAGCGTGCAAATTAATCCGAACACGACATATTTTTACATTTTCTGTCATTGTTGGCCTCACAGCTGCTCATACCGCTTTAATTGACATCTGTAGTACGTGTAATTCCATTGTTGAAGGTCTGTCATTATTTTTTTTTATAATATGTGACATTTTGCCTGTCGTTTTGTACTTATAAGCATTTCAGTTGTGATGAAGACTTAATACTGCAATCCTGTGTACATTCTGTCATCTTCACAAATGCATACAACTCCACAAAAACGGTAGTTGGACGAAGGGCTCGTAAGCCTATTAAGAAGCAACTGCTAACCCCTGTTATGTGCAAAAAACGCTTAATGTGGGCAAAATTACATCAACACTGGACAGTGAATGACTGCAAGAATGTACATTTTTCCGATGAGTCTCATTTCGAGGTCCATGGCCACCGTGTTTCTTACGTACGGAAAGGATCCTAGGATCCTAAAAAGTAACAGCAGCTCATCTCCAACAAGCACCCAAATACCCCCCTAAAGTAATGTTTTGGGATTGTTTTACACATGAAGGGCCTGGAGCATTAATACCTATCAAGGGAATGATGAATTCTGACAAATATATTCACTTAGTGGAAACCAGAATTGTACCCCAGCTGCAAAAATCATTTCCGGATGGCAGAGGTGTGTTCCAACAAGACCTGGCACCATGCCATACGTCTCGAAAAACTACAGAATTCTTCAACAAGAAGAATATTCAGGTACTCCCCTGGCCAGGCAACTCACCCGAAATCAACCCCATTGAGAACTTGTGGTCAATTTGCAAAAGAAGAATGCAAAAAATGGATTGTTCTGCAAAGGAGAAGATGATTTCTGCCCTCATTGGTGTATGGTTTCGCGATGAAGAAATGAAGAATATTTGTGGGAAATTAGTGGAATCCATGCCAAATCGTCTCAGAGCTGTTATTAGGAACAAGGGAGGCCACATAGATTACTGAGGTATGTCTTAGATCCTTTTTTTTTTATCCCATTTGAGTGTTTTTGCATAAGTAATTACGTTGTTCGGATTAATTTGCACGCTACTGTATTCAGTTGTTGTTTTCCACGAGAAATGAGGGGTATTTTGATCGGTGTTCATTATAGATGCCTGTTGCTAGTAGCCAGAGTTGGGGTGTAGTCAATATATACTGCAGGGCTGTGTCTTCTGCAACTGGTACTGATGATTTTAATTTACTTCTTTTGTGGTTTATGGATGGACAGTACAGAAGAATGTGTTCCAGATCTTCATCATGGTTATTACACCACAGACAAGTAGGATTATCAGAAATGTGAAATCGGTGTAGATACAATTGAGTGACAATGTGACCTGTTCTGGCTCTTGTTAAAAATGTTTGAACATGTCTGGGCAAGTTTTTGTACATTTCCAGGTCATTTGGTTTCTTTTGTACAGACTGTAAAATTTTTCCTTTGGCAGAAGAGAGCCAATTGTTGATCCATAGGTTTATAAGAATGTTCATATTTATGTTCATGTTTATATTTTTCACTGTTTATGGATGTTGGTGCAATACTGAATTACTACTTAATTTAGTTGTTGATGCTGGACCCATTGGGATGGAAGGGAGAAAAGGATTCAGTGTAGTGGTACAGTATTATTTGTAATGAATTGCAATTATCAGTTATTTGTAGCACTTCTAGTGAATAGGAACCCTCCTTCTTCCCTGATAACAAAGGAAGGTCGTCATTTTGTCAGAAATAGCAACAGAAATCTAGTAAAACTTCACATACATTTACTGGTACCACATTTTTTCTTCTGCACTGTTCCCATTCATTAAAATAATGATTTTATTTATTATTATTATTATTATTATTATTATTATTATTATTATTATTATTATTATCATTATTATAATCATCATCATCCAAACAGCTTTCATTGTTATACAATACTATGAACTTGACAAATCTGCACATAGGTAATGCTCATGTTCAAACATGAAAAAGCAATAAGCTAGGCATCTCTTAACCTGAGATACGAATTGGATTGTATTTGTATTTCATCTTATTCAGCCAGTTGACCATCCTTCTGTCTGTCCGTCCACTAATCAACATAAAACAATTCAGTATTCTGAGGACAGATTTTTGTTAACTCCGATATTTACAATAAAACTTCATAAAGCCTTACGAAAGAATAAAAATTCAGTTATGTTTATTCACCATAAATTTTCGTACAGAATCATTTGTTTCGTTAAGGTAATTCGAAGTTTTCCTTACACTCATTTACACTATAAAAACAATGTTTTAGTAAACATTTAATCCAAGTTTACTGTATAATTTAAAACATAAAAAATTTTTACAAACAAATTATATAGTACTACACTTACTTACAAATACCTTTTAGCGAACCCGGAGGTTCATTGCCGCCCTCACATAAGCCCGCCATCGGTCCCTATCCTGAGCAAGATTAATCCAGTTCCTAGCATCATATTCCACCTCCCTCAAATCTATTTTAATATTATCCTCCCATCTATGTCAAGATCTTTTTCCCCATCAGATCAACCAACTAACACTCTATACGCATTTCTTGATTCGCCCATACGTACTGCATACCCTGCCCATCTCAAACGTCTGGATTTAATGTTCCTAATTATGTCAGGTGAAGAATACAATGCGTGCAGTTCTGCGTTGTGTAACTTTCTCCATTCTCCTGTAACTTCATCCCTCTTACCCCCAAATATTTTCCTAAGCACCTTATTCTCGAACACCCCTAGCCTCAAAGTGAGAGTCCAAGTTTCACAACCATACAGAACAACTGGTAGTATAACTGTTTTATAAATTCTAACTTTCACCTTTTTTGAAAGCAGACTGGATGATAAAAGCTTCTCAACCGAATAATAACAGGCATTTCCCATATTTATTCTGCATTTAATTTCCTTCCGAGTGTCATTTATATTTGTTACTGTTGCTCCAAGATATTTGAATTTTTCCATCTTCTCAAAGGATAAATTTCCAATTTTTATATTTCCATTTCGTTTAATATTCTGGTCACGAGACATAATCATATACTTTTGTCTTTTCAGGGTTTACTTTCAAACCTGTCTCCTTACTTGCTTCAAGTAAAATTTCTGTTTTTTCCCAGTGAAATCTTCATGTACCTATGCTATTATTCTGTGTGAATTTTTAAGAAATTTTATGTACGTATAACAGACAGTTTGCAAAATAAAAATACATGGTGTTATTGGTACCAGTATATGAAGTTCTAGAAATTTGTTTTACAGTGTATTCTATTACTTAAATTTAACATAATTCTTAGTATTTAATTTTTGCGCTATAAAAATTCCAATTCATTGTTAACCATCGTAACATAATTCCAGATAATTGAAACAAGTAGTTTATTTTGCAAATTTGCTATTGGAAAATAACAGGGGCGTATACTGGTTAAAGGGTTTGGGCTACCGCTGACCCTATTATTACACAAAATATATCTAACAATTACTTTAATTTTAATTACTATGGTAAAACTAATAATACAAAATTATTATATTATGTTATATTATAAACTTTTTCTTTTGTAATTTCCTTGGGCTACCACCGGTAGCCCCGGTAGCCCGCAAAATACGCCCCTGGAAAATAATGAATATGAATCAAATGATAATGCGTACTAGTGTCTTGAATGTGGAGTTAACTGTCACATTTATGTGATATTTATTGTAGCCTATTGTTCCAATCTGTACTCACATGATGCATGTTCAATGTGATGGGTGTTTGAATATCTCAACTATTATCTGGAAAGATTCCTTCACTCAGGTAAGTGCTGGAGAGATGCGACAGGCGTGGTCTAGAGGCAACGAATGGAGCTCCTGCCCTGAGGCTTCAGTGAGTGTGAGTTCGAATCCTGTTCAGCTAATTACCTGGTTCGGTTTTTTCTGAGGTTCTAAATCCAGACATTTGAGATGTGCAGGGCACGTAGCACATAAGGGCGAATCCAGAAATGCATATAGAGTGTTAGTTGGGAGACCAGAGGGGAAAAGACCTTCGAGGAGGGCGAGACGTAGATGGGAGGATAATATTAAAATGGATTTGAGAGAGGTGGGATATGATGATAGAGATTGGATTAATCTTGCTCAAGATAGGGACCGATGGGTGGCTTATGTGAGGACAGCCATGAACCTCCGGGTTCCTTAAAAACAGTAAGTAAGTAATAATAATAATAATAATAATAATAATAATAATAATAATAATAGCAGCAGCAGCAGTTTTCTTTTCCTAACATATTCATATAAAAAAATCAGGAGTTACAATAAGATTTTGTATTTACACACATTTAAACTGAAATTGTAACATTTTTCATCTGTAAATTAAAGATAATAATAATAATAATAATAATAATAATAATAATGGATTAGACTTAATAGCATGTTCCGACTTCAATTAAAATTTATATACATATACATGCACAGTCACATGCGCCTATCAGTCGGTAGGCCTACTGGTAGTTGATAGGTATATATTACAACCGGCATTGTTAAAATGCCAAAGCAGTGTTGACATAACACAATTTCAGAATTTATATTAATACATAATAGAAAACATAAACAAAGTAATTCTTTGTGAGTCGAGACATAATGCACTTCTTAATCAGATCTCATACCGTGCTATACCAATATTTTCACGATAAATAGAGTGGAGATGTGCTCCCAGTATTTAGGTTGGTGTGGTAATTTTGACAGATTAGTACTTTCGATCAAATGTTGGTAACGCAATTTCATTGTCCAATATCCCTGAGTAAGGCGCTATTTTAGCGCGTGTGTGAACCAATGAGAGCCCAATATTGTGATCACGTGATTCAATAGTCGAGGACAGCAGAAGATCGCAAGTGACAAGTCGTGAAAGCCCTTCAGAGAGTAGAGTAGTTGTACAACAAGGGAATCTGTAATAAGGAGCGTACGTTGAATGGATGTGTGTCTGTGTTTGAATGTACAGCTGTCAGTTTAATTACGACATATCATTAACTGCATAGATTGCAAAACAACTTGCATTCGTCTACATGACAAAATGTCGGGACAAGGGTCGCAACGAGTCCGAAAATCTTCACCCTGCTCATCATCAAAGCAGGGTCCAATGCGAGCAACATTACCTATGTCTTCGTTATTACGACAGGGCAGTAATTTAAGAAAAAGTAAAAGTAACAGCCCTACTCTATCACCAACGTCTGCGTGGAAAACAGTGATTTCACCGGACGCTTCATTATCGGGTCAGAGAAGCCCTGGATCTTTGAGTTACAAAGGTACTAAAACGTCACTTTAATGTCGGAAATTATGTTTGGATAATAGCAGTACCGCTGCTGCGTTTTGGCAGTTATTGCTTATCAAAATTCTTTAGCTGGCGTTACATTTGTACGCGATCACTGCATAAATATTGCGGTTTCGTAAGCATCGTTCACATCGGAAACAAAGAACTTGCATAGAAGCATTCGTTTAATCCACTTAAAATCACTTTATAAACATTCCATTGCCTCTAAAAATAATTTATGAGCATTCTCGTAACCATTGCATTTGACGTTTATCAGCATTTGAGCTAAATAGGGAGCCCATACAGTACTTAGTACGTGTAGATGTATGTGGCAATTTAAACAGGGCTGAAAATAATTTGTGAAACGATTATGAAGTGTGTTATTTATTTCTCTTAATTCTTTCAGCGAAATCAAAAACACTAAACGCTCGATCAAGTAACAGTTTTAGTGGTGGCAATGTAATACGCCGCACAGCCTCCTTGGATACAATATATCTGAAAGGACAGTGGCCAAGAGAGAAGTTTCATATGTATTGTGGACAATTACTGGTTGATAAATCGACACAGGTTAGTTGACGTATCATGTGTTGTCTGATTTGATCATCTTGCGAAGATAATTATTTGTCAGAATGTGAAATGCTGCTGGTTCGAGTCTTTAGTAAGAAGGTTCACTCTGTTGCTTTTCAGACTGAAGAATGGACGAGTGAACAGAGAAAGTCGCACCGGTATCAAGACTCTAGTGGGAATGAAGACAAATTGGAAAAATACATAAGACATAGGTATGTTATATTCCATCCCTCTTCCCATGTTGTAGTTACTTGAAAGTAACCAGGTCTAGTAAATGTTTGTTGATCTTGACGTTATATTTGTAGGTTAGTTTTTTTTCTGATAATAGATTTTCACTAGTTGTAATAATTATTGCATCTTCCTGGATTTTAATACTTAATTATTAAGACCTGTATGTAGTGTTTTGTTTTAGTGTTCGGGGTGTAATTAGTGTATTTTATTTTAGAATTCAATTATAATAACAACTTTCTAGTGTTAAATTGATTTTAATATGTCTGCGGACTTTCGTGCACTCATATTGACAGTAGGCCTACTTGAAATGAGAGAAAATCGCTTGTCAAAAGGAGGTGTTAAGATATTATCTAAGTACTTTATTGAAAAACAATATTCCCCTTAATTGCCATTAGTAACAGACAATAAGAATGACGTGCAGTGTGCTACGAGGGTACGAGATGTAGTCAGGGATGGTATAAGTAAAATATATTTATGAAAAGGTTTAGACTGAGAACTAGATAAAGCCAGTGAAGTTTGCTGACGTTTGTGATTTTTATACTTGGTTCTGTCAAGTGATTCTAACTGTGGTTTAGTGCTGAATGTCCGTTTTGTGTTGTGGATAATATTAAAAAGTAGAAGTTTATTAATTTGCATGTATCTGGTAGTGTTGCTCTTATTATGAAGCTTTGAAAACTGTGAACTTTAAGACATCCTCTAAATTATGAACAGTTTCTTTCTACAGTATTTTAGTGGTAACGTTCTTCGATTTACAGTTTGGTCCTCTTGTCTAGGTATAGCAACACAAAAGTTACGTCACTTGTATTTATTGATCACTGTGCTGGGTTCTTTAAGTGAGACGTGCATCTTTTACATTTCTTTTTAATATCATTGACTTAAGTCTAGTGTTGTTTGAGATTTAGTGATACAGATATCAAAGTAAAATGTCATAATTAGACCTGGATTTTAGGGTAAAGGTAAAGGTATCCCCGTAATATGCCATGAAGGCACTTGGGGGGGCATGGAGGTAGAGCCCCATGCTTTCCATGACCTCGGCACTAGAATGAGGTGGTGTGGTCGGCACCACGCTCTGACCGCCTTTTACCCCCGGGAAAGACCCGGTACTCAACTTTACAGGAGGCTGAGTGAACCTTGGGGTCGTTCTGAAAGTTTAGCAATGAGAAAAAATCCTGTCACCACCTGGGATCGAATCCCGGGAGATTTTAGGGTACTAAAATGTATATTTAGGCACCTAAAATAAGCTTATACAATAATGAAATAGGTAATTAAAATGGTGTAATAGGCCCCTCAAAAATGTACAGTGACACTGTTTTGTTTAGTCGTGCGGTTTTCATTTTCTTATCGCCTGCCACTAGGAGCTTATCTGTGGCCACCTGGTCAGCTGGCACTGAAACATATAGTATAGGAATTTGTACTTACCCAGCTCAGAGTAGATGTTGAAAATGTCCCCCATCAACTGCTACACACTGTTGACACCTTCTATGAAATTGTTAATTAAGGCCTACTTTAGGAAGTCCAGGATAACAGACAGGATTTGGAATTGAACGGGTTACATCAGCTGCTTGTCTATGCAGATGACGTGAATATCTTAGGAGAAAATCCACAAACTATTAGGGAAAACACGAAATTTTACTTGAAATGAGTAAAGAAATGGGTTTGCAAGTAAATTCCGAAAAGACAAAGTCTTGTGACCAAAATATTGTACGAAATGGAAATATAAAAATTGGAAGTTTATTCTTTGAAGAGGTGAAAAAAATTCAAATATCTTGGAGCAACAGTAACAAATATAAATGACACTCGGGAGGAAATTAAACGCAGAATAAATATGGGAAATGCCTGTTATTATTCGGTTGAGAAGCTTTTATCATCTAGTCTGCTGTCAAAAAATGTGAAAAGTTAGAATTTATAAAACAGTTATATTACCGGTTGTTCTGTATGTTTGTGAAACTTGGACTGTCACTTTGAGAGAGGAACAGAGGTTAGAGTGTTCGAGAATAAGGTGCTTAGAAAATATTTGGGACTAAGAGGGATGAAGTTACAGGAGAATGGAGAAAGTTACCCAACACAGAACTGCACGCATTGTATTCTTCACCTAACATAATTAGGAACATTAAATCCAGACGTTTGAGATGGGCAGGGCATGTAGCACGTATGGGCAAATCCAGAAATGCGTATAGAGTGTTAGTTGGGAGGCCGGAGGGGAAAAAAGCCTTTGGGAATGCTGAGACGTAGAAGGGAGGATAATATTAAAATGTATTTGAGGGAGGTGGGATATGATTGTAGGGACTGGATTAATCTTGCACAGGATAGGGACCAATGGTGGGTGGCAATGAATCTCCGGGTTCCTTTAAAAGCCATAAGTAATAATAATAAATAAAACTCTACCAACTTTCATGGTGTTGCATGAAACATTTTAAAATGTTTAAATCAATGCTTAAGGAAGAAAAAGTGCACTTACCCTAAATCCCAGATCTGTCATAATACATTGCAGAGAACTACATTCATCGGCTTCTTCAACGTTGTTTCAGGCTGCGTGAATACACTTCAACCAATATAGTTAGCGGTGGCTGCTTGTCATGATAATGCAAGTAGTTGGTTTGTCCAAAATGATAGTTTGACGTGTGCAATAGTAAACTTTATATTTAGATTGAAACTTGTATCTCTCTGTGCACCACACATCTAATATATGTGCATTATTTCATGTTCAAATGAAACTGAGAGATGGTATAGTGTGACAAATCTACAAAAATCCGGAAAAATAAAGTCAAGGATCAGTGAGAGGTTTGGTTTGTAGTTGTACACAGATTTACCCTGGACCAAAGAAAGGAGTGCTGCTTTTCTGTTAAGTGCAACATCATTGTCATACCACTGAGTTACACGTAAAAATGTCAGAGAAAATCCTCTGTTGGGTATATAAGAAACAAAGATATTTGGGTGGGTATACAGGTTTTGCAGTGATCACATCATGTCTTTATAGTGATGTACTACAATTTTGAGATTATTTGCAGTCACCTATTTAAGTAGGTTTTTTCCTCGTATTTGTGGTGTTAGCAGGATAGAAATTTTACTGGAAGCAAGTCAAGAGATAGGTTTGGAAGTAAATCCCGAAAAGACAAAGTATAGGCCTATGATTATGTCTCGTGACCAGAATATTGTACGAAATGGAAATATAAAAATTGGAAATGTATCCTTTGAAGAGGTGGGAAAATTCAAATATCTTGGAGCAACAGTAACAAATATAAATGACACTCGGGAGGAAATTAAACACAGAATAAATATGGGAAATGCCTGTTATTATTCGGTTGAGAAGCTCTTATTATCCAGTCTGCTGTCCAAAAATCTGGAAGTTAGAATTTATGAAACAGTTATATTACCGGTTGTTCTTTATGGTTGTGAAACTTGGACTCTCACTTTGAGAGAGGAACATAGGTTAAGGGTGTTTGAGAATAAGGTGCTTAGGAAAATATTTGGGGCTAAGAAGGATGAAGTTACAGGAGAATGGAGAAAGTTACATAACACAGAACTGCACGCATTGTATTCTTCACCTGACATAATTAGGAACATTAAATCCAGACGTTTGAGATGGGCAGGGCATGTAGCACGTATGGGCGAATCCAGAAATGAATACAGTGTGTTAGTTAGGAGGCCGAAGGAAAAAGATCTTTAGGGAGGCCGAGACGTAGATGGGAGGATAATATTAAAATAGATTTGAGGGAGGTGAGATATGATGATAGAGAATGGATTAATCTTGCTCAGGATATGGACCAATGTCGGGCTTATGTGAGGGCTGCAATGAACCTTCGGTTTCCTTAAAAGCCAATAAGTAAGTAGGATAGAAGTTTCACCTTATTTAGGCCTTAGTACAAAAATCTGTACAGTAGCAGCTACAGTAAAAATTACATTAAAGACAAATTTTGAAACAATGATTAATAATAATCTATTAGTAAATAACAGTGTTATGTAATTTTACAACGAAATTCCTCTAAATTCTTCATTTCTGCATAGAACACAGTAAAATTATTTCCCTTCAGATTAGGTACTTCAAAGAGACAGGGAAGTTGAGTAAATTCTGTCCCCTAAACAACCCTCATGGTGGTCTAGTGGCTAGATTGCTGGACTTATAATCCTGTGGACCTGGGTTTGAGCCCTAGCATACCACCTATTTATAACTAGCGTTGGGCAGGCCTGTGGTCCAGGTAACAGGAATTTTCTCCAGGAGCTCTGGTTTCCGAGTGGCATCCCAACAAATTTTCATTATTATATCATCCCTTCGCAGGTGTAGTCTAGACCAGCCTCCTATAGCACACCCTGTGCAACGACTGTCGGTAAATGGGTCAATACAGTTGGCTTCATATGGGTGGATGACAAACAGTCAAGTATCTGCCATTAGTAGCACTCTGAGTAGTTTATTAGTTGTTCTGGCGTACCACAAGGCTCTATTTTAGGACCCTCTTTGTTTTTGCTTATAATTAATGACTATTTAAAATTCAGTTGTCTCAAATCTTTAATTTTGAGTTGTTTTCCTTCTGAACTGATCTGTTGATTTGTATCATAAGCAACAAGGGATGGACCTACAGATCTTTTTTTGTAGTCAGTATTTTTAATTTAAAACGTACAAGAAACAGTGTTAACATTGTGGAAATATGTACACAATTCTTGAGTGGATTTAATTTTTATTATTCCTAGAGAAACCGTTTTTGCAGCCATTTACTAACCATTACCTCTTTATGTTAGGATATAGGTACTACTTAAATGTCACCACCAATAACAGTTTGGGAACGTATCTCCCTCATTTTGAAGAAAAATTAGAATTGTGAGAGAATTTAGTTCGTTATTTTGTCTCCTTTTCAGTAGGCTACATAAATATCGTATTGGGCTTAAGGGGACACTAGGGTGAAATAATGCTGAAAAATTAAGAAAATACACTTTTTTCGTTTTTATGATCGTAATTATATTTGAAACTGTTTTAAATGATCTAGCCATGTAATGAAGTATTGCCAAAAATACGGTGTGTGGGTGAATTGAGAGTATTTTTTTTTACATTGCTATTTACTCGACTTGTCCCGTGCCGTGGCGTCGTGGTCTAAGGCATCCTGCCTAGGACTCGCGTTATTGAATGCGCGCTGGTTCGAGTCCTCATGGGGGAAGAAATTTTCTCATGAAATTTCGGCCAGTGTATGGGACCGGTGTCCACCCAGCATCGTGATGCACTTGGGGAGCTACGATAGGTAGCGAAATCCGGTTGCGAATACCAGCTATAACGGCTGGGGGCATCATCGTGCTAACCACACGATACCTCCATTCTGGTTGGATGATCGTCCACCTCTGCTTCTGCTTGTGGGCGTGAGGCCAGCAGCCGGCTGGTTGGTCTAGGCCCTTCACGGGCTGTAGCGCCACGGATTATTATTATTATTATTATTATTATTATTATTATTATTACTTACTTACTTACTTACTTACTTACAAATGGCTTTTAAGGAACCCGAAGGTTCATTGGCGCCCTCACATAAGCCCGCCATCGGTCCCTATCCTGTGCAAGATTAAGCCAGTCTCTATCATCATACCCCACCTCCCTCAAATCCATTTTAATATTATCCTCCCATCTACGTCTCGGCCTCCCTAAAGGTCTTTTCCCTCCGGTCTCCCAACTAACACTCTATATGCATTTCTGGATTCGCCCATACGTGCTACATGCCCTGCCCATCTCAAACGTCTGGATTTCAAGTTCCTAATTATGTCAGGTGAAGAATACAATGCGTGCAGTTCTGTGTTGTGTAACTTTCTCCATTCTCCTGTAACTTCATCCCGCTTAGCCCCAAATATTTTCCTAAGCACCTTATTCTCAAACACCCTTAACCTATGTTCCTCTCTCAGAGTGAGAGTCCAAGTTTCACAGCCATATAGAAGAACCTGTAATATAACTGTTTTATAAATTCTAACTTTCAGATTTTTGGACAGCAGACTGGATGATAAAAGCTTCTCAACCGAATAATAACAGGCATTTCCCATATTTATTCTGCGTTTAATTTCCTCCCGAGTGTCATTTATATTTGTTAGTGTTGCTCCAAGATATTTGAATTTTTCCACCTCTTCGAAGGATAAATCTCCAATATTTATATTTCCATTTCGTACAATATTCTGGTCACGAGACATAATCATATACTTTGTCTTTTCGGGATTTACTTCCAAACCGATCGCTTTACTTGCTTCAAGTAAAATTTCCGTGTTTTCCCTAACTGTTTGTGTATTTTCTCCTAACATATTCACGTCATCTGCATAGACAAGAAGCTGATGTAGCATTATTATTAATAATAATAATAATAATAATAAAATTATTATTATTATTATTATTATTATTATTATTATTATTATTATTATTATTATTATAATTAATGACTTACCTGAAGTAATAACTCAAACTGCCTTTTATTTGTTGACGACTTAAAACTATTCAAAACTATATCTGATCCAATAGATGAAGCGAATTTGCAAACTGATATTAATAATGTTGCATCTTGGTGTAAAATGAATTGTCTTTTGCTTAACTCAAATAAATGTAAATTCATCACGGAAAAGAAATGAAGAAACTATTGATTATTTTATAAATGCCGTATGTTCAGAATCAGTATCAACAATTAAGGATTTAGGCATAATACTTGACTAAACTTTAACTTTTAATTGACATATTACGTCAATTGTTAATTCTGCTTATGAAGCACTTGGATATGTTATGAGATTCAAAACTGTTTAATAATCCTGTAATAAACAGTAATAATAAAAACATTCGAGATTTATATAAGGGTATAAAGGAATTTAAGAACGGATATCAGGCAAAGGTAAATGTGCTCAGAGATGAGAATGGTGACTTGCTTGCAGACTCTCATTCAATTCTGAACAGATGGAAGAACTATTTTGAGCAATTACTAAATATTGTTGTTGTTTTCTAATGCCAGGCATTTGACAATAAAGTCATTTGACCTCTTGCACTCCAATATTTTTCAAAGATATTATCATGACCAGCCACTGAAGCACAGATTTTGAGGTGTTCCGAATCCATTTCTTGGTTTGAGTTGCACAATGGGCAGTTAGGGGACTGATATATTCCAATTCTATGCAGGTGTTTGGCCAAACAATCATAGCCTGTTGCCAATCTAAATGCAGCTACAGACGATTTTCGTGGTAAATCGGGAATTAACTGTGGATTTTGATGCATAGAGTTCCATTTTTTCCCTTGGGATTGTGTTATCAAATTTTGTTTGTTGAAGTCTAAGTATGTAGATTTAATAAATCTCTTTACAGAGTAATACGTAGATTTAGTAACAGGTCTGTAAGTAGCAGTGCTGCCCTTCTTTGCTAAAGCATCCGCATTCTCGTTTCCCAGGATTCCACAATAGGACGGTATCCATTGGAATACAATTCTTTTATTGAGTGATATTAATTGAGAGAGCATTTTAGTTATTTCTGCTGTTTGAGATGAAGGTGTGTGTTTAGAGACGATTGATAGAATAGCTACTTTGGAGTCTGACAATATAACTGCATTCCTAAATTTATTGATGTGGCATAGAAGATTCCTGAGACTTTCACTTATTGCAATGATTTCTCCATCAAAACTTGTTGTTCCATACCCAAGAGATCTATAAAGTGAGAAGAGACAGCACGTAACACCTGCACCGGCACCTTGTTCTCTGGAGATCAAGGATCCGTCGGTGTATAAATGAAGCCAGTTTTGTGGAGGGTACCTAATATTAATTGTCTCTAAAGACAATTGTTTCAGTATTTCAGTGTTAATTACTAAATGTACATAGGCCAAATAGAAATGATTGGGACGAAATTCAAATACAAACTGCTGAGCCATTTATATCCGAACCCACACTTTCTGAAGTTGAAATTGCGATAGAAAATCTGAAAAAGTACAAGTCTCCAGGTATTGATCAAATTCCAGCAGAATTAATACAAGAGGATGGAAATGTATTATTTTTCTAAATGTATAAGCTTGTACTTGCTATTTGGGAAAAGAAAATTGTACCAGAACAATGGAAGGAGTCCATAATCGTAGTTTGAGATGGGCAGGGCATGTAGCACATATGAGTGAATCCAGAAATGCATATAGAGTGTTAGTTGGGAGGCCAGAGGGAAAAATATCTTTGGGGAATCCGAGACGTAGGTGGGAGGATAATATAAAAATGGATTTGAGGGAGGTGGGATATGATGGTAGGGACTTGATTAATCTTGGTCAGGATAGGGACGGATGGTGGGTTTATGTGAGGGGAGCAATGAACCTCCTTGTCGCTTAAAAGTCGTTTGTAAGTAATATTGTACATCTGTAAGTATCTCTCCAGAGGAATGCAAGATTTCAGATTCTCCAGACTTTCGATACTGCCATTACCTTGCAGGTTCATATGTGCAGTAAGAAGTATTAACTTTAGGTTATTGGAGTTTCAGAAAAATGATTAAAATTAAGTTAAGTGGTGGAAATTTTGCCTTAATACCAGTTTATAAATTATTTCAACTCCGTTATAAATATGTGTAGGTTACATTGAACGAATAGCCCTAGCACAGTCTGATGCTTTTCCAATTCACTGCAGGCTAAAGCAGGGAGATGCACTATCACCTTTACTTTTAACTTTGCTCTAAAATATGCCATTAGGAAAGTCCAGGATAACAGAGAGGGTTTGGAATTGAACGGGTTACATCAGCTGCTTGTCTATGTGGATGACGTGAATATGTTAGGAGAAAATCCACAAACGATTAGGGAAAACACGGGAATTTTACTTGAAGCAAGTAAAGCGATAGGGTTGGAAGTAAATCCCGAAAAGACAAAGTATATGATTATGTCTCGTGACCAGAATATTGTACGAAATGGAACTATAAAAATTGGAAATTTATCTTTTGAAGAGGTGGAGAAGTTCAAATATCTTGGAGCAACAGTAACATATATAAATGATACTCGGGAGGAAATTAAACACAGAATAAATATGAGAAATACCTGTTATTATTCGGTTGAGAAGCTTTTATCATCCGGTCTGCTGTCAAAAAATCTGAAAGTTAGAATTTATAAAGCAGTTATATTACCGATTGTTTTTTATGCTCCATTTTGAATCTTGCGTACACTACTTTTAACACTTGAATATAATTAATTGATTAACTAGTGGACTTACTCGTGTTAATTATGTAAGATTTGTCCGGCTTACAGCTGTTTCAGTGCTTCACGCACCATCCTCAGAGCCTATTAGATCACAAAAGAACACAAAAAATACATCACACTAACATATGAAAACAAAAGCACACATAAAATCGCATCTTCATTCAGAAAACAGAAATACAACATAACATACAGAACAGAAAACACACTACAAAGACATCTCAACACACAAAAAACACAAACAAATAAATACGACCACACAGGTGTATACAAACTCATATGTAATAGTTGCGATAAGTTCTTCATAGGACAGACAGGCAGATCATTCCAAACACGCTACAAAGAACACATTAAAGCTATAACCAGAGGACACAATACATCTACATACGCCGATCACATAACCAATACTAACCACACATACAATAACATAAGTACAGACATGGAAATCCTACACACACAACCCAAGAACCAAAAACTCAACACACTAGAACAATACGAAATATACAAACACACTAAAACAAACCCCGATCAAATCCTCAACACATATCAATTTCAGAACACACACACTATTCGACTCCACACTTCAACACCTTCCAACAATAAAACACACCCTCCTAACAGGCAGAGAAGTTCGAGATTACGCCGTGATCTAGTAGGCTCTGAGGATGGTGTGTGAAGCACTGAAACAGCTGTAAGCCAGACAAATCTTACATAATTAACACGAGTAAGTCCACTAGTTAATCAATTAATTGTTTTTTATGGTTGTGAAACTTGGACTCTCACTTTGAGAGACGAACATAGGTTAAGGGTGTTTGAGAATAAGGTGCTTAGGAAAATATTTGGGGCCAAGAGGGATGAAGTTACAGGAGAATGGAGAAAGTTACACAACACAGAACTGCACGCATTGTATTCTTCACCTGACATAATTAGGAACATTAAATCCAGACGTTTGAGATGGGCAGGACATGTAGCACGTATGGGCGAATCCAGAAATGCATATAGAGTGTTGGTTGGGAGGCCGGAGGAAAAAAGACCTTTAGGGAGACCGAGACGTAGATGGGAAGATAATATTAAAATGGATTTGAGGAAGGTGGGATATGATAGAGAATGGATTAATCTTGTTCAGGATAGGGACCAATGGCGGGCTTATGTGAGGGCGGCAATGAACCTGCGGGTTCCTTAAAAGCTAGTAAGTAAGTAAGGCCTAGCACAGTAGGCTAGGAGAAATTGCTGTACACAGATGAATGCTAAAGAACAAACATGATAGAAAATCGGAAAAACAGTAAAAATATCAGAAAATGATGTTAGAGTTTGCTAAAAATGCGCTTTTCCTTGAAAATCTATAAATAATTTCTTGTAGAATTACAGTATACTTTCTCTTGGCGTATCTTGTGGCTCAACTCATATGAGCTTCATCATTATTGTTCCACCATTGATATGGTATAAAATATGATGGAAGTATTGCCTGGTGCAGGGCACAGAATTGTGAATGAAGCTACTAGTGTAGTAAGCCAGGGGTCAGACATCTGACCTACCCATCCCAGCGTGAACACAAAGGACTAAATAAAGCTGCAGGCTTTGTCTGGCCAGTGTAGCAGAAGAGATGTCCTATCCACATAGCTTGGACACTTCAAGCGTGAACATGTAGGTGTGGGGCTCTGTGTTCAAACTCCTACATCATTTTTTCTTCTTTCCAGTACAAATATTTTCTCTGTCCTGCATTTTGTTTAAATCAGTGCATTTCAATAACTGTGCCTCGTTCCTGAAAATAAGGGTTTCGTGTTTTGATAGAATACTGTAGATGAAGTGCTGAACAATTGTGTCAGATTTCTTTCATTACGTGCAGAGGACTGTACTTTTAATATACAAGGTGAACCATAAATAATGTCATTAATTTCAGTGGGTTTTCTTTGAGATATTTCACACAAAAAATTTTAATACAATTTTCCTTGTTTTTGCTTCCTTTTCGAGATAAAAATATTTTGTGCGAGATCGTGCGTATTTGCTTGGTTTCCGCACAAAACCAATCTGCGGAAAGTCTAAAATTCCACATGCAGTATTCCCAACCTAACACACATAACAATTTCCCTCTTCTTACCGCTTAAGTGACATATTGATTTTACTGCTTTAGGCTTTTAACATATTATTTTTAGAGACGTTCAATATAGTAATAATTATAAATTGGAAACTTACCACTGCAATTTCATCTAAATTGCACTGTTAATTATCGTTTTTAAATATTTGCAAAAATTAAGTAAACTCTACAACTCCACTAAAGTTACTGCATTCGTGAAGCCGTGAAAAAATCAACAAGATTCCAGACTCATCATAGACTGGGGGAAAAAGAAGACAGACATATCACGGTCTGCTGGAGTATAGTAAACACAGAAAACATTTTAAAGCAACAATGTTGAAGGTAGATATTTTTGTTTTGCAAATTTGCCGTCATTGAACAGAAACCAAGATGGAGATTTCATTGCGAAATTCCTCTTTCAGGTATGTAATAAACGATCTTCGCACAAAATAATGTACGATACACGAGCGGTATGTTTTCTTTCAATCTCGGAAATTAAAAAAGCTCAACTACGTTTTGCTTTTTCAAACTTTCCCTCGAACATGAAAACTTCAACATGCCGCTCTTGTAACTCATTTTACTATTATATGAAACTTTTCATAGTGTGTTTAAGAAAGCCATTGATTTAATTCCCAATATGCTCAGTCAATTTAAGAGAACTATGTATTATGATAATAAATGATTGAAAGAATTTTTGTCCTTAAGAATAAATGTAACATTTCCTTCTGCAAAGAAATTTTAAATTGTTGCATTTTTTCGGATCATATTTCTGCACATTTAAAGGACAAAACTAAAATTCTTTCAATCATTTATTATCATAACACACTGCTCTCTTAAATTGACTGAGCATATTGGGAATTAAATCAATGGGTTTCCCCAAACACGCTAAGAAATGTTTCATATAAAAAAATTTTATCTCGAAAAGGAAACAAAAAACAAGCAAAATTGTATTGCACTTTTTTGTTTGAATTATCTCAAAGAATAACCCCCTGAAATTATTGACATTAGTTACAGGTTCATCTTGTATGTATTATCTTTTTTTAATTTATTTTTTTTACTATTTTAAATTTTTTATTTCTCTGGATAGGCTATATTATATATTGTCTAGTCATGACTGAATTTTGTAGTGTGCATTAAATGCTGTTTTCTGTTAATAAATCGTTTTTTTTTTCTGATCAGCGACATCAGGTTTTCGTTTTTTATAACTTCTACATGGGATGAAATCTATCATTAAATTCACTTTATTGTTAGTTTATCGCTTTTTTTTCCTCACTGTTATTTATACTCACTTTAACATCTCTGGTCATATCGCGAGTTAATCTTCTGTGTGAAATCCGAAGGCCTGTGTACTATTGTTGAGACTGGTTCTATTGTTGTGAACTAGATGGCGACTGTATATATATTACTGATTTGTTATGAATATGATTTCGGTGATGAATGAGGCCGGTGATATTCAGGGATGTTGTGGCCCGAATTCCCTGGCATTTGCCTTACAGTTGAGGGAAAACCCTGAAAAACCTCGACCGGGAATCGAACCCGGGCTCTCTGCATAAGAGACCAGCACGCTGATCCCTACACCACAGAGGTGGCCCTAGTCTATTGTTGTTGTTGTTGTTGTTGTTGTTATTATTATTATTATTATTATTACGTCCACACCTGTGGAGTAACAGCGCATCTGGTCGTGAAACCAGGTGGCCCGGGTTCGCATCCCGGTCGGGGCAAGTTACCTGGTTGAGGATTTTTCCGGGGTTTTCCCTCAACCCAATACGAGGAAATGCTGGGTAACTTTCGGTGCTGGACCCTGGACTCATTTCACCGGCATTATCACCTTCATTTCATTCAGACTCTAAATAATCTGAGATGTTGATACAGCATCGTAAAATAACCCAATAAAATAAAAAAATTAATATCACCATTATTATTATTATTATTATTATTATTATTATTATTATTATTATTATTATTATGGGAAATGCCTGTTATTCGGTTGAGAAGCTTTTATCATCTAGTCAGCTGTCAAAAAATCTGAAAGTTAGAAGTTATAAAACAGTTATATTACCGGTTGTTCTTTATGGTTGTGAAACTTTGACTCTCACTTTGAGAGAGGAACATAGGTTAAGGGTGTTTGAGAGTAAGATGCTTAGGAAAATATTTGGGGCTAAGAGGGATGAAGTTACAGGAGAATGGAGAAAGTTACACAACACAGAACTGCACGCATTGTATTCTTCATCTGACATAATTAGGAACATTAAATCCAGACGTTTAAGATGGGCAGGGCATGTAGCACGTATGGGCGAATCCAGAAATGCATATAGAGTATTAGTTGGGAGGCTGGAGGGAAAAAGACCTTTAGGGAGGCCGAGACATAGATGGGAAGATAATATTAAAATGTATTTGAGGGAGGTGGGATATGATGATAGAGACTGGATTAATCTTGCTCAGGATAGGGACCAATGGCGAGCTTATGTGAGGGCGGCAATGAACCTCCTTGTTCCATAAAAGCCAGTAAGTAAGTATCACCTTCATCTTACTCAGATGCTAGATAACCATAGCAGTTGATAAAAGTATCGTAAAGTAACCAACTAAAAAATAATATTATTATTGTTATTAAATACTTTATTATCGTATTTCTATAACCTTCCACATTATTTTGCATGTTTGAAGGCGTGTTACACGCGTTTTCTCTGTGTTTTTGATAAGACTGAAATGTTTGTTATTATGCATAGGACTGTTTTCGACTCAGTCAGAGGCCACGGTGTCATTGGGACATGAAAACTGTTACAATGTAATTTATCACAAGCCAGTGTGTTATCATATTTACAGAGATAGATTATCAAGTGACACAGGCCACCGGGTTACGTGGTGTTCAGTTCAGTGTGGTCAGGGTGTATGCTGATGACACAAAACATGCATTTTTCTTACTTCCTCGTTACACGAAGTATGCTTTTATTGCTCCAGAAAGTCTGTTTCAAGATTTTGACGCAATACCACGTTTTCAGCACACCTGCCCTTGTTCAACTTTTCCTTCTAGAATAATGGACAGATTCCCCAACTTCGCAATCTGTGTGGAATGCGTTCAGTCTGAATGTGGTAAACTTGAATGTTGTCATAAATAGACCTCGGATAGAGATTATAATTTGTTTAATGAAAACTGTTTTTTTTACACTGAACACTACATATAAAATTAGAAATGAATAAGTTTAGCTGAAGGAAACGTACATGAAATCAGTACTAATGACAATAAATGTATTGGGCCAAAAGTGGCAATATGTTGTTGTTGTTGTTTTCTAATGCCAGGGTCCACACCTGTGGAGTAACGGTCAGCACATCTGGCTGTGAAACGAGGTGGCCCGGGTTCGAATCCCAGTCGGGGCAAGTTACCTGGTTGAGGTTTTTTCCGGGGTTTTCTCTCAACCCAATACGAGCAAATGCTGGGTAACTTTCGGTGCTGGACCCCGGACTCATTTCACCGGCATTATCACCTTCATATCATTCAGACGCTAAATAACCTGAGATGTTGATACAGCGTCGTAAAATAACCCAATAAAATAAATCTAATGCCAGGCATTTGACAATAAAGTCATTTGACCTCTTGCAATCCAATATTTTTCAAAGATATTATCATGACCAGCCACTGAAGCACAGATTTTGAGATGTTCCGAATCCATTTCTTGGTTTGAGTTGCACAATGGGCAGTTAGGGGACTGATATATTCCAATTCTATGCAGGTGCTTGGCCAAACAATCATGGCCTATTGCCAGACGATTTTCGTGGTAAATCGGGAATTAACTGTGGATTTTGATGCAGAGAGTTCCATTTTTTCCCTTGGGATTGAGTTATCAAATTTTGTTTGTTGAAGTCTAAGTATGTAGATTTAATAAATCTCTTCACAGAGTAATACGTAGATTTAGTAACAGGTCTGTAAGTAGCAGTGCTGCCCTTCTTTGGTAAAGCATCTGCATTCTCGTTTCCCAGGATTCCACAATGGGATGGTATCCATTGGAATACAATTCTTTTATTGAGTGATATTAATTGAGAGAGCATTTTAGTTATTTCTGCTGTTTGAGATGTAGGTGTGTGTTTAGAGACTATTGATAGAATAGCTGCTTTGAGACTTTCACTTATTGCAATGATTTCACCATCAAAACTTGTTGTTCCATACCCAAGAGATCTATAAAGTGAGAAGAGACAGCACGTAACACCTGCACCGGCACCTTATTCTCTGGAGATCAAGTATCCATCGGTGTATAAATGAAGCCAGTTTTGTGGAGGGTACCTAATATTAATGTGAAAATGGCAAGTTGTAGCCGATTTAAGTGAACTTAGCCATCAGTTTGTACATCTTTTCTCAAGTACTCGTCCAGTTCATAAAAGCAGTTACTACTAGGAAATGTTTTAGTGAATTTCGGAAGGAATATTATTTCAGGTCGCAAATGTTGACTGGAAAGGAATTAAAAAAAAATTTGTAACAGTGAAAGTCTGTGATGTCATTAACACTTTTATCTGAAATGTTGGTAGGTCTGCAGTTTAGTATGTGCTGCAAGTTCATAGTTGAATCTCCTCTTCTGTAGAGAACACATTTTGGTGATTTGTAAGTTCCAGTTCTAAGAAATGTGCTGCGAACAGCCATGTCGGTTACCAGTCTGAAGGTAGCTGCTGCTGTTCTTCTTGGACAATTAGAAATCAAATTTTTATTATTTAAAGTTTTGCACCGAGATTTATTTTGACTAACTTTTCTGTTATCATTATTTAATATTGAATATTATTGTTGAATCTTTCGCACACTACTTTTAACGTTTGAATATAAATAATTGATTAAATGGCGATCTTACTCGTGTTAATTGTGTAAGCATGTGCGGCTTACAGCTGTTTCGGTGCTTCATCACACCATCCTCAGAGCCTACTAGATCTCGGCGTCATCTCGAACTTCTCTGCCTGTTGTGCGGGTGCGTTCGATTGTTGAAAAGTGTTGAAATGTGGTGTCAAATAGTGTGTGTGTTCTGAAATTGATCTGTGTATTGAGAATTTTATCAGGGTGTGTTTTAGTGCTAACCACACATACAATAACATAAATACAGACATGGAAATCCTACACTTACAACCCAAAAACCAAAAACTCAACACACTAGAACAATATGAAATATACAGACACACTAAAACACACCCTGATCAAATTCTCAACACACAGATCAATTTCAGAACACACACACTATTTGACACCACTTTTAAACACTTTTCAACAATCGAACGCACCCACACAACAGGCAGAGAAGTTCGAGATGAGATCTAGTAGGCTCTGAGGATGGTGTGAAGAAGCACCGTAACAGCTGTAAGCCGCACATGCTTACACAATTAACACGAGTAAGATCGCCATTTAATCAATTATTAATATTACCTGTTTATAAGTTTTCTTTGTTAATCATTTTGCTGAATAATACGAAATCTCAAATGAAATCTTTGTTGGATTGTGATGCCTTTATTTACATTTTCATTTCCATCTACTCCATTATAAAAAAACAACTGTTTTTGTCTGCTTTTTTCAGAAACTTAGTTTTGCTGTTTATATCTCACTCTCCTGTCTTCTGATGATAATGAAACAATAGCCTGAACTGCAGATTTTGAATCATAATTTGGTAAATGAATTTATTCTGTAAATTAATTGTTGCAGACCGATGTTATCAGCTTCTAATCCACCATCGTAGTGTGTAGTTTTGTCCCAGTGTAAGGTAAAGATCACAGTACACACCTACTCCAGCAATATTATTCGTTGCAGAGATCTGTCTGTGTAAATGTGTAACCATTTTGATTATGGTTATAATGTACCTGTAGTTTCTAATGCTAGTAATTTCATTATTTCTGTATTTGTGTGTTTTTTTATGTATTTTCCAGATGTTCAAGATTTTATTGTATATGAAAGTTTCAACTGGGATTCCTGGTGTTCACGATTTTTCTTGAATAGATGGAATACTACAATCTTGTAAAATTTTTACATCTTCAATAAACCTAGACTGTGTTATTAAATTTCTTTTGTGTCAGTTGTAGCTTCTCCAGTATTTATCATGTGACTTACTTACTTACTTACTTACAAATGGCTTTTAAGGAACCCGAAGGTTCATTGCCGCCCTCACATAAGCCCGCCAGCGGTCCCTATCCTGTGCAAGATTAATCCAGTCTCTATCATCATACCCCACCTCCCTCAAATCCATTTTAATATTATCCTCCCATATACGTCTCGGCCTCCCTAAAGGTCTTTTTCCCTCCGGTCTCCCAACTAACACTCTATATGCATTTCTGGATTTGCCCATACGTGCTACATGCCCTGCCCATCTCAAATGTCTGGATTTAATGTTCCTAATTATGTCAGGTGAAGAATACAATTTATCATGTGACAGACATATTAATTTCTGAAACAATAAAATAGCTATTTCATTTAATTTCATATAAAATAAGACGTTATTAATAGAGTGTGGTCACATCATGCTTGATCCGAAGAATGCGGGTGGGAGCAAGCCCATAGACCGTGAGGTACAACATGGCATTTTAGATCCGTAATCTCCTGCTTGTTGCACTCGTATAATTTTCATTTATTAACAATCATCATTTTATTTCACTAACCTGTGTTATAGCAGTTGCTAAAAGTTGAGTCCATTAGCATTCAGACATCCCCAACATCTTTTGACGAAATTTGAATTCGCATGCAAAAGTTCTTCTTTCGTTATCCTTCTAATTTCTGTTCTTATATTGTTTTTCAGTTCATTGGTGATGTGTGGGTTATTTCTATAGGCTCTGTTTTTTAGGATTTCCCACAATTAATCACACATGGTAAGATCTGGGGAACATGCGGGCCATAACCTTGTAGAAGTAATTCTGTCATCAAAAACCTCCCTTATAGCCACCAAAGAAGCACCTGCAGTTTGGGCTGTGGCAGAATCTTGTTGAAAATGTGCATGATGTCTCTCATTATCAGATAATTGTTAAAAAAACTGTGCAAATATTGCGTACAATATTTCTCTGAATTTACGGTATCTTATTTGCTATTTCGGCATACCACATACCAATCTTTTCATCATACAGGGGAACTTAGTGAATTAATCGCGGATTTTCTGTGCAGCAGAATCTATTGTTCGGTGAACATAAATGAAACCATGCCACATCAGAGAAAATTGTTAAATGTGGATCAACAATACCATGAACAATGTTTTGTAAATCCCAATTACAGAAATTCACTCGACTTTCATTGTCATGTGGCCGTAATTCTTGGACTACAGCAACTTTGCAAGGCTTCAATTTTAGAAGTCTAGTAGCTGTTTTTGATACGCCTACTTGTGCAACAAGCCGTAAAGATTTATTAGGAGAACGTTCAAGTGATGACCAATATCATCAAGTTTTCCTTCTGTTAGAGTGCTTCATTTTGGCCTACGAATCGTAGAGTTCAGTGATCCCATTTCCCTTAATCTAATGACAAGGTTTCTAACTGTACCTCTATTTGGAGGTCGAATATTAGGGAATTTCTCTAGAAATTGCCTACACACTTATCGGCATGAATCTGTTTTGACATAATTTTCGTACATAAATATTTGCTGTTGTAGAGTAAACTTTTCAGCTGGCATTTCAATTATCTAAACAACTAATTTAATGCACAGCACACACTTCAAACGTATTTAAAAGAGTACACAGACACACACGTGTTCTATCACTAACATCCAGACTGTACTAAGCTGTGGCAACGACCGTAACATACAGGTCCGTGCTGCCTTGAAGCATGAAGCAATCAGCGGTTGGGATCTTTCCGCGTTCTTCGGATCAAGCGTGACGTGACCACACTATATTATTACTATTGTTATTGTGTACTACCAGAATATTGTACGAAATGGAAATACAGAAATTTGAAATTCATCCTTCGAAAAGGTGGAAAAATTCAAATATCTTGGAGCAACAGTAACAAATATAAATGACACTCGGGAAGAAATTAAACACAGAATAAATATGGGAAATGCCTGTTATTATTCGGTTGAGAAGCTTTTGTCATCCAGTCTGCTGTCAAAAAATCTGAAAGTTAGAATTTATAAAACAGTTATATTACCGGTTGTTCTGTATGGTTGTGAAACTTGGACTCTCACTTTGAGAGAGGAACAGAGGTTAAGGGTGTTTGAGAATAAGGTGCGTCACTTTGAGAGAGGATCAGAGGTTAAGGATGTTCGTGAATAAGGTGCCTCACTTTAAGAGAGAAACAGAGGTTAAGGGTGTTCGTGAATAAGGTGCCTCACTTTAAGAGAGGAACAGAGGTTAAGTGTGTTTGACAATAAGGTGCCTCACTTTTGAGAGAGGAACAGAGGTTAAGGGTGTTTGAGAATAAGGTGCCTCACTTTGAGAGAGGAACAGAGGTTAAGGGTGTTTTGAGAATAAGGTGCCTCACTTTAAGAGAGGAACAGAGGTTAAGGGTGTTCGAGAATAAGGTGCCTCACTTTGAGAGAGGAACAGAGGTTAAGGGTGTTTGAGAATAAGGTGCCTCACTTTGAGAGCAGAACAGAGGTTAAGGTTGTTCGAGAATAAGGTGCCTCACTTTGAGAGAGGAACAGAGGTTAAGGGTGTTCGTAAATAAGGTGCCTCACTTTGAGAGAGGAACAGAGGTTAAGGGTGTTTGAGAATAAGGTGCCTCACTTTGAGAGAGGAACAGAGGTTAAGTGTGTTCGAGAATAAGGTTCTTAGGAAAATATTTGGGGCTAAGAGGGATGAAGTTACAGGAGAATGGAGAAAGTTACATAACGCAGAACTGCACGCATTGTATTCTTCACCTGACATAATTAGGAACATTAAATCCAGACGTTTGAGATGGACAGGGCATGTAGCACGTATGGGCGAATCCAGAAATGCATATAGAGTGTTAGTTGGGAGACCGGAGGGAAAAAGACCTTTGGGGAGGCCGAGACGTAGATGGGAGGATAATATTAAAATGGATTTGAGGGAGGTGGGATATGATGACAGAGACTGGATTAATCTTGCACAGGATAGGGACCGATGGCGGGGTTATATGAGGGTGGCAATGAACCTCCGGGTTCCTTAAAAGCCATAAGTAAGCAAGTTATTGTATACTGTAGGAACTAATGAGAAATTCATGCCTCGAAAGGCTCTTGTCTCACTGGATAAAACCTTGCTTGTGGCAGGTTGCAAAGGTCAAACAAAGAGAGCCCGAGCAGCAGAGAGCGGACGGCTGCATTTGGTCTGATTCTGCAGTCCACTGCCACGACACCTACGTCAGCATCCATACCTCCGACTGCGCTGGCTGTACAAACTGGAGGGGAGGCCACCTTGCTGCCCAGCACTGGCACCAACACCACTTCCTGCTCCTCGTCAACTTCTGCCACTGCCACAGGTGAGTACGTACAGGGTGTTTCAAAAGTAATGCAAAATTGCAGTTAAAAGGAGGGAATTTTGGATAAAAAACTTAAACACGTCATATCTTGTCTTTAAAAGGAGGGATATTTTTATGGAAACAAAATAATATTCTTGCAACTATTGGATCGGTGTCGGGTAGAGTTCCCAGGTAGCTTAGTTGGTAGAGCGTTGGTACGTTAAACCAAAGGTCCCGGGTTCGATGCCCGGCCCCGGAACAGTTTTTCCCTCGAAATTATTCAAATCAACTTTATAGGGAGTTATACCTGAAATCTTGATTTGCATAATACACATCACTGTTCTTTAACAGAAAACCACAATTTAAGTCACACAGAGTTAGTGTGCACTCGAAGTTGGTTGCTTGACGGTTGTCAGCACACTTTGAGGTCTGTGGATATAGAGGGAAAAATTGGATCGGTGTCTGGTAGAGTTCCCGGGTAGCTCAGTTGGTAGAGCGTTGGTACGTTAGATCAAAGGTCCCGGGTTTGATGCCCGGCCCCGAACAATTTTTCCTTAGAAATTATTCAAATCAACTTTACAGGGAGTTATACCTGAAATCTTGATTTGTATTGTTGTGCTAGTTAGGACTTCATTGAGAATATTTTATATCACATACTATGTTTATTTTTATTTAAGTCCATTTATACACATTTTAACATCTAGATCATATCAAGTGTGTATGATTTTTGAGTGTTTCAGTAGACCATGGATTATTGTTCAGATTATGTTTCTATTCTGATACCTTACAAATGGCTTGTATTCATTTCATCTTATTTCAGTGTTCAATGATTATGATAATGGTGAGTAAGGTGGTGATGACTCATGCTGTGTAAATGTCCTTTCTGGAATTTCTGCTCTTGTGACCGAGGAAAACCATGAAAAACCTCAGTCAGATTGATAGGCCACGGGGTTTGAACCCAGGACCTCCTGAATGCGAGTCTAATGCATTACCACTGATCCACTTCGCTCAGTTATGGGTTGTTTTAATATCATGTGAAAGAGCATTAGTTTCGAAAGCAGTAGGCTATTCTATTTTGTTTTATACAGGAGCACTATGGTTATGGTTACCATGGTGACAGTTTTATTATTGATACATTTTCTTAGTCTCTGTATTATGAAAACAGTTTTATTGATGAAATGAATATAATGCAAGTCGTTCTTAACAGAAAATGAGAGAATTGAGATTCCGATGATGATAGGGTTTCAACAGAATTCTGCAAATGCCCACCTACAGTATTTCTCAGTCAACTGTAAGTAGAATAGAAGCGAAATTCAGAGAACATGGCATAAAAAGATCTGGTCTACTGACAGGAATTTGAAACTTGGCATTTTGCTAAAGATGAGGGTATTTCTTTATTTGTTTGTTTTAAATTCTATGGCCGATAATATTATGATTAAAAGCAGTGCTTGTTAAACAAACATACTGTATCCATGCCTTTGGTTTTGTGTTTATTAGTACATGGTCTGAAATATGTGCGATTTCTATGTATAACATTTAATAACGCTTCGATATAAATTTGATGTATTTTCAAAACTTAAATTCTAAAAACAATTTTTCGGTAGGATAGTCAATATGATTTTTAGACATATTTTAATTATTCTCATCTTTAATAAATCTAGTGTATTAAGGTTAGTTTTAATTTTTTATATTGGACTATGGACTGTAATAAGGCAAGGTAAACTCTATGTAGTATATCCATTCGTAAGTAATTTCGTAATTGAACAAAATATATATACTCCTACGTAATTTGTTACAAAGGTAGTTTATAGGTATGTTTGTCCCATTTCAGATGTTTATCAATAATGATTGCTAAATATTTAACCTCTGAAGATTCATTTATAATTGGACAATTACAGCTAATTGCAGAACAATTGAATTTCTCGTTCGAGTTGGAAATAAGATTTGTGGTGAATGTTACTTATGTCCCGCCCACTATAGGAGACATAGGCCAGTTTTACACTAATCATAAACATATTTAGTATAACTTGTTGCTTGTGGGCCATCCCAAACCCTGACCTCCACCCGTAAGAGTGACAGTCCTTATATACCCATCAGTCAAGGCCTACTGACAAATAAAAGCATTTGACAATAGATATCTCAGTCATGAAAACCTCATAAAATATCCTACCAGTTGAATAATCGATCTTGCTACGTACAACATAATTATATCATATTATTATGTTATTACCCATTTCAGCAAGTACTACGACCACTGCAAAATACGACAATTTGGTCCAGAGAGCATTCTCTTTTGGCACAAGGATGATTTATGTAACATGTTTCTAAATTAGTCTTTTAAATACCGGTACATTCTTTAATATAATTTGGTCCAGGGAGCATTCTCTTTTGGCACAAGGATGATTTATGTAACATGTTTCTAAATTAGTCTTTTAAATACCAGTACATTCTTTAATATAATTTGGTCCAGGGAGCATTCTCTTTTGGCACAAGGATGATTTATGTAACATGTTTCTAAATTAGTCTTTTAAATACCGGTACATTCTTTAATATAATTTGGTCCAGGGAGCATTCTCTTTTGGCACAAGGATGATTTATGTAACATGTTTCTAAATTAGTCTTTTAAATACCAGTACATTCTTTAATATAATTTGGTCCAGGGAGCATTCTCTTTTGGCACAAGGATGATTTATGTAACATGTTTCTAAATTAGTCTTTTAAATACCAGTACATTCTTTATTATAATTTGGTCCAGGGAGCATTCTCTTTTGGCACAAGGATGATTTATGTAACATGTTTCTAAATTAGTCTTTTAAATACCGGTACATTCTTTAATATAATTTGGTCCAGGGAGCATTCTCTTTTGGCACAAGGATGATTTATGTAACATGTTTCTAAATTAGTCTTTTAAATACCAGTACATTCTTTAATATAATTTGGTCCAGGAGCATTCTCTTTTGGCACAAGGATGATTTATGTAACATGTTTCTAAATTAGTCTTTTAAATACTGGTACATTCTTTAATATAATTTAGTCCAGGGAGCATTCTCTTTTGGCACAAGGATGATTTATGTAACATGTTTCTAAATTAGTCTTTTAAATACCAGTACATTCTTTAGTATAATTTGGTCCAGGGAGCATTCTCTTTTGGCACAAGGATGATTTATGTAACATGTTTCTAAATTAGTCTTTTAAATACCGGTACATTCTTTAATATAATTTGGTCCAGGGAGCATTCTCTTTTGGCACAAGGATGATTTATGTAACATGTTTCTAAATTAGTCTTTTAAATACCAGTACATTCTTTAATATAATTTGGTCCAGGGAGCATTCTCTTTTGGCACAAGGATGATTTATGTAACATGTTTCTAAATTAGTCTTTTAAATACCGGTACATTCTTTAATATAATTTGGTCCAGGGAGCATTCTCTTTTGGCACAAGGATGATTTATGTAACATGTTTCTAAATTAGTCTTTTAAATACCAGTACATTCTTTAATATAATTTGGTCCAGGGAGCATTCTCTTTTGGCACAAGGATGATTTATGTAACATGTTTCTAAATTAGTCTTTTAAATACTGGTACATTCTTTAATATAATTTAGTCCAGGGAGCATTCTCTTTTGGCACAAGGATGATTTATGTAACATGTTTCTAAATTAGTCTTTTAAATACCAGTACATTCTTTAGTATAATTTGGTCCAGGGAGCATTCTCTTTTGGCACAAGGATGATTTATGTAACATGTTTCTAAATTAGTCTTTTAAATACCGGTACATTCTTTAATATAATTTGGTCCAGGGAGCATTCTCTTTTGGCACAAGGATGATTTATGTAACATGTTTCTAAATTAGTCTTTTAAATACCAGTACATTCTTTAATATAATTTGGTCCAGGGAGCATTCTCTTTTGGCACAAGGATGATTTATGTAACATGTTTCTAAATTAGTCTTTTAAATACCAGTACATTCTTTAATATAATTTGGTCCAGGGAGCATTCTCTTTTGGCACAAGGATGATTTATGTAACATGTTTCTAAATTAGTCTTTTAAATACCAGTACATTCTTTAATATAATTTGGTCCAGGAGCATTCTCTTTTGGCACAAGGATGATTTATGTAACATGTTTCTAAATTAGTCTTTTAAATACCAGTACATTCTTTAATATAATTTGGTCCAGGGAGCATTCTCTTTTGGCACAAGGATGATTTATGTAACATGTTTCTAAATTAGTCTTTTAAATACCAGTACATTCTTTAATATAATTTGGTCCAGGGAGCATTCTCTTTTGGCACAAGGATGATTTATGTAACATGTTTCTAAATTAGTCTTTTAAATACCAGTACATTCTTTAATATAATTTGGTCCAGGGAGCATTCTCTTTTGGCACAAGGATGATTTATGTAACATGTTTCTAAATTAGTCTTTTAAATACCGGTACATTCTTTAATATAATTTGGTCCAGGGAGCATTCTCTTTTGGCACAAGGATGATTTATGTAACATGTTTCTAAATTAGTCTTTTAAATACCAGTACATTCTTTAATATAATTTGGTCCAGGGAGCATTCTCTTTTGGCACAAGGATGATTTATGTAACATGTTTCTAAATTAGTCTTTTAAATACCAGTACATTCTTTAATATAATTTGGTCCAGGGAGCATTCTCTTTTGGCACAAGGATGGTTTATGTAACATGTTTCTAAATTAGTCTTTTAAATACCAGTACATTCTTTAATATAATCTTTAATATAATTTGGTCCAGGGAGCATTCTCTTTTGGCACAAGGATGATTTATGTAACATGTTTCTAAATTAGTCTTTTAAATACCAGTACATTCTTTAATATAATTTGGTCCAGGGAGCATTCTCTTTTGGCACAAGGATGATTTATGTAACATGTTTCTAAATTAGTCTTTTAAATACCGGTACATTCCTTAATAAATCACTGAAAAACAAATGTGAATATAGGGATGAGGAGTGAGTACGAAATTATTATTATTTTTGGCACATCATTGTTACGTAAATAACTACAAATAAAAATTAACATGCTACATATTTTAATAAATACAGGAAACAAGCAATTACATACAATTAATGTGCGTGTAATAAACAATAAGCAAACCATCTTCGATTAATCATTTCAAAACAACGTGAATATAGCGTGGATTGTGTAGGAAAATAATTTCTTATATGTTGCTCCCAATGTGCATCATTGTTAACTTATGAAAACAAATGAAAATTAACATATAAACACTATTTGAAGAAAGATAGGAGATATTAAGTAATATTCAGCGTTCTTAACGATCTTTGGATGGGCAATAACAATGAAATATGTATAAAATAGAAATTACATACAGGTGAGCATATAAAAAAACAGTAAGTAGAATCATATCTGATTAGTAAGCTTAAATTACTCCAGGTTTAGTGTAAGAGTGGTCTATGTAACGAGTACCGGGTACTAGGAAAATACCAAAACATGGATCTGATCAAACAAAGTGCTGTGTTCTGCAGCCAGTTTGACTTCTCACATTCATATATATTTTTTTAATGTTTCCGGAATTGTAAATCCTATACCTTGGGTCTGCTCTGTGGGCCAGCAGTTCGCAGAACTGACTCCAGAAAGTGCATCATGTGTTGCAGGTGCGTCCCACTCAAAAGCAGTCCCGGTGAACATCCCAGTGAAGCCAATGGTGCCTCGCCCTCCCATGAGGAACTCAATAGAAGGGCTCAACCAAGAGATTGAGAGGCTGGTACTCAAGGCTGGTGGAGCTCAAGATACAGAAAGAGAAGAGGAGAAGGTGCGGCAGTAGTTTACATATGAAATGTCCTTCATATAATTTCATGAAATTTTTATACATTTGTCGTATAAAGGATCAACAACTTCTTGTAATTTGAGTCGAACACAATTCATATTGAAGGCCCAGCTCAAAATGGAAACAACTCAAAATTAACAGGTTTCGGAAAACTGCATTTTAAAGCTACATGTTGCTGTGGAACAGATGCATTATAGGACCCACCATAGTATCGATTATATATTGTATATTTTCGGTTATTATATCAAGTATGCCATCTTAACAATATTAAATACATAGTACTATAAACATGTATAATTTAATAAAACCGACAATAATGATATTAAGCTCATATTAGTCACCTTTGTTATACAATATATTAAATTTTATTCAAAACTAGCCGTACCCGTGCGCTCCGCTGCACCTGTTAGAAATAAATATAAAGTAATTACATAATTAAAATAAGACGTTTGATCCAGGGAACATTCGTGTTTGATAGAAGGATAAATCATTTAATATGTTACTTAATTTAAATTGTATTTAAATAATTAAAATGCGGTCATTTTGGTCCAGAGAGCAATTATTTGGTGCCATGACAATTCCTTTAACATGTTTCTTAATTGTTATTACATGCAACCATAGTTTAATCAAGATTGACATATCATTTAGATTTATTGTGCATACTTTATATTACTTGCTATATGTTTCAGAAGTTACTGTAATAACATTGTAGAATTATGTCCATCTAGAGAAACTAAATAAATTACTTATCATTTTCAATTTATAATTTTTATATTAATTATTTTTTTTTCTGTTAATGATTTAATTGGAATATATGAGAAATAATTTATAGAATTAAATGGTGAAATAATAATTAAACAATTAATTAGCTTCCGATATTACTTCATACAAACACAGAAACATTCTCTTAGGCTATGTTTAATAGCTTTCGATTGTTGTTGCCCAAGGTCCCTTATAGACGAAGTCATTTGTTTTTATTTCAGTACATCGCCTTAGATGGCGTTGTTATTGTAATTTTGAAACTCATTTATCTCATTAAATATCCGTCCTATCAAAATTTTGTATAGAATAAAACTTATCGGAAATTAATTTTAAAGAAACTTTTGTTATGTAATGTTTTTCATGAAAATCAATAATAAGCGAGATATTTCGATTTATTTAATTCAGGTCCCCTTATAACCCCCATTTTAAATAAAGTATTTTGAATGCTATATAGCATAAAATCTAAGTTACAACGAACTTAATTTATATTCCAATTTTCATATAAATCGGCTCAGCCATTATCGCGTGAGAAGGTAACAAACATCCAGACAGACAGACAGACAGACGTACAAACAAAAATTTCAAAAAAGCTATTTTCGGTTTCAGGATGGTTAATTATATATGTTAGGACCGGCCATGATTGTTTGGCCAAACACCTGCATAGAATTGGAATATATCAGTCCCCTAACTGTCCATTGTGCAACTCAAACCAAGAAATGGATTCGGAACACCTCAAAATCTGTGCTTCAGTGGCTGGTCATGATAATATCTTTGAAAAATATTGGAGTGCAAGAGGTCAAATGACTTTATTGTCAAACGCCTGGCATTAGAAAACAACAACAACATATATGTTAGGACCAATTATTTTTGGAAAATCGAAAATTACCAGAAAAATTTTGGCTACAGATTTATTATTAGTATAGATAAAGTTAAAGAAACAAACCAAAGCTAAACTTTAAACACAGTAACATTAAACTTTCAAACAATACAACAGTAAAATTAAGTTGATATTCGTCATCTTTATAATACATTATAAAATACTAATTCTACTTCATTTGTACTGCATTTTTGGTCCAGGAAAAATACTAGTCTTTCACAAAAACACATTTTTACTAGTATTTTTCCTGGACCAAAGAATTAAAAACAAAATTGGTGTAGAATTAGCATTTTACCATGGACCTCACTGGAGATGTTCCGTTTCATCTTCTCCGTTATCCGAGTGATTTCACGATATGGCGTTCCTGTGTCTATCATTTAATTTCCAATGACATCTCCACAGAAGTTCATCTCGTTTACTTTTAAATTTCTTCAGTCTCATCCCAGGATTGCGTGTTTCGCAAAACATTTCACTCCTAAGTAAACCCATTCGCATAAAAAAAAACCATAAACATAGCCTACATGTCTTTATTCATGAATAAAGGCTACTAAAAAGTTTACAACTTATTTATAATTCCATAATTTCCATTTCTAGGCCTACATTTTAAATCAAAAGGGAGAATTCGATCCACTTCTTTTTTATATTTAACTATGCATTTGAAATTGCCGCCATGATTATGATCAAACTAATTTACAACAATATTGATTGGTTGGCAATATAATGAAAACAATATATATCGATCATTTAATTGATCGAAATGCTACTTCCGTTGACCTTTTTTTTTATGGCTTAGCATATTTTTATATTTAGGGTGGGGCCTATAATGCATCTGTTCCATCTCTTGGATCACTGGGGATTTGACGCGGTGCTAATAGCATAATGCTCGTTTGTTCTAAAGTCATTGCTGCGTTTTGTTTCAGACGTACCAGGCCACGCCAGAGGGGCATCGTGCACCACTGGCTGACCTCCTCAGGTCCACTCGCTCAGTGAATACCCAGACTCCGGCTGGTGGGGACTTCACTGGCAGTTCACAGTCTTCAGGTAGTGCAAATAGTGTAGTATTCATGAGAAACTGGTCTGTGTGAGAACAAATTGCACTCAAACATCAACATGAATCTGTTCTTGTACGTCAGGTTCTGCCATATTGAAAAGCGATTCTATTAGGAGGTACATGTACCTTCAAGCATCGTAAATATGAGTGAAATGTAATATTTTTTCTCAGAAACCAGGAATGTGTTACTCAAATTTGGTGTGATAAATATTCACTACCTGTACTGTAAGGGACAATGTCCAGTTATTGAAGTCTATAGTTAACATCAAAATGGCACTTATCTATATTTTTATACATTCGTATATATATATAGGATCAACAACTTCTATATTTTTGCTGTACTGTAGTTTGAAGTCAAGTCACTGCAGCTATCTACAAACGATCTATGTCAGCATTTCTCAAACTGTGGTCCGCGGACCACCTGTGTTCCTCAAGGTCTGCCCTTGTGGTCCTTCAAAAAAGACAGAAGAAATAAAATTCGAACGAATTGCATATCACACTATAGCTTAAAATCTCAGAGTTTGGAAATGACACATGGCAATCAAATTTCACTGTTTCTCCCAGTACAGACATTTTATGAAATTTATTACCCTACCTGCCTACCAACTTCCCACTCTACTCTCAGCAACAAAAGAGGGATTTAAAGCACTATACACGTGGCGTTTCTCTCCATCTTTTCTCTGCACATCTGGCGCCGCGCCTGTAATCCAGCCAGGGACCACCCGAATTCATAACAGAGCACCAAAGTACCGAATCTTAATTCAATTTTAAAATATAAGTACATTGGTATTAAAATATGCAACGAAAATGATAAATTTGCTTTCAACGGGAACAAGAGTAACGTGGTCCGCAGAACTGTGCTGACTTTAAAAAGTGGTCCCCACTTCAAAAAAGTTTGAGAAACACTGGTCTATGTTATTCTACAATGTTCTTTAAATGGTTGTATCGTGAACCCTAGTTGTGTTCCAGAACCATAGTTATGGGAAATGATCCATTCCTAAAAGTGTGTGTCTGTGTCTAATGCCTACCCACTTCACTTGCGTGATTCGAGTTCCACATACTGCAGATAGATGGCAAGACTGTGACTCATTTTCAAGTTGCAAACCACTTCGGCGAGCCACATTTTGCATAATGTGTATCTGTGAAGAGTTATGTCGTGTACTAGGGTGAGTGTATGTGTAAGTGTAGTGTAGGAAATGGATGAGGATGATGATGAAGGTGAGGAAGGGAGAAGGGGAAACCCGGTGCCGGTATGTAGTCTACTCCTTTCGAATAGCACCAACTGGACTGCCAGACTTAACGTCCCCATTTGATGGACGAATTACTATCAACAGTGACATATGCCTTCCCTTCATATGGACTGCGGAGAGATTTGGGATTTAACCCAGTAATCTTGGTGCACAATTTAGTGATTAGAAGTTAGATTAGAGTTGTCTCCTAGTCCCAAGGTAGAAATTTTACATGAAAATTTCTAACTATGCCATGAATTGAACCCGGGCCGGCTAGTCTGGAGGCAGATGCAGTACCACAGAGCCAACTCGGTGGACTCCCTCTTAAAAGTAGATTCTTAATGCAGGATGCATGTTGAAAGTTAACTATTGTATGGTAGCATGTGAAAAATACTTTTGTGTGCAGGATGCATGTTGAAAGTTAACTATTGTATGGTAGCATGTGAAAAATACTTTTGTGTGGAATCGTGCGTATTTGCTTGCTTTCCACACAAAACCAATACGTGGTAAGTGTGAAATTCCACATTCAGTATTCCCAACGTAACACACATAACAATTTCCCTCTTCTTACTGCTTAAGCACCATATTCATTTTACTGCTTTAGGCTTTTAACATATTATTTTTAGAGACATTCAATATAGTAATAATTATAAATTGGAAACTTACCACTGCAATATCACCTAAATTGCACTGTTAATTATTGTTTTTAAATATTTGCAAAAATTAAGTAAACTCTGCAACTCCACTAAAGTTACTGCATTCGTGATGCAAGTAACATTAAGGAAGCCGTGAAAAAATCAACAAGATTCCAGACTCATCATAGACTGGGGGGAAAAAAAAGACATACGTATTTCACGGGCTGCTGGAGTATAGTAAACACAGAAAACATTTTAAAGCAACAATGTTGAAGATAGATATTTTTGTTTTGCAAATTTGCCGTCATTGAACAGAAACCAAGATGGAGATTTCATTGCGAAATTCCTCTTTCAGGTATGTAATAAACGATCTTCGCACAAAATAATGTACGATACACGAGCGGTATGTTTTCTTTCAATTCTCGGAAATTAAAAAAAAGTCAACTACATTTCGCTTTTTCAAACTTTTCCTCGAACATCAAAACTTCGACATACCGCTCTTGTAACCCGTATTACTATTAACACGTGTACAAAAAGTGTTTTAATGTTGACTTTCAACTGTTTATACCAAATGTCAATTGTGTTCCATCAGATGTCACACACAATCAATCACAACTGATCAGTAAAGTGGTAAAAAAAAAGCCGCACTTGTTTTTAAAAATTACTATTTTTGGTTAAGGAAAGTACATACATTCAATAAATCTTCCTTTTTTTTTAAGTTAAATTAAATTTTTTGGTCTGAAGAAGACCTGGCTGATTCTGAGTCTGAACACAGCCACTGGAATGCAGGAAGTCTTGGCTGGAGGGCTTGTGATTCTGTGTTCCCATTGTACTGAAGGACATTCAGTCTGTTTCGTAGTCCTCCAATAGTTTTTAAGATGTGTGTGTGTGTGTGTGTGTGTGTGTGTGTGTGTGTGTGTGTGTGTGTGTGTGTGTGTGTGTGTGTGTGTGTGTGTGTGTGTGTGTGTGTGTGTGTGTGTGCATTTTTATCCTTTATGAGAAGTAGGGGCTCAAAATTACAGTACATGCACTCAGCTCTTCTAGAACTCCAGCTGTAATATTGTAGATGCTACAACTAAGGTGCAGAGCTGTGACATGACATGCAGTACGTTGTGTTTAATGCTGATGATCACCTTGTTCTTGTTTAGGACCTCCATCTCGTGAATCATTTTCTCCCCTAATTCCTGGTGTGATGGATCTTTCTAGACCTCCAAGTGATCTACAGGGTATGTAACATTGTTTCTACCATTAAAGATGAAATCTGTTCCTAAGTAATTTACATTATGAAAGCAAAACGGGTTATTTGTGAAGCAAATGTGCTGGTCCAACAACAGCAGCAGCTGCACCAACAAAAAGAACAACAGCAATAATAATAATAATAATAATAATAATAATAATAATAATAATAATAATAATAATAATATTAACCAATACTAATAATAATAATATAATAATAATTACAAAAGCAATAAGAAAAATAACAGTAATAATAATGATAATGATGAACAAAAAAAAAAACGTTTATTGGAAGAGTGCACTGCAGTGGCGGCTCCTGCGTATTTCTTAAGAGGAGGAAAGAAGTTAACAGCACGAAATGACACCTTCTAGAATGAAACATGCTAAAAATTAGCCTACATGCATACATGTAAGACCAGGTAGTGTTGGGGTTGGCCTTCCCTTCTGTATAGCAATAATCTGTTCTTGTAAACTGAGTTTCCTAAATTTTCCAAAATATATTATGTTTTTACTTCCATTCATTGTTGAATAATTGCACAAATTAACAATTACAAGGAAATTCACAACCTCGTAGCATTTTTCGAGCACACTACAGCATCACACGAGTTGGAAGAGACTATAGCTACTAACACGTAACTGGAACTGTTTTACGGAAATGGGAATGGGAAATAATCTGTTAGGAAAGCGAGAACACTGCACCCACCCACGTGGTCTGTGTTGCCACATGTTCATTTTACAAGTTCAGTATCACATGCTTTTGAAGAATGTCAGTTCTTGTAAAGTTATACTATCATTATTGTTCAAAGCTGCCGGTGGCCGATTAATTTTTTATGTTAAAAATAATGCAGTTTGGAGTACCTACTTTCAAATTCAAATATATTTGTACAAAACTGACAACTTGGCTGTTGCCCTGTCTAGTACACAATAAATGGAAGTGAATTTCAGGGGTTAAAAGATCTGTGATATTAACGTAAAACTACTTCCACTTTGTTTTATATAAACCCGAACTTTAACTTTCAAATATCCTTGAAAGTTTCAAACCTTGAGTAGTAGCCTATATAAAGTGCAATGAATAATATTTTTGGTTTATAATTAAAAAAAAAATAGTTTATGTGGTGTCTTTCATAGCGTTGCGTTAAAACTGTTTTTATTGTGTCTCACCTAGATGTGTTATAGTCTGGTTGAATGCAACATCGTTAGGTGGCAGCGGTAGCGAGCTTGCTGCATGACCAGTCGGTTTCTATTTCCCACCCATGCGCTGATTCAGAGGAGGATCTCCTCCCTAACCGTTCATTTACTTGCTTTAAAACTCTGCTTCGTTCTCTGGCCGCTAGCGCGCTGTTGTCTATGTGTGTTAACTGCAGTAAAGGAGGAATGGAGTGGCTTTCCTCCACACAAACAATCTCGCATCTTTCTCACAGTTTTCTAGCAGCACATGAGCAGGCATCGTTTAAAACTCGATCAACCGAGGTTTTCTTATAGCTGTGAACTTAAAAATTATTGGATCTTCCTCGAATTTCAAAGCATATATTTCATTTGGTATTTACATTCAAAAGAAGAAAAATGTGAGGAGGACGTTCCTCCCTTCGCTCCCCCGAGGAACCGCCACTGGTGCACTGCAACACAAAAATCAGACGTTGTTGGTGTTGGTGTTGTTCAATTCTCTGTAGTGGGCATCACAAAGAAGACACCATCATATATGAAGCAATTTTCGTAAAGAAAAATTTTTTATTGTGCTTTTCTGTAATGTTGAAAACCTGCAGCAAGTTTGTGAGAGGTTCGTCTGTTGATGAGGATTACTGTTAGGATAATGCAGCTTACATATTATATTCCTGAGAGTTTCTATGAGGTTACCTAAATAGCTGCTTTATTTCTTGCAGAACTGTTGTTGTTGTTGTTGTTGTGAACTAATGCTGAATTCTCGGCATAAAGCTATTAACTCTCTTGCTGTCCAATATTCGATCACTCAATCAATCGTTTATTAATGTCATGAGCAACAGTTTGTTGCAATAAACATAAAGTAAAATAATATTTGACATAAAATATAAAAACAGATGAATACAACAATACAAATGAAATACAATACTGGTAATAATAATAATAATAATAATAATAATAATAATAATAATAATAATAATAATAATAATAATAATTATAATAATAATAATAATAATAATAATAATAACCAATACTAATAATAATCATAATAATAAAGTAATGCAGCTTATAAATTTAGAATATAATTTACACTGGAGTCAAGAAATTCACTAATACCACAGAATGGATGGTTGATTAACCAGTTATACAGAACAGATTTAAATTGTATATAACTCGCATCGTGTGCCTTTTGTGGTAATTTGTTAAACATTGTTATAGCAATAGAATTGAACAATTTTTTGGACTTACTTAATCTAACTCTAGGTTCTGAAAGACAATAATTGCACCTTGTATTATAGTGATGAACTTCTGTTTTGGGGTGATAAGTATTAAGGTTTTTCTTAATTTTCATTAGACATTGGAATATATATATCAATTTATGGCAGTTAAAATTTTTTCTTGAATAAATAGTGGTCTACAATGAGCGTCATATGCAGACCCTGTTAAAATGCATATAGCTTTTCTTTTTTTTTTAGAATGAGAATCTTGGGTATGATTTTCCCAAATATATATATAAATAAATTTAGCTTCCCTTATGAAAAGGTTGCCAGATTTGACAAAGCGTATTACATATAATTTGGAAACACACCTAAAAGGTAAAATGATATACATTTATTTGAAACGGTTAGGGAATCGAATATTCAAAATATCAGAAAAATTTACACCTAAGTAGCGTTTGTGCTCATTTACAGTTAAGAAAGGGGGGGGGGGAAATACCATCGGATAGGGTAGAATGATTTGAATGCCATATACCACGAGAAAAATAATAATATGGATTGATTGGTATTGATATCTAAACCAATCAACAGCCATCGGTTAAGATAACTTGAAATTTCCATTATCACTCCCATACAAATGATTTCTCAATATCTGAACCGATCCTTTGAGGGCACTAATGGCTATTTCCTTCACAATGCTGTGTGTTAGCCCCAGGTTTTTACATTTGTTGGCAAAGAAGGAGGGTATGGTACCTCGTGCTCCCACCATCAGACCTATTACATCAATGTGGGACAGGCTATATTTATCTTTATAGAACGGGATTGTTGGTTCATAGATCCGTTTCTTTTCACTGTCCACCTCATGCGGTTGATCTGCATGTGTCTCAAATCTGGTGGTGGGATCGAGAATGTATGCCGAGTTGTTCTTAATGGCAATGATATCACTTCCTTGTGTGGCTAGTCCCTGCACCTCTTGATGGACTGTACCATCCCGACTTCTACCTGGTACAGCTCAGACCAGAGCAACATAGCCTACCATTTTAAGGGCGTCTATCCATTCCGAGAGGGTTAGATATGATATGATAATATACTACGTATTGAAAAAGGCATAATAAGAATTTATGCGGTAGAATTTTGGTATTAAAGGTTTTAAATGTCTTAATAAGTAAATTACTCTTGACAGCTTAATATTTAACAAATTAATATGTTCATCCCATGCTAGTTTAGAATCCAATGCAAGTTGTAACAATTTTTTGGAGAGTGATTTAGCAAAAAGTATAACTGTTTTAATGCAGACACCATATTTGTATGTTATGACTTATGTCATCTACACGCAACCCCCAAACTGTTGGAGGAGCACACCTGCCATGGGTTAGGAGGTCCATATGACATTCAAAAGGATTGTCAGATAACTTCACCGACCATATCCCTTCTTCTCCACTTAGGGGACGCTTATGCATGCCTTGGCAGGTGAGCATGCTGACATGGCATTTTCTCCATTTTGATGAAACACTCATACCGCTGTGGCGGGGTTGTGATTCTGAAAGTAAACGTGAGAGAAAAACTGGACAGTGGTGAAGTAGAAGATGTGTAATAATTAGGGACCTGAAAATTTCTCGTTTACGAAATCCCAAATTTTTAAATTGTGGGGTAGAAAGTATTTTTCTTCATCTGTAAGGTGTTTTAGCATGATTTTGTAGCAGAATTAAAAGTGCGAAAAAATGCGAATTTTCTATCATCGCGAAATCACGAGAAAAATGCTATTTAATAACAATTTATCAGTAAATGCTATTTTTCAAGCTAAAATCGCATTATACAATATATAAAAAAATTAAAGGCTTTTTTTAAGTATGGTACTCAAAACATCTCGATCAAGTATCTGTTTATCAATTATTGTCTGCTCTATTTCAATAAATTTCATATATCAATAATGAAGGTTCGATAATATCAATTATCAAGTTTTATTTTAAGTTGTATTAAGTTAAGTTAATTGTTTTAATCTTGAGGTTGTGTTTAGGTAAAAGATAAGTTATCTCTGTACCTGTCATTCGAATAAATAAATAAATAAATTATCAAGTTTTATGTTCGATACGGGCTTGGCTAAAATGCGTCGCGTTGGTTTACTCGGCCATTTGCTTTTGAGATTGCAGCAGAGTTGGATAGTTATTGTAGTTATATTGGCAGAGTTGGTTGAATTTCTGAGACATGTTCCCCTTCGTAAAATGGGCGAACAATTATAACTGTTCAGTTGACGAATCAAATATTGACATGTTTCCAGAATTTTCGACTATACCAAAACAAAAAATTACAATTCACCTAAGTAGTTTATTGAACAGCAGGTGAAAAATGAGAAATGTGACGTAGTGAAAGTGTTTAGTGCTTTAAGAATAGAGAATCAAGCATTTTGAGAATGTTGTTTGCAAGTTTTGTGGACACCAACAAACAATGTTGACAGTGAACGTGTTTTATCACAGTATAGTGCTGTTGTTTGACAGACGCTGTAATTTGAAGGAGAAAAATGCTGAACTATTCACAGTGTTATCTTTTGAGAAAGTCCACACCTGTGGAGTAACGGTTAGCATGTCTAGCCGCGGAACCAGGTGGCCCGGGTTCGATTCCCAGTCGGGGCAAGTTACCTGGTTGAGGTTTTTTCCGGGGTTTTTCCTCAACCCAATATGAGCAGATGCTGGGTAACTTTCGGTGTTGGACCACGGACTCATTTCACCGGCATTATCACCTTCATCTCATTCAGACGCTAAATAACCTAAGCTGTTGATAAAGCGTTGTAAAATAACCTACTCTTTTGAGAAATGAAAGGTAGAATGCACAAAGTTTCCTTTGAAAAGAAATAGATGCTAATTTCAGAAAAAGATGCTCATTTTGAGAAAAATAGATTCTAAAAATTCAGGTCCATAGTAATAGTTTATCATCAGTGTTTTTCATTAAGACATGAAAGACAAAGAAGTCACAGAAATTTCAGTTTTCATTTGACGATTTGTGCCCTGAATATGATATGGTTTCAACATTGAGTTGTTCATCTGTAACATGAATGTAGAAGTATCAGATAAATGGTGTAATTATGCAATTTGTGTAATTATTTTATTTCATTATGTTACATTAATTTTTTTCTCAAGGTTTTTTCACCTGAGGCTTCACAAGTCAGTTGTTTACACTTGTTACTTCTTGTTGCGATCATGAAGAAAACTCCAAGATGGCTGCTGTATGATGTCATACTGATGCATGGTTGTTATCTTTCCACCTAGGTGGCAGCAGGGGGTCTTCTCCTGACCAAGAGACAGGCAAACTGGGGACTTCGCCGCACATTAACAAGTTCCTTGCTCGAGAGCCGCCGGACGGTTGTGAGAAAGTTAATCTTAAGTTTGTCGAGGACACCAGGTAATACTAACTAGCGCATATATTCAAAATGTTCTCGGGCTTAGGTCTCCAACTCAGTGCTGCATGGATACCAGCTATAAAATTTCTCAACACCCAGACAGCGGTCCATTTAATGTTTAAAGTTTAAAACATATGATTTCATCTCTCTTTTTTTTTTTTTTTTTTTCCCCCTCAATTCTGCAATAACCAGATTTCGAAGTTCAGACCCCGATGGAGGAGATACAAGTTAACACAGTGTTCGTTAACAGAAAACCACAATTTCAAGTCACACAGCGATTGTATGCACTCGTTGTGGGTTTCTGGCGTTTGATCAGCCCACGCGAGTTGTGTGGATATAAAGGGAAAAGTTGAGACGGTGTCGGGTGGAGTTCCTGGGTAGCTCAGTGGTAGAGCACTGGTACGTTCAACCAGAGGTCCCGGGATCGATACCCGGCCCCGGAACAATTTTTCCCTTGAAATTATTCAAATCTGCTTTACAGGGAGCTTCACCTGAAAGACTAGATTTGCATAAGACTAGGACTTGTTTACTTTTTCCGGTCTGGTTGAAGGTTTCGTACATAGCTGGGACAGTTAGGACTATGTTAAGACATTGCGATGTCGAGAACGAAATCCAATTGGAATAAGTTTTTAAATATATATTATTAAATTATTTCCACAAAAAAAAAAATAATCTATACTAATAATAAATCTGTAGCCGAAATTTTTCTGGTAATTTTCGATTTTCCAAAAATAATTGGTCCTAACATATATAATTAATCACCCTGAAACCGAAAATCGCTTTTTTGACATTTTTGTCTGTATGTCTGTCTGTCTATCTATGTTTGTTACCTTTTCACGCGATAATGGCTGAACGGATTTCGATGAAAATTGGAATATAAATTAAGTTCATTGTAACTTAAATTTTAGGCTATATGGCATTCAAAATACATTATTTAAAAGGGAGGTTATAAGGGGGCCTGAATTAATTAAATCGAAATATCTCGCTTATTATTGATTTTTGTGAAAAACGTTACATAACAAAAGTTTCTTTAAAAATAATTTCCGATAAGTTTTATTCCTTGAAAAATTTTGATAGGACTGATATTTAATGAGATAAATGAGTTTTAAAATTAAAATAACTGCCATCTAAGGCCGTGTAATGAATTAAAAAACAAACGACTTCGTCTATAAGGGGCCTTGGACAGCAACAATCGAAAGCTATGAAAGATAGCCTACAGATAATGTTTCTGTATTTGTATGAAGTAATATCGGAAGCTAAATTAACCGATTTGTATAATTAATTATTAATTCACCATTGGAAAGTGTAGTTTCTCTAGATGGACATAATGCTATAATGTTATTACAGTAACTTCTGAGTGAATCGAGGACAGGTAAGATTAAAATAGCTTCTTATGCACAGAAAACTTGATAGGCTATTCTGTACATTCGTTTCCTGTATTTCCTAAAATAATTTTTATGACCAAATGAGTGTCTCTGGATCAAAATGATCGCATTTTAATTATGCAAATACAATTTAAATTAAGTAACATAAAGACGAATGTTCACTGGATTAAATGTCCTATTTTAATTATGTAATTACTTTATATTTATTTCTAACGGGTGCAGCGGAGCGCACGGGTATGGCTAGTAAAAATAATAAAACAGTAGAAATAAGTGATTTTAAAGTTAACCTACAAAACTTTCATTTTGACTTCTTACTAAATAGAATACTTCACTTATTTTCTTTTAAAGTATAAGGTTATCTTTGTTTCTTGGTAACTAGTTTTACTCATACTGGGGTTAGGTTTATATTAAATTGAACGTGTTGTTTTCTAAACGTTTTATCTAATTTTGTTTCTTTTATAGTAATCTAATTAGTTTCAGACAAGTCTATTTCTGTGACCTATGTTTTATAATTAATTGAAGCGTCGGCTGGAAAAATATTGTAAGTTACAAAATTTTCATTCGTCATGTTACCTTGCTATACTCCTTGGCTTGCAACTGTCCATCAATGCAATACATGAGATTTGTGCACCCAAACGTTTGCTACCCTGGAACAATGTACGTGTACACATTTTTTCAGCTCCTGTAAATTTTACCAAATGTAACTTATAACGTTGTTCCAGCCGACGCTTCAATCACTGTGTTCATGTCACTTCTTTTGCCATATTTTGTAATTTATGTAGGCCTGCAGTTACAAATGTATGTGTTCTGATATTCTAATAATTAAGTATTATTATTATTGTTATAAAGTACAGTACGATTATTTGAGCCATTCAGAGCAGAAGTGGTGTAAGTCAAAAATGGGTAATGAGGGTTAAAGTAAACATTCTGTAAAATACAGCGCAAAGTAGCAATTAATATTCAATTTATTTAAACTATTAGTAGTCAGTGGATAGCACGAAGGACATATTAATTGCTACTTTGTGCCGTATTTTATAGAATTTTTACTTTAAACCTGATTACCCAATTTTGACTTACACCACTTCTGCTCTGAATGGCTCATTTAGTCCTTACTGTCGCCGGAGATGTGCGCCTGGGTCAGGCGAGTCCATTTAGTTATGCCAAGAGGTGTTGGGGTTAGTCACTTGCTTGTCTTCAGAGCGATCGGATGTCATGCATGCGGTACAGTATTATGTTTCTAGTACAATTAAGCTGTACTGCATTCCTTTACTGACCGCTCGCCCTTACCTCTACTCCGGAGCTCTCCCCACTACTCCTTTTACTTCCCTTCTTTCGCATCGCTGAGCTGTCAGAACTAAATAATCGGTCTAACTGTTTATAGGCCTAAGGCCCAATTGTATAAAACTCCCTGAGTAAAGATCAACTTTGATCGAAGATCGGAAAGTGAACCGAGTTCAGACACTTCTTCTATTGTATAAAACTTTTCTGCCATCAAATTACCTTGGTTCAAATGCAATCTCAGTTCACGTGAAAAGGATTTGGCAACATTGCATAAACAGGTGAAATACGTGATGCGAGGACAGGTTTGTTCAGTGTTGCCAATCTAGCGACTTTAACTCTTTTTCAACAACAATTTCTTTTAACTTTTATATTGCTTAAATAGGGATTTAGTGACCTTTTTAGCACCCCATAGTGACAAAATTTAACCTTTCTTTGTTGATAATGAGAAATCTAGCGACTTTACAACTACTTTTTGGCGACTTTCCGTACACTCTGTTGGAGACACTGGTTTTTTGTGCAATGTAAATAATGGCGGACAATAAGAAGAAGGTTGACTGTTCTCCGAGTTGTTATCATGTTATGGTGTTTGATACTGCTAAACATAATAAAGCTTTATAAAACGACAATTTTCGTTTAGTAATAGTTAATTGAACATTTATGAATGTGCCTATCATATCCATTAATAATTAATGGTTGTTATAAACATAATATAATTATAGGTTATGTTATTTGATACTGCTGAACATGATAGAGCCTTATAAAATATAAGATTGTTTGTGTATTAAGGCAAGAAATTGAAAGAAATATATATATAAATGTACCTATCATATCTATTAATATTAATAATAATGGTTATTCTATTTTCACAATCTGTCACTCGTATATTTCAAACAGAAAAGAAATAACTGAACTTGGATCATCTAACTTAATCGGAGACATTTCTTCAGTCAAAGTTGACTTTAGTTTGAGACAAATTAATCTCAGATTAGACTTTATACAACACAAAATTCCAAGTTCAGCTGAAACAAGGATCAATTTAACCTCTGATCTAAGATTAAATGGTTTATACAATCGGGCCTAAGAATAATAATATGTTTCTAGAACCTAGAGACAATAATGTGATGTATTCCAACCAATGTGAACGTAATATATACGTTTGTCCTTCAGGCAAACATTAAATTTTTTCCTTGCTTGACGTATATTGCTCCATCCAACTAACATGCTGTGTATATGAGGGGAAGGACTACCTTGCCAGCTGCTTCGTAAACACTGTGTTATTCTCTTCACTTCAGAGTACGAGGTCTGTCTAAAAAGTATCCGACCTTAAATTTTCCCGCGCAAAGTAGTGATTCTAAGGCGGCGCCACTGTGCACGGTGGAAGGAGGAACCTTAATGTGCATGCTTGAATTTTTTCACCGCATTCGCTTGTGTCAGTCACTAGCTGGTGGTCGCCAAGTAAGGTGCTGTTCTAAGTGTTTGTCGGATTTAGTTTTCTCGCAAGGTGACTGAACGAATTGAGCAAAGATACTGCATCAAATTTTGTCAAAAGCTTGGTGATTCTCAAAGTCAAACAATTCGTAAGATTCAGCAGGTGTTTGGGGAAGATGCGATGGGTGTAACACAAATTAAGGAGTGGTTCAACCGATTCAAAGATGGCCGCACATCAGCGGAGAGTGAGCAGCGTTGTGGCAGGCCCCAAACTGCTCGGAGTGCAGCTGTTGTTGAGAGGGTGCGAAATTTGGTGATGGCAGATCATCGTTTGACCATGCGGGAGATTGCCGAAGAGGTTGGAGTGAGTAAAGATTCTGCACATGCAATTTTGCGTGATGATTTGAACATGAACCAAGTGGCTGCGAAATTCGTGCCCAAGTTGTCCCCGGAACAAAAAGACCTCCGTCGTGATGTTGCACAGGACCTTCTGGACACCGCCAACACTGATCCTAGGTTTCTGAACACCGTGATAACTGGACATGAGTCATGGGTGTACGGGTACGACCCAGAAACAAAAAGACAGTCGTCGCAATGGAAGCATCCCGAGTCTCCAAGGCAAGAAAGCGCGCAGGTGCGAAGCAAAATCAAGGTGATGCTGACTGTTTTCTTTGATGTCCGTGGAATTGTGCATCACGAATACGCACCGGAAGGACAAACGGTGACAAAGGAGTACTATCACGATGTTCTCCGGCGACTCCGTGATGCAGTTCGGCGCAAAAGACCAGACATGTGGACGGCGAACAACTGGCACTTGCATCACGACAACGCCCCCGCACATTCATCCCAATTGATCCACACTTTCTTGGCCAAACATGGAATTACAACCGTTCGCCAACCTCCCTACTCTCCAGACCTGGCTCCTTGCGACTTCTGGTTGTTTCCAAAATTGAAGACACCACTGAAAGGATCCCATTTTGAGAGTAGAGAAGAGATAATGTGGAATGCGACGACGGAGCTGAACACCATTCCAAAAGAAGACTTCCAGAGGTGTTTCCGGCAGTGGAAGGATCGGTGGGCTAAGTGTGTGCAAGCACAAGGGGCCTACTTTGAAGGGGATTAGGGTCCCAACCCCGTCAGGTATTTGAAATATTTTTTCTGGCTAAAGGTCGGATACTTTTTAGACAGGCCTCGTAAATGTGCCGCTGTTTGTTCAATTACTAATAATACTGATTGCAGAAGACCAATGATAGACCTGAGCAAGTTGGACTACTGCCCCCTGAAACCGTGCGTCACGTTCCAACTCAAACCGAGTCTTGGATCAGCATTCCTCCCGCTGCAGCAGACGGCCAGGATGACGGCAATGGACGATGCTGGCGGTATCGTGAACGGCGAGGTGAGTCCAATGACTGCAGCCGTTCAGCCACCACCACCACTAGTGCCACAACTTCAGGGAACGGGCGTCGACTCTTCTGCCACCCACACGCCCGCGCCTGCGCCCTGCAGCAATGACCACAATAGCGAGTCTGCAGGGATGTAATAGTATGAGTTCTAACAAATTTTTATCATTATTGTATTGCTGGAGGTGTCTCTGTGTTCTGGGTGTCTTGTAGGCCTTCTGGCGTTTTTCTCTATAAGGAAATTGTTTTCTACTGTCCATATAAAAGCACTGCATTATTGAAATTGACCAATCTGATTAATGGCACAGTTCTGCACAGGCACTCCAGAAAGGCCTCTCGTGGTCACGATGAATTGCTTACATTTAGACTTAGCCAATGCCTTGTTTGAGAGAGCCTGGTGCACTCACGATCGCCCTCAGGTTCGAACCCGTGTATTTTACGAGGAAAAATTTCCAAGTGTGCCTTCTGTTGGGTGAGAAAGTAAAGTCATTGGCCCCATGCAATAGAATCCTTATACGAAAATTGGTTAGAAATTGTGCTAGGTTTTTTTCTTTCTTTGGAGTGGATCAGCTATGTCTGTTGTTGTCTGGGCCTGTCCTGCCATATTATGCAGGCCTGTTGTTAATACTGTGAGTCCCAGTGAACATTCCTGTGTTACTTTTGAAAAATTTAAAAAAATTTTTTAAAATGACAGCAGCAGGTCCCCATACTACCCACTGCTTGCACCCGCGAACTCATGATGCTTCACTGGATTAAAATTTACATACTATGTTATATCAATAACATTTGGTACTCACCCTCCACACAGTAGCTGCTGGAAGTGTTGCCCATATTGTGTGGTACTTAGCAGGAAGTTGAAGACTGAAGTGACCAAAGCTGACAGGTTACCATTTACATTTTTTTTTATCTTTCATTTCATTTATTGTATTCCATAGATCTTACATTAGCATTGAAGCTTTAAGATACGGAACGAGTAAACAAATTTACAATTTTCCCATTTTTTGACGAGATGAAGTAAGGTGAGGCTGAGGACTTGCCATAGACCACTTGGCGTCTGCCCCACGGCTGGGGAAAACCTCGGAAAAAATCAATCTGACCAAACAGGGATCCAACCAAAGCCTGAGCGCAGCTCTGGATCATCAGGCCAGCAAGTTTGCCGACTGAGCTACCTTGGTGGCTCTACAAAAAATGTAGTACATAGCAATCAGATTATTAAATTTACAAATCTAAACAATTATTCATCAGATGAGCTATAAAATATAATACATAGCAAGTACGTTAATTCACTATTTTAAAAGCGTGAACAATTCAATCATTTGAGATATACAAAAATTGATAATACAAATCATGCAAATTACTTGAAATTACAAGCATAAACAATTCATCAGTTGAGCTTTACAGATTACTATTCAATTTAAAGCATGCCAAGCTATACAAAAATATATAATATATTTACAAGCATACTTTCGTTAACCTATACAAGCAGTGAAAAATAGACTGAATAGACTACAGTGGACTGTAATGGACTTTATGTTGTCAGCAAATAGCTGCAGGTGCAAGAGTGGCATTAGTGGAAGGGACCTGTAGCTGGTCAACCAACAGAAACATTGGAGACATTCACTGTAACTCGCTGTGTATTGGGTAGTTGAGGTGTGTCAACAAAAAAAATAAATAAATAAATAAAAATAAAAAAATTCCGTACTCTGTGAACTTCATTGGTGAATTTGTTCCTAATATGGCAGCATTGATTGTGATTGGCTGATTTACATGGCAGCTCATGTTAATGGTAGAAGTATAGATTAACAAATACCATATTTAAAATCTTTGAATTGACTTCTTGTATCTTTCTTCTGAGTCAAAAAAGTACGGGACGTTGAGAACACCACAGAAAGCTGAAGCTGAAGAACTTGCAAATGAGAAAAAATTAAAGGGATGTAAAGAAGCAGTGGCCAACTTCAGGCTGATGCCTGTCTTCCACATCATCTCTATAGATTGGGAATTTATCCATCTAGTAGCTGACCCTCACCAAGAAATGAACCAACAACATCTGCTACATTGCCCATTGCTGAACCCTGAAGCCCAAGGAAAAAAGAATTTTTGTCAGCTTGTACTGGGACACCAGGGGGAAAATGATGCATTGTCAACTCCTGCCATTTGACAAATAAGTAAATACGTAAATAAATAGTTGAATTGTAGCAGCGTACCTTTATTGTTTGGAGAGCAATTCTCTTTACACTTCAGTTTTATTTATTTGTGAAAATATGAAGCAGGTCACTAGATTGCTATTTGGAACAGAAGGAAGACCAGTCTGAAAAATAAGGAATGAAAGCAGTTTTCCTGACCATTTGTTATGGATGAAAACCAGGCCCATTAAATTGTAAAATGCTAACAAATTCAATAAATTTCATTTTAACGAAATTTCAGTATATTTGAAAATAGTTATGGCACCTCTGCAAGTTCTCTATACTGGCATACAGGTATGTTTCTGTTTTCTATTGTTCACACACAGTTCTATAACAATTGTGTCAAGCTGTCCTTGCTCTCTAGCCCCTACCTCTCCTCTTTTATCAAGAATTAGGTTCCAAAGGTTGTCCTGTTGTTTTTAAATTATGATAAAATTATGCTGAATTATTTAAACTCAACCTAAAATTCCTGTGTAGGCTAACTTAAAATAATAACAACATTTTCCTGAGAATTACTTCAAAATTGGTTTGCAATCCCTAGCACTTGACAACAAAGTTGTTTGGTTTAAAAATATTGAAAATCTTTTTAAAATAATCCAGAAAACTACTTCAGAATTGACATGTCTAATTTTTTAAATTAACCAGGAAACTATTTCAGAATTGACATGTTTAATTTTTTTAATTAACCAGAAAACTACTTCAGAATTGACATGTCTAATTTTTAAAATTAACCAGGAAACTATTTCAGAATTGACATGTCTAATTTTTTTAATTAACCAGAAAACTACTTCAGAATTGACCTGTCTAATTTTTAAAATTAACCAGAAAACTACTTCAGAATTGACATGTTTAATTTTTAAAATTAACCAGAAAACTACTTCAGAATTGACCTGTCTAATTTTTAAAATTAACCAGAAAACTACTTCAGAATTGACCTGTCTAATTTTTAAAATTAACCAGAAAACTACTTCAGAATTGACATGTCTAATTTTTAAAATTAACCAGAAAACTACTTCAGAATTGACCTGTCTAATTTTTAAAATTAACCAGAAAACTACTTCAGAATTGACATGTCTAATTTTTAAAATTAACCAGAAAACTACTTCAGAATTGACCTGTCTAATTTTTAAAATTAACCAGAAAACTACTTCAGAATTGACATGTCTAATTTTAAAATTAACCAGAAAACTACTTCAGAATTGACATGTCTAATTTTTAAAATTAACCAGAAAACTACTTCAGAATTGACCTGTCTAATTTTTAAAATTAACCAGAAAACTACTTCAGAATTGACATGTCTAATTTTTAAAATTAACCAGAAAACTACTTCAGAATTGACCTGTCTAATTTTTAAAATTAACCAGAAAACTACTTCAGAATTGACCTGTCTAATTTTCAAAATTAACCAGAAAACTACTTCAGAATTGACCTGTCTAATTTTTAAAATTAACCAGAAAACTACTTCAGAATTGACCTGTCTAATTTTTAAAATTAACCAGAAAACTACTTCAGAATTGACCTGTCTAATTTTTAAAATTAACCAGAAAACTACTTCAGAATTGACATGTCTAATTTTTAAAATTAACCAGAAAACTACTTCAGAATTTACCTGTCTAATTTTTAAAATTAACCAGAAAACTACTTCAGAATTGACCTGTCTAATTTTTAAAATTAACCAGAAAACTACTTCAGAATTGACCTGTCTAATTTTTAAAATTAACCAGAAAACTACCTCAGAATTGACCTGTCTAATTTTTAAAATTAACCAGAAAACTACTTCAGAATTGACATGTCTAATTTTTAAAATTAACCAGAAAACTACTTCAGAATTGACCTGTCTAATTTTTAAAATTAACCAGAAAACTACTTCAGAATTGACCTGTCTAATTTTTAAAATTAACCAGAAAACTACCTCAGAATTGACCTGTCTGCAATATACCTGGATGTCCTTCCTGTGGCTCTGTGAGTTTGACTTGATTTTTCCAAGTCCGACTAAAAATTTCATAGTTTTGTTCTTTTTTTCACATATTTGAACTGTGAAATACTTTTATATTATAATCTCGTCTTTTTAAACAATTTTTCCCCCTAACGACAGACATCAGAGAGATCTAGTTTAGGAGTTGGATAACTACAGTTCATGGAAAATTCAGTAGTTCATGATACTAAACTATTTGTGAGTGGTTTATCTCAAGATAATACGTACTTCTTTGTAGGAAGACTCTGCCAGTCAATAGCCTCTTTCATATATGTTGCGAACGCAGTAATGTATTGTGATGGAGGATTTGATTTCTCAGCCCTGACACTATGCATCAACCTCTGTTAAAAACGTAATAACGAGATCTGAGTTAAAAATTAACCTTGGTTAAAATATAATTTCTGTGCACCATTCATAATTACCCGTTACTTACACATGCTGTGACACCTCATTTAACAATGGTAAGGTCCACACCTGTGGAGTAACGGTCAGCGCGTCTAGCCACGAAACCAGGTGGCCCGGGTTCGATTCCTGGTCAGGGCAAGTTACCTGGTTGAGGTTTTTTCCGGGGTTTTCCCTCAACCCAATATGAGCAAATGCTGGGTAATTTTTGGTGTTAGACCCCGGACTCATTTCTCCGGCATTATCACCTTCATCTCAATCAGACGCTAAATAACCTAGATGTTGAAAAAAGCGTCGTAAAATAACCTACTAAAAAAAATGGTAAAGTCTGTGATGGGACACTGTTTCCACAAAATGACAAAAGGAAAGCATCCATATCTCTGCAAAGATGATAGTAAATGTCTAAAAACGATAGCATATATACCATTCTTCATTGGAACAAATGTATCCTATATTTTCATGTTGCATTTGTTTGCCTTTTGACTCTGTTACTAGTGTTGTTTCTGGGTTGCTTCTTTTTCGTTTTTCAGTACTGTTAGGTTAAAATCTTACAAAATGGAAAGTAAGAAACGAGAATGATTATATCCCAATGTGCGTCTGAAGTATTACTCTATTCAAATATTCATTTATTCATAGTTTTCTGCCCAAGTACAGGTCTTTCACTGCAAACCCAGTATTCGCCAGTCTTTCCTATTTTCAGCTTTCCTCTTAGTCTCTGCATATGATCCATTTATCTTAATGTTGTCTATCATCTGCTGTGAACTTTTCTCCCATTCACTATTCCTTGCAGTACATCCTTCAACAGGCAGTTTCTTATCTCAGCCAGTGACCCAGCCAATTTCTTTTTCTCTTCCTGGTCAGTTTCAGCATTATTCTTTCTTCGCCCACTTTTCCTAGCACAGCTTTATTTCTTATTTTCTATATCTGTTTCACATGCTCCATTCTTCTCCACATCCACATTTCAAAAGGATGAAGCATAGACTACCAGAAAATTAATACGAATGTGTGTATAGTCCAGGGCCCCAGTTGTACCAGGGAACTGTGCAATATCCTAAAATCCATCAATAACTTCTCTTCGCTGAACCTGTGGTGTAGGAAAGAATACACGAACGTTTCCTTGAAATACTGAAAATATCTGTTGCACAGAATTGTAATGTTGTAAGCAACTGCTTCATAAGAGAAATAGAACTTTGTCTGTTCGTGGGCTGTTCCAAGTGATGCAACACAGAAATAACATGGTACATTTTGATAAATGAAAATTTCTACTGAAATTCTCTGTCACTAATTCCTCGTAACAATTCTCTCTTTCCATTAACACAATTTCATCCTTATCGAAGTAACGAAAATCTATACTAATAATAAATCTGTAGCCGAAATTTTTCTGGTAATTTTCGATTTTCCAAAAATAATTTGTCCTAACATATATAATTAACCGCCCTGAAACCGAAAATCGCTTTTTTGAAAATTTTGTCTGTCTGTCTGGATGTTTGTTATCTTTTCACGTGATAATGGCTGAACCGATTTATATGAAAATTAGAATATAAATTAAGTTTGTTGTAACTTAGAATTTAGGCTATATGGCATTCAAAATATTTTATTTAAAAGGGGGGTTATAAGGGGGCTTGAATTAAATAAATCGAAATATGTCCCTTATTATTAATTTTTATTATTAATTTTCATGAAAAATATTACATAACAAAAGTTTCTTTAAAAATAATTTCCGATAAGTTTTATTCCATGCAAAATTTTGATAGGACTGATATTTAATGAGATAAATGAGTTTCAAAATTACAATAACAATGCCATCTAAGGCGGTGTAATGAAATAAAAAAACAAATGACTTCGTCTATAAGGGGCCTTGGACAACAACAATCGAAAGCTATGAAACATACGGTAGCCTACAGAGAATGTTTCTGTGTTTGTATGAAGTAATATCGGAAGCTAAATTAACCGATTTGTATAATTAATTATGAATTTACCACTGGAAAATGTAGTTTCTCTATATGGACATAATGCTATAATGTTATTACAGTAACTTCTGAGTGAATCGAGGACAGGTAAGGTTAAAATAGCTTCTTATACACAGAAAACTTGAGGCATTCGTTTCCTGTATTTCCTAAAATAATTTTTATGACCAAATGAGTGTCTCTGGATCAAAATGATCGCATTTTAATTTTTTTAATACAATTTAAATTAAGTAACATAATAAACGATTTATCCTTCTACCAGACACGAATGTTCCCTGGATCAAATGTCCTATTTTAATTATGTAATTACTTTATATTTATTTCTAACGGGTGCAGCGGAGCGCACGGGTACGGCTAGTAATAATAATAAATTCTTTGAAATAATCAGCTGTGGATCTGACTGGCAGTTTGTTTTACTATGCCTACCAATCACTGGTTAGCTCCTGTAACTACTGGAATATGACTGGTTAGAGATTACTGTGGTTAACCTATTTTAGTTGTAATCAAGGTCGATGCACCATAAAAATACTTAACCAGGGGTTAGGTGGCAATTTTACTTGGTGGTTACCTATCCAATATTGTTACATGTTACCATAGATTTAATTTCTGCAGTGTTTCGAAACAATTCATAGATTTCATCTGGAAATAATGTCCCACTACACCTGTTGAAGGCCCCTTCCAGGTGGTCCTGCCCTGTAAGTGGTTTTGAAATGTAAACACCTGGAAGCGTGAAGGCGTGTGCAGTCAGGTTTGCACCAGGAACTGTCTGACAAGGAGCAGAATATCCGAGCAAGGCAAGATATGCAGAACTCTGAGACACCTTCACCAGTTATGAATGTTCAATTGTTCAGTTGATTTCCGATTACAAGAACATCAAGTGGTAGTCCAGATGCATTCGATTTCGAAAATTACTGTCATTGTGTGGAACCCTCACGTGACACCAGCAGAATACTGTTTTTTGAGTCACAGTTCTCTTCAGTTCCAGTTACACGGACTTCGTCTGCTTTGTTTTCAGTGTATTCTCAGCTATATATGGAATGTCATATTAATGTATTATTATTACTATTATTATTAGTTATTATTACGATTATTATTATTATTATTATTATTATTATTAATTACTCCGCAATTGTGTGTAGACAGTTTTTTTTATGCATCAGTGATGAAAAAGACTTATGGGATAATTTGGCATTAGATGCCATCAGATATAAAAATGGTAATTTAGCCATAATTTCAAAGCCAAAAGAGAAGAATATATATAAGAATATATTTTATTTAGTATTAATTATCTTATTTCATTTAGTTACTAACAGAGTTTGGTCAGTAATCAAAATGTGACCATTATTATATAAATATGAAGTTAAGGGGTTTCATTAAGTCAGAACTCCCCCCAGGGGTCTGCCCCCCGTTTCCCCCCTTAATTTTATATTCCATTAATACACTTTTTTATCCTTTCTATTTTGTGACCAATATTGGTGCAATTAGGTGGGGGTGTTCAATGTGGGTCTGAGGTCAAAGTCCCAGCAGGGCCCAAAGTGTTTTGGGGAATTAGGAATACTGAGCGACTCAGATGTGTAACAGGAACACCAAGTGGGAAAGGAAGCAAAGCAGCTGCGTGGTAAAGGAAATGGATGAATGTGCAGGAGGAGAATGAAGTCCTATTCCTGTTCTCGCGTGGCATTCTGTTAGAACAGGACATGCAACACTGGCGGTTGTAAAGTGATCATATTATGGTATAGTAGTAATGATTTAAAGCTCATGACCCTTGGATTATCTGCATTCACCTTCTAATCTGCTAGTAAAGCTGTGAAATGTCCCTTGTATATCTTGCTTCTCGTACGTTTTAGCAGGTTTTTTTGCATAACATACAGATGTGCACCAAGGCAATCATGGCCAGGAGCCTATTCCTCAGAGATTGTATGATGAGTGTATAGTATATACTGGACTTTTTTAGTAAATACTCTTGTTGGTGAGAATAAAAAACATTCGAGTACCTACTCATTTTTGATTATATACTCATAACCTGGAAGCATAGTAGGATATTCTTGTACAGAATATATTGTTGTTGTTTTCTAATGCCAGGCATTTGACAATAAAGTCATTCGACCTCTTGCACTCAAATATTTTTCAAAGATATTGTCATGGTTACTTACTTACTTACTTACTTACTGGCTTTTAAGGAACCCGGAGGTTCATTGCCACCCTCACATAAGCCCGCCATCGGTCCCTATCCTGAGCAAGATTAATCCAGTCTCTACCATCATATCCCACCTCCCTCAAATCCATTTTAATATTATCTTCCCATCTACGTCTCGGCCTCCCCAAAGGTCTTTTTCCCTCCGGCCTCCCAACTAACACTCTATATGCATTTCTCGATTTGCCCATACATGCTACATGCCCTGCCCATCTCAAACGTATGGATTTTATGTTCCTAATTATGTCAGGTGAAGAATACAATGCGTGTAGCTCTGTGTTGTGTAACTCTCTCCATTCTCCTGTAACTTCATCCCTCTTAATCCCAAATATTTTCCTAAGAACCTTATTCTCAAACACCCTTAATCTCTGTTCCTCTCTCAAAGTGAGAGTCAATGTTTCACAACCATACAGAACAACCGGTAATATAACTGTTTTATAAATTCTAACTTTCAGATTTTTTGACAGCAGACTAGATGACAAAAGCTTCTCAACCAAATAATAACAGGCATTTCCCATATTTATTCTGTGTTTAATTTCCCCCGAGTGTCATTTATAGTTGTTACTGTTGCTCCAAGATATTTGAATTTTTCCACCTCTTCGAAGGATAAATCTCCAATTTCTATAGTTCCATTTTGTACAACATTCTGGTCACAAGACACAATCATATATACTTTGTCTTTTCCGGATTTACTTCCAACCCTATCACTTTACTTGCTTCAAGTAGAATTTCCGTGTTTTCCCTAATCGTTTGTGTATTTTCTCCTAATATATTCACGTCATGGTTAGCCACTGAAAATGGAAAGTTGTAGCCGATTTAAGTGAACACCATATTTTAACGTTTTGGTGGCTACTTCATTCACACACAACCCCCAGAATGTCTGGAGGACCACACCTGCTGTTGGACCTAGCTGGGAGATCTTGTTGATCACCAGCTTTCCCTCCTTAAGCCACTAGAGGACGATTTTAGTGCCATAGTAGGTCAGCACTAGGAACAGAAAAGTAGAAAGAGGAGGAAGGAAAGGGAAATGAACCCCTAGGCCTCGAATGCTCTAATGCCATCGGGGTCGAAGAAAGTAAGAGTTCAGTCAGAGGACTGGATAGGAAAGGGTAAAGAGGGAATTAGGTGTTGAATAGAGGAAAATTATACCAAATTCAGTCATTAACTCGTCAAGCTGACCAGTGCTAATTGATCTGCCCATTGTGCAACTCAAACCAAGAAATGGATTCGGAACACCTCAAAATCTGTGCTTCAGTGGCTGGCCATGACAATATCTTCGAAAACTATTGGAGTGCAAGAAGTCAAATGACTTTATTGTCAAATGCCTGGCATTAGAAAACAACAACATATACTCATGTTCGGTAAGAATAAAAGCCAACTCACCTAAATATATTTGAAGACCAAAGGAATTCTCCTTCCTTTAGCAACAAAATCCTGGATGACCTGGGCATAGAAGTCCTTTTTACTGCGAAGGTTTCCAGTAATTTTTTCTCTATAGAATATTGAACAACGAATTTCCTCGACCAGAACAGGTGCTCAGAGAAAGAATTTTGTGGTATTTTAAGATTAGAGAATTCATAGTTCTCACGATTAAAATATAATTTCTACAATAAATTTCTTCTTTTTTGCTTTATGAACAGGGGAAGCAATGCTTTCCTTGCCTTCCATGTACAGCACGCCACTGGTGGGTATTTATGTTCTGCGAACATGAGAGACGCAACCAAGGCATTAAAAATTTTGCCTTATTTCATATGAAAAACTAATTGCAAGATCTGTGCTAAAATTCTTAAGTGGTTAAAACATAAAGGGGTGTAGGTGGAGGACAGCGAATATTTTTATAACAAAGTGGAACAAAGAGGACAGGCCTCCTCCAGCAGAGGTAACTATCGAACTTCGCCATATTCAACAAACTTGAACCGAATATAGCGCCTGTAATGCACGACATTAGTGGATACACACTATATAAAAAAATAATCTACCTTAGACATCAGTTTAATATGTGATTAATTATATTTTGAGAATTTTTAGATTGAAGTTGGTAAAAATTTAAAGAAATTAACGATACGGAAATCTTCTACATGGTCTAAATTTAATTTTATACAGTGAAACCTGTTCAAGACGGAAGTGACATGGTCCTAATTTTTTTCCCCATTGTGGACAGGTTTCCGTATTATTCAGGTGTGACATTAAAATGGAATATTTTGTCATTCATATACATGAAAAACAAAATGGCATGTCCCAAACTGCAAGAAGTACAAAATATTCCATTTAACACTCATCACATTAAATCAGCTTTCTGTCGCTCATTACGTTGGTGAATCATCTTGATTAAAATCTCATTTTCTGTATAAATATTATCATAACTCACTCATTAGTCATTAAACATTACTAAAGTTTACTAATCTCATTCTATTTAATATCTAACACTACACTCTAATACTGTACTGCATATCACTGCACATTATTAATTAATTGGACCAGGAGCCATCTATTGGAAGCCTTGAATTCTGGTTTATTTAATTTCTTTGCCAGTTCAATAGCTTGCTTTGCAGAACAGATCCAGAAATTGGCTTGTTCTTTGAAAGGTCATGAAGAACCCACTCCCGCAACAGTTCATTTATTTCCACATAAACAGTTGCTTTCTGGTTCCTTTTGTGTCACCAATATTGGCCGCACGCCACTCACTCATTATGATCTTTATTTTTTAAAGTGTCACACCTGAGTTTTCCACAACTGTACTTCTATATTATTTCATATAGACTTTGTTTCTAATTTTCCTTTATCTCGATAACTTTTACTTCATCACTTAATGTTAATGTCACATTTTATGCAACTTTTTTTACCTGGAAATCACTACACTTGCGCTCTGTTTAGCTACGACAGTATACGGGTGTGAAGCACTGAAAATCTTTGAAGGGACTCGTCTGCCTAGTCAACAGAGTAATAAAATTTATGACCGACAGACCAACACACCTTCGTACCTTCAAAAATTTTGCAACGAAAACTTGTTTTTATCTTAGTGACCTACATATTTCGTATATTCCTTGAAATTACACGCTGTTTCAAAATATAGTTACAAAATATAGTGTGTCCAAAATATTGTTTCCATTTTGAACACTAGCAGACAGTTTCTGTTTCTGCATTGGACAGTTTCCGTTTTATTCAGGAAAAATTACACATAATACATACAAATTTTGCTGGGACCAATAAATTGTTCCAAAATAGACAGGATTCCAGATTATTCAGGTTCCGATTTGAACAGGTTTGACTGTATAAGTAAAAATTAACTATTGCAAAATTTAGGCTCAGAACATGATTGCTTTGAGAGGCATATTCATTCGTTCATTCATAGTTTTTTTCTGCCTGATGGCAGGTTCTTCACTGCAAACCCAACATTCTTCAATCTTCCTTCTTTTTCGCCTTCCTCTTAGTCCCCTCATATGATCCATATATCTTAATGTCGTCTATCATCTGATATCTTCTTCTGCCCCGAACTCTTCTCCCGTTCACCATTCCTTCCAGTGCATCCTTCAGTAGGCAGTTTCTTCTTAGCCAGTAACCCAATCAATTTCTTTTTCTGAGAAGTAAATTAGAAAATTTCAATTTTTAACATCATTTCAAATGCCACATTATAATATTATAATAAACGAGGAAAAATGGATGCAGGGACATAATACCAAGTAGCTAGTAAGAATATCCTGAAGAATGATGTCAGGTGATTTAATTAATTATTAAAGACGAGATCATTGGACAGTAATTGTGTGTCCCAGAAAGTGTTGTTTCTCCTGTATAAATGATAAAATATGATTATGTGACGACATACTTCATTTCAAGGAAACCTTATCATGATTATTCGTGGGTATTCATTTGATTGGCATAATATTAGTGAAACAGAAAATTAAAAATAATCGTAATTGGTGGAATTTGACTTCATTCTCCTTCTAATGATATGAATTTTAAGTTACAAAGTGTGAGAATTCAAATAAAGCTGGAGAAAATGTGGAAACATTGTGTTAAAAACTGAAAATCTGACAATTGTGGAGTGCTTCTTGGTACCTGAAGAAAAAAAAAGTATCTACAAACAGTGCAACATGTGACTTTCCATTTCTTGCATGTTGATTGGTTGCTTGCTTTCCCAGTCTGCCACTTAACGTAAAGGATATCCACCTTCAACAACAGGATGGAGGGGGAATGGATCAAGTACAAAAGTTCTTATAAGGCTGATTGTGTGGCTACCGATGTCAGGGAGTAATGTTAATATTTGTCACCATGGACCATGACGTGCTTGTTATGCTGATGACGACAGCTGGTCTTTTTTCTCACATTATTTTGTATGTCAAATAAGGCTGTAACATCCCATCACCCTTCTACTTCACTTGAAAACAATAAATCCAAGTTTGAGGAACTGAACTCAGCTTTGTGTGATTGGGTACATACTTGAACACCCCTACTGACTAACCCGTGAGCTGTGGGTCGCTGCGTCTTGTATCTTGTATGGGGTCCGTCGACCGGAGAGAGCTCTGAAGTCCTTCACCGTCATGTGGTGCATGTTTGAATATCAATAAATCTGACGTAATCAATGGAACAAGAAATTTTTCCGTGAACACTGACGTAATTTAATTTCTGTACAGTGTTTAAAATTTCAAAATATTATAAATCAAGTTTAAGGGGGCTTATACAGTAAGAATCTTGAAAGAATTTGAAAATTTGTTTATTGTCTCAATCGATAGAGTATACAAGTACTTTTCTCAGCATCTTGACAGGGAGGGTGTAATATATGCAGCACGTGCTTTTTAGTGCATGTCCCAACTTTAGACTCATTTTTCCGCTAATTACATTTTTGGATACAAAAACCTGATGTCTCAAGAACCGTTTGATTCCATTCAAATTTTGTACACTTGTCCTTTGTAATAAATAATAATCTCTAGAGGTTAGACCACAATTTGAATGAAAAGTAAGCAATTTTCTAATAAAAATACATTGAAAAAGAAACAACATTTTTAATGCAAATTTAAAAATCTATAAATTTAGTATGAAGTCAACTGTGATGCTCATTGAGGGCCAGTCTTTAGATTATGATCTCAGATTTAAGGAAAAAAAAAATGGCTATTATTTTCTCGTTTTAGGTTAAATCATGTTTTTTGTAAGACAATTTTTTTCCTTGCAAAATTCGAACTTTGTTACTAGATGTATTGTATATCAAATTGAAACTAAAATCATGTAGAATAAGTGCAAAATTTGAAGAAAATGCGAAGTGGTGGTAAAGTTATTTAATATATTGTAAAAAGTGCAACCACTATTGTCTGAAACTCCTTAAAGATATCAAGTTAGTCATCTGCCGTGTTTATATTTCATCACACAGCGAGTTTAATTCTTTTGGCATAGATAAACCACAGTCTAGTATATACATTCACGAAGCTTTAGTTGATAGGGAACTAGGAACAATAGACTGTGCTGGTACTGTTTCACATTGTATGTGATGAAGCAATAGTAATGATCCTAGTGGTTAGCAACTATCTATGGATGCATATTCCCTACATATTGAGCTTCGTGACTGTATATAGTAGACTGGATAAACGATGTAGGCCATGTCTGTTGTTGACTTTGGGTGTTCTTTTGTTTTGTCAACAAATTAATGCAGCCGTGTATTAAAAACAAAAAATAAATATCAGCCATTTTGTTATTAGAATTAAACTTCATTTAATTATTGAAAATAATTCTTAAGGGTAAAATGAATATTACAACAGAGCATTACAAATTTATTCTTGAAATTTACTTCTGTGCAGCAATTTTAATTGGAGAGCAGTATCATTATGATGTTGATCATTGCGTGAATGAATTTCTGGCAGCTTGCTTGACGAATTCTTCTCAGAAGTGTTAGCAGGTAAATTGAATATTTTCTTGTTCAGGTGACAAAATAATACAGGTTTTAAAAAACCTGACATAAATAAAAAAATAAAATGCTAAAATGCGAATATCATTCGAATATACTACATTATTAAATCAGTAAAATCATCTGTCTAGGTTAGAGTTGGCAAATATACGCCATGAACATGAAAACAAGTGCTGGAAGCTCCCATTCAAAATGGAACATGGGTATATATATGATAGTTTATTGGATTGCCTGTTCATAAATTCTATAACAGTATTGCTTTAGAGTTGGACAAGAAAAATGAACAATCGCCATTCAGTTAATGCAATCAGAAAGCAATGCATGCGCAGTTAAAATGCTTCGAGACTGACAGGTTAAAATAAAAGAGTAGTCAATCATGAGTGATTTGGAAGGTGATAGTGATATATTTAATGACAAATTAATTTCGGAAGATGAATGTAATTTTAATATGAGAAGAAACTCAGAAGGCCTTGAAAGAACAGTTCAAGAAATGTTCCAACAACATAAAATCACGAACTGGTTATGACAATGTACTCAACTGGCGCATGCATGGAAAAAAATTCGGAATGCATTCGAAATTGCTTGCTGGAACAAAAATGTATAATATAAAGGTTCATACTGTAACATCACATCCGTTTTCAGATGCCTCACTAAGAGAACAATTAATATGTATCGTTTTCTGTAAAGAGAGAGATTTTGATCTAGCCATGTACCTTCTCATGTATCACAGAATATATTTAAACAAAAAAAGAATATTTATTTACCCAATTATAGTAAGCTGTTTCAATTTACTGGTCATCCTTAGTGTTACTGTTGTAACCTTCCTCCTTCGGCCCCAACCTGGCAAAGGATGACTGGTTTCTAGGTGGAAGAAGTGGCAGTGTGACGAAAAAGTAAAAGAGCTGTAGTAGATCACTGCGTGCAATAGATTCCTTCATCCACAAATGAAAGTAAAATTCTGTATGTAGATCCTCACCAGATTTCACTATGCCGATACAATATATTGTGGGACCTTTATTAGAGAAGAGTGAAAACAAGTGAGTTAAAAGTATTTTTGGTTTGCAGACTTTTGTGTTTAGTAACACAAGTTTGAGGTGAATTGAAAATTTTGGCAGTCGCTGTTCCCTCCAATTTTTTCCGACAATTGCGTGAATCCAATATTATTCTGAATGCAGAATTCTGATCACTCTGTAACGTTTCAGATATCTTTGTGATGTAAATAAATGAAAATTACACTCTTTACAATTCGTTTTAAAATTTCAAGCTTTCGGTGTGCCAATTTGGTGGTATTATTTTTAAATTATGTGTATGCAAGTTTTATAATCCTAGCTTAAGGTATTTAAACATGATAAGAGTGCTACATGCAGCATTTTCAGAATCAGTGTTCAAGTTTTACGTTTTACATAGATTTTAATACACAGCTGCATTGATTTGTTGAAATGTGCATTAAAAAAACGGAAATTGTGAAAATTACTTACAAATAGGCTATGTACATTAGTTTTAAGATTTCGCGACTAAAATAAGTATTGCAGGAATTCGTTTAATAACTGTTTTCTTTCTTTCGTATTATTTCACGATTCGAAAGTACTTTTGAAGGTTATTGGAAGAAGTTTAAATAAATGATGCAAAAAAACTGGCAAAATGAGAATAGTTAAGCCCTGTCGAAGGCTATTAGTGTACGTTAAAGTAAAATTGGCATTATCACTTCAAAGTAATTTATTGTCTTTAATTGTATTGCCATTTAAGTATATATTATTGTTCTGTAGCAATGGACTTTTTATTAAAGTTAAAATCTCGTCGACCGTGAAAACAAACTTCAAATGCAGATTTAAAATCCACATGAAAATATGACCAAAACAGTAAGGTTGAACTTTGATTCTATAGAAATCAGATGGCCAGTTATCTTTCCATGAGTGTACATTATGATTGAGAAAGACTACCGGTATTACATTTTACAGGGAACATAAATATGTGGTGAACAACAATTACAACAATTGTAGAATTTCTCCATAAATGAAATCAGTAAAACAGAATACATGGATGTAAGAATGTTATCAATTTTAAACACCATATTTCGGAGACATTATAATGGAAGATTAATTATTCACTGGAATCAAAATAATCAACATGTAATACAGATGAAAGAAGGCATTTCTTGCGTACTTAATTAACATAATTTGTAGAAAACAAACTCAACTAGTTTTATTATATTCGCAGATGTTAAAATAACAGGAAGTTGGCAGCAATGGGGAATTGCATTTGAGTGTAGACATAATTTGAGAATACTGACAACTGGTGAAAATGACACGAGGGCTTTCTCTGGTAGGTGACCCTACACTGTACCTTATGAATAAGAAACCAAAGAAAGTATGCACCTTGGTGATAATCTTGCAATAACTGAAGTAAGAAACCCGGCACTGGCGATTGCTTGAATTTTGTCATTAAGCGGTTAATTACCTGTTAGTACAAAGAAGTATGTTTGTAGTCGGTGTGCAGTCAGTTCAAATGGTGTGTGATTGTGTCAAGTTCCAAAACTCATTTGTGGTCGATATTTCTGCCTCCTCTCTTCTTGAAGTGCGTATTGCTTAAAATTGCGCTTCATGAGAACTCTGTAGAGGACCATAGGCAAGAATATCTGTCCTTATTGATGCTGGAGGCAGTATAAAACACATTAAGCTCTCAAATGTTTAATTGAAGAGGAGACATTGATTGTATTTGAAAATTATTTCTCTTTCCCTCCTTGAAGAAGCTTCAGTCATTTGTTTCATATAGTAGATATTCTGCATACGAAAGAATGTTCTTGAATAAAAACAAAATTCTATGTCTATTTTCAACTGTTGGTAACGTATTCACAACAGTATTGTTGGACCATCGGATCTGTGCCCCTTCAGCGCTGTCGTTGTTCTTGAAAAAGTTAACGCCTGTACTCACTCCATTCCACCCGCTTTCCTCCCACCACGTTAAACAGCAGGCCACGAACCTTGCCAAATAGGGATGTTGCCAAACTTCCGTCAAGTGGTGTCATAAATAACTGGTACTCCATGTGACAATATCATTTCTTTCAATCAAAATACATCTTGTATTTATGCAATTTTTAAACCTAAATCCCATGTCTCGAATCACTTTCCGTAGCGTTTCTCTCCAACCTTGGAAATTATTGCTTCTCTCGCAACCTTCAGTAATTTCTTCAATGTCGGAACTTCTTTCTGCATGGTATAAAATTCTTGTAGGCCTATCTTTCTTCTTAAAATATACATCAGTTCATATCATCTACAAGAATTAAAGATTCCCTTGGTCTGTTCTTCCCTGGTAATTCTAGCTTTTCATCTCCTGTATAGACTCCCTCTCTCCTGATTTTCTTTATTAGGCGCTCTGACTTGCCTATATAATTACATAAAATGTTGTATTATCAGTATTAGTTAAGTAAGTAATTTTAATACGTGATCAATTGAAATAAAATAAGCCTCACCTGTGATATCAGCTGCTCTTTTCGTTGCCTTATTTATAGGAAACAGATATTGACCTGTTTGTTTCTCTTACTTGCAAAATGCTATTACGTACTTGCTTAATAATATTTCTTTCGCCACTCCGTGCTACAGTATCCATAATGAGTTGGCAACACTGGACTGGAAGTGCAAATAAACTGTCCTGCAAGAAGGTTCAAAATTGTGAATAGTGGGGGAGAGAAAGGGAGAGAGATAGAAATGCAGGGAGAGAAATGAATTACCGAGTCTGAAAAGGAATTAGGGTTCAGTTCGCATATCTTACAGGGGCACAGAGCCGACGGTCCGACTGTAATAATGTCGGTTCAGAATGACATTGGTCCTACTCAAATATTGATCAGTATGCATGTATGGGGTACATAGATTGAAGCAGAGACCATGTGAGGACTGATGACGTAGCTATAATGTCAGTAAAAATGGCTGACATGAGTTAACACAACATTTCTTGACACAATCACATCTTCACGAACTGAAGAAATAAAACACTAAAAGAGACTTTATCTGGAAAGAGTTTCCTTTGTACCATTTCCATTTCTGTATGAAATTGAATTTGTATATTATATGTAAGGACGATGTAACTGTCTGAGGAAATGCTCCAAAGAGAACCCCTTCCTGGAGACATTCCTTGCTTGTTGACTCACACCTCATGGGTTTGAGACTTAGTGAAGGGGTTGGTCCCTGTTTGTTCATAACATAGTGACTGTTTCGTTGGGTTTGTTGCCCTAACACAGAACACAACAGTACAAATAACTTGACTCAACTCCATCTTTTAGACTGCCCTTGCTTCTTCGAACGAAATGATATGATTTCTGTATCACCACCTGGAAGGATTTTTAATTGTTCATGGTAAAGACTGAAAAAAAAACTCAAAGCCTCAAGTTAATTCTTTTTTGGAAATAAAACATTAATAATGATTGCTGTTGATAGATCTGTTTTAATGTTTGCAGCTCTGTTAATTCTAATGCTTGAAAATCGTTGGGCTAAACGGTAAAAAAATAATAAAAAATAAAAAACAAAAAAAAAATAAACAAAAACTCAAAAAAGTAGCGGGTCCCTCAAGAAAAAAATATATTTTCCCTTTTCCGTCCCTCATCCAACCAATTGTATAACTGTAAATTTAAACAAAAGTGTACAGTAAACAGAGAAAGATGAATTCCCTTAATAACTTTTAAAAGCAGAAGCGTAAAAGAAGAAATAACCCTTGATTATTACGCTTACAACGTGCAGGAATCAACTTTATGTTAACAAAGGAAAAAAATCATTACATTGTAAAATGTTTTCATTTCTTAGAAAAGGTCTGAGAGGCGAACAAAAGTAGAAGCAGACAGCTTGAGTGATGGACAAAAGCAGAACAGCAGCGGAGACACCTGTAGTGTTTTGTAGAGAGAATGAAGATTTAATCAAAACCTAGAGTCTTGTAGGGTACCGCCTACATGTAGCAGTTGACTGGGTGTTTGCATGCACAAAATAACGTAACATACTGTTGAATAAGACATTTGGCCAGGTTTGTGTTGACACACAGTAATGCAGAATGTGAAATTATGTTCTGGATATTTATGACTTCTAGGATAGCATTTGACTTTCTGAAAGGTATCTGCTTCCATTAACATACTCTGTATTCTCTGCAGTTTGAAATAGAATTCATGACGTGTGCGTGCGTGCGTGAGCATGTATGTGTGTCCAAGGTTGAAGAAGAAATATAGGAAATTACCTCCAATAATACAAGGTCTTTCATAAGTAAACTGATCATTGGGAAAATTGATAAATTTAGTTTTTTTTTTAATGCGTTTTACATCTATGCTAATAGAAACCTTTCCTGGTGCCGTACAGTTAATTGGGTCAAGAGTGTGTCCACGAGAAAGTGCCACTTTTCCTTATAGGGGCAAATGAAACCATTGTTACTGAATTCAAAATTTAAGGTAATTATCATGAAAAACATAATTTTTTTTAGTAGATTATTTTACGACGCTTTATCAACATCTAGGATATTTAGCGTCTGAATAAGATGAATGTGATAATGCCGATGAAATGAGTCCGGGGTCCAACACCGAAAGTTACCCAGCATTTGCTCGTATTGGGTTGAGGGAAAACCCCGGAAAAAACCTCAACCAGGTAACTTGCCCCAACCGGGAATCAACCGGGCCACCTGGTTTCGCAGCCAGACACGCTAGCCGTTACTCCACAGGTGAAAAACATAAACAGAAACATAAATGGATTATATATAAATTACAATAAACATACACTAATTATGGCCCACAGTTTTCAACATGTCTGCCATCCTGAAGGATACATTAGGATCATCTTCTGCTCTCGAAAGCAAGTCAGAAGTGATCATTTATATCGTGTGGGTGATCTGTTGCATCATTTCAGGGACAGTTCATGGTTTTTGGTCTTTAAGATATTGCCATAAAAAAAAGTCCAAGAGAGTTCGGTCTGGAGATCGTGGAGGCCAAGAGGTTTTTCTACTTTGTAGGAGACTTAAATGCATATGCAGAATTTTGTCTATATATTCCATGCCAACAATGTGTCAATGCATAGGATGCCAGCTGACCAGGTATTCCAACAGCAAATGCACACTACACATGGAAAAGGGATTCTTTCTTCCAGGTACATTTGTGACTAGATTGGTTGTATGGTCTAGGGGAATTTTTTTTTTTATTGGCACGGATGTATAACATGAATGAGAATCATCCCTGTCGGTACAGTTTTCGAATGATCAATTATGAAAGACACTGTCTTTAATATTGGCCATGTAGCATAGTTTGAGATTGCTTGCTCAGGAGGGGTAGTTGAATAGTATTCAGTTCTCCGTAGACTTGAAGGCCACTGCATTTCCACAACAAGATTACCCTACTGTCTGGCTTGTCATATGTTATGTATGATACTTGTACCTTCATATTTTGTATGCCAAGCAGGGTGAATTTCAGTACAGTGTGCAACCTATAGCATCTCAGTGGTGCATACAGTTACATTGACCATGGTGGCATTCAAACTCTTGTTTAGCTAAGTACTGGATCTCTATTGGAATCATCACACCTCCACACTTGTAATAATGCACAAGCTTTGAAGCTCTGCTGTACTTGTTTTCTAAACATTTTGAAGCTGATTGTACACAATGAAATTTTCGTCAAATTTAATACTTCACAAGACTTGCCAAAACTTTACAGGTTTTATTGTCAAATTTTAAAAGTCTCAGATTGTCGTGAAAGTAAATAAGAACATGTTCTAATCGATTAAAGACTTGACAGTTCTTTGAAAGAATTTACTAATGAAATTGGAAAATATTATGACTCCAAGAACCACAAGAAACATGGTGACCTGGTCGAGAGAAGTTGTTTGCGGGTTAATTCAGTTGTTTGAATTAAATTCATGCCTGTATGCTGTGAGTTCTGTGGAATATCACAGCAAAATTAAGAAAAATAATAACTTATGTATGAAGAAATTGCAGGACATATATCTTGAGTTAAGTAGGTACCAAAATACATATTTTTGAATGAACAGGATTCTAACCTATAACTAGGCGAATAATAATAATACTAATATAAATATAATAATTAATAATTCATGGTACTACAGCTCATGAAGGGCCCAAACCAACAGCCAGCTGCTGGCCTCACAAATATGTAAATATTTTGTTTTAAAATGGTACCGGTATTCAATCATAATATTGATCGCTTTAGGGTACAGTTAAGTGATAACACGTGACACTGAAGCTTCCAACTTGAATTGCGGGAATATGTAGTAGGTTAGGTTAGTTTAGACTTTTCGTATGCCTTGTACGCGACAGGTTAGGTTAGTTTACGTTTTTGTTATGCCTTACATATACAAATCTATGACAGGTTAGGTTAGGCGTTTCGTACGACTTGCATATACTAAGTGAAGTGAAATGTGGGTTTTCGTTATATTTTGAAATGTCCTACCTCTTCATTTCACGTGTTAAATAGGCTAATCACTTTTAGGTTATGTACACCGATCAATTCTTTCCAATTTTTACCTATTTTATAATATATTTTATGCTCGACCATGCTGAAATGTAGTAATTATACACCTGGTAGTAGACCTTTAATGCATGTCATTAAAGTACACCTACTCATTAAAGGTCAGGTCTTTCAGCCAATGACGACTCAGGTTACAACTGTTCAGCCAATGACAGGTCAGCTTTGTACCGTTATAAAACTGCAAGTATCGATTATTCTCGGATATGCAATTGAAAGAGAATTAGCGAAAAGTCACGGAGGCTGGAAATCCAATACTGTCGCAGAAGGTTATGTTCTGTTACTATAATAATTAGCGTTAATTGTAAATAATATTCAAATAAATTCAATTTGTCATCTCGTTTTTCAATGTCTAATTTTATTTCAATGTTATCTCTGTAGGTTCTTATGGCCTAGCAAGGTCAATGTGGACATCTGTTCCTCGGAAAAAATCAATACTTTCGCGTCTGCGCACATCTCACAACATACGGGACATTGCTCCAGGTCAGATACAATAAAATTAATAATATCAAGTTAGAAATATGGTCGAGCATAAAAAGTCGTATGAAACTCGCCTATAATGGTAATTAAGAAGCTCGTATGAAAATTATGAAATTCGCTTGCGCTCGTTTCATAAATATCCATGCTCACTTCTTAATTACCTTCATTATAGGCTCGTTGCATAATGTACTATTCAAGTTGATTAATATTCTGTACGAATTCTTCACATTTTAAAATATGTTCTCTCTGAAAATTAGATCATTTTTCCACTTTTTTTCGTCAAAATATCCTCGCTGTCGTGTGCTATAGAAAACCTAAATACTGTTTTGTATAGCCTAGTTATTCTTCAAAGGATTTACATATCTATATTGTAATATTTGGTAGGCAGGCCTACATAAGTTACAGTGAACTTGAAGCACATGTTTTAAAATCTTATCAAATCTTTAGCAATTTGAAATCGTATTGTGAAGTATTGAATTTGAAGAAAAATTTGTGTACAAGCATCTTAACACCATGAACTGTAAAAATTTAAAATTCATATTTAACATTTTTTTTTACGTGAAGATTAATTTTTGGTCCTACAGAATTATCTGTTATGGTTGCCATTGGTTATTAATGGAGAAAAATTTGCTCCGGCACCAGGGATGGAACTCTGCACTGGAGGAAGTTTTTCTTCATTAATAGCTTTTTTTTTCTTTTTGAGCAAAAGTGTTACCTGTTTTGTGAAATACGTATTTCAGTTTCCCATTCTGTTGGAGAGATTGGTTTATCTGCTTATGTCTGAAATGTAGAATGAAAATTAAAAAATTATCTGACAGATAGGATGACGAATTCTGTGGAAGCTGTTGTGTGGTGGTGGCCGAAATAGTGACGTTCTTGTCTGTGCTTACCTTAGGTCTTAAAACAAAGGTCTTGTATGAAAGTTGGAAGTCGTTTACAAGAGAAAGTGCAGTGTGTAGGTAGAGGTGAATATTATCTTCGGTTTAGGGAACGAAAGAATATTAAAATAGCAACATTGAGTTGATAATTTTTGGCGTTCGTGTTTGATATTTATTTTGTTTCTACAAGAGGATATTCAGTATGAAGCTTCACACCTAACAGATTGAAGTGCGATATATTTGAGTAACTGAATGGAAGAAGTTCAGGTTGTCAGCTGCTTGAATAAGGTTCAGTGTAGTGTTAGTTTAATTTCTGGTCAATCATTAATTGAATTTAATAAAAATAAATCCTAAGCCGTTACACATATTCAAATTATTGCAGCAAAGTTCAATATTTCCATGTTGTCTGATGCTTCTTCGTCTATCTACGTCAAATTATCTCATTTGTCCTTTCATTTACGGCCTCGTTTTCTTTGCATTTGTATGTTTACAAAGAACATTGTTTTAATGGATGCCTGTGGAAAAGGGAAACTACAATTTTTGGTGTTTTTACAAATATGCAGTGCAAACCACTTACAAAACATAGTAGGCTGTGTCAACCTTCAAAGTACAAAATACAGATTGTTGTTTGTTTATTATTGTGAGTACAACTGATAGATGACTCTTCTCTGCTGCGGTAGGTTTTAATTTCTCAACTGTTAGTGTGTGACGTCATTCAGGCAGATTTAATTATCATTTGTGTGCCCTTTCGCCTCTCCTGCACATTTTACAACTTAAAGGACGTCACAGAATAAATTACTCTCTATGTTGATGGAAAACCTTTCAAGCAAGTTACGTTACAAAAAAAAAACAAAAAAAAAAAAAAATTTGTTCATGGAAATGGTAGTGTGTGATGAATGTGATTGAACTGGCAATCCATATGAGTGTACGCACAAAGCATGCTTGCCCAAATTGTTGCTCCAATCATTTTCATATTTACGCCTTAGTATTGCCATTATCTTTGGAAATTGGGGGTCACTGTCTGCCCCTGGGTTCAAGTATCAGGGTTCAAACCTGAATGAGGGCAGTATAAATTTTAATATATCTTGATTACACAACTTTTAACACTATATCACTTCGGAATATGCATGATAAGAACTTTGTGTTAAATTTTAACGTACCTTGTTAACATGTTTCGACCTATTTTCGGTCATCTTCGGAACTGGTCGTTGTTGGTCTTGGTGCCTCTTGTTTCCTGTCTGGGTGTGTTCGTAGTGTAGAGTCAAAGAGTGTATGTGTTTTGAAGTTGAGTTGTGTGTTGAGAATATCGTTGGGGTGTGTTTTCGTGTGTCTGTATATTTCATATTGTTCTAGTGTGTTTAGTTTCTGGCTTTTTGGTTGGATGTGTAGTATTTCCATGTCTGTGTTGATGTCTCTGTAGGTGTGGTTGGCATTTGTGATGTGTTCTGCATATGTGGAGGTGTTTTGTAATTTTGTTATGGCTGTGATGTGTTCTTTGCCAACCACACCCACAGAGACATCAACAGACATGGAAATACTGCACATCCAACCAAAAAGCCACAAACTAAACACACTAGAACAATATGAAGACACAGCCCTGCAGTATATATTGACTACACCCCAACTCTGGCTACTAGCAACAGGCATCTATAATGAACACCGATCAAAATACCCCTCATTTCTCGTGAAAAACAACAACTGAATAGACCACAGTGGACTTTATGTTGTCAGCAAACAGCTGGATACATTAAGAAGATTGATTGATTATATGTTCATTTCATGTTCAATTGTTCACTTCTTTCCCACACTTAACTACATTTTTGTTGATTTTTATTATTCCCTGTACAGTAGATGAAGCCGTTGCTATCTAGTTTGTCAGCAGGGGCGGCTCTACAATAAGAACTGCAGAGCTGCAGAACCGCCATTTAAATGGACCTGAAAAAATTAAGAATGTAAAACGTGCTTTTATCTAGTTCGTTGTTTCATTTATATTTCCAATTCATTCTCCTTTGATTCGAGATTTTACTGTCTGTAGGGGCCTTGAACTGCTCGAGAATTTTAGCTGTAGTGTACTTTTCGGATCTGTGATCGGCAGTCCTGGAGCTCAACGTAGGGTAGTCGGCAGCAGAAAACTGGTTTTCTTCACTGTCCCATAAGACTGCATTAGAGCTGCAACCGAAGCAGCTCTCTCCGAATATACAAAAGAACCGCCAAGACCCTCATCTCTTTATGAGCTGTGTTAGAACACATAGGCTTCTGAATTACTGTACGAGGGGGATCCAGGAAATAACGACCGTTCGCGCATACCTTCTGCGCAGCTGACTCCCCTTCCTTGTTTGAAGGTCAACTGGCTTCCTTAACATGTGTTGTCATAATGTTGTGAGTACTGACTGCAACAAGTCGCCATTGTGCATTTTGTGTTACTTCAAAATGAACGACGTGATTGATAATCCCGCCGACTGTGAGGTGAGGAGTGTGATTCGATTTTTGAATGCCCGACATTTGAAACCTGCAGAAATTTACCGGCAATTGAAAGAAGTGTATGGTGATACTGTAATGAATGAAAGAAATGTGAGAAAATGGTGCGAAATGTTCAACAATGGGCGAACAAATATCCACGATGAAACTCGCACCATTTTCTCACATTTCTTTCATTCATTACAGTATCACCATACACTTCTTTCAATTGCCGGTAAATTTCTGCAGGTTTCAAATGTCGGGCATTCAAAAATCGAATCACACTCCTCACCTCACAGTCGGCGGGATTATCAATCACGTCGTTCATTTTGAAGTAACACAAAATGCACAATGGCGACTTGTTGCAACCAGTACTCACAACATTATGAGAACACATGTTAAGGAAGCCAGTTGACCTTCAAACAAGGAAGGGGAGTCAGCTGCGCGGCAAGTATGTGCGAACGGTCGTTATTTCCTGGATCCCCTTGTATATCATTGCAGTTCCAGTGTGTTATAGTACTGTGGGTGGTGTGATGTGATTAGTCAGTGTGCCTAAGGAAATATTTTATATTAAAAATGAATGAAATGAAAACCTAATGGAACAACCCTTTTCGAAATTAAAAGAGAAATTACACGTTAACTTAAGAAATTAGGACGTCCTACACAAAATTTAAATATTGAAATTTCTGGAAAAAGTGGACGAAATCATGTAGCCTACCAGTCATTTTAATACCGAAATGTGTAATGGAAACGACTGGTTTTTTGCTGCGCTCATCAAAACGTTTTCTGTATTCTGTTTAGAGGAGAAAATATATGGACAAGCACCGGAGTGAAGGATTTAGTTAATTTGACTTAAAAAACTAGAAAGGCATGTGGGGCACATCCCCACTACGTGACTAATGTACCAGGTGGGAGAGGTGTAGCGCACGGATGGTTGGAGTACAATTTCGGGTGCACAGTCAACTTCAAGAAGAGGCTGTAGTTACATGCGTTATCCGATTTAGATGCAATAAACAGCATGCGTTTGCTAAATACACTTTTTCATGCAGAACTGCCAACCTTTGTAACCGCGTGCCACTACTGATTGTCAGACATCTTGGAGCATGCAATCTATGAGAAAACAGTGAATTTACTATGTCTTTGTGTGTGCACCCGTATGGAAGAATGTGAGACTCCTGTGTGCAAGTGGACACGTTTTGATGGTATGTTCGTAGTTGCATTTGTGTACATACTTTATCTTCGTTACTAAATTTCTGAGATTGTCTCTTAATTTGTAAAGAGTATGGTTTGCTTACACATACTGTATGTTGTACGGCCGAACATTTTCCCAGTGCAATCGGACACTGTATTTGTACTAGACTGAACTGAGGTTGTTGCATTTCTCGCTGTTGTTCTGTAGTTGTTCATCACGCCATAGTGAAGAGGAGGGCAGCACGGGTCTCTCTTGATTCCGTAGTAACATAGAATTGTGCTCGGCTCAGTTGAGACAGATATCAGGTAACGGATAAGCGTTACATCTGCAGTCAGGCACTCTGGTGGCTCGGGGTGCTGGTGGTGTTTTTATTGTAATTGAGTTTTGATAATACTGGTGTGAGTTGGAGTGATGTGGAATGGAATAAGGAGCAAGTCAAGTGGACGGCAAGATATATGTGAATTGTGACTTTAAATCAAATTGTGTTTGTATGCATACCATGTCGAGAGAAGGCCTGAAGACTAAAAGGCGGACTGCTTGCCAGTCTGGGAATCCAATCTGTAACACTTTGTGTTTGTGCATGATAGCAGATTTCAGTTTGTGTTAAGACTTGGCAGAATTCTGCAGTAAGCATTATGTTCCATAACTTTAATATATTCTTGAAAAATTTTAACACTCTACATGTAGAGAGATAGAGAGTGATTTATATTAAACTAACACATTTCTTTCTTTTTTTTTTTCGAAACGAATGATGCTAGCCACAATTTGTTATACCTTAAATGTAGAGTATCTTTGGAAGATTACTAACCTCTATAGCAAATGTTGAAAATTCTTTATTTATTCGGCTGGAAATTCACTTGATGATCAGTTTTTAACGTCAAATTAAGCAGGAGTTTTGATTCCCTGTCACGAGATGCGCAGATGTTTCTTTATTCTGTATATGTATTGTCATCAAAATTATTATTAATAATAATAATAATTATTATTATTATTATTATTATTATTATTATTATTATTATTATTATTATTTATTTATACTAGCAGGGTTAAGGCCATAAGGCCTTCTCTTACACCCTACCAGGTCACAAAGTATACAAGCAGTTAAAATGTAACAAAAAGTTAAAGAACAGAATACTAACATATTACAAAAAAAAAAATAAATAATAATAATAATAGCATAATAAAATCGACACTAAACAACATGAAAATAATACCATAATAAAAAAAGAAAGTAAAATACATTGGAATATAGTGAAAGCAACTCATTTAGTACAAATGGTTAATATGGAAAAATGTAAGGAAGAATATATCAAAATGGAATGTAATAAAATAATAATAAAAAAAAGAAAAGAAGTACTAAAATTAAATAAAATTCACGATAAAAAGGCTATGATAATAAACTCATCGCTTGATAAAGAGAACAAAAAGGGGAAAGGAAGAAAAAAGAAATATATAGCCATATATTTTTACAAAACTATGGCAGAGAAAAGGGCTTATAACTGAAAAGAATCTAATTCAAAAAGTGCTATTTTAATTTATTTTTGAAACTAGACAATGCCCGACAGTCTCTGACATGTTGTGGTAGAGAGTTCCAGAGATGAGCTGCAGAGACGGTGAAAGATGAAGAGTAGAAGGATGTTCTGTGTTTAGGAATGGAATTATTCTTTTAGAGATCCAGTTGTTTCCAATTTGTTTACCAGTCCCAGTATTGTGTTTCTTTGGGGTGGATTACGAACACCAGATTCTCTCTGGTATGCCCTTCGAGTAGCTGTAATTGAATTCATAATCTTGTATTGCTTCACAAGGAAGAGCCGTTGATTTAATGTGTAACTGCATTTTCAGTGACTAAAACAAAATGTAGAAAACAGCTGCCAACAATATTTATTTATTTATTTAATACTTTACACTTGAGCTACATTAGGCATTGCAGCCCGAAAGAGCAGAAGCTCGTGCTCGGGCGCAGTTCAGATCAGTTATACAAAATATATCACAAAATTAAGAGAGTTCATTGAGCACAATAACATTAATAAATGGTAAAATAATACAGTATGTAATAACAGGGTCTATATACAAATAGAAAATACGAAAGTACATGAATATTAGAGTATCAATTTTTAACTCAATTAGCTTAAATAATTAATCTGATTTGTTTCTTAAATCTATGTGTGTTAACTGTACTTAGCTCAGGGTAAGCTCTAATTAATGCATTATATATTTTGGGTCCAAAATTTCTGCTGTGTTTTAATCCAGCAGTTGTGTGACATTTGGGAGTATTTAGAAAGAAACTGTAGTTTTGTCTCATATGGTATTCATGAGGATCAAATTTAAATTTATTGTGATTTTTATAGAAGTAAATCAGCAAAGTTTGTTTATAAATTTGTTCTAGATTTGATACACCAAATTCCTGAAAAATTAATTTTGTTGGTTAATCAAAAGGTTTATAAAGACAAATTTTGATAATTCTTTTTTGGAGCAAATTTAAAGGATGGAGAATCGATTTTGCCATTCCCCCCCAACCTAATATACCATACTGAAGAATAAACATCTGCGCATCTCGTATCAAAACTCCTGCTTAATTTGACATTAAAAACTGGTCATTAAGTGAATTTCCAGCCGAATAAATTAAGAATTTTCAACATTTGCTATAAAGGTTAGTAATCTCCCAAAGATTCTCTACATTTGAGGTATAACAAATTGTGGCTAGCATCATTCGTTTTGAAATAAAGAAAGAAATGTGTTAGTTCCATATGAATCACCCTGTAGTTAAATTAATATACAGGCAGTGGTTCATATCAGGAAACAGACAATTGCATATTATGAAGCAGATGTTGGGTTTTGTAACTGTGTTGAGATTTGGTTTCTCCAAGTGTAAGTGATATTATCTCTCCAGTGATGAACCTGGAAGAGGACCGTAGAGAAATCACATCTGAGTACATGATTTGAAAGCCCAGAAGTTTTCTTCAAAGTCTAATCATTTTGAAAACCTGAAATCTCACCTGAATTGGACATTGTTGTAGATAATTGATTAAATGGCGATCTTACTCGTGTTAATTACGTAAGCATGTGCGGCTTACAGCTGTTTCGGTGCTACTTGACACCATCCTCAGAGCCTTCTGTGTCTCGGCACCATCTCAACTTCACTGCCCGTTGTGTGGGTGTGTTCGTGTAATAAAGAGTGGTGTCAAATAGTGTGTGTGTACTGAAATTAATCTGTGTGTTGAGAATTTGATCAGGGTGTGTTTTAGTGTGTCTGTATATTTCATATTGTTCTAGTGTGTTGAGTTTTTGGTTTTTGGGTTGTATGTGTAGGATTTCTGTGTCTGTATTTATGTTATTGTATGTGTGGTTAGACACACAGACATGGAAATCCTACACATACAACCCAAAAACCAAAAACTCAACACACTAGAACAATATGAAATATACAGACACACTAAAACACACCCTAATCAAATTCCTAACACACAGATCAATTTCAGAACACACACACTATTTGACTCAACTCTTCATCACACGAACGCACCCACACAACAGGCAGCGAAGTTGAGATGGTGGTAAGTAGCACCGAAACAGTTGTAAGCCGCACATGCTTACGTAATTAACACGAGTAAGATCACCATTTAATGAATTATTTATATTCAAGTGTTAAAAGTAGTGTACGAAAGATTCAACATGGATTGTTGTAGACTTTGAAATTGAGGTTTCCTTCATATTGCGAAATTGGTAGACTGTCATATAAAACTGAAGATAACAATTTATTCGACCTGAATTGCTCCGTGCCACGTCGGAGATTGTTAAATAATTTTGCATCTGTAAATGCTGTTGATAATGTTGGTAATAGAGTTGGCAAAAACAAACACTTATGTCTGTGTTCATATGTGAAGCCTTAATGTGGTAAATCGCACAAATCTTACACTATCTGGCAATGTGTTTCAACTATTGAGCACATTTTTGTCTGGATTGTAGGCAGGATATGCTAATCTTTCATAACAGAATCAACTGTCTAATGGATAAACTATACAGTTTATAGTCTTCTTTGCCATTTTTACAAAATTTAAATTGCATATGAAATCCTCTTCAGAAAGGATGAAAGTTTTTACCATTTTATGAAGACAACTTTTCGATAACATAGACTAAGTGATATTACATAATGGTGTGTCTTGTAGACTGGGAATGCCATCTCTGATTTGTAAGTGTAATCAGATTTTATTGCCGCTGATAATACTTTTTACTGTTTTTTAACTTCCTTTGATACATGGACTTTTAGACTTTCAAGAAATGTCGTGTTAGTAGTAAAGATTGGTTTTTTTTAATGCCCTTGAAATGTTTTCATTGCCATTCAAAGATAGCTGCAGTCTGTTTATTTTGATACAACTCTTTGTAGAGTAGACAGCTCTTCTGAATTCATATCTGCTTCTTTAAAGCCTCGGAGTTTCGTTTGAAACTGATTGAGACAAGCAGTTGGATGGGAATTGTTAAATATAAGGGAACACCAATTGTAATATTTTTCCTGTATTAATTTTTGGGTGTGATACATTCTCGAAAAGCCTTAGACTGACGCCACCAGATAACGTGACCTCAGGTATGTCCTTCGTATTGTTCGAGATCGCTAAATTTGCAATATATGTGGCTGATTTATTCTGTGGAGAGACTGTGCCTCTTTGAGTAGCACTGTTCATACTACTTCACTGAGCTCAAAGTGATGGAATGCTGTATCGTTCTGGGTATACCTCATTCACAGCCTTCAAGTTGCTTCTTGTCAAAATAATAATCACAATCAAAAACAAAATAAAAAAATAAAAAACGAATGACTGACTTCATAAACTCCCACACTCAACTAGGGTGCAGTAGATTTGCCTGTGAACGTAAGGAACTTTTATATTTGGAAAGTTACTACAGATTCAGATGTACAGGGGTTAGTACTTGATTAATTATGATTTTGAAATTTCAATATAGGAAGTTAGTGATGAACTTGGCCAGATGAAGTTAAAATTAGGACAGCTGCATGTCTTGAATTATAGATGTTGCCATCAACTTTAACTTCTTTAGAATGCCATGATCATTAATGAAAATTTGAAAATATGATTCTAATAAGAAATGTACAAGCATTATGTGATTAAAAATTAAACATTAAACTATGATAGTCCAAGGTAAAGGCAGTTCAGTGTGTGCAAGGTGCAGTTTTATGTTGATTTTTTAAACATGATATGAACCTTTTACGTTAAAAATAATGCAGACTTACGAACATATCAAAAGAAACGTAATGAAGTGTAGATTATGTATTTTTCCGTTATATTGTTGATTTAAGATGCATTTGTACCTCATCATTTCTTGAACATCAATATGAATAATGTTTGAGTGATGCACTGGAATTACAGCATTATTTCTGGAAGTCGAGCATGAGCAGTAAATCAGTCCTTTCAGTTCATTGCACACATGTTTAGAATGTATAGTATACAATGTTAGCAATAGCACGGCATTTGTTTTATTGTTGCTATGGAAATTAAAATAACAGACTCGGCATTTGTTTTATTGTTACCATGGAAACTAAAATAACAGCTCGGCATTTGTTTTATTGTTGCCATGGAAACTAAAATAACAGCTCGGCATTTGCTTTATTGTTACCATGGAAATTAAAACAACAGCTCGGCAATTGTTTTATTGTTACCATGGAAACTAAAATAACAGCTCGGCATTTGCTTTATTGTTACCATGGAAATTAAAACAACAGCTCTGCAATTGTTTTATTGTTACCATGGAAATTAAAATAACAGCTGAGCATTTGCTTCATTGTTACCATGGAAATTAAATAATAAAATAACAGCTCGGCATTTGTCTTATTGTTACCATGGAAACTAAAATAACAGCTCGGCATTTGCTTTATTGTTACCGTGGAAATTAAAACAACAGCTCGGCAATTGCTTTATTGTTACCATGGAAATTAAAATAACATCTCGGCATTTGCTTTATTGTTACCATGGAAATTAAAACAACAGCTCGGCAATTGTTTTATTGTTACCATGGAAATTAAAATAACAGCTCGGCATTTGTTTTATTGCTGCCATGGAAACTAAAGTAACAGTTCGGCATTTGCTTTATTGTTACCATGGAAATTAAAATAACAGCTCGGCATTTGCTTTATTGTTACCATGGAAATTAAATAATAAAATAACAGCTCGGCATTTGTCTTATTGTTACCATGGAAACTAAAATAACAGCTCGGCATTTGTTTTATTGCTGCCATGGAAATTAAATAATAAAATAACAGCTCGGCATTTGTCTTATTGTTACCATGGAAACTAAAATAACAGCTCGGCATTTGTTTTATTGCTGCCATGGAAATTAAAATAACAGCTCGGAATTTGTTTTATTGTTACTATGGAAACTACAATAACAGCTCGGCATTTGTTTTATTGCTGCCATGGAAATTACAATAACAGCTCGGAATTTGTTTTATTGTTACCATGGAAACTAAAATAACAGCACAGCTCGGCATTTGTTTTATTTTTGCCATGGAAATTAAAATAACTGTTTCATTAAAATGAAATTAGGGTTATGTGTTGGTAGCATTGATATTGAAGTTACATGTAAAGCGTGGTGGGCATTTCTGCTGGGCCCTCTGTGAATGTGTACGCAGACTGAATATTGGAACAAGATTTGTTTCCCCAGGTTCTAGTTCCTCTGTTGAAAGTGTGCAGCCTTGATTTGTGAGTTTTGTAAGCAAGCCCCGACTGTCTGACTGCAGATGTCCAGGGTGGAGATACAAATATACATTTAAGAAACAGTATGATCTCTTGCTACATCAACAAGTGTGTGTATGTGTGTGTGCGTGTGCGTGCGTACGTGTCACGGATAAACAAAGCAAAATAACGAACGTTAAGGCACATGAAGTTATTCTTGGTATTATATTAAACAAAAGCACTGACAAAGTTTGATAGATGAAACATTAAAAAATATACGAATAGGGCAATGAATGTACCAGACATTTTTTTCCTCCCTTTTATCTTTTTTGTGGTATAAAATAATCTTTAAAGAAAATCTTACAAAGAGTGAATGACAATATATCAACCACTTCTTTTCAGTTGTTAACAATAAGAGAGTGGGGCACAGCACCCTCGCTCAGCTTTCATTTTTATTATTACATGGGGTTATTTTAAGTCAATTCACAACTGTGTGCTATATAATTTTTTGTATCCCCCATACAAATAAACAACAGAAATTATTATTGGAATCTCAGTTTGTGTCGCAGTTCCCTTACCTGCCCTTCCTGTCCTCAGTTACCTTGCAGCAATTATGTAATTTTGTTTTTATTTTTTAACATCGCTGTATCTACTACCAGGGCTGGGCAGTATTTGAAATACATTTGTATTTTGTAATTTGCAAGGATTTTAGAAAGTATTTTGTATTTAAATATATAAATTTGATGTATTTTGTATTTCAAATACTCAAAATACTTTCTTCTTCTTCTTCTTCTTTTTCTTCTTGTCCTTCAAGTTTTGGATTTGTATTTGAAGAATGAACTTCTATCTTATTTGCCTGCCCATTTCAGATGTGCTAGCCATACACTTAGTTTTCTTGCCACAACTGATTTCCTTAATGCCATAAAGAAATCTCCAACAGCATCAAGGATCCATCACCCAACACTTGCTAAGTGTTCAGCATTATGGAATGCGTCTAGGAGACCCAAATCCTCAGAAATTATATCAGATGTCTTGAAATATTCATTAAAGTTTCCTTGCCCAACTCGATGGAATTCTCTTTATGGCGCAATCTCTTAAATATTGCAATTCAAACATGATATAAACAGTACAGAGGTGTGAAAATTATTAGAATAATCTTAATTTTAAAGGTTTTTTAATAGTTCCTTCACAAATATTCATTGAATTGGTGAATATTGGTATATAATATTACTATACTGATACAGGATATATTTACTACTAACAATGCCGGAAAGCATTGTTGTACATTGGTATTTTTCTTATTTTACAATTGTTATGGGAATTCAGAAATTATTATATTATGTTGGCGGAATTGAAAACATAAAAAATTAATTAAGAAATGCTTTAAACAAATTGTTCTTTGCGTTTACATTGTTGTGAAGGTTCAAATGAACGCATACATCTGTTTTGTGCATATAATTTTTTATGTTTCCAATTCCGCCAACATAATATAATAATTTCTGAATTCCCATAACAATTGTAAAATAAGAAAAATACCAATGTACAACAATGCTTTCCGGCATTGATAGTAGTAAATATATCATACATCAGTATAGGAGTATATACCAATATTCATCAATTCAATTAATATTTGTGTAGGAACTATTAAAAAACCTTTAAAATTAAAATTATTCTAATAATATTCACACCTGTGTATATGTGAAAAACTGGGATTGCTAACCTTCAAAGATGTTGAGTTTCATTATCTTGAAGAATATTGTGCAGTTCTGAAACCCATTGCCGTAGCCCTTGATTTAATGCAAAATGAGAAGACGTGCTGTTACGGCCAACTTCTATCCACATTAATTTCGCTCAAAAACAGGTTACATATTCTGTTATCTAGTAATCTACGCCATCTATTCCAAGTAACTCCAATCCTAATAAGTTCGCTTTCATCAAGATTTAAAGCAATGTTTGATCTGACCCCAGAAGCAAATTGAACTATTTTGGCAGCTTGTTTCCACCCATCATTGAATATGAGATAGCTACCTGACACTGCCTCACCAAATGATAAGAAGAGGACACAGAATATGTGCGTGAAATCAGCTGAGCAGTTGTCTGCTACATCTTTGGTCAGTTCAGACGATAGAAACATTTTTTATGTTTTCAACTCAAGTACAACAGACTTTGAAAAGCAAAAAGAAAAGAACTTGTCTACTGTGGAGTATGAGCTCATACAATTCTTCAATGGCAAAGGGACAGCCCTGTGCACTCCAGAGAATTACGCAACAGTGAAACAAGCTTTATAAAGTATAATACAAGTTTGTGTTCCTCTGCGCCTGTAGAAAGACTGTTCTGTTTTGCAGGATGTATTCATTCACCAGCAAGGGGACCCTTACCTGATGAACTTCTTGAGAAACTGGTTGTTTTCAAAGGGAGTAGTAATTTTTCATATGTAGCACAATTTCATTGTTGACTGGGAAAGAAAGAATCTTCAGTTACAGTGTTTATATAAAACTTCAAGATAAAAATAATTTTAATGTTAATACAATATTTTAAATTTTCGGTAATATTCTTATTTCTTTATACATTGTATCGAGTATTTCAAATACAAATGTATTTTGAGTATTTGAAATACAAATGTATTTTGGTTAATTTTTTAAAAATATTTTGTATTTGTATTTCAAATACTTGGATGTCAGTATTTTGCCCAGCCCTGTCTACTACAGGTTTCGCAAATGCTGTTTCGGCGAAATGCATTCGAGGATTCCCCATGGATTTATCTGATATTCGTCTTACAGTTAGCAGAGGAACCAACCAAGTAATCAGATCAGAACAGTGCAGTCAACGCTGTGCTAAACCTTTGAACTAAGTGAAGCTAAGCAGCTACTGAATCCTTCGTATTGTATTTATTTACATTCCATGGTATTCGTACATTGCTTCACAGCTAGAATATGGAACATGTAAAAAAAAAATCTTAATAGTACTATAAAGTCTTAATTATAGTCACAATCTAGTTGAAATACATACAGAAGAGTTTTATAATATAGTCTACTAGTACAACGGGGTAAAATTCATGTTTTGGAAATAATAAGTTAATTAAGTACCGTAGTAAAATATCGCTGCAAAGGGTATTGGGAATAAATTTGAATAAGGAAAAAAAAAAAAGTTTCCTTCCCAGGCAGGATTCGAACCACGAAAGTCTTAGTTACCAGTCTGGAGTGAACAAGGGCCTGAAATCAGCTACAAGGGTCGGTTCGGTTTTTTTTTTGCCACTACTGTACACTTTAAAAATAGGCCTACAGTTTTCTATCTGGATTTAATTATGTTTTGTAGAGAAATGTGTGTAACATTTTCATGTCCTATGTGTGAATAATAATATAAACTGACAGGAACCACAAAACATTAAGGATATTAATTTTACTTTACATTTTAAAGTAGTCGCTTGAAATCCGATTTTAATATTAGATTCAAAATTCTTATTGAAATAGGGTTTGGATATTAAATTCCAATATTTGTACACAAATTATCAATCTTTGATACTTTAATTAAAATTTCGTAAACAAAAATAAAAATGTATCATAAAAAATATTAATTTAGAATAAATTCGTGCTAAAATATTTCGCGTATACACAGAATTTCGTATTATATATTTTGCGAGTTGAATCTTACGACATTTCGACCCGAAAGGGGTTGAAACATTAAATGTTAGCTTTTTTGAGCTGAAACCCCGTATTTCGCGAATGCATGGTTTGTGAGAACTAGATGTTTCTGTAGTAATACCACAATCTACTATATACAGTCACGAAGCTTGAGTTTTGAGGGTGCTAGAAACAATAGACTGTGACGGTAGTATTTTGCATTGCCTGTAATGAGGCGATATTAGCGATCCTAGTGGTGAGCCTCGGAATGGGACTGATTCTCCGGCACGACCACAGATCCAGAAATGCATGTAGAGTGTTAGTTGGGAGGTCGGAGGGAAAAAGACCTTTGGGGATGCCGAGACGTAGGTGGGAAGATAATATTAAAATGGATTTGAGGGAGGTGGGATATGATGATAGAGACTGGATTAATCTTACTCAGGATAGGGACCAATGGCGGGCTTATGTGAGGGCGGCAATGAACCTCCGGGTTCCTTAAAAGCCAGTTAAGTAAGTGGTGAGCAACTATCTAATGTTTGCATATTTACTACGTATTGAGCTTCGCGACTGTATACACTAGTGGTATGCTTTTTTTTAAATTTTATTGGGTTATTTTACGACGCTGTATCAACATCTAGGTTATTTAGCGTCTGAATGATATGAAGGTGATAATGCCGGTGAAATGAGTCCGGGGTCCAGCACCGAAAGTTACCCAGCATTTGCTCGTATTGGGTTGAGGGAAAACCCCGAAAAAACCTCAACCAGGTAACTTTCCCCGAACCCGGGCCACCTGGTTTCGCAGCCAGACGCGCTGACCGTTACTCCACAGGGTAGTGGCACAGTCTAATAGATACAGTCACGCAACTCATACGTATAAAATATGCCAACATTTGACAGCTGCCGCGACAGTAGCCCTCTAGCGGCAGGCAAGTTAAAAGTGTGCACACGACATATGATAACACATCAGAAAATGGGTTTTGCGTAATTTATTTTATATTTTTATGCTATACAATAAGTGTATATGGTTCTTATTAATTCTACTTTAGAATCCTGGAAGAATTTCACACGCAGTTAATCTACAAGTTTCAGAAGCTGGGAATAAACGTAATTCTTTCTGCTCTTTACAACTGAATCATGGCCCTGATCACGTATCATGGTTTGAAATAATATAATTGTTCGTGCGTGGTCGGTTAATTCAATTCATTCCTAAATATATTTATGAATCATTGGAACTTTGTATTTCCTGTGAGAAGAGTAAAAATTAGTAGCTTCAAAATTGTAGGGCATATCGCGTGGTGAACTCTTCTCCCTATTTCCTGAGAAATTAACGATTTTGCATACCGCAAATTGGGGTAAACTCGGCCGCTGAGATAAACTTGAAAATAAAGAAAAGGGGAGGATTTAAACATTAATATGAAGTTCATTATTTTTCCATTTCTTAAAAACCGGTATTTCCTTTATTATTTTGAGTCACAAATAGTGCTGATGTATGGTTTAAATTTTTATGCCAAGTTTACCGCATTTTACATTACATTTCCAGTTTTCACACATAATGCCTAATTTTAACTTATCCTACCTATATAATACGTAATTTACATGCACTTACTGTTAATATGACGTAGGTGAGAACAAATAAATGAACACACAGCTTTGTTGAAAAAATTGTAACTTCAATTAACTCAGAAAATGTAGGCCTAATTTTATTTTCAGAGCAGAAGTGATGTAAGTCAAAAATGGGTAATGAGGGTTAAAGTAAACATTCTGTAAAATACAGCGCAAAGTCGCAGTTAATATTGAATTTATTTAAACTATTAATAGTCAGTGAATAGCACGAAGGATATATTAATTGCTACTTTGCGCTGTATTTTACAGAATTTTTACTGTAAACCTCATTACCTGATTTTGACTTACACCATTTCTGCACTGAACGGCTCAAATAATCACTGGGAATGTAAAATCAACACCAATAACAGTCATGCAAATTATTACAGAAAAGATTGCTTTTTATATTAAATTTAAAAAGGCTCTTTTGTTTCTTGAGAACTTAATACGTCTTCCACATGAATCTACACCAACACATCAGAAATTTATCGACACAGTCTGGATTTATTCAAGAAGTGAATATTTTGCAAAAGGATTACATACTCCATGAAATCTTGCAAAATTAACACCATGATACCTACTTGAATGCTATATAACATTCAACTTTTGAAAAATATAAAGAAAAAAACACGAATACAAAAATTATGGAATTACTTGCATTAAAAACTGTAGATACATTATCCAAAATCGGAATGGTTACACATTTACACATATGATCTCTGCAAAAAATAATACACTGTAACAGGTATTTACTTTGTTTTTATTTAGGCTAAACTGTCCTTCCTGACATACAAATAGGTAACTGATAAATAATAAATGTTTTATAGAACACAATACGCAGGCTACCTACAACGTGGATTATTGGTTATGACTGAGTTATGATTTTCTCTTGGTCTTTAGGGAATCTGAAGAACGACAAATTCGGAGATTTAAACTTGTTGTTACTGCAGTTTTCGTCATTGCACACATTGCCTTTATTCCGACGCATGATTAAAACGTTATTATAACATCTCGCATCCCTTTAAAGCACGTGCTGGCTGTATCACCCCTATGACCAGTGCCTTGCCTGCCGCTTGGGCGCTAGTGTCGCGAATGTTGGCAAAAAAAGTGTTGAAGTTGCGCGACTGTATCTATTAGACTGTGGTAGTGGTATGTGGTAATACAATATTCTTTTCCTCTGAATTTTATACATTTGTCAGAATGGATATTTTCAGAGTATTTACAATATATATGTTTTTTATTGATATCATATAATTATGAACACTTAATCTTTTGTGTTAAGATATTTCGTTAAAATTCAACATGGTTCTTCTATAATATCCAGATTAATTGACTTATTTTGATAACCTAGCGAACCTTACGTCATTATATTGTCGCAGCTGTTTATTTGGTAACATTTTAGTTTGTAATGTTGGTGCTGGGCAGCATTGATTTAAACTATGGGGAGTCAAGTTTCTGGTTCAGAGGACGACCGCGTGGCAGCGCTGCTGTTCCTGCACGGCTGACGCTTGTGCTGTCAGTTGTCCGTCCTGTGTGCTAGTAGGCGGACAAACTAGCTTGCTGATATTCGATATAAAAAGAGAGGGAAGAAAAAAATGCCCCTGGAAGAGTAGTTCACTCGATTGTATCCATTAGAATATTGTTCATCTACCATTTTGTGATACGAAATATGTAATACCTGTGTGAAGTGTTAGAAAACCATCATCAAGAGGGGTGTATTGGAAGTGTTTTGTGTTTGTGGTGTGATTTTTTTTATTGTTGGGGGTTGATTTTTTTTTTGTTGTTCTTGGGGTTTATATATTTTTTTGTGGTGTTTGATCGACGAAGGACTTTCGTGAAGCAGAAAAAACAGATACACAACGATCGAATGAAAATTGCAGAAAAAGAAACGGATAAAACGACTTCCAAAATATCATCGAAAATAGGTAAGTGCTATTAATAGCCCATTGGATACATGTGAGAATATTGCTGTGTTTGTAGAAGTGGGGAAACTTTATCCCTGAATACCTTTGACAGCACTAGAGAAACGTGTTCTCTTTATGAAGGCTATGAACAGATACTTGCCAGGCCTCCTGGATCAATGAAGGGGGCCTTGGATATTGTGCGTGAATGTAGCTGATTTTTTTTCTTTCTTTGTGTTCATGTTTGGGGCTTTGTTCTTAGGATTTATGACATGTTCCAATCGAAGCATGTTTTCTATATCTCAAAACCAGTTTCATTTATACGTGATCGAGCAATACTCCCCCCCTCCCTCCCCTTAATGATCTTGTTGGTTCCAATGTAGTTATTTGACTCCAGGATGACATCTAGTCGAAAGATGTTTACCTTAGCAACCACGTATTCGTTTTGAATTTAATTTGCCTTTTTCTATCCTTGCTGAAGTATCTGTATCAGAAGTTGCTGAATTTGGTGTGGTATACTGAGATACATTGTTACGATTAGGCCTATGTAAACCAAAAATTCAGGCATTTTGTTTGTGTAATGATTGATCCTATTTTGTCTTTCACGTGCTAGACTTCCATTCTAGCTATTACCAAATGGTTTAAACGATATCACTTCCAGGATTTGCACGAGGACCACTATTCAAGGATCTTCAAACACGCACAGAGTTAATCATTTTATCGAGCTATAGTTAAAAAAATAAATAGTCTGTAAAATTGAACAGTTTGCGCTCCGAATATTGCTTATTGTATGCCGAAAAAAAAAACGGGAATATGAAGACAGAAGTGATATGGATTGGAGGAAAGTTACCACTAGCACCACCACCATTAATAATAATAATAATAATAATAATAATAATATCAAATGAAGTACAGATTTAGCTCCCCCACGAGACTGGGTGTGTCTCTCTAATTTGTGTTCTGTTTTGTGTTACGTTGACCACACGGTCAGGGAGTCATTACATTTATGAAGAGTTGTTCGATTTCTTGCTGGGAATGAAGACTGAGCGATCCTAGGGCCGTATGCAAAGGGGGAGGTTACCGAGTTTGAACTCCCTCCCATGAATTAAAAAAAAACATAGGCCTATATTAAGATTTGAGTATTTTTTAAAGGCATAATCGTTTTCCCTTCTCTAATTTTTCAGTGTCAGAGTAACAAAATCTACATCGACATAAGGCATAGTCCTCCTACCCCTCCTTCAATATAATTCCGTGTGCTTGGTGTTGCGGCACGTTCGAATTATAACAATGCTGTCTTTGTTATTTATTTATCTATTTATGTCCATAACAGGGCAAAGCCCCAATTACAATAGACAGTACAGATAAAAAAACGGTGAATGTTACTTATGTCCCTCCCACTATAGGAGACATAGACCAGTTTTACACTAATCCTAAACATCTTGACGGGATAATAAAAACCTAAACTAACCTAACCTAAGTGCGTCGGTGTCTATTCCAAAATCGCCGGAAGTCCCTCAACGCTCCTTTAACCAATATTCGTTCAGTGGGCGGTGGATACTCTACATTGACCGAAAAAAAACACGAAAAAAGAGGTAAAACAGATACAAGTGTAATTACAAATTAAAAATTGAAAAGAGAAGAAAAAAAACAAATAAAAAAAACAACAAAAGAGACCTACCGCCTATTACCGACCTTGTAATAAAAATAATGAAGCCGATACAATATGAAATTTGACTTTTTAAAAATTGGATGGCTGTAAAAATTACGTTTTAAAGCTTTTATAAGGATATTAATAAATATACCGTAATAATAATAATAATAATAATAATAATGCACGAAATTTAAAATACCGACAATGTAAATTGTAAACAATTTTAATAATCTCCCCCTCTCGTGGCAAAATTCCGTGTACGCCACTGAGCGGGCCACAAAACCTATCCTATGCTTTGCTTTTGTGTGCTGACACGATTTTATATTTCACATGCTTGTTTTATAGACTGCCATGCTATGAAAATGCGTTAAAAGGTACAAAAATTACGTCATCCCAGTATAAGAATGAAATAGGCAGTACAGTGACCTCTTTGCTATCATAATAGGATCGCTGGGCGTGTTGCTAAACCGAACATTATGTGAGCTGTAGGTTACAAAAATGGAAATAAAGTCTTTATGCCCCATTCACAATGAACATTAAGGCTCATTCACAATGGAAAATAAACATAACATAAATGTTAACTTAAAAATGTAAACGTTACGGTAAAATCAAGAACATTCACGTTGGAAACATAAACATAACCGCAAAGATACTTTGTAACCATGGAAACATAACAACGACGCCATTTCCTCATATTCTGTCCTAAACATCAGCGCTCCACGATTGTGTACTGTTTGCAAATCACGTAAGCATAACACGAAAGTTTGGAGTTTGCAAACTTTCATGTCAACGTCTAACGGCAATGTTAATGTCAGTGTTTATGTGAATCATTGTGAACGATCCCATTTGGTAGCCTGAGCGCAAACTTCTGTGTTTATGTTACGGTTATGTTTAATTTTCATTGTGAATGGGCCTTTAGCCTCAAGATGGAAACATAAACGTAACCGCAAAGATACTTGGTAACCATAGAAACATAACAACGACGTAACGATGTAATTCTCACCTAAATCAAATTGTTGAATTCTTTGTAAGTTCATGTAAGTTTTTGCTGGTTGAGTGGAAGAGAAGGCCTTACGGCCTTAACTCTGCCAGCTAAAATAAATTATTATTATTATTATTATTATTATTCAAACTACCTGTTATTTGCTGATGATCTCAAAATCTTTCGCTCAATATATAGTTCTGCCGATTGCCAAACTCTTCAAAATGATATTAACTCCATTGAACTTTGGTCTGACATTAATGGAATGAAAATTAATGAAACAAAAACTTTTGTCATTTCGTACTCTCGAAAAACTACTTCCATAAAATTTAATTATTCTCTTAATAACGCCTGTATTATTAGGAAAAATTCTATAAATGATCTTGGTGTACTACTCGATTCTAAATTATACTTTCACGATCATGTTCAATATATTTATAATCATTCAATAAGAATGCTTGGTTTAATAAGGTCTATAACTTATTCTTTTTCTACTCCTGAGTCACTATTAATTCTATACTTTACTTTGGTTCGCTCTAAACTTGAATATGCATCTGTAGCCTGGAATTCCATTACTTCAACCGATTCGGTTAAATTGGAAAATATTCAAAGAAAATTTATTTCCTTATGTGCTTTTCGATATATACCCAATTCCACTGACTTTAACTATGAGATTACCTGTAAATATTTAAACTGTTGTAGCCTTTATGCTAGACGTCTAAATCTTGATTATCAATTTTTTTGCAAAGTTATCAAGGGTGATATTGATTGTGAGTCTATCATAAACAATATCAGCCTTCGTATTCCTACAAAAGGTTTAAGATTTCAAAAAAATTTTTATAACCGAAATTCAAAATCACTTTCTCCAGTCTGTAGATGCATAAAATATGCCAATTTGCATGGGCACAATTTAGATCCTTTTAAGGTTTAGTTTCGTTTTGATTATTAGTTTTTACTGTTTGTACTCAATTGTATTCATGTATGTTTTTGTTATTTAAGATATTATTTATTTTTGTTTTGCACCTTTGTATCTTCTGTTTGTGTATTGTGCTGAACTATAATTGGCCTCTGGCTGTTGTTCAGCACACAAATATTAATAATAAATAAATTTTTCCATATTCTGTTGTATTTCACCGTTGTATCGTTGTGTGCTATTTTAAAATCATGTAAGCATAAACAAGAGGATCTGAAGTTTGCAAACTTAAGCGTTGTTGTCTAACGGTAGTGTTAATTCATGAATCATTGTGAGTGGCCCCATTAAATAGCTTGACCGCGGTCTTCTGTGCGGATTGTGAACGAGCCTTTAGTTGGGGAACGGAATGCAACGCATGGCCTCACCGAATCCTGTGGGTCGAGGGGGTGAGAACGAAGAACTGGCATACACAACTCATTCCGTCAGAAATATTTATGCCATGCACACGTGCGGATTGGGATTAAATTTGGATCGTGGCATACAGGTAGACCCGCCAGAAATACAGCATGTTCCGTTCGGGGCAGGAATAACACCTTCACAGACGATGTGATGAAACAGTCCAGTCAACTGTACGAATTTATGAAAATGTATAGGGGAAATGTTTCGTCGACATGCCAATTTTTTCTGTTCGTTAACAGAAAACCACAATTTAAGTCACACAGAATTGGTGTGCACTCAATGTTGGTTGCTTGACGGTTGTCAGCCCACTTTGAGGTCTGTGGATATAGAGGGAAAAATTGGATCGGTGTCTGGTAGAGTTCCTGGGTAGCTCAGTTGGTAGAGCGTTGGTACGTTTAACCTAAGGTTCCGGGTTCGATGCCCGGCCCCGGAACAATTTTTCCCTCGAAATTATTCAAATCAACTTTACAGGGAGTTATACCTGAAAGCTTGATTTGCATAATACACGTCACTGTTCGTTAACAGAAAACCACAATTTAAGTCACACAGAATTATTGTGCACTCAATGTTGGTTGCTTGACGGTTGTCAACCCACTTTGAGGTCTGTGGATATAGAGGGAAAAATTGTATCGGTATCTGGTAGAGTTCCCGGGTAGCTCAGTTGGTAGAGCGTTGGTACGTTTAACCAAAGGTTCGGGTTCGATGCCCGGCCCCGGAACAATTTTTCCCTCGAAATTATTCAATTTTTATTTGTTTTTAAAATATTTATATCAAATTATATTATTATTATCATTATTATTATTATTATTATTATTATTATTATTATTATTATTATTATTATTATTATTATAAGCTTGTACTTACTATTTGGGAAAAGGAAATTGTACCAGAACAATGGAAGGAGTCCATAATCGTACCTATCTTTAAGAAGGGGGACAAGACTAACTGTAGTAACTTTCGAGGCATATCACTTTTTGACGTCGTACAAAATTTTGTCCAAAATTCTTTTGAGAAGATTAACTCCATATGTAGATGAAATTATTGGGGATCATCAGTGCAGTTTTCGGCGTAATAGATCAACTATTGATCAGGTTTTTGTATTCGACAGATATTGGAGAAAAATAGGAGTATAAGGGTACAGTACATCAGTTATTCATAGATTTCAAAAAGGCATATGACTCTGAGAAGAGAGGAGTTTTATAGGCCTATAACATTCTTATTGAATTTGGTATTCCAAAGAAACTAGTTCGATTAATTAAAATGTGTCTCAGTGAAACGTACAGCAGAGTCCGTACAGGCCAGTTTCTGTCTGATGCTTTTCCAATTCACTGCGGGCTAAAGCAAGGAGAGGCACTATCACCTTTACTTTTTAACTTTGCTGTAGAATATGTCATTAGGAAAGTCCAGGATAACAGAGAGGGTTTGGAATTGAACGGGTTACATCAGCTGCTTGTCTATGCGGATGACGTGAATATGTTAGGAGAAAATCCACAAACTATTAAGGAAAACACGGGAATTTTACTTGAATCAAGTAAAGAGATAGGTTTGGAAGTAAATACTGAAAAGAGAAAGTATATGATTATGTCTCGTGACGAGAATATTGTACGAAATGGAAATATAAAAATTGGAGATTTATCCTTTGAAGAGGTGGAAAAATTCAAATATCTTGGAGCAACAGTAACAAATATAAATGACACACAGAATAAATATGGGAAATGCCTGTTATTATTCGGTTGAGAAGCTTTTGTCATCCAGTCTGCTGTCAAAAAAGTTAGAATTTATAAAACAGTTATATTACCGGTTGTTCTGTATGGTTGTGGAACTTGGACTATCACTTAGAGAGAGGAACATAGGTTAAGGGTGTTTGAGAATAAGGTGCTTAGGAAAATATTTGGGGCTAAGCGGGATGAAGTTACAGGAGAATGGAGAAAGTTACACAACACAGAACTGCACTCATTGTATTCTTCACCTGACATAATTAGGAACATTAAATCCAGACGTTTGAGATGGGCAGGGCATGTAGCACGTATGGGCGAATCCAGAACTGCGTATAGAGTGTTAGTTGGGAGGCCGTATGGAATAAGACCTTTGGGGAGGCCGAGACATAGATGGGAGGATAATATTAAAATGGATTTGAGGGAGGTGTTTCATTGTTTATATGCAACAAAATATAATTTTTACCACGGTTAGACAAAGTAAACATTTTCAGGACCCATCACATTTTTCCCACACATCAATGAGAAAACCATTCGGACTGTGATGGTACATTTACTGAAATATATCAGAGAGTATAGTATTAAGTATCTATGCACACTCTCAGAGACGCTCTGAAGCTAAGTAGACAGTATCTTGAGATGCCCAACAAGTACAACAGTAGGCCTATTAATCTAAGGAAATTCGAATTTATTCCCAGAACCGCTTTTTTTTAAACATTATGACGTCTTAGTAACGTAAAAAGAATCGAAGTCTTAAACAGTTTTGAGCTTAATAAATAATTCAGGCATCACATAATAATTTTTAGTTGCCATGGCTACGTGCTGCCCGGAATTTGTCTACAATAAGTAAAACTCATTAAGATACTTTAGGTTTAATTGAAGGTTGGAATTAACAAATGAAAGAAAAAAGAAACAAGTATCAGCACAAACTTAAAATGAAACAAATTATTAGTGCTTGCATTACGATGAATGACTGTAAACATTTTTAGTGTTTGAAATGAAAATGTTTTCCTTCTTTGTGATAAAATAACATTTTCTTTCGTCCTAAAGAAGCGCTGGCTATCAGATTCTTCTATTATAGCACTGATCTCCAAGCGCCCAGCTTTGTTTTGTTTTCGCATGTTCACTGAACCGAGTAGTAGGGTTGGGTGCCGCCGATCTATACTCCATACATACCTACACTGTTGCGGATCGCTTGGAGGCTTAAGGTAACCAAACGCAGGACTCTGTTTATGCTTCAGTAGGTACTAATGTTCGAACATGAGAGCGGCAACCAAGACATCATAAACTTCGTCTTATTTCATATGAAAAATTAATCACAAGATCTGTGCTAAAATCCATTAGTGGTTAAAACATGAAGGATGAGAGTGGAGGACAGCGAATATTTTATAACAAGATGGAAAAAAAGACGACAGAGCGAACATCGGCTATACCACGAATTAAAATCAAGGATCACTAAAATGGGCATCATAGGATAGTAGTTAAATATAACATTTGGGTTGCATTCGAAAAATATTGATTATTCAATCATTCTTAAATAAAAAGCAAATAATTGCAAAATATCGAACTTCACCATGTTCGACAGACTTCAACCGAACATTGCGCCTGTAAAGCACGAGGCTAATAGGTACCATACTAGATAATTATTATTTATCGACAAATCAGTTTTACTAAATCGTATTATAAAAATGTCCCCCCCCCCCCAAACTTGTCTGAACCTTTCTTTTTCTATTAACGTTAGAAAATATTGAATTCAAAAATCTTTTTTGCCTTTGTTTATGATTAAGTGCTTAAATTGACGAATCAATGTCTTCAGATCATTATATTTATAATATTTATTTTAAATGTCTGAATGTATAAGAATTCCTATACCCCAATTGAGGAATGGAAGCACTGTAATGTTTCTTTTGTAACAGCCTGTACTCATGTGTTAGAAGTCTGCAGGTGTTCAGGCCGCTACTTGGAGAAATATGAATAACGTACTGCACAACAATGCAGAAAAAAGAAAAGTGATCCTGGTATAACGTGTAAACAAAGACGAGATTAAATAAAATAGAGTTTACATTTCATATGATATCTTCAAGAACATAAGCTTCATACAGTATAAAAAAGTTTCTGTTAGCACTGTTACGTAGTTCTGTTGATGCATGCGTGTGTTTCTGTACGAGAGATAAAAAGAGGGAGATTGTTTTAAGTTATGCCCTATTATAATTTGTAGTAGACCTACAGTTCAAGCCCTGTACAACTCGGTTCGAAACATCGCAGATATGGATGTAAGAAACGTACTCTTTATTAAATGATCATATTCCGATATACTGTACAGGTACCATGGCCAAGCTGTAATGGGGGAAGGAGGTAAAATATGTCCCCCATAACTCCATTATATGGGGATTCTATGGTTTTGCTTTGTCTCTCCAAAGAAACTGTTCTCTCTCCGCCTATGCAATAGAGGAGAAAATTTTTTAGACCGTGTCGCGGAAAATAAAAGTAAGTTTTCGAAATTACATTTTCAGAGAGAGACTTTTCCCTGATTAGGAACGAACACTGAAATGCAGAATTAGTATCCGAACACTGGACCTAGCGGCATTACTTCTAGAAATTCGGATTTACGAATCACAAATTTCTCGAAGCGATGTCTTGTGCACAGGACCCACGCACTTGCTTAAATGGACATTCTGAAGAAAAGTCAAATAGGCCGTGATATGTTTCTTAAACACTCTTGTCCCCCGCTGTGGACATGGATGATCTACATATGAATTCACTCCGTGAGTGATGGAGACGTATTGGGTTACGTGTTTATTCCACTGCGTCATGCAGCCTGGACCTGGCTGTATAGAAGACAATTCGAGTGTGAAATTGCGCTTGTTTGTTGTCATGGCGACGTTCTGTGTTCCTAACACTATCAGGGTTGCCAGATTGTGCGATTTATCGTAATTTAGGCTACATAAGAGGGACGATCGGCGAGTAATAAAATTGTCAAGTCTCCCTTTAGGCTACCTCAAAAATCGAAAGACGAAATTGGCTTACATGTTGTTGCATTTTACATGTTTGCAATATATTTTTCATAGGATTTCAGACCATTTTTCAAAAATCAGAAGTCGCTCTTGTTCATTGTTGACAGTATCATAACAGTCTAGTATATACAGTCACGAAGCTTGAGTTGTGAGGGTGCTAGGAACAATAGACTGTGCCGGCACTATTTCGCATTGTCTGTAATGAGGCGATATTAGCGATCCTAGTGGTGAGCAACTATCTATGGATGCATGTTTATTACGTATTGAGCTTCGTGACTGTATATATTAGACTGTGGTATCATTGCAACGTGTTTCGAATTCTCTTCATGTCTTTATTCTTATTTTAATGGGAAAACACGGAAAATATGAGAAACCACATCGCAAAGCTTGGGAGAATTGGCCTGAATTTGAAAACAAGTTAAAAGTTATAATGTGTAAAATATTGTATACTGCCCTCCCAAGCCAAAAGGGCGTATCTCAAGGATTTTCTGAAAATCAGTTTTTAACATAATTGGAGAGTTCAGATGCTAATATATCTATTTCCTAAAGGAAATGGCCGTTTCTCAATGAATTGTGCCTTTAAAATGTGATTTAATGAAAGTCTTATCTCAAAATTAATATAAATTCCTAAGCGAATTTGGCGGAAGTTCATTTTTCTAAGCAAAAAGGCCGTTTCTCAGACATAAGTTCTTTTCGCTTAGTATTTCATATTTGCCATTCTAGTCAAATTAGACGTAACTGCATTAGTAACAGATCCTTCGTGTGTTAATCCGTTCTCAGCAATGTAATCATCACTAACCGAATGCATATTTCCCATCGTCCTCAGCAGCAACGAAAACCCCTTGGATTCCCTGCTTAAAAAAAAAGAGTGCCATAATTCGCAATTTGGGTGGAATAATGAAAAACAGACTGACATTTTGGGAGAATCTTCCAGTAAATGATGACTAAATTTTTATTGTGTTCAAGTATCAAATATTTGGTATAAACTAACTTTTCAGTGTTTTGTTATTTTTAGTTAATTTATTTACCTCAGTAATTTACGTAGAAGTATTTAGTGAACTGTGAACCTTAGTAAATATAACCAAACATTTTCAACTTCAATGTTGTATCTTTGTATCATTAATATATTAACAGAATGATTGGTAAATGAAATTCTGTCTCTTCACTAATTTTCTAGGTAATATTTGTCTTAGTTTGCAGTATTTTTTTGCAATACTGCTATGCAGTATGTGTTGTAATTTAATAAAATAAAAAAAATAATTAATAAAATAAACCAGAATTAATTTCACTTACTGTTTTTTATGTACAATATGAGATACGCCTAATTTGCTAAGCATATCACTATCTTAAACAATATTAATACTTAGCAAATTAGGCGTATCTCAAATTTTACATAAAAATGTAAGCTAATTAGTCTAAAATTATATTCTAGATATTTCCATTGAATTTTATTCAGAATAGGTCTACGTTAGGCTATATTCAACTCGAAAATCGACGACTGGTACTCATCACAATCTGGGAACCCTGGTCACAGTGTTGCCAACTCGATTCTTAACAATCCCCTGTGAAGCCATACAGAAACCGCTAAATTGCTATATTTGTCAATGTAAAGTTATGGATAAATCGCAATATAGCGAACGCCAGTAGGGGAAGTTATCCCCACCCTCATGAAATATGCATTCGACACAACACTCGCCTATCACGTAGAGTGTCTGTTGAGCTAGTAGGGGGAAAGTGGAAGGAGTCATGGGCGGAGTTTCTACGTTCGCTATATTGCGATTTGCCCAAAATTATATTATTTACCGCTGTGAGTGCTAAAAATACCCCTAGATCCCTATATCAGCAATACAAATTTTCATAAATTTTACCCGCTAAACTAACGCCGAAAAACGCTAGACCTAGCGGGAAAACCGCTGAATTGGCGACACTGCCTGATCACTATTGCCGTTTGTGTCAAAATGGCCGCAATTCGACATAGACATTAAAATTCCATTACATTGTTGTGATTGAAATAGGGTATAAGTAGGTATATGAATGAATGAATGAATCAATCAATCAATCAACGACTGAGTTATTCAAATTATGAAATAAATACTGTAAGTAACTTTATGCTCGACCATGCCGAAATGTAGTAATTATACACCTGGTAGCAGACCTTATTAAAGTACACCTATTCATTATAATTCAGTTGTTCAGCCAATGAGAAAACACCATTGTAGCAATATGAAAGCGCAAGTATCGATTATTCTCGGATATGCAATCGAAAGACAATTAGCGAAAAGTCACGGAGGCTGGAAATCCAATACTGTCGCAGAAGGTTATGTTCTGTTACTATAATAATTAGCGTTAATTGTAAATAATATTCAAATAAATTCAATTTGTCATCTCGTTTTTCAATTCTAAATCAATTTCCAGGTTATATCAAGCCTAATCTTCATGTTATTCTCTAGATTACATCAAGGTCAATGACAAAATACCAATACTTTCGCGTCTGCGCACATCTCCCAATTCAGGTCAGTTCCGCTCCTTACTTACATAACCATAACATAAATACTTATGAATAATTTCAAGCTAGAAATATGGTCGAGCATAAAAAGTCGTATGAAACTTGCCTATAATGGTAATTAGGACGCTCGTATGAAAATTATGAAACTCGCTTGCGCTCGTTTCATAAACAAACATACTCGCGTCTTAGTTACTACCATTATAGGCTCGTTGCATAATGTACTATTTAATTTTGCGAAGGAATTTTTCAAAGTTACATTTGTTCGGATCAAATTTATACGCATTTAAAGGACACAAGTAAAATTCTTTCAATCATTTCTTGTCATAATACACTGCTCTCTTATATTGACTGAAAATATTGGAAATTCAGTCAATGACTTTCCCAAAACAAGCTACGAAGTGTTTTATAGATATAATTTTGATCTCGACAAGGAAGCAAAAACGAGGAAAATTGTATTAAACTTTTTTTTTAATATCTCAAAGAACAACCCCTTAAATTAATGACATTGCTTACGGTTCATTCTATATACCGTAAAATTGATTTTGGGCCTTGCCTTTTGTCTGCCAGTCTTGTCTTCCCAATAAGCCATTAGATTTTGTTGACATTCATATTCAGATCTTCGAGTCAGTTTATGTGAGAGTAATATACATGAAATGTAACAATTTCAATAAATAATTTAGGTTTTCTATTTAAAGTAAAATTAAAATCACAATGGCATTCAACTTAAGAACTTCATAGATTTTCTTCCTCATTTTGTATTAGATAAACCTACAAAAAGATTAAAAAACGGGCTCTTAAGTGTTGTCGGAAAAATTCACCATTAAAATGGGACACACTCACGGACAGGAGAACGCGAATTCGATTATGCGCAATGTTCAAAACATACAGAGGTGAGCCTGCCTGGAGAGAAATAAAAAATAGGTTGCAGCCGCCAAATTACTCTTCAAGGAACGACCACTCATATAAATTGAGGGAAAGAAGACAGAGGACGGACACTGGAAAGTTTTCTTTTCTCAATCGTACTATCAGGGACTGGAATGCCTTACCTGAAGACTTACTAAAGGCTTTACCAACAACCAAAAATGTATTTAAAAATAGGCTTAAGGACTTTACTAATAGACGGTAATTATACACAGTATTTAAAGGGTGTAAATGATATGTTGTTATTGAAGTGTTGTATCAGTGAAGAATTATGTTGTATCAGTGAAGAATTATGTTGTGTCAGTGAAGTGTGTTGTGTCAGTGAAACGTGTTCCTGTCAGTGAAGCTTTATAGTTTATAGTGGCAGTGCAAAGAATTTGAACAGTGAAATGTTTTCGAAGTGTTAGTGAAATCAGGATAGAATCAGTGAAATGTGTCGTAGTTCCAGTGCAGTGAGTGAGTTGACAGCGAAATGAGTGTAATGTTGAAAGGTACTTGTGCAGATATGAACATATACTCGTGGGTTTTAGTTCGATCTTAGTTTTAAGATACAAATTAGAATATTTCAAATGTTATTTTAAGTGATCGTTTCATTTAATTTAGTGTATTCCCTGTTGTTATTATTATTATTATTATTATTATTATTATTATTATTATTATTATTATTATTATTAGTATTAGTATTAATTATTAGTATTATTATTAATTGTATTTTTAATTAATAAGTTTATTATTGTCATTATTGAGTGTAATTAGTTACCACTGCCACCGGGTATATACCCATTGCAGTGTGAATAAATACATACATACATACAAATATGAAGGAAACCCACAAAAAAAAACCTTTTTATCATAATAGTTGTTCCTGGAGATGGAACCAAGGCCTGGCACCTGGCGTCAACCTCTTATAATATCCATGAACTGTCGACCAAGTTTAGTGAAAATCTGCTAATCCATCATAAATGAAGATAACACAAAAGAGAATCGTCAACAACTGCAGAACATTTCTGTCACAAAGAAATGACAGCCCAAACATGACACAACCGAATAAGAGTTACAATTCTCAGATGTAAGCTTTGTTTCAGACATCTAACAGTCCTTTGAACATATTTTAAACTCGTATGCTGCGAGATAAAAGAACTCGAAACAAATGAAGCGCGTTTCTATGGTAACGGCCTCTTATTAGATCGCGAGGTGGGCCTTTGTTTCGTATTGACTCTACGAAGATTGCCGCTAATTAGAATCAATGAAAGACTGAACAGGGGTGGACAAACGTGGTAGGCTTAAGATCTTCCTGGCATTTGTGGCCTTTGTAGGGCTACTTATTTGTCATTCCTGATAGTTGTGTGGTAGGCGAGAATTTGCAGATAAATTGCGTCTTTAAGGAGCATAGGTCGTGTATTTATTAATTAGCGTAGACATTTTTATTAAGTTAATTAATAATTAAAGAACAATCATTAGACTTTTTGTCAGAAAGGCTTTTAGCTGGTAATAAACGATGTGTATAGAAATTTTCGTGAAGTTCTGACAAGCAGTTTCTGAGAACAAACAAAGGAATGACTATATTTTATGCATGGTTTGGTGACATGAATTTCACGTTATCAATGGGTTATCAGGTGCATTTTATAGATTTTCCAATCAAAATTCTTGAAAATAATATCTAAGTAAAGGAACAATATATATAATTAAAGTGAAATTATGAACATTAACAAACATGTCAAAAGGTATAGTTTGATTTTATCCTGACCCATCTTGTTTCTCAAGAGATCGCATAGGCTACCACCAGCGCCAGAAATTGGTTGAAAACTAGAGATATCGGCACAGATAACAACAAAGAGGGTATTAGTAAGGTCACAGTTCTGTGAACGAAAGAATCTTTTTTAGTACCAAAAGTAAATATTTCGTTCATTGGTATATGTTATCTAACATAAAACCAGATTGTATTTGTTACCATCCATTAAGTACAATGTGTTCCGTATCATCTGGTGAGTAATAACATATTTTAATTTCCATGATTTATTCGAATTTCTAGTTTTGGTAGCCACATTTGTTTAAACGTGCACCCTGTTGTACCTTTGAATACAGAACATCTTGTACCACGGAACATGTTCCAAGGTACATAATACTATTGGTTTTTGTTTTTATTTTATTTTAAGATCATGCCACGAACTAAATCTGGAATTAAGAGGTCCCCCAATTGACCCGGATGGCTTGAAGAAAGCTGTTGAAGCAGTTATGGCTCCTCCAGGAAATAAAATCTCAATCAGAGCAGCCTTCTCTGGTTTATGATGGCAAATACATTTTAAATATGATTGTCAGTTCTTACAACTATATTCCCACCTATATTACATGTGTTCCAACTTGCAAGAGGGTATGTTCTAAGGTACATGAACCTGTTGTACTTTTGAACATATTAAATTTTATTTTTTCCATCCTTAATAGATGTGTAGAACAGCAAAATATTTACACGAAGTTGTAAAGAAATCTTCAATAATTATTTAAAGTATTTTTTAATTTTAAAAATATCATTTTCCAAAATTAAAAAAAAATAAAATGTTAAAAGTGTTTAAAGGTACAACAGTCTCCCCTACACAGACAGACAGACAGGCCATCCTTTTGGTAGAATGGAAGCAAAATATCTGTATTTCTCTTTACACTTTCAAAACGATTTTTTGGAGTATTGTCTATTCAAGCTTCGTACATTGATAAAAGCGTTTCCAAGGTAGTGTTCACTTCGTGGAGGGTTTTCAGAAAGGTCCGTCCCGTCGGTGTTTCGCATCAAGTGGTCAGGCGCTCCAGTTGTTGCTGACTGGCTATAAAAATAGATGACGAAGCTAGCAGACGATGCGGCCTCACTCTCTGAAACCTGACACTGTGTTTGTGTCCTCCATTGCACCGGTCTTAACTCTCGTGTGTTCAAATGCGGCCGAAGGCATTGACAGCTTCCATAGAAACACAAAGACTAGAGTTGCCATTTTGTGGATTTACAATACGCGGAAGATCTCAGCTAAATAAGACTGATAATCAGGGATTTCATATTTCCATGATCAGAAATGCATTGTACCGTGTAGCCTGTGCGAACAGCAGTTCCAGACCTTCGAGATATTATGTCCCACAACACGGTGTTCTTCACAAATGCCCTTTGGTGAACCGAATTGTTTTTCAGGAATTTTATAGATAGTGCCTAACGATTTTAGCAATTCTATATACATTATTTCCTTTTTCATTTGTACAAAACAAATCTGGGCTGTATGAGGGATGCACCAGCACGTAGAATACGTCGCCCAGTTTCGGGAATGAAACTATAGTTGTGTTGGTTTGAATGTTTTATTGTTACCGTTTACAAATGGACAGTATGGGCCTGTGACAAGAGGATTAACTGATGAAGGGCATGATACAAAGTTGGGAAGTGCTTTTTACAAAATCGAGGAAAAGTGTGAAAAACGAGCAGAGCGAGTTTTTTCAATTTCCGAGATTTTGAAATGCTCTTCACAAGCGTGTATTGTACAACATTTTTGCACGATAATATTTTTAAAATTGCAAATACAATATATTTTGTATTGAAAATATTATTCCAAAGCCTTCTCAAAACTGCACTGTAATGGTAACTAAGCAACAATAAGTGCACTGTAATGGGTATATTTCAGTACAGTTTTATGTTATGAAGAATGGTTTCCCTAGCAACAAGTTTCTGAGTGGGAATTCTAACTTTCAAGGTCTAACAACGATAGCTGTAAATACAACAAAAACACGATATTGCAGAAAATATTTTTTCTCCATATGAAACGACATTTCGAAATTAGTCCCAGCTCACAATAAATTTTTCACTATGGTTCACTCAAAGTGTATCTGTCGTATGTGTATGTTATCACTGTAATATTGCAGAACTCGCGATTACAAATCAAACCAATAGTCGCACAGGTGTGTAGCTGCTCTCGATGCCGAGATATTACTGAGAGAGAGTGCGCGATACAGCTAATTTTATACGCAATTCCGGCACCCTCGTGTCCATAGGGAGGGGAGGTGGCATCATTGCATGTGCTCACAAGTTACAGTGCTCACATGGATTTAATAACAAACTAAATATTTATTTAAAGCCACCTTATGGTCAATAGAAGATTCTGACAACAAAGAAAACGCATCCAGATAGCCTACTTTTGTTTCACGATATATTTTTCATCCAAAAAGTAAAAGCCGGTCTCATTTTTCTCCTATTTACAGAGTTTTGAATACTTAAATTGCACTTTTTAAACATATACAGGGTGTTTCCGAGGTGGTGTTACAAACTTTCAGAGATGATGGCGAAGGGCACATGTATCAATTTGAGATAAGGAACCCTGGTCCGGAAATGACCGAGTCGAAAGTTATAGGCAAAAATAGTTGTGTGGAAATGGAATTGTAATTTGGCACCACGTGCCCTCCTTCCCTTAACCTTTGGAACAGTCGTGGAAAAATGATATGGGCCGGACGTCTCCTACGTGGGTACTTGTCCCGATACAATCTGTGAGCTTGTCTACTGTTCCCATTGGCTCATCCGTATTCGAAAATCAGGTCTGCTTATTCCGCTCTCGTGTACTCCTCCATTTCACTAGGACTGATCGACTGGACACTGCAACTTGTACACATACACTGCTGTCTCCAGACGTGCATATCAGGACCGACCATGTCCGTTACACATTACGCTATCTGCATTGCTTTAGTGTAGTTTCCTGTCCCCACCCCTCAGACAGCGCACTGAATGGAATACTGTAAGTAGACAACGTATACAACGTCAGATGAATACAGTGTGTGTAAGATGTAGAGATAAATGCACATAAATAAGGTGTACAGAGGAATAAAATTATTTCATTTTCACACAACTATTTTTGCTTGTAACTTTCGACTCAGTCATTTCCAGATAGGGTTCCTTATCTCAAATTGATACATGTGCCCTTCGCCATCATCCCTGAAAGTTTGTAACACCACCTCGGAAACACCCTGTATATTTTATCAAAGTGAAAATGAGTTTAAAAGTAAATATAAGTTATTGAAAGTATTGAAATTTGAATATTTACAATTAAAATGAGTTAATATTGAAATAAAAAAATATATATTTCAGCTCTGATGTTTCAACTTCTGTTCATTTAGAAATGTTTGTAGGTTGTTTTTATCTCCGTGTATTACGATCTCTAATGCCAGATTACAGAAATTAATTATGAATAGGCCTACTTGTTTTACACATGGACACAGCCTATGTATGTACACATATACAGGGTGTATCAAAAATACGTGTACAAACTTCAGGCATGGGTTCCTTACACCAAAAGAAGGAAAAAGTTCATATGAACATATGTCCCATAATCCTTTGTTTCCCCGTTAGGAACTGTTCAACACATTGGTACACATAATGTGCCAACACACAAAACTCATAACCAATGCTCGAAATGTCCTCCTCTTGCTTCTAGACATGCATGCACTCGTCGAATCATGGACTGTCGCACCCTTTTAAATACTCCGGGATGATGTTGAATGGTTTCGCAGGCTTCCGTGACACATCGATGAAGAGTTTCTTGATCCAGGATGTCTGCTCCATAAACCAATTGTTTAAGGTGCCCCCAAAGATAAAAATCCAAAGGATGAGGTCGGGATAACGTGCTGGCCATTGAACTGGTCCTCCTCTGCCTATCCATCTGTCATGGTAGACACCAGTCAGTGTATCTCGAACAAGGCGACTAAAATGTGCTGGAGCCCCATCATGCATGAACCACATGTTTTGTCTTATGTTCAGAGGCACATCTTCGTGCAGTAATTCTGGAAGAGTGTTTTGGATAAAGTCCCTGTAGATAGCACCTGTAAGACGTGCTGATAGAACGTATGGACCTACCAGACAGTCACCTACAATTCCAGCCCACACATTAATCCTAAATTGTTGCTGATGTCTAGCCTGAAATACAGCACGAGGATTACGATCTGCCCATACGTGTTCATTGTGGAAATTGGTAATTCCATCTCTCCCAAACGTTGCCTCGTCTGTAAACAAAACTGATGAGACAAACAATGGATTGGCTATTTGTGCTACAAACCATCGGCAAAAGTTCTCCCGTGGTGGATAATCGGCAGGCGAAAGGCCCTGCCCACGTTGCAAATGATACGGATACAAGAGCTGCTCGTGAAGTACCCTCCATGCTGTACTGTGTGATGTACCAGTTTGCCACAGCCAATTGTCTTGTACTGATACCTGGATCGTCTTCGACACAGTGTAAAATGTCTTCTTCGAGGTTCGGCGTACGAACAACTCTTGGTCTTCCTCGATCACCAGTCTGTGGTGCAACAGTTCCTGTCTCAGCAACGCAACGATACACAGCAACAAAGGTTTGATGATTCGGTTGTCTTCGGTCTGGAAACGCCATCTGATACAGCCGTACAGCCTCGCGTCCATTACCATTCGCGCGACCATACATAAAAATGATGTCAGCCTGCTCACGAAATGAATATCGTCCTGCCATGGTTGAACGAAATACGTTAACTCACTCCACGTTCACAATTGCAACGTTGAAGACAGACAAATGACACATGTAAACAAGTCTCCATGGCAACACTTCGCCATCTGCAATCCATTTCTGATACAACCAGTCACAGCCTTCTATGAATGAGTGCATAAAGAAATGAAGTTTTGAGGTTGGACCTCGAAGGCCGCTGGACGCAAACTTTTAGTAATAAATGAATAACGGGGAAACAAAGGATTATGGGACATATGTTCATTTGAACTTTTTTCCTTCTTTTGGTGTAAGGAACCCATGCCTGAAGTTTGTACACGTATTTTTGATACACCCTGTATAAATAAATGGTGGAAATTAAAATAATACAATAAATCATAATAAAAACAAACTTATTTACACTGACTACTTGCTTCATGAGTCTCTACACGAGTGACTGTAAAAATTTTAAATGTTTGCAAATGAAAAAAATTTCTCCTTTCTGATACAATACATTTTTTCTTTCCTAATGAAGTGCTGGCTACCAAATCCTTCTACAGGGACATCACTTTATTTTTACTAACATTTTTAACATTAACCTGGCTATACTCGGAAACATTGTTACCCCCCTTCCATTACAGGAGTTTGGAGTTGCTAGTGCAATATGTAAAAAAATCATTTTACTAGCTATAGGAGGAGAGAAAAGTAGTGTATCCATTTATGTTACAGGGAAATATAGTATTACGATTTTCAGTTCGGTCATTACTTTACAGTATTTTATCAAAAAACAGTAGAATAGTAACAATTTTTTTCACAAACTCAAGTCTTCAGGCGATTATGTACATTATGTAATGTCTACTTTATTCAGCATATTACTAACCTAATTTATTCCTGATAATTTTGTGAGCACTTCCGTAAGAAACCCCAATTTCTACAGTTAACTTCTTGACCGACTTATTACGACCTCGCTGCATCCTTTCTCTACCATATTCTACAGCACCTTCTGTCACCTTTGTTGGCTATCTTACACTTTTCTTCCTTTCTGTACACTCTGTTGCTCTAAATGTATCTACCAGATTAATGACATTTCTACGAAAATATCCCGTAATGATATAATCAGGCAATTGTGAAAAAAAATTTTGTTCACATTCGGTTATATTGTAATTCCACTTTCCATCATCGTCCTTCATACCTACAAACAGTAAAACAAAACTCTTGTTTAAATAATGCTGTTAAGTACCGTACCATATTATAGCGTACCGTACTTTCGGTAACTCTAATCTTCACTTGTGCTCAGTCCACACAGATAAATTCAGTTATGCTACACACCATACCTGTGTGAAAATAAACTTCAATAATATAAGCTCTTTCTTCTATAGAAAACGCAACATATTTCTGAAACACACTGTACTCTGTACTGTTTACTTCACTGCTAGCAACAGCGGCCGTAAGTTTGTGTGACTGACGTTAGCAAGGACATTAGTGAAAGGGGTGGGAGTCAAGTACATTCAGAAACGCAGGTACAATCAAAATTGAAGTAAAAATAAAATGATGTCCCTGTATTAAAGCACTGTTTCAAGCGCCTAGCTTTGTTTTGTTTTGGCATGTTCACTGAACAGCAGACCTGAAGTGTGTACGCCGCTCTATACTCCATAAATACCTATATTGTTGCGGATTGCTCGGACCCTATAGGTAACTAAACCCAGGACTCTAGCCATTAGTCATATATAAGGCGAACAGTGCCCTAATGAGAGTCCAGGGTTCTCATTCCCTTGTCTCATAACGTAACCATGATGCCAGAGCAAGGGTACGATCTCTTCGGGCAAAACTGGGAGTATCTGCGACATTGAGAATCAATAATCGTGGGTGGGTGGGTATCCGTTCCTTGACCCGCCACTGCCACCTCCTCGGCAATGACGATATTTATACCCTTTTCGACGAATCCCAGTTGCCAGAAATTAAGGAGCGCTTGGCTAGTGGCTATTTTCCACCTGTTGGAGAGCACACTTTCCTGTCTGCGTATTTCGAGAGTAGTTTTCGTGTTAAAGCGCCACAAGAAAGTATCTTAACATTCAAAAGTCTCCCAAGTCATTGAAGTATTAGATCCCTTCAACAGCTGATGGGATGGCCTATAGAATAGACGTCGTTTCGAATGTTCGATTTACTTTCGTCAGAAAGCTGTTCACTCGTTGAAGTAGTTGAATCTACTTGACTAAGTCACTGCAAGAAGGAAGATCCAACTTTTGGAACATCGTGTTTAATACTGCTGATTCTGTTGGCTATTGGTTCATGTCACGTGTCATAGTTCGGGTGAAACCACGATTTTTGCTTACTTTTTGCACGTAAATTAAAGGTTCCTGATAAGACTCTTCAGACAATTCCATCAACCATTTTAAAATCTTCACTGAACATCATCAATCACCATCTCTATTCATCTTTATAATATTCAATGTATATTATTTATTTTTAATAAATTTTTATCGTTTTGATAGCTACCACATCTTGTCGCAGAATATTCTTTTTAAAATCTCATGTATTTTTAACATTAATTTACATTTTCTTTTTTGCAAATCTAGTCTTTCAGGTGAAGCTCCCTGTAAAGCAGATTTGAATAATTTCAAGGGAAAAATTGTTCCGGGGCCGGGTATCGATCCCGGGACCTCTGGTTGAACGTACCAGCGCTCTACCACTGAGCTACCCGGGAACTCCACCCGACACCGTCTCAACTTTTCCCTTTATATCCACACAACTCGCGTGGGCTGACGAAACGCCAGAGACCCACATCGAGTGCACACAATCTCTGTGTGACTTGAAATTGTGGTTTTCTGTTAACGTACACAGTAACGTATATATTATGCAAATCTAGTCTTTCAGGTGAAGCTCCCTGTAAAGCAGATTCGAATAATTTCAAGGGAAAAATTGTTCCGGGGCCGGGTATCGATCCCGGGACCTCTGGTTGAACGTACCAGCGCTCTACCACTGAGCTGATACCCGGCCCCGGAACAATTTTTCCCTTGAAATTATTCATTTTCTTTTTTGTTCATTTGAATTGAGTAGGATGCCGATATTTTAAATCCAAGATTTGGACGGCTATCATTTCGATGATATTCTCTCTATTGTCGCTATTGTTGACAGGCCTTGTAAGTTGGCTTTACAATACGCGGGCTAGTTGCTATAGAAACAGATTGTTGTTACAACTCAAAATAGTACCAATAAATTATAGCTTCTAATATAAAAAGGAGCATCTTCTACGGACGTCTGGAAAAAAAAGAACTAAGGAAGAGACTAGTGAAGTGCTTTGTGTGGAGTGTGGCAGTGTATGGTGGCAGAAACATGGACATTACGACGAAGTGAAGAGAAACGAATAGAAGCATTTGAAATGTGGATATGGAGAAGAATGGAGCGTGTGAAATGGACAGACAGAATAAGAAATGAAGCTGTGTTGGAAAGGGTGGATGAAGAAAGAATGATGCTGAAACTGATCAGGAAGAGGAAAAGGAATCGGCTGGGTCACTGGCTGAGAAGAAACTGTCTACTGAAGGATGCACTGGAAGGAATGGTGAACGGGAGAAGAGTTCGGGGCAGAAGAAGATATCAGATGATAGACGACATTAAGATATATGGATCATATGAGGAGACTAACAAGGGAAGGGTTTCGGCTCGAACAGGAATTTTTGGTTAAAAAATTTGTACAGACGCTTATCTCACAATGGTGATGAAGACCGTAAAAGCATTCATTTGTGTAACTCTCCGTTTGGTTGGTATTGGTCAATACACTTCTTTAAAAATGTACAGGAGGATTCTCTATAAAATGCCTGAAACAGCATGGAGCAGAGCAATAAGCACAACACGCAGAAGCAACACCTGAACAATCTTCTGAACCACACTCCAGTGCTGAACAATCAAATGCCACCTGAATTACATTTTTGAAGTCCAAGACTTGTTCACCAGCTGACTGCCAGGAATACTGAAGCATAGGGCGGTACACTGGAGCAGACAACTGGTTATGAATAACAGAGTGCATTTTCCAAGTTAAGTTCTGGATTCTCAGCAAGAGTCCTTATGCAATCTGTTATCCTCCGAGCATATATTTTGTATTGTCTAAGGAAATAGATATCCAGAGGCTGGATATATTTAGTTTTTTTTAGGTGGAATGATCATACATTCCATGTCCTAGCCTTGGAATGATTCATTTATTAACGTTGTGTCCTTGTGGACATTCAGTGACTCTCACAACAGTATATACTTTTGATTAGCTGCAATATTTTCAGACAGAACGTTAGAGAAAAATGTTCTTAAATGAGCTTTAGACATTTTACCACTCGCACTAGTTTCTATACTATTTCCAACTAAAGATTGAAGTAGACGTAAACAAAACCGAAATGTATTACTCCGCAATCGCAAGCTAGCTACCAAAGCAGCCACCAGGGCGCATTATTTTCAGCAAGTGAGCACGCATGGCAGCCACCGTCTGATATATTGCAGACATTTCAACACATTCATTGAACTAACCCGGAAAATGCTCACAGAGGGTTAATATTTATTATTTCTCTACTGGGAACAGTGGATTTTCTTTTTCTGTAGATTCGTGATTAAATGTTATTCTTTGAAGAGTGGAGAATTTCTTTAATTCTACAGAAATTTATTTGAGGTTGGCAACACTGAATCTCGCACTGTGTTATACCAGCTGTGCTGATGTGCTCTGTGAAGCTGCAAGTCACCTTGGGAGGGATTTAATGCCTATTACGCATGCGCGTTGCCATAATACACGTTACAATGATTTAACTCGCAATGTCTGAAACTACTAAATAAACATGTTGTTTAAATCGTAAGAAAGTGTTCTTATAAGCATGTTTAATTCACTCGTATTCCATGTATATTATACATTTTACTATTTTAGACGGAACTATTTCAATATGAGGAAGAAGATGACAAGCATGAGTTTGGAGGCGTTGTGCGTCCAATAGCCAATCAGGAAGCATTATGCCACGTGCATTTATTTACATTTGCATCAATCTTTATCTGGAAAGAGAGTAGGCTAGGCTAGGCTTACGGGTAAGGTGTCCCATCCCCTCAATTTGTGCAGTGCTCTCCCCACCCCTCAACTTGTACAGTGCTCTAACAGACAAACCACACATTACACAAACGAATGATTTTGGGAGCTTTACAGAGATGTAAAGATGGGCCTGTATACAAATTTTGGGTACGAAATTCCTGTTCGAGCCGAAACCCTTCCCTTGTGACAGGAAGGCAGAAAATAGGAAAGACTGGAGAATGCTGGGTTTGCAGTGAAAGTTCTGCCTTTTGCTATGAAGTAATAAATTCATCCGTGACCAAGACGAGATTCGAACCAACGAACCTTCTGACAGCACCGCCTAAGGGGAGGATAGCCCAGCGGAACATGACAAAACTGTTCAAAAATCGATGACGTGATTTGGACAGAATCGGCGGCATATTGCCTATGCACAGGGGTTGCTTTCTGAGAAGCCGCCAGTCTTCGCAGTATAGCAGTCATTTGTCTGGCGGGGGGTTCCCCTCTGCCGCGTGTCTGTTCACGGAAGCGATTTAAGAAATCATTAGTTCGAGCGAAATGGTGCTCCACAAAGCGGATTCGTAAATTGATAAAAATTGCTGAATAATGAAGGACGTGTGGGGTGGGGGGCGACGGAGTCCTGGGAAAATCTACAACAGTTTTCGTCCAGTAGAAATTTCCTTGGACTAGGCGAGATTCGAAATTGGTCTCCATTGTGGACGTTCTAGCGATGCGGATCTTCTTTATTCATTCATTCATTCATTCATTCATTCATAGTGTTCTGCCCAAGGGCAGGTCTTTCACTGCAAACCCAGCATTCTCCAGTCTTTTCTATTTTCTGCCTTCCTCTTAGTATATCTTAATGTCGTCTATCATCTGATATCTTCTTCTGTGGAGTAACGGTTAGCATGCCTGACCATGAAACGAACGGGCCCGGGTTCAAATCCTGTTTGGGAGAAGTCACCTGGCTGAGGTTTTTTCCAAGGTTTTCTGTCAACCCATTAAGAGCAAGTGCTGGGTAACTTTAGGCTCTGAACTCTGGACTCATTTCGCCGACATTATCAGCTTTATCTCATTCAGACGCTAGATAACCATAGCAGTTGATAAAGCGTTGTGAAATAACCAATTAAAAAGGACGAGGGTCATAAACTCGAAGTTCGGTGACCAATGCGACCATCCAGTTGCATTGAAAAGAAAATGGATGCCAATAAGCATACTGAATTTGTTATTGCACTCAATGTACTATTTTAAACTACTTATTTCTTATTTATTTACCCAGTTTATTAATGTTATTTTATCCCATATTCGTGAAGAAGTAGTTTAAAGAAAGGAATAGCACCCGTGCTGTTTATTCACTTTGGAAATCTACAACAGCACTTGTGTAACGTTTGTTTCTGGAATAGCGCCACTAAAACGTGTATTCCTGCTTAATAAATCATAAGTACCGACTTAGCTCTTCACTTGTCTCGGAGCGGTGATAGAAAACAAATGCAAGTTGCTTGTAAACTATCTCGTGCTGAAATGTGAGGAAGCTGGTAAGCCACGTTTCCATGGTAATAGCAACATTGAAAATATAATACATTATAAATGGCGTGTGAAAACGTTTCCATGGCGATTTGAACTGCTTCCTCGGGTTAACGTCGGTCGTTTAGGAAGATATAAATAATACGTATTTCACAGTACTGACGTCAGACCCCGATGCACTTCCTAAATAATTCAGGGTTCAGGGGAATTCTTTGTTGCCCTATGTTAGTTATCAGTATGAGACATAAAATATGTTCAATAAAATGTCTGAACTCATGACTGCCATGAATTATGAAGTACTGTAGCTGATTATCTTGGATTATTGACCACAGTTCATGTCACAACCCAAGGGCGATGCAGTGTACGATACTATTGTTTGCTGTGTCGTCAACCGTATTTTGGTCGCCCCTAGATCACTTCAAGATGTTTTCTCTGATATACAGGGTGTAACAATAACTATTCCTAATTTTCTGATGTTATAGAGGGCATTTTTCTTAATAAATTAATGTCTGGAAATGATTCGTTTTCAAGTGATAGTGATATGAAGGAAAAATAGAAAGAATTTCAACTTGGAAAGTTACTTTATTTACTGCCTATGGTTACACAGTAACTTTTTTTAAATCTAATACCAGATATTAAGAAAATGGTATTGCCAAACTATAGAAACTGTTGAAAATTCCGACCGGCATTGTTGACACACAAAGTATAACGCCATATGATTGAACGATGAATCTTTCGAAATGTTTGTGGTCGGTTACAAAGATCGTCAAAAGCAAGAATAATTCTAGCAACTAATTTTTCATCTGTATCGATGGGTGTTTCATAAAAAATTGATTTAATATCACCCAAATACAAAAATCATATCTGGGGAACGTGGCGGCCAAGCAACTGGACCTCCTCTCCCTATCCAACGATTCGGAAAATGTACATTTAAATAATTTCGACAATTTAAGCTGAAATGTGCTGGTGCACTGTCGTGTTGAAAGATCATGTTTTTCTGAATATTAACCAGGGCATCTTCAAGTAGCTCCGGAAGCATTTCAGCTAGAAAAATATCGTAAAAATGTTCATTCAATGGCGCAGACATAAGGTATGGCCCCACTAGATAGTTATCAACAAATCCAACTGAAATATTTACAGAAACTTCCTTTGATTGCGGAGGTTCTTCACAGCTTTAGGATTCGTGTCATTCACAGACGATATTTTGTGACATACAACAGCAAACTAACTTCAGTTATTATTTCCATGGTAACAAGAACAGCTGAAACAAATGCAGTCATGATGTGAGTGAGGTCTGTTTTTTGTACAAATCATTTCCGGACACTGCTTTATTTTCATGTCCTCTCTCACATCAGGAAATTTGTCATAGTTATTCTGTTACACCCTGTATACAGAGTGATCGAACCTTCGCTATAGTGTCACGTGGCGGCGCTGTCGGGTAACGCGGTCGTGATGGCAGGCGCTGTTACAACCAAGGCAGATGGCAGTAGTGTATTTTTGTTATTATCACTTGATTGTAGGATGAAAACACAGCTTTAATCAATAAGGATGATTGAGGTTTTTTCCGGGGTTTTCCCTCAACCCAATATGAGCAAATGCTGGGTACCTTTCGGTGCTGGACCCCGGACTCATTTCACCGGCATTATCACCTTCATCTCAATCAGACGCTAAATAACCTAGATGTTGATACAGCGTTTAAAGTAACGCAATAATAATAAAAATAATAATAATAATAATAAAAATAATAATAATAATGTAGAAGAATGGAACGTGTGAAGTGGACAGACAGAATAAGAAATGAATTGTTTTGGAAAGAGTGGGTGAAGAAAGAATGATGCTGAAACTGATCAGGAATATTTATTTATTTATTTATTTATTTTAGTGGGTTATTTTACGACACTTGATCAACATCTTAGGTTATTTAGCGTCTGAATGAGATGAAGGTGAAAATACCGGTGAAATGAGTCCGGGGTCCAGCACCGAAAGTTACCCAGCATTTGCTGATATTGGGTTGAGGGAAAACCCCTGAAAAAACCTCAACCAGGTAACTTATCCCGACCGGGAATCGAACCCGGGCCACCTGGTTTCGCGGCCAGACGCGCTAACCGGATTAGGAAGAGGAAAAGGAATTGACTGGGTCACTGGCTGAGAAGAAACTGCCTACTGAAGGATGCACTGGAAGGAATGGTGAACGGGAGAAGAGTTCGGGGCAGAAGAAGATATCAGATGATAGACGACATTAAGATATATGGATCATATGAGGCGACTAAGAGGAAGGCAGAAAATAGGAAAGACTGGAGAATGCTGGGTTTGCAGTAAAAGACCTGTCCTTGGGCAGAACATTATGAATGATATGATTGTATAGATCATAAAAATAGTCAAATGAACTGAGCGTGTTTTGGGATTAAAGTCTTCAATTGTTTATTTTAAAATTTTAAAACCTAATAAAATTTATTATGGATCAGACGTTTTAAAGAAAGTGCTTTTAGGAATAAAATATCAAAGAGATTTTAGCTTCATCTTAAAAATGGCGGAGATATGTCCATTTTAATGTATCTCAGTATCCTGGTACTTTTTATTTATTTTTTTTTTTTCAAAATTTGGATTCCCAATATATTTTTTTTTAAATAATGTCGATTTTAAGTTGTTGCAGAATGATATTCTACGTATATTAGTGGCTAGTACAGCAAATGCTGCAAACTAAGTTCATTAGACGTTGAAATAAACATTTTTCAGATTTATTTTCAGTGAAGAATACCAGACATTCTGAAAGTTATTTGCTTCCATAATAATGAAAGATACTCTCTCTCTCGAGCCAATACTGAAGAGAATCACGCATATAAATATCTACACCACACCACCATTAAGTATATGAAAAAGATCCAACCCCACTTGATTAATAACTATAAAAATATTTGATTTTTAATATTATTATCTTACGTAAGTTTTATAGTTTTCAGTAACATATACTATATAGCCGCCACTCAGTAAAATATAGAAATCAAAATCTAATTTAAGATATTCTCTACATCTACTTATATAACCCCAAAACGTTTCACTTTCATATCATCAATATAGCATTAATATGTTGCCCATTGTGCAACTCAAACCAAGAAATAGATTCGGAACACCTCAAAATCTGTGCTTCAGTGGCTGACATGATAATATCTTTGAAAAATATTGGAGTGCAAGAGGTCAAATGACTTTATTGTCAAACGCCTGGCATTAGAAAACAACAACAACATATAGCATTAATATGTATAATTAATGAAAAATAGTGACATCACGACATTAACTACAATAATATTTCATTTCTAATGGTAATAATGTCATCAAACTACCTCATGTTTTGTAGTTTTTAATATCCAATACACAGCTGTAGCCTACCCAGAAAATTACACACCACAGAATCGAACCTGTAAATTATTTTTAGTAAGCTAAGTTTTTAATAACCAATTTAATTTGAGCTCTAAATATGTCAGCATTCTTGCAGATCATGGCCTTCGTGTAATATTGTTTACTGTAGTCTGTGTTTTGTTTCATTCTGAAATGCAACACGTCCGACTTGATGCTCGCTTCGCTTCTCCTGAATGCAGTTAGCTAGTTCTCAAAACTGACGACAGATGGATTTTAGAAAATAGGAAAATTATGTAGGAAAATTGACATTTCACTGAAAACTACTATTTTTCCGAAAAACTTTGGGTTCCAAGCTTCAAAATGAGGGGCCATTTATTAAAATCCGTTCAGCCGTTTTCCCGCAATTTCCATTACCAGTTCAAATTATATATATATATATATATATATATATATATATATATATATATACAGGGACATCAGTTTATTTTTACCAACATTTTTAACATTAACCTGGCTATACTCGGAAACACTGTTACCCCCTTCCATTACAGGAGTTTGATGTTACTAGTGCAATATGTAAACAAATCAATTTACTAGGTATAGGAGGAGAGAAAAGTAGTGTGTCCATTTGTGTTGTAGGGAAATACGATATTACGATTTTCAGTTTGATCATCACTTTTACGGAATTTATCAAAATATAGTAGAGTAGTAGCTTTTTTTTTTTTTTTCAAAAACTCAACTTTTCAGGCGGCTATGTTCGTTATGTAATGTCTACTTTATTTAGCATATTAATTATTGATGTTAGCATACAATATAGAGAGTGCATTTAAATTGGGGGGTCATTAGTAAAGGGCTGTAAGTGCACTTAAGTTACTTTTGAGAAAATGGGGTTTAAATATTTAAGCTTTCGTAAAATCGGTGAAATTTTTATTTAAATTTTAATGTGTGATGCGATTAAAATATCCCTTTGCCACTAAAATTTTAGATACTTTAGCTTACACTGGATGCACTTAACTCATGTTATTACAAATGTCACTGGCATTCCTTTGCTTCTAGCCACCTCAATTCAAAATAAGCTAATCCGAATTTTTAAACAAGTTGCTGAAAATGGTTGCCGTTCATTACAATGCAGGCTTCAATTCAGTACGCATATTATTAAAAACATTTTGAAGCATATTCTCTGAAACTGAATTTATCGTTTCTTGAATATAATTTTTTAGTACGATATTATTAATATAGGTTCTTTCTTTTATAGAAAAACGCAACCATATTTATGAAACACACTATACACTGCAGTGTTTACTTCACTGCTTGAAGACTTCGAACGCAACAGCGGCCGTAAGTTTGTGTGTCTGACGGGAGCAAGGACATTAGTGAAGGGGTGGGAGTGAAGTACATTCAGAAATGCAGATACAATAAAAATGCAAGTAAAAATAAAATGATGTCCCTGTAGTAAGGTATTTGTTATAACGAGTGCAAATTGTATATACATTAATTAGACAAAACAATTTAAATTACACCATCCTCTGCCTTTAAGGAGTCACCTGTACAGCCCATGGACACCGCAACACTTTTTTACTGACTGCATGTAAGAAGTCACGCGTTCCCCGCACTCTGTTGTCTATAGAATGCGAAAGGCTTTCCGCTGGCAGATGCCGATGTTTCCTTCAAAAGCGAGACCTGGCTCCCGCCGATGACTGTAACAGCTGCTATTGTGACGTAACAGGTAATCAAGGATCCACGCAACGCAGGACGTGTTATCGACCTGCAGGCCAACAGCCTGAGCCTGGGGAATCGATTGCAAGTGCAACATGTGTAATGTATGTATGTATGTATGTACGTATGTATGTATGTACTGTATGTATGTATGTATGTATGTATGTATGTATGTACTGTATGTACGTATGTATGTATGTATGTATGTATGTATGTATGTATGTATGTACTGTATGCATGTGCGTATGTATGTATGTGCGTATGTATGTATGTGCGTATGTATGTATGTATGTATGTATGTATGTATGTATGTATGTATGTACGTATGTACGTATGTATGTATGTACTGTATGTATGTACTGTATGTACGTATGTACTGTATGTATGTATGTACTGTATGTATGTACGTATGTATGTACGTATGTACTGTATGTATGTACGTATGTATGTATGTACTGTATGTATGTATGTACGTATGTATGTATGTACGTATGTATGTATGTACGTATGTATGTATGTACGTACTGTATGTATGTATGTATGTACGTATGTATGTATGTACGTATGTATGTATGTACTGTATGTATGTACTGTATGTATGTATGTACTGTGTGTATGTATGTATGTATGTATGTATGTACTGTATGTATGTATGTATGTATGTATGTATGTACTGTATGTATGTATGTATCTATCTATGTATGTATGTACTGTTCCATATGAAATCGATCAGTAAAAAACTTCGCATTTTTTATACCCTAATTTTTTCCCTCTTTATACAATGTGCTGAGGGGAGTGCATTTTCAAAAATATACTATCGAAAGTCAAACGGTTTTCGTATTGTTGAGCGACAAATTTAGCGTATTTTATAAAAACAAGCCTCTTTCAGCGCTCAGAACTCTGGAACCATTTACTGCAGAACATTGAACGGGAGCTCATTTTGAAGCTGACATTTGGTAGGTTATGTTAAGAAGTAAACCTTATTTTTATTGTATACAGAGAGACAGATAATCTGATTTTACTTGCTTTTAGGCTTTTTGCCCATTTGTAAAAACGTAAAAAATATCGAGAAAAAAACCTTGCATTATTAAGAGGGATTCGGCATTGTTTGCTTAGTGGCTCGGCAATAAGTTTCGAGGGTATTGAATAAATTATTTTCACACGCCTAGACTTGAACGGCGCAGTACCGCACGCACTGGCCGAGAGCTGAAGATAAGCGAGCGTTAGGCGTTATTTTACTCCACTGTTTATGAAAACTTGTGATAAAGCTAGCCCAGCTATGCGCTACTAGACGAAACATCACGTGTTTGTCTCCTGGCCTTGCTTGTCTCGGCTAGCTCCCGCCTCACAGTCAGCTGGTTAGTTCACGCGCGTACTATTTATTTTCTTTATTTGATATTTTCAATACTTATTTATCAACAAACCATCAGTAAAAAATACGTGTTTATTTCTACTTTCAATGCGGAATCTAACTATATACTATTTTAAAAATATTTTTTCGTGGTCAAAGGCGTCTTAATGAAGAAAAATCTAAATTTCTCCATTTCCATAAAAAGTAAGAAAATCTGTTTACATGTCAATATAAACTTTAATTTCTCAGCATCAAAATAAACCATGATTCTGATCATTGGGTGAAAGGGTTTCGGAGCTACAACAGTTTGAAGTTGCTAATTTTATGAAAATACGATAAATTTAAATATTTTTAATTTAAACACTATGAAGTTCTGATGCCTCAAACTTTGCACAAAGCATTGTATCATAGTTGTCTACGGACAGAAAAAGTTTCATTGTATTTAATAATTTCAAGGTCAATTTTCTCTGTATTTCGGTCGATTTCAGATGGAATAGCCCGTATGTATGTATGTATGTATGTATGTATGTATGTATGTATGTATGTATGTATGTATGTTCTCAGAAGAAAATCCTCTCCCCCTCCCCCCACAGAATTTTCTTGCTATCGAATCCCGGTCGTGGTCGTTTCCTCAATAAAACTGCGGGGAACTGACATTCGGCGCAGGGAGTCTGGTTCTCAAAGGGCAGCGAAGAAGGCCCCCTCTTTCTTTCTGCTTAATGACCGCAGATTTCTCACAGGGGTCGATCCTGGCTTCTTGTTCGGGCCCAGCGAGCGGAACCGTGCAGACACGTTTGAAGAAGCACCTGTCGTTGTGGAAGCGACTTTTAAGCTTATGGAAAACTAAAACTGACATAAGCAAATCGCTGTTAAGTTCATTTAATGTGCATTATTAATTACAATTGAAGCTTAGAGTCAGTCTTGTTATGTGGCGTTAACACAATCTATGTTAACTATATGTGGTTGCTAGGATACGAAATCGTGATAATACTAAAACTGACATAAGCAAATCGCTGTTAAGTTCATTTAATGTGCATTATTAATTACAATTGAAGCTTAGAGTCAGTCTTGTTATGTGGCGTTAACACAATCTATGTTAACTATATGTGGTTGCTAGGATACGAAATCGTGATAATACTAAAACTGACATAAGCAAATCGCTGTTAAGTTCATTTAATGTGCATTATTAATTACAATTGAAGCTTAGAGTCAGTCTTGTTATGTGGCGTTAACACAATCTATGTTAACTATATGTGGTTGCTAGGATACGAAATCGTGATAATACTAAAACTGACATAAGCAAATCGCTGTTAAGTTCATTTAATGTGCATTATTAATTACAGTTGAAGCTTAGAGTCAGTCTTGTTATGTGGCGTTAACACAATCTATGTTAACTATATGTGGTTGCTAGGATACGAAATCGTGATAATACTAAAACTGACATAAGCAAATCGCTGTTAAGTTCATTTAATGTGCATTATTAATTACAATTGAAGCTTAGAGTCAGTCTTGTTATGTGGCGTTAACACAATCTATGTTAACTATATGTGGTTGCTAGGATACGAAATCGTGATAATACTAAAACTGACATAAGCAAATCGCTGTTAAGTTCATTTAATGTGCATTATTAATTACAATTGAAGCTTAGAGTCAGTCTTGTTATGTGGCGTTAACACAATCTATGTTAACTATATGTGGTTGCTAGGATACGAAATCGTGATAATACTAAAACTGACATAAGCAAATCGCTGTTAAGTTCATTTAATGTGCATTATTAATTACAATTGAAGCTTAGAGTCAGTCTTGTTATGTGGCGTTAACACAATCTATGTTAACTATATGTGGTTGCTAGGATACGAAATCGTGATAATACTAAAACTGACATAAGCAAATCGCTGTTAAGTTCATTTAATGTGCATTATTAATTACAATTGAAGCTTAGAGTCAGTCTTGTTATGTGGCGTTAACACAATCTATGTTAACTATATGTGGTTGCTAGGATACGAAATCGTGATAATACTAAAACTGACAAAAGCAAATCGCTGTTAAGTTCATTTTATGTGCATTATTAATTACAATTGAACCTTAGAGTCAGTCTTGTTACGTGGCGTTAACACAATCTATGTTAACTATATGTGGTTGCTAGGATACGAAATCGTGATAATACTAAAACTGACATAAGCAAATCGCTGTTAAGTTCATTTTATGTGCATTATTAATTACAATTGAACCTTAGAGTCAGTCTTGTTATGTGGCGTTAACACAATCTATGTTAACTATATGTGGTTGCTAGGATACGAAATCGTGATAATACTAAAACTGACATAAGCAAATCGCTGTTAAGTTGATTTTATGTGCATTATTAATTACAATTGAACCTTAGAGTCAGTCTTGTTATGTGGCGTTAACACAATCTATGTTAACTGTATGTGGTTGCTAGGAAACGAAATCGTGATAAAAAAAAAAAGAAAAATGACATAAGCAAATCGCTTGGCAGTTAATTTAATGTGTATCGTTACTTAAAATTGGATGGCGTTGTTGCTAGGATACGAAATCCTATTATTAAGACAATTTTTTTTGCATATTTGGGAGTATAATTCAGTAGATCTGTGTGCTATCTTTAATGAAACATTACGTTAGGTTGCACACCCCGCTATTTGGACTGGTGCCGCCTTTGAGTTCATTCGCAGGAAATGCAAATCAAATTCGTAGATTAAGAAAAGTGGTTGACACGATTCCAGGCTGTATCGGTGTTGTTAGCGAATATACAGAGCTGTGTATACGCGCCAGTTCCTTCTTCTAATTTTCGGAGTCGCTCACTCTTATTAGTGTCGCTTGCAGGTTGCTGGAAGACCTTGGCAGTTGGGCACTGTCGTGCGCTCCCCTCTGCCGCCCCCCTCCAGCGCCCCAGCCCAGTCGCGTGGAGGGGGGGACGGGGCACACTGCAACTCCTTTAGCCGCCTGCATGGTGTATTTATAACCCGTCCTGCATGTTATTAATCTTTCCTTCCGAAAACGTTAATGGACGGATTGCATAAGAAGTCAGCAAAGTTCTTACAGGATCAGTGGCGCTCTGGAAAATACTTCTGTGCGTCAGTGGCGTATTGGTGTGTGTACGGCAGATCATGTTCACAGATACGTGCCTTGTGTTTCCCAGTTATTTGCTATAAAGAATGTCCATAAATTATTCTCAAATCGGTAATTTTTTCTCTAGTATTAAGTTAAAATCCCATTGTAATAGTAATATACGTTACAAGAGCGGTATGTTGACGTTTTCATGTTCGAGGAAAAGATTGAAAAAGCGAAACGTAGTTGAGCTTTTTTAATTTCCGAGAACATGAAAACAAACATACCGCTCGTGTATCGTACATTATTTTGTGCGAAGATCGTTTATTACATACCTGAAAGACGAATTTCTAATTAGTTGCAATGAAATCTCCATCTTGGTTTCTGTTTAATGACGGCAACTTCGGAAAACCAAAATATCTTTCTTCAACATTGTTGCTATAAAATGTTTTCTGTGTTTACTATACTCCAGCAGGCCGTGATATACGTCTGTCTTTTTTTTTTTCCCCTAGTCTATAAATGCGAACTTAAAACAAACGGTAAGGTTATGTAATGATTTATTTTACATTTTAATATTTTAACAATATTATTTATATAACATATTGCAGTAATAACATCGGCATCTGGAATCTTGTTGATTTTTTCACGGCTTCCTTAATGTTACTTGCATTACAAATGCAGTAACTTTTGTGGTGTTGTAGAGTTTCCTTAATTTTTGCAAATATTAAAAAACAATAATTAACAGTGCAATTTAGGTGAAATTGCAGTGGTAAGTTTCCAATTTATAATTATTACTATGTTAAACGTCTCTAAAAATAATATGTTGAAAGTCTAAAGCAGTAAAATGAATGTCGTGCTTAAGCGGTAAGAAGAGGGAAATTGTTATGTGTGTTACGTTGGGAATACTGAATGTGGTATTTCACGTTTACCGCGTATTGGTTCTGTGCGGAAAACAAGCAAATACGCACGATCTCGCACAAAAGACTAATATGGCCTACCTTATCATATTGCTAACAAATTGAATTGTTCAATAATAACACAGAATTCAATTACAGAAGACTAATACTCATGGCAATGTGTAGCAAATGTTTGAAATTTTATCACTTTTTGGGACATCCGGAACTCAAACTAAGGTCCATTAATACTGAGGCCGCCGAACTTCTGACTCTAGACAGGAAGTGAGCCAGCTCCATTGTTATGGCATTATCAACAGTAATCTCACTAGAGGTTTTGATTTATCTAGAGAAAAAAAAACTCTAGTGGGATTTAATTGACTATTACACGATTAGAAGAAAGTATATAAAGATTAGAAGAAATAAAGTACTCTAATACAATAAAATATTAATCGACTTACTGAAATTCTATTTTACTAATGTTAGCTTCACCAAAACGTTTGAATGGAGCCGACATTTTCAGTTGACTCTATTTGCTGTAAACAAATGACGATCGGAAAGCATATTTCATAGTACCGTAAAGAATTTGCAGTTTGAAATGCTGGCAAACCAAGAAATAAATGCTAAGGTAGTGATAAAAACAAACGATTGCTAGCGAAACGATAAAATTAAATAAGTGCTAGGGAAGCGATAAAATTAAACAAATGCTAGGGAAGCGATAAAATTAAACAAATGCTAGGGAAGCGATAAAATTAAACGAATGCTAGGGAAGCGATAAAATTAAATAAATGCTAGGGAAGCGATAAAATTAAACAAATGCTAGGGAAGCGATAAAATTAAACGAAAGCTAGGGAAGCGATAAAATTAAACAAATGCTAGGGAAGCGATAAAATTAAACAAATGCTAGGGAAGCGATAAAATTAAACGAATGCTAGGGAAGCGATAAAATTAAACAAATGCTAGGGAAGCGATAAAATTAAACAAATGCTAGGGAAGCGATAAAATTAAACAAATGCAAGGGAAACTATAAAATTAAACAAATGCAAGGGAAGCGATAAAATTAAACGAATGCTAGGGAAGCGATAAAATTAAACGAATGCTAGGGAAGCGATAAAATTAAACGAATGCTAGGGAAGCGATAAAATTAAACGAATGCTAGGAAGCGATAAAATTAAACAAATGCTAGGGAAGCGATAAAATTAAACAAATGCTAGGGAAGCGATAAAATTAAACAAATGCTAGGGAAGCGATAAAATTAAACAAATGCAAGGGAAACGATAAAATTAAATAAATGCTACGGAAGCGATAAAATTAAACGAATGCTAGGGAAGCGATAAAATTAAACAAATGCTAGGGAAGCGATAAAATTAAACAAATGCTAGGGAAGCGATAAAATTAAACAAATGCAAGGGAAGCGATAAAATTAAACGAATGCTAGGGAAGCGATAAAATTAAACAAATGCTAGGGAAGCGATAAAATTAAACGAATGCTAGGAAGCGATAAAATTAAACAAATGCTAGGGAAGCGATAAAATTAAACAAATGCTAGGGAAGCGATAAAATTAAACGAATGCTAGGAAGCGATAAAATTAAACAAATGCAAGGGAAGCGATAAAATTAAACAAATGCTAGGGAAACGATAAAATTAAACAAATGCTAGGGAAGCGATAAAATTAAACAAATGCTAGGGAAGCGATAAAATTAAACAAATGCTAGGGAAGCGATAAAATTAAACAAATGCTAGGGAAGCGATAAAATTAAACAAATGCTAGGGAAGCGATAAAATTAAACAAATGCTAGGGAAACGATAAAATTAAACAAATGCTAGGGAAGCGATAAAATTAAACAAATGGAAGGGAAGCGATAAAATTAAACAAATGCTAGGGAAGCGATAAAATTAAACAAATGCAAGGGAAGCGATAAAATTAAACGAATGCTAGGGAAGCGATAAAATTAAACAAATGCTAGGGAAGCGATAAAATTAAACGAATGCTAGGGAAGCGATAAAATTAAACAAATGCTAGGGAAGCGATAAAATTAAACAAATGCTAGGGAAGCGATAAAATTAAACCAATGCTAGGGAAGCGATAAAATTTAACAAATGCAAGGGAAGCGATAAAATTGAACAAATGCTAGGGAACCGATAAAATTAAACAAATGCAAGGGAAGCGATAAAATTAAACGAATGCTAGGGAAGCGATAAAATTAAACAAATGCTAGGGAAGCGATAAAATTGTGCGATAAGAACCATGATTCGTTGAAAGACGGCCTTTCGTACCGTTTTATTGGTCAAACGTAGTATGACGTAGTAAAAGTGTAATAGTCAGTAAAATCTTGGTAAAATGAAAATAACCATATCGTGACATGGTACTTACTAAACTCGAAAGAGTTATCTGCTGGACGTATGATTCATTTCCCCTGCCATTTGCATTCCATCACAGCCCCGTTGTCATGCGCGCATAAACATTCAGTAAATACGGAAATAAGACAATCGCGTTTTATAGCCGATGACGTGTTACCCCGTCGAGTCGAGGGTCACTTGGCTAACAAGCGAAAGCTACAACAAGGAGGCCCTGAAAACTGCGTCACGTCTAATTTATCCCGCGAATGTAACAAGTTGCCTTGGCAACGCTCGATCTCTTGAATGGAAACAGCTGAATGTGGTCGCGCGATTTGGAGATACCAGCACGCGCGGGCAAGACAGTCAAATTCATTGAGATGCGGGAACCCAGCCTGTCCGTTGAGAGGACTGACGTCTGTGCAAGTCCTGCCGTTTCCCCTGCCATTCATTGTACGTTTGAGAAACTGTTGGTGAGTTAAAATATTGTGCACTGCAACACACAATAAAGAATTCACGTCTGATCAGATACTCGAACTGTGCAATAATAATAATAATAATAATAATAATAATAATAATAATAATAATAATAATAATAATAATCATCATCATCATCAGCTCCTTGTCCTGTTCCCATCTGAAGAACGAAGATCAGGGGATACTGAAGTGAAATCACATTTTTCGTGAAAAATGTGAGAAAAATGTTAATTCTTTGTTTTTACTCTTAAAAAAATATTGATACATGGGCTATTCCATATGAAATCGATCAGTAAAAAACCTCGCATTTTTTTATACTCTAATTTTTCCCTACTTATACAAGATGCTGAAGAGAGTGCATTTGCAAAAATATACTATCGCCTATTTTATAAAAACGAGCCTCTTTCAGCGCTCAGAACTCTGGAACCATTTACTGCAGAACATTGAACGGGAGCTCATTTTGAAGCTGACATTTGGTAGGTTATGTTAAGAAGTAATCCTTATTTTTATTGTACACAGAGAGACAGATAATCTGATTTTACTTTCTTTTAGGCTTTTTGGCCATTTGTAAAAATGTAAAAAATATTCAGAAAAACCCTTGCATTATTAAGAGGGATTCGGCATTGTTTGCTTAGTGGTACGGCATTAAGTTTCGAGGGTATTAAATAAATTATTTCCACACGTCTAGACTTGAACGGCGCAGTACCGCACGCACTGGCCGAGAGCTGAAGATAAGCGAGCGTTGGGCGTCATTGTAGTTCTGTGTTTATGAAAACTTGTGATAAAGCTAGCCCAGCTATGCTCTACTAGACGAAACATCACGTGTTTATGTCTCCTGGCCTTGCTTGTCTCGGCTAGCTCCCGTCTCACAGTCAGCTGGTTAGTTCACGCGTGTACTATTTATTTTCTTTATTTGACATTTTCAATACTTTCTTATCAACATACCACCAGTAAAAAATATGTGTTTATTTCTACTTTCAATGCGGAATCTAACCATATATTTTAAAAATATTTTTTCGTGGCCAAAGGCGTCTTAATTAAGAAAAATCTAAATTTCTCCATTTCCATAAAAAGTAAGAAAATCTGTTTACATGTCAATATAAACTTTAATTTCTCAGCATCAAAATAAACCATGATTTTGATCTTTGGGTGAAAGGGTTTCGGAGCCACAACAGTTTAAATTTGCTAATTTTATGAAAATACGATAAATTTAAATATTTTTAATTTAAACACTATGAAGTTCTGATGCCTCAAACTTTGCACAAAGCATTGTATCACAGTTCTCTACGTACAAAAAAAGTTTCATTGTATTTAGAAATTGCAAGGTCATTTTTCTCTATATTTCGGTCGATTTGAGATGGAATAGCCCACATATAGATGCTCCTGGCAAAATTTCAGAGACATCCGCCCCTTAAAACAATTCTTTGGCAGCCATTTTAAAGGCTGGTGTGCGTTCTTTAATTCCCGCGTCTCTGCTGTTTATTAACTGCATTTTTGTCGGTTTTTAGTTTTTGAAATTTTTTCCCATGATCACAATTTGTTTCCTTCCACAAATTTTAAGTTAGCTGCATGACATTTTTTTCCACAGCCCCTCAATCTAGACTGTATGAAGATGCCTTGGATATTTCAGTAAGACTTGGAAAGGATTAAGAAATAAATAATTTGTACAGTCGTTTTAATTTTTTTCTCATTTAAAGTATAGTAATGTGAATACTTTTTAGACAAAACCAATGGACATATTTAATATTTCCATGCATATTATTATTATTATTATTATTATTATTATTATTATTATTAATATTATTATTATTATTAATATTATTATTATTAATATTTTTATTATTAATATGCGGAAAATAATAGTGAAACTTTAATTAAAATTACTTTATATGAAAAATTAAGAACAAAATAATGATAAAATCCTATTTTGATGTATAAAATATTTACATATACAGAATGTGTACAAAAAATGCCGACAAATTAATTGTAGTGTTAGCCACAGAGTAAGGGAAAACGCCTATGCCAATGACAACGCCACAGTTCTATTTTAAATGTTTTTGAAGTTACCATCCTTTGAATTTGTTAAAGCCCTGTATGTAGCCCATCAATAATGAAAGTGAGACAATGTCTGAAAAGCCGAAAGAAGGGAAAGGGTACGTCTTATTTATAAGAAAGGCATTCCCGATGTTTTTTTTTTTTTGTTTCTTTTCGGTGAAATGATTCCACTTTTTTTTTACGTAAAATTATGTAAACTCAATCTCATTCAAGAGTGATTAGGCAGTATGTGGAAATCTGTACTCTGATATCGCTGCAAGTTTGAAGTTGGAACAGTTCTTACATATGATGTACACCAACACTGCCTAATCACAAATAATTTGAATTAGAAGACTCAAACCTTTGCTTTTGTGTTTTTTTTTTTTTAATTGAACATTGCAGAAAATTTTGTCCGTTTATTTTTTAGACACTCTGTATATGTGTGTGCGTGTGTAATATTTTCAAATGTCCCAATTTTATTTCGGGGTACCGGTACCCTTAAATATAGGTACCTCGCACCGAACAAATCTTTAGTCACACAACTGTCCATTTGAACAACTTCCTCTTATAATTTTAAAGAAGGATATTAGAGTTGCATTAGAATAGCCCCATGGTCAGGGATCTTCTTTGTCTGTACTAACAACTCCAAGAATCTCTTAAAATAGAAAACACCAAAATTCTGCAAATTACTTTTGTTTTTAGCATGATTCATTTTTTTCCTTCTCGTTGTTATTGGTTACGATTATAGCGACGTGATGTCAGCGTTTCCAATCTGACGCAGTCATTTGTTTCTCCCTCGACGGAACAATTTGCTCTCGTTAGCAACAGTAATGAACAATAAACAGACGGTGTTAGAGGTCAGTGTGTCGTCAGGGGGTGAGTCCGTGAACTGTAACAGCAGTCTGTGAAAGACCCATCAGTGTCCGACTTATCTTTGCTAGGATTGTATGGCAATTGGACTGTGTAGTGTGAATCCTGGATGAAAATATTAGTGGCAAAATTTCGACCGAAGAATTTTTAATTACACATTGTGGCTACACTGTAGGGCCTGTTTTGCAAATGTTTTCTCGTGTAGTCCAGATGACTATTATTTTAAAACTAAATGTTCATTATTCAAACCACCTTCCTTTTTATTATTATTTTTTATTTATTCATAATTTATTTATTATATATTTATTCATTATATGAATTTATTATTCATTTTATATTTATTTATTATTTATTATTATTTATTTATTCAGCGTATATTTATTATTAAATTTATTTATTCACCTATAATTTTTTTTGTTTATTTATTTATATTTGTTATTTATTTTATTAATTTATTTCTTCTTTTATTTATACATTATTAATTATTATTTATTACTTATTTATGCATTTATTTATTTTTTTTTTCATTCATCATTTATGAATTTTTATTTCTTGTTTATTTATTAATTATTTATTTATTGGTAATTAGTATTATTTATTTATTGATATGTTTATTTCTTATTTATTATTCATTTATGTATTTATTCATTATTTATTTATTTGTTATTTTTCGTATTAATTATTATTGATTTATTTATTTGTGTTGTATTCATTATTTATTAATTATTTATTGCATATTCATTATTTATTATTGTCCACACCTGTGGAGTAACGGTCAGCGCGTCTGGCCGCGAAACCAGGTGGCCTGGGTTCGAATCCCGGTCGGGGCAAGTTACCTGGTTGAGTTTTTTTCCGGGGTTTTCCCTCAACCCTATACGAGCAAATGCTGGGTAACTATCGGTGCTGGACCCCGGACTAATTTCACCGGCATTATCACCTTCATTTCAATCAAACGCTAAATAACTTGAGATGTTGATACAGCGTCGTAAAATAACCTACTAATAAAAAAAGTGAGAGAAGAGCCAAAGAAGTAATAGTTTTTTAAATGTGAAATAACACCGAATTTTTTTGTGCGGAATAACAACGAAATTAAGCAAATTTTTAGCACGAAATTTATTCACCGCAAAGTAGGATCCTTACCTATGAAGCCTTCCAACAGATCTTGTCCCCCTCCAGGCAGAACCTGAAGTAACGCCCGTTTGAAGTCTGTAGACTACATGTCATGTTGCACGGTAATGCTGGACCGCACAACATTGCGGCGAGCCAATTGTCTGTGTGTGACACAGTGACCCGAGACAAAGCTCGGCGTGACCCACTTGGCGATTGTTGTGAAGTGTAGGGTGCAGGTAGTCGCCCCACCCAGAGTGCGAAGGTCGGCATCAGTCAGGCTGTATAGTTGTCCTGGGTTCTGCACCGCGAGTGCGAAGTTGATATTAAGGATAGCTGAACTGTGGAAGAAACCAGACAGAAGCGAAGAACTTAGGTTCGACCTGTGTTCATGCGAGCAGCCGCTAGAAGAAGAAGAAGAATAATGTAGGCGCGTTTGCTTGCTGATCCGGAGCTGCACATGGCCGTTTCTCCTCTAGCTGATTATCTGGTTCGGTTTTCCAGAGGTTTTCTCCGACAGTAAGGTGAATGTCAGGTAATCTATGGCGAATCCTCGGCCTCATCTCGTTAAATACCGTTTTGTTATCACCAATTCTATCGACGCTAAATAACCTAAAAGCAAAAGAAACGAACGGAAGGATAGGAGAAAAAAATAAATCAGGATGTAGAAGGAAACAAGAAAAGAATGAACGAAAAAGATGAAACAAACGAAGGTCCCCACTCGATTCCCATGCTTATAATGTCTTCGACAATCCTGCTGTTGCTGTTGCCAAGAAGGCACCACTTATGAGGCAACTAGTCCAGGAGATAATGGAATAGGGTGGCTAGTTCCTTCCCCCCTCCATTGCATATATCGCTGATTAATAACATATTGCACTAGTCAGATTTCAGATGTATACAAACAATTGATTTGATTGATTGATTGATTTTCCATCTCAGAAATTGTTTTTAGACTTTAATGTTCATAAAATAAGACAAAATTTATTATATTGTAATAATAAAATTCGTACATAAAAATCGAAATAATTTTGAATTGTATTCTCATAGTTATGAAACAAAAGGTATGAATTCTTTAAGATTGTTTGAACCAAAATGCAACACTGTTACAGTATTTAATCATAGTAGTAATTTAGGCCCAAGAATATATAACAAATTTATATTTAAATATCCTAATCTTGTCAATTCTAATAGTTCTACTATTAAATTTAAAAAGTTATGTATGGATTTTATAAAAATTGAAAAATTGTAAATTTGAATTTATATATTCTTATTGTGTAGTAGATATAAGACAAATTTTATTGTATACTTCTTAATTTAAATTCAGGAATCCGTCCCTGAACACGAGTTCTACTCTTTCAGGGGTGAGCTAAAGTTTTTCGGTTTATTTATATTTTATGTTACAATTATTAGCAAAATAAGCAAATAAAATAAATAAATTGTTCTTCCTCTGACACATATCGTCAAGTGAGATGTACTGCCTGATAATGCATGTACATATCAGCCAGAACCTCAATGACAGATACCTTAATATTAAAAGTGTTTATTAAATGCAAATGTTTACAATTTTAAGCCATTTTTTATTTGTTCTGGAGTCGTGACTTGGGATCTCACAGAGTGAGTGTGATTGTGGAATATTGGTGAAATGATAGTGGTGAGGGGAAAGTGGAAATCGCCGCTATATGGAACGGCGTAAATCGGAAAAAGGCTTGGAGCTTACATAAACAATTTTTGTCAGCCCCAATTTTCATGTCAAGGATGAGATTTCCCGTTCCTTCTAAATGTGTGTTCTCCCTCTTTTCCCATTAACTCACTCACTCACTCACTCACTCACTCACTCACTCACTCACTCACTCACTCACTCACTCACTCACCCACCCACCCACCCACCCACGCACTCACCCACCCACCCACCCACCCACCCACCCACTCACTCACCCACCCACCCACTCCCCCACCCACCCACTCACCCACCCACTCACTCACTCACTCACTCACCCACGCACTCACCCACCCACCCACTCACTCACTCACTCACTCACTCACTCACTCACTCACTCACTCACTCACTCACTCACTCACTCACTCACTCACTCACCCATCCATCCTTCCTTCAAACGTTGTATGGTCTTGCCATTTCTTGTAGAATGTAAATCGTCTTATTTATTTATTTATTTACTTATTTAACTGGTACAGATAAGGCCATCAGGCCTTCTCTTCCCTTCTACCGGAGGATTACAACTACAATATTAAGAACACAATTACAATTATAATTACAGTTAATATTAAATTTACAAATACAATAAAAATCAAAGTACTAAAAGATTAACTGATTAATAAAAGCTCGGTCAGCGCGTCTGGCTGCGAAACCAGGTGGCCCGGGTTCGAATCCCGGTCGGGGCAAGTTACCTGGTTGAGGTTTTTTCCGGGGTCTTCCCTCAACCCAATACGAGCAAATGCTGGGTAACTTTCGGTGCTGGACCCCGGACTCATTTCACCGGCATTATCACCTTCATATCATTCAGAAGCTAAATAACCTAGATGTTGATACAGCGTCGTAAAATAATCCAATAAAAATAATAAAAACTAGACAGTTTATTGTAAAAGTTAAGAAGAGAGAAGCATTTCTTTTATTGATTAAGTAAAAATTAAACCTACTGTACGCAGTAAGAAAATGCTTAATAAGTTTGTTTTTGAACGCTACTAAATTCCGACAGTCTCTGATGTCGCTGGGTAGGGTATTCCACAAGCGCGAGAGCGAGATTGTGTATGATGATGAATACGATGATGTCTTATGTGTTGGTATGGCTAGTATGCGGCTATTTTGCGTGCGTGTGAAAAGATTATGATATGATGACAGGTAACTGAAACGGGAGGCAAGGTAGGTAGGTGTAGAAGTGTGAAGGACTTGGAAAAGAAGGAGAACAAGGGAATGAAAATTTCTACGTTCGTTAAGCCGTAGCCAGTTTAGAGTTTGGAAGGAGTACATTTTCAGAATTGAATATTACAACTTACTCGTCCACGAAGGGGATGATATTCAATGTTGTTCCATTGCCTATAAAATTGAACACACTGTATATTGTGTGGATTAAGTACATACATGGAATTCATTTCGCACTAGTTTACGTAAAATAGCTGTTTTCATATTATGATCATTTCTGACGTCATTTTGCTATTTGTGACATCAATATTGGACTTTATCTTATCGAATAACGACCTATTAGCCTTGGAGGAAAATAGGTTATTTATTTCATGTGTAGCATTCCCGGTTTCATTGCCTCACACGAACAAAGTCCGTGAATTTAGAAAAAATCACTTTATATATAGACAGACGATATGCCGGGAAGCAGCTCTTCTGTGTGAGGGGTGTCGAAGAAAGTGTGGTCCTGTGCAAAAAAAGACACGATTTTTGGCACAGCATACAGTTCTTGTAGTGAGAGTATCAGTTATTCATAGATTTCAAAAAGGCATATGACTCGGTGAAGAGAGAAGTTTTATATGATATTCTTATTGAATTTGGTATTCCCAAGAAACTAGTTCGATTAATTAAAATGTGTCTCAGTGAAACTTACAGCAGAGTCCGTATAGGTCAGTTTCTATCTGATGCTTTTCCAATTCACTGTGGGCTAAAGCAAGGAGATGCACCATCACCTTTACTTTTTAACTTTGCTCTAGAGTATGCCATTAGGAAAGTCCAGGATAACAGAGAGGGTTTGGAATTGAACGGGTTACATCAGCTGCTTGTCTATGCGGATGACGTGAATATGTTAAGAGAAAATCCACAAACGATTAGGGAAAACACGGGAATTTTACTGGAAGCAAGAAAAGAGATAGGTTTGGAAGTAAATCCCGAAAAGACAAAGTATATGATTATGTCTCGTGACGGGAATATTGTACGAAATGGAAATATAAAAACTGGAAATTTATCTTTTGAAGAGGTGGAGAAGTTCAAATATCTTGGAGCAACAATAACAAATATAAATGGCACTCGGGAGGAAATTAAACACAGAATAAATATGGGAAATGGCTGTTATTATTCGGTTGAGAAGCTTTTATCATCCAGTCTGCTGTCCAAAAATCTGAAAGTTAGAATTTATAAAACAGTTATATTACCGGTTGTTCTTTATGGTTGTGAAACTTGGACTCTCACTTTGAGAGAGGAACATAGGTTAAGGGTGTTTGAGAATAAGGTGCTTAGGAAAATATTTGGGGCTAAGAGGGATGAAGTTACAGGAGAATGGAGAAAGTTACACAACACAGAACTGCACGCATTGTATTCTTCATCTGACATAATTAGGAACATTAAATCCAGACGTTTGAGATGGGCAGGACATGTAGCACGTATGGGCGAATCCAGAAATGCATATAGAGTGTTAGTTGGGAAGCCGGAGGGAAAAAGACCTTTGGGGAGGCCGAGACGTAGATGGGAAGATAATATTAAAATGAATTTGAGGGAGGTGGGATATGATGATAGAGACTGGATTAATTTTGAACAGGATAGGGACGGATGGGGGCTTATGTGAGGGCGGCAATGAACTTCCGGGTTCCTTAAAAGCAAATAAGTAAGTAAGTGAGAGTATAAATACAAAGGCATAATGAAAGAACGAAGGCCATAAAGGGAAAAAAAAGAAATAAAATAGCATAACAAAAAATAAATTAATAATAATAATAATAATAATTATTATAATTATAATAATTCGTTCATTAGTAAACCTCTTATTTGTTATGAAAATAAAATAAGTCAAGGAAATATTAATACGATTACAATATTTTAAGTCATATGTCTGCAAAGAAATTGTCTTGGTTACCATGGAAACGAAATAAAAGAGGCGTGATGTGGAGCAACCAGTCTGTGTACAGAGTTGTAACAGATTTCCTTCATGCACTGTATCGTATAATTTTCGTCTAATCTTTTCGGACAAAAAGAGCTTTAATAAACTCTTGCCGCCATTTTGAACGTCTCGTCTGTTTGTTGTGATGTCCATATGTCCCTGTGTTACTCATACAATACGCGGAATTCGCTCTGTTCTGTAATGTAAATATAGACGTAATCTTTGTGCTAAAATGGGACGCACTGAGTTTCAAAGGATCGCGAACAACTAATTTGTCATACCATTACTTTAAATAGCGCCTTGATTAGCCGGTTGGTGTAAAGAGCGAGTTGAGACAGTATGTGTCATTCACATGTGTTATGTGACTGCATCACATGCGACGTGAAAGTAGACAGTTCGATCTTTAGCGCGCCATCTTGAAGGTCGGGAAAGTGGGCAGCCAGCGACCTTCGCTTATAAGGAAGTTGGCCTTTATTTGTTTATTTATTTGTTTTAACAACCCCAGCTAACAAAGACCTGGGCTCAAACCTCACCAGAGGTAGTGTAACTGTCTGTGTTAGACCACGATGATTATTTTGATACTGCAGATTGATTAAGCATTGTTAAATGAATTAAAGTGACATAACAAGTGAGGCGCGTTCTCTGCTTCGACATTTGTTCAGCAAAACAGCATTTATTTAATAAATTACCCAGATTTCTATTTTTATTGCAGCTATTTTCAATAAACGTTATAATATCTAAAACATAAAGTAAGATTTTCAAAGATGTCAATTAAAAAAATATATTAATAACATTAAAATAATATACAGGATGACCTATAAGTAATGTCATTAATTTTAGGGAGTTATTCTTTGAGAAAATTCAGACAAGAGAGTTTAATACAATTTTGCCCATTTTTGCTTCCTTTTCGAGAAAAAAAATTACATTAAACATTTTTTAGCATGTTTAGAGAAAGCCATTGATTTAATTTCCAATATTCTCAGTCAATTTATGATAATAAGCGATTGAAAGAATTTTAGTTTTGTTCTTAAAATGCGCAGAAATTTGATCTGAAGAAATGTAACATTTCGTTCTGAAGAAGAATCTCAAAAGTTACATTTGTTCAGATCTAATTTCTGCACATTTAAAGGACAAAACTAAAATTCTTCCAATCATTTATCATCATAATACATTGCTCTCTTAAATTGACTGAGCATATTGTGAATTAAATCAATGACTTTTCAAAAACACGCTTTTAAATGCTACATATAAAACAGTTTTTATCTTGAAAAACAAGCAAAAACAAGCAATATGGCATAAAACTTTTTATTTATTTGAAGTATCTCAAAGAATAACTTCGTGAAATTAATGACATTATTTACGGTTCACTTTCAATATTATAAATTTTGTAAAATATTTTTTGAACGGACATCTTAGATTTTATTGTGTGCTTATGTTATGTTATGTTTTATTTAACGACGCTCGCAACTGCAGAGGTTATATCAGCGTCGCTGGATGTGCCGGAATTTTGTCCCGCGGGAGTTCTTTTACATGCCAGTAAATCTACTGACATGAGCCTGTCGCATTTAAGCACACTTAAATGCCATCGACCTGGCCCGGGATCGAACCCGCAACCTTGGGCATAGAAGGCCAGCGCTATACCAACTCGCCAACCAGGTCGACCATTGTGTGCTGTAGGCCTAGATATGTATTTGTTAAAAATGACTCAAAACACGAATTATATCAAAATTGAAATATTTAAACCCGGTCTAATAAAATACAACATAAATTTTGATAGTTAAAAAAATATAAATTAGGTTTTCAAAAATATTACCATTTCTTAGTGGTGTACAGGTATCTTGTAGCAATAGTAACAAATATAAATGACACTCGGGAGGAAATGAAACCCAAAATAAATATGGGAAATGCCTGTTATTATTCGGTTGAGAAGCTTTTATCATCCAGTCTGCTGTCAAAAAATCTGAAAGTTAGAATTTATAAAACAGTTATATTACCGGTTGTTCTGTATGGTTGTGAAACTTGGACTCTCACTTTGAGAGAGGAACAGAGATTAAGGATGTTCGACAATAAGGTGCTTAGTAAAATATTTGTGGCTAAGAGGGATGAAGTTACAGGAGAATGGAGAAAGTTACAAAACACAGAACTGCACGCATTGTATTCTTCACCTGACATAATTAGGAACATTAAATCCAGACTTTTGAGATGGGCAGGGCATGTAGCACGTATGGGCAAATCCAGAAATGCATATATAGTTTTAGTTGGGAGGCCGGAGGGGAAAAAGATCTTTTGGGGAGGTGGAGACGTAGATGGGAGAATAATATTAAAATGGATTTGAGGGAGGTGGGATATGATGATAGAGACTGGATTAATCTTGCTCAGGATAGGGACCGATGGCGGGCTTATGTGAGGGCGGCAATGAACAAAACACTATGAATAAATATATTATATTATATCACGCACACTCCCTGCTGTCCGTACACGCCACTGCTCCCCCCTCTGTCACTGCACAGCTACAATTCGGAGATCCAACCCCCTCCCCAGCAGTCTTATCGATTAGGATCCATTTCACATTAAACCAGCCTCCAAATCGTCACAATCGGAGGGGGGTGGAATTATTGCCCACACATCAAATCTGAAACCGACGCCATTCGCAATCCATTTAAACGCGAGGCGACGAGAATTAACAGCAGCAGACTTCGTCCCCTCCCAGACGAGGCCTGTGTTCGATGCTAATCAAGTTACTGGGTTTGAAGCAAGCCCGCTGTCAATACGCTGCCAGTCAAGATCACGTGCAGCCTGCATGGATCGCATCTTTTCATCGGTGTGTTCCACTTCCTGGCGGTCCATAGTTCCACGCTAACTTTGTGCACTGCATTCCCTTATCAAGCTTGAAGAGATTATTTAAAATTACACGAGTTGTGTTCCTTACGGGAAAAGTTCGTTATTTGATTTTCAATTATTATTATTATTATTATTATTATTATTATTATTATTATTATTATTATTATTATTATTATTATCTATTTAATGTGTAGTATATCTGAGTTTTTAACTCACTGATCTAATTTTATAATTATTTGCCCATTTTATTTCTTGCATTTGGTCAGTTGATTAATGTAGACTATTCCATTATTTCAATTATCTCATTGTACTAAATTTATAATTTTATAATTATTATTTGATCAATGATTGATGTAGACCATTATATTGTTTGTATTTCATCTCATTGCCATTTTCTATCATTCATTCTCATCATCATTTGTTGTTTTGTTCTGTTCTGTATCTTGTGCTAAACTGTAATTGGCCTTGTGCTGTTGTTTTTGCACGTTAATATTCTAAATAAATAAATAAATAATAATAATTATTATTATTATCATCATCATTATCATCATCATTATTATTGTCATCATCATCACTATCATCATCATTATCATTATTATTATTATTATTATTATTTTATCATTGTTATTATCATTAACATTATTATTATCATTATTATTATAATTATTATTAATTTTATCATTATTATTATTATCATTAACATTATTATTATTATCATTATTATTATTATTCTGTTATTTCCTTTTCACGGAAAACTATCTCCCTAAAATTTAACTATTCTCTCAGTAATGTCGTAATTACTAGGAAAGATTGTATTAAAGATCTTGTTGTCTTACTTGATTCAAAATTATATTTCCATGATCATGTGCAATATATTTATACCCATTCGTTAAGAATGCTTGGTCTAATTAGGTCTATAACTTATTCTTTTTCTACTCCTATGTGTTTATTAATTTTATACTATACGTTGGTTAGATCCAAGCTTGAATATGCATCTGTTGTATGGAACTCCATTACTTCCACTGACTCGGCTAAATTGGAGAATATTCAAAGAAAATTTATTTCCTTGTGTTCTTATAGATTTTTACCAAATTCCGATTATAACTATGAGATTAAATGCAATTATTTCAATTGCGGTAGTTTGTTCACCAGACGTCAGGATCTTGATTATTTATTTTTTTGCAAAGTCATTAAGGGTGATATTGATTGTGAATCTTTCATAAGCAATATCAGTCTTCGTATTCCTGCTAATGGTTTAAGATTTCATAAATTGTTTTATAATAAGAATCCTAAATCTCTGTCTCCGGTCTGCAGATGCATTAAATATGCTAATTTGCATGGATTCAACTTGGATCCATTTAATGTGTAGTATATCTGAGTTTTTAACTCACTGATCTATTTTAATAATTATTTGTCCATTTTATTTCTTGCATTTGGTCAATTGATTAATGTAGGCTATTCCATTATTTCAATTATCTCATTGTACTAATTTTATAATTATTATTTGATCATTGATTATTTAGACCATTATATTGTTTGTATTTCATCTCATTGCCATTTTCTATCATTCATTCTCATCATCATTTGTTGTTTTGTTCTGTTTTGTATCGTGCAAAACTGTAATTGGCCTTGTGCTATTGTTTTTGTCACGTTAATATTCTAAATAAATAAATAATAAATAAATAAAGTTATCATCATTATTATTAACATTATTATTATATCATCATTATTATCATTATTATTATTAATTTTGTCATTATTATATCATCATTATCATTATTATTATATCATCATTATCATTATTATTATATCATCATTATTATCATTATTATATTTTTATTATCATTATCATTTTTATCATTATCATTATTATTATTAATTGTATCATTATTATTATTATATCATCATTATCATTATTATTATATCATTATTATAATTATCATCATTATCATTATTATTATTAATTTTATCATTATTATATCATCATTATCATTATTATATCATTATTATAATTATTATCATTATTATATCATTATCATCATTATCATTATTATTATTAATTTTATCATTATTATTATATCATCATTATCATTATTATTATATCATCATCATTATCATTATTATTATATCATTATTATCATTATCATTATCATCATTATCATTATTATATTATTATCATTATTATATCATTATTATCATTATCATTATTATTATATCATTATTATAATTATCATCATTATCATTATTATTATTAATTTTTTCATTATTATTATATCATCATTATCATTATTATTATATCATTATTATCATTATCATTATTATTATATCATTATTATAATTATCATCATTATCATCATTATTATTATTAATTTTATCATTATTATTATTATATCATCATTATTATTATATCATCATTATCATTATTATTATTAATTTTATCATTATTATATCATCATTATCATTATTATTATATCATTATTATCATTATTATATCATCATTATCATTATTATTATATCATCATTATTATCATTATTATATGATTATTATTATATCATCATTATCATTATTATTATATCATTATCATTATTATTATATCATCATTATTATATCATTATTATCATTATTATTATTAATTTTATCATTATTATTATATCATTATCATTATTATTATATCATCATTATTATCATTATTATTATATTATTATCATTATCATTATCATTATTATCATTATCATCATTGTCATTATTATTATTATTATCATTATCGATGTCTTTGCCTTACCCTTGCCCTATTATATTTTAATATATTTCAACTCTTTCGTCAGCATCTACAACTGATCTGAAAAAAAAATAATTAGCATGCTTAATATACGCTATTTGTACGTTACTTACTTATGACTTTTAGAGAACCCGGAGGTTCATTGCCGCTCTCACATAAGCCTGCCATCGGTCATATTCTGAGCAAGATTATTGCACTCTTTACCATCATAACGCACCTCTCTAAAATCCATTTTAATATTATCCTCCCAACTACGTCTCCACCTCCGCAAAGATCTTTTTCCCCCTCCGGCCTCCCAACTAACACTCTATATGCATTTCTGCATTCGCCCAAACGTGCTACATGCCCTGCCCATCTCAAACGTCTGGATTTAATGTTCCTAATTATGTCAGGTGAAGAATACAATGCGTGCAGTTCTGCGTTGTGTAACTTTCTCCATTCTCCTGTAACTCCATTCCTCTTAGCCCCAAATATTTTCCTAAGAACCTTATTCTCAAACACCTTAACCTCAGTTCCTCTCTCAAAGTGAGAGTCCAAGTTTCACAACCATACAGAACAACCGGTAATATAACTGTTTTATAAATTCTAACTTTCAGATTTTTTGACAGCAGACTGGATGACAAAAGTTTCTCAACCGAATAATAACAGGCATTTCCCATATTTATTCTGCGTTTAATTTCCTCCCGAGTGTCATTTGTATTTGTGACTGTTGCTCCAAGATATTTGAACTTCTCCACCTCTTCAAAAGATAAATTTCCAATTTTTATATTTCCATTTCGTACAATATTCTCGTCACGAGACATAATCATATACTTTGTCTTTTCGGGATTTACTTGCAAACCTATCTCTTTACTTGCTTCCAGTAAAATTTCCATGTTTTCCCTAATCGTTTGTGGATTTTCTCCTAACATATTCACGTCATCCGCATAGACAAGCAGCTGATGTAACCCGTTCAATTCCAAACCCTCTCTGTTATCCTGGACTTTCCTAATGGCATATTCTAGAGCAAAGTTAAAAAGTAAAGGTGATAGTGCATATTCAAACGCGGTGAGTAATGGGGAACTCCATCGTAAAGACATTTATAAAATGTGTATTTCGGAAAGTGTTGAAAAAAATATAGGATCAGAAATTATCAACAGTAATCTCACTAGAGGTTTTAATTTGTCTACAGAAAATCAAAACTCGAGTGGGATTTAATTGTCTATTACACGATTAGAAGAAAGTATATAAAGATTAGAAGAAATACAATAAAATATGAATTGACTTGCTAAAATTCTATTTCAGTTCACTATATATGCGGAAGACAAATGAGGATCGCAGGGCATGTTTTATTAGTACCGTAAAGAATTTGCAGTTTGAAATGCTGAAAAACAAAGAAACAAATGCTAGGGAAATGATAAAATTGTAGCGATAAACAGCTATGATTGGTTGAAACATATCCTTTCGTACCGTTTTATTGGTCAAAGTAGTATGACGTAGTAAAAGTGTAATAGTCGTTGGAAAATAATCCTAACGCAAAGGATCAACATGTTAGAGGATTTTTCCGTTAATATTATGCTTCATCGACAATTTTTCAAGTAAAGTTCGGAGAACATTTCTCCTCATTCTATGATATAAAGTCAGGTGTACCTCAAGGTTCAGTCTTAGGCCCTATACTATATACAATTTATACAGCTGATTTTCCAATTTTTTAATTGAGGTATTGGTGGCTACTTTCGCTGATGACACTGATATTCTTGCTTCACATGAAGATCCATCAACAGCATCTGAAAACCTGCAGAATGAATTGAAAGAAACAGAAGACTGGCTAACTAAATGGAGAATACAAGCGAGTGAAAACAAATCAGTTCATGTTATTTTCGGAACCAGAACTGAAAACTGTCCTCCTGTAACACTGTACAACGAAGAACTTCCTGAAGCAGACGATGTTAAATATTTAAGTATGCATTTGGATCGCCGCTTAACTTGGCGTAAACATATTGAAACTAAATGCATAGAATTAAATTTTAAAACATCAAAAATCTATTGGTTATTGGGACCTAAGTCAAAACTGTCATTAGAAAATAAACTTCTTGTTTATAAAGTCATACCAAAACCAATCTGGACATACGGCAACTCAAACATTGAAATACTGCAGAGGTATCAGTCTAAAACTTTACGTTCCATTCTCACTGCACCATGGTATGTACGTAATAACGTCATTCATCGTGACGTCAACATTTCAACTGTAAAAGAAGAATTCTCTAAATTCAATAAAAAATACCTGCACCGATTAAATCAACATCCGAATCATCATGCATTAAATTTGCTGGATAATAATCAAACTATAAGAAGACTTAAAAGGACCAATGCTCTTGACCTTCCATTCAATTTTACTACAGCTATTTGAAACATTGTTATTTTTCTTTTGGAGTGTTGTCAAGGGATAACATCTCTACTCATGTCATATTCTTTTATAATATTTGCTTATTGTCTATTGTAGACAGATTGTAAATGTGGCATAATTGTAAAAAAAAAATATTATGCTAGGAATTCGTCCCTTAGGACTGTCCCTGAACATGCTCCGTCCTGTATAATGGTGAGATATGTGTGATGACCACTGTCTCCTCCAGAGGCCACGGTCGTCGTGGTAACTGATGGTTAAGACGTCACATTAATTATTTTAAGTGATTACGTAGGATGGGACGGGCAGACATAACTTATCTTGATTCATTGTGTAGTGTCGCCATTTGTAAGCGAAGAGAAAATGTATATGACACAGTGCAATGTAGCCTATTGCCGGGTGTCACCACTAGGGGTGCACAAATGGAATTATTTACTACCGTCATAGTTCTGGCCTTTATTATGTTTTACTTTCACACTAGCAACGTACTGTGATTCTGCATAAAGTAGATTTCAGTTTTTCTTTTTGGAAATGCTGTGCGTTCGTACGTGAACAGCGATTTCTGTTCAGCTATTGAAACTGAATGAAATACAAATTAACACAAACAAAAGCCGACAGATTTGGATGCACAAGTATTTTCACTCATCCTTCAACCCTTTCTGACGTCAATTGTTTATTTGTGAGTGAAAAATTTCTTCTTTGCATCTATCTTGTATTTTGATCTAAGACCATGGATAAACAAAAGCAATCCTCTTCCTAATAACAACTGGCCAAGGAACTAGCGAGTGCTGCACTCTATCGGTAAAGAACGAAACTACTTCTGAGGATGCCAAATGAAATCATCAGGAAAATGATATGAAGCAGAGATTACAGAAATATTAGTGATTTCAAACGGACTCCTTGGAGCGGAAAAAATTATACGCTACTGAAATTTCTAAAATCCAGAATTGCTGAGCTAGGAAGTTGGTGTCTGAGCTGAATATTTATTTTAATTTTTTTAGTGAAAGTTATATTTCTTAAATAATAATAATAATAATAATAATAATAATAATAATAACAATAATAATAATAACAATACTTACTTACATACAAATGGCTTTTAAGGAACCCGAAGGTTCATTGCCGCCCTCACATAAGCCCGCCATCGGTCCCTATCCTGAACAAGATTAATCCATTCTCTACCATCATATCCCACCTCCCTCAAGTCCATTTTAATATTATCTTCCCATCTACGTCTCGGCCTCCCCAAAGGTCTTTTTCCCTTCGGTCTCCCAACTAACACTCTATATGCATTTCTGGATTCGCCCATACGTGCTACATGCCCTGCCCATCTCAAACGTCTGGATTTAATGTTCCTAATTATGTCACGTGAAGAATACAATGAGTGCAGTGCTGCGTTGTGTAATTTTCTCCATTCTCCTGTAACTTCATCCCGCTTAGCCCCAAATATTTTTCTAAGAACCTTATTCTCAAACACCCTTAATCTCTGTTCCTCAAAGTGAGTGTCCAAGTTTCACAACCATACAGAACAACCGGTAATATAACTGTTTTATAAATTCTAACTTTTAGATTTTTTGACAGCAGACTGGATGATAAAAGCTTCTCAACCGAATAATAACAGGCATTTCCCATATTTATTCTGCGTTTAATTTCCTCCCGAGTATCATTTATATTTGTTACTGTTGCTCCAAGATATTTGAATTTTTGTAAGAATAATAATAATAATAATAATAATAATAATAATAATATTGATAATATTTTAATCTCTTTTTTAAAGGTGACACTGCATTTTATGCAATGGAGCATGAGTCTGATGGCCTTAACTCTGCTAGGGAAAATAAAACTATTATTATTATTATTATTATTATTATTATTATTATTATTATTATTATTATTAGTAATGCCCTACTCTGATTTGTTCATTTGTAAAAAAAAATGTAATTTCTTCAATGTTGAAACGTTAATGAAAAATAATACTGCTTTACGTATAATTACCTAGGAATAAAACTTCGCTGAATACAATCAAATGCTACATTTCACAACAGAGATATTAATGAATAGGCTAATTATGCCAAGTTTCATCACTCTACATTTAACCATTGGAAATAAAATGAATAGCCATTGAAAAAAATATATATATATATATTTTTTTGATAATTAAATTCAAAGTTTTGGTTAGGCATAACTCGTTCATTAATACAACTTCTATCAACTATATAAAAATATACCTATAATTAAGATATTGAGATAAAAATTTCATGAAAACGTACATTTTTGAGCGGGAAAATAAAAAAGTCCCTTATGAACAGTATTTTTGCGTCTATAGGCCGCATTTTTTATTCAAATGTTGCGGTGCGCTCTGTACTCGAGATAAGTAAACAAGGCTTTCAATTTGCGGCCAATACACGCAAAAATACGGTAGTAGGCAATATAAGCCAATTACATTAGTCAACGTGTATACAATGGAGGAGGAAAGGAACTGGCCACCTACCCCATTATCTCCTGGCTTAGTTGCTTCATGAGTGATGATTTATTGGTGTCACGAGGTTCCAGAGCCTGTCGTACAGTTGATTAAACAACTTAATGTGCCCAACTATCTTTTTTCAGTAGTAATCAATTATTTTTTATATTCGCGAAATAGTTGATGCTTAATTTGCCAGTAAAATGAAGATCTCGGTGAAATTATCTACAATAATGTATGTATTGGCTTCACAATATCTTTTCTTTGTAAATGGCGCACTGATAAACACTGGGGTCACTGCTACACCTGTCCACGTGTCTTAAAGTTATGCATAAATCACACATAACGAGCGTAATCAACATGTCGTACAGGGTGATTCATTATAGCACGTCCCAGTTACTTGTTGTAAACAAGTCACAACACAGCTTTGTAGATTACTTTGTCGGTTTGTGGTCCTCGCTGGTGACGCAGTTAGTAGGCAGGTAGCTTGTGGTTCGCGTGTTCTGGGGTGACGTTTACACCTTATTAAGAAACGCACTGTTTTGTAACGTTCAGAGATTGCACGAGATCTGGAAGAGCAATGGTTGAATCACAGCAGGTAAATAATTACAGTTACAAAGAATGTATCGTTTTTATGACCTTTTATTTTTCTGTTTGTCAGATGTTAGACTAGCTGTCTGTGGAACGTTCAGACATTCAACTTCAAACTCATATCTTGTAACATTCTGTAGACCTCCGCTGTGACGTATCGGTTAGAATGTCTCGCCGAAAAGGTTCAGATTCTGGTTGATAAGATACCTGGTTCAGTTTTTCTCCTGGGTTTTCCCTCAACCCATTAAAAACAAATGCTGGGTAACTTTCGTCACTGGACCCCGGACTCATTTCGCTGGAATTATCACCTTCATCTCATTCAGATACTAGGAAACAATAGTAGTTGATAAACGTCGTAAAATAATTCAATTCAAGGGAAAAGAAAAACATGCTGTATACAATTATTGTGTTTGTATATATATTATTCCATTCAGAAGGACTGTGATTTCCGGTTCCACTAGAATTTCGTTATTACTTTAATAATATCACAATGCTTCCAGCTGTTCTCTTGCTTCATTTTGGTTTTTTCACCCCGAAGTATCCTTATTTCGCTGCCGCCCAGTAGCCTTTAAACTGTCAAAACCTTTTAATACTTCAAATATTGCCTATTTTCAAAATTTGCCGTAACTCTATTGTTTATAATTTTAATTCAAACTCTGTTATCTTGAAATAATTTTTATACCATCATATTATGTTGAGTAATATCTGAAACAGTAATAATAATAATAATAATAATAATAATAATAATAGTAATACCCTAATAATACCCTAATAATAATATCCTAATAGTAATACCTAGTAATAATAGAATAATAATACCTAATAATAATACCACCCTAATAATAATAATACCTAATAATAATACTAATAATACCTAATAATACAATAATAATAATACCTAATAAAAATATCCTAATAATAATACCTAATAATAATACCCGAATAATACAACAATAATAATAATAATAATAATAATAATAATAATAATACCTTAATAATAAAAATATCCTAATAATACCTAATAAAATATAATAATATTAATACCCTAATAATACAATAATAATACCTAATAATACAATAATAATACCTAATAATAATACCCTAATAATACAATAATAATAATACCTTAATAATAAAAATATCCTAATAATAATACCCTAATAAAATATAATAATATTAATACCTAATAATAGAATAATAATAATACCTAATAATAAAAATGTCCTAATAATAATACCTAATAAAATATCCTAATAATAATACCTAATAATAATACTCTAATAATAATACCTAATAATAATACCCTAATAATACAATAATAATAATAATAATACCTTAATAATAAAAATATCCTAATAATAATACCTAATAAAATATAATAATATTAATACCTAATAATACAATAATAATAATACCCTAATAATAAAAATGTCCTAATAATAATACCTAATAAAAATGTCCTAATAATAATACCCTAATAAAAATGTCCAAATAATAATACCTAATAAAAATGTCCAAATAATAATACCTAATAAAAATGTCCTAATAATAATACCTAATAAAAATGTCCAAATAATAATACCTAATAAAAATGTCCAAATAATAATACCTAATAAAAATGTCCTAATAATAATACCTAATAAAAATGTCCAAATAATAATACCTAATAAAAATGTCCAATAATAATACCCTAATAAAAATGTCCAAATAATAATACCTAATAAAAATGTCCAAATAATAATACCTAATAAAAATGTCCTAATAATAATACCCTAATAAAAATGTCCAAATAATAATACCCTAATAAAAATGTCCTAATAATAATACCCTAATAAAAATGTCCTAATAATAATACCCTAATAAAAATGTCCAAATAATAATACCCTAATAAAAATGTCCAAATAATAATACCCTAATAAAAATGTCCAAATAATAATACCTAATAAAAATGTCCAAATAATAATACCTAATAAAAATGTCCTAAATAATAATACCTAATAAAAATGTCCAAATAATAATAATAATAAAAATGTCCTAATAATAATACCTAATAAAAATGTCCTAATAAAAATAATAATAATACCTAATAAAAATGTCCTAATAATAATACCCTAATAAAAATGTCCTAATAATAATACCCTAATAAAAATGTCCTAATAATAATACCCTAATAAAAATGTCCTAATAATAATACCCTAATAAAAATGTCCTAATAATAATACCTAATAAAAATGTCCTAATAATAATACCTAATAAAATGTCCTAATAATAAAATAATAATACCTAATAAAAATGTCCTAATAATAATACCTAATAAAAATGTCCTAATAATAATACCCTAATAAAAATGTCCTAATAATAATACCTAATAAAAATGTCCTAATAATAATACCCTAATAAAATGTCCAAATAATAATACCATAAAAATGTCCTAATAATAATACCTAATAAAAATGTCCTAATAATAATACCCTAATAAAAATGTCCAAATAATAATAATAAAAAAATGTCCAAATAATAATACCTAATAAAAATGTCCTAATAATAATACCTAATAAAAATGTCCTAAATAATAATACCTAATAAAAATGTCCTAATAATAATACCTAATAAAAATGTCCTAATAAAATGTCCTAAATAATACCCTAATAAAAATGTCCTAATAATAATACCCTAATAAAAATGTCCTAATAATAATACCTAATAAAAATGTCCTAATAATAATACCTAATAAAAATGTCCTAATAATAATACCTAATAAAAATGTCCTAAATAAAAATGTCCTAATGTCCTCCAATAATAATACCTAATAAAAATGTCCTAATAATAATACCCTAATAAAAATGTCCTAATAATAATACCTAATAAAAATGTCCTAATAAAAATGTCCTAATAATAATACCCAATAAAAATGTCCTAATAATAATACCCCAATAAAAATGTCCTAATAATAATACCTAAAAAAATGTCCTAATAATAATACCTCAATAAAAATGTCCTAATAATAATACCCTAATAAAAATGTGCTAATAATAATACCTCAATAAAAATGTCCTAATAATAATACCCTAATAAAAATGTCCTAATAATAATACCCTAATAAAAATGTCCTAATAATAATATCCTAATAAAATGTCGTAATAATAATAATACCTAATAAAAATGTCCTAATAATAATACCTAATAAAAATGTCCTAATAATAATACCTAATAAAAATGTCCTAATAATAATACCCTAATAATAATACCCTAATAAAAATGTCCTAATAATAATACCCTAATAAAAATGTCCTAATAATAATACCCTAGATTTGCACGTTCAGTCGTTCGCATGCAGGAACTGGGGGAATTGCAGACGGCCTTGGCCACTTGCACGGCCGCGGGTATTGAACCATGGACGTTTAAATTAGGAAGACACAACTCCGTCCTTCCGGTGACGTGTGCGAGCTTTAATGGAGTTTCAGTTGAAAAACTTGATCGTGTTTGGAGTGGGGGAGGTAGTCCGGGGACGCGGCAACAGATAACACGTACAGCGCCCCCAGGGACTTCGCCCCCCGCCCTTCACCCGCGAAAATCTCTTGAGCCTAATCAATAGTTGTTGAAGTTGTGGCGCAAGTTTGCAGAGGTGCGAACACGAGTTCTGCCGCTAACTGTGCAACTTGTCTCTGGGGGAGCCCTAATTATCGACAACAATGAGGATGGGGTGAGGGACTCCAGCTAGCGGGGTTCGATACGAAGTCGTGACAGCAAATGAGTTAATCGCTGTTGAGTTAGTTTTGTGTGCACCACTAATTACAACTTAACTTACAGCCAGTCTTGTTATGTGGCGTTAACACAAATATGTTAACTATATGTGGTTGCTAGGATACGAAATCGTGATAACACTAAAACTGACAAAAGCAAATCTTTGTTAAGTTCATTTTATGTGCATTATTAATTACAATTGAACCTTAGAGTCAGTCTTGTTATGTGGCGTTAACACAATCCATGTTAACTATACGTGGTTGCTAGGATACCAAATCGTGATAATACTAAAACTGACATAAGCAAATCGCTGTTAAGTTCATTTTATGTGCATTATTAATTACAATTGAACCTTAGAGTCAGTCTTGTTACGTGGCGTTAACACAATCCATGTTAACTATACGTGGTTGCTAGGATACCAAATCGTGATAATACTAAAACTGACATAAGCAAATCGCTGTTAAGTTCATTTTATGTGCATTATTAATTACAGTTGAACCTTAGAGTCAGTCTTGTTACGTGGCGTTAACACAATCTATGTTAACTATATGTGGTTGCTAGGATACGAAATCGTGATAATACTAAAACTGACATAAGCATTTTATGTGCGTTATTAATTACAATTGAAGCTTGTAGTTTGTTAGTTTCTCTTGTTTATACAACAGAATACCTAACCATGGTAAGAAGTCTGTCTGAACATTTGAGTGTACCTACAGGGCTTGAGGCCTATGCGTACGTTACGATAAGTAAGTGTATGTTTATTAGGACGACATAATACTGAAAGGAAGTCCAAAGAGTGGTCAATGTCTTCCAGGGATTCTTTGTAGAGATTTTTCTTCTTAAGGTTGGCACGTGCTTTCAAGGTTCCATGGTTTTCTGATATGTATTTTGTCGTCGTGGTTGGCAAGCCTGGTTCGCCAGGATAATGGGAAGGTATTGTCCGTGCAGTGGAATTGTGTAATTCGTGATTTATGGGCTATCTCACCCCTCAGCAGCGATAATAGCCATTGCTACTAGCTTGTAGAATTTAATTTGTGCCAATAGCGGCCCGCCTGTGATAGAACAATGTATGACAGTTTCCAGCCCTGTGGTTTTATATTCATTCTCCTCCCCACCCCCTCTCTTACTCTCTGTCTCTCTCTCTTATCAGGATTTTTTTTCTTTTCGTTCTTCTAGTATTTATCGTGTTTTTACTATATTTCTCTTTTCTGTTCCTTCCATTTTGTTTTATTTCGTTATTCTTATGTTTTCAGTTTCCCTCTTTCAGTCCCGGGAAAAATAAACATTTCTCTTAATTCTGTGTGTTTAGTTTTAAAATATCAGATGAATATTCTGTTCTGCAATAACTTCAGCACACATCCGTGTATTTATAGTCTTACTGGAAATGTTTTTGTCTTAGTTTTTGTACTTTTAATAATGAAAATTTCTGTTGCCTGCAGACAATACACCGATACATTGTGAATGCATGCCGCTAAATCGCCAATAGAATAAAAATTGAAGCCATGTTTAGCGTGAAGAATTTCTGACATCATTTTTCATATTAGGATCTATTTCTTTCTTAATTTCTGTCCCTTCTTTTTAATACATGAATATATATGAAGGGTTCAGAGCCATAGTGGGCCAAGCGACATTTATTAAAAACGGAGAAAGCAAGGTTTAAAGTTAAGTGAATACCATAGTACAGTGATGTCAAAGCAAGCGCATTTTTCTGACCTTGACGTCGTGCGCGGGCATCAAGCGCTAAGTATGCAAAGAGGAAGGGTTGTTTATATGAATAAGCAGCCTGTTGGATTAAGAAAACAGTGGTGCACAAACTTCAAACGGAACGTGAAATTTTATGTCGTTATTTTTATATGGCTTCTTGCTGTTTAATATTATCTATATTGTCTGTAAAACAAAAGTACTAACACTGATTTCTTAATATTGCACTTGTGTTTCAAATCTTAATAACATGATAGAGAGTTAAGAAGGAATATTCACTTTAATTCCATAGTAGTATAATATTATACTGTATTAAGTGGATGAAACACATCATTCATAAAGAAAGTGATATTCCAAAGAAAGAGATTGAGTATGACATATTAAGTTGGAATTTATATTGATGGTATCTTTAGCCTTACAAAAGTAATCAATAAACTAATCAAAACAATATTACAGTACAAAGCAAAGTTACCTAGGTACTGTATCTGTTTTAAGTGTAACTAATATTACATAACAAAACTCTTATCGCATTATGCTTTTAAGGTGATATTTGTGAGCAACTTCCTATCATCAGAATATTAAATTATTTTCTCGAAATCTGCTGAAGCTATAGAGCTGACATTTTTACAACACATGGGCACGTATCTTTTGCTTATGATGTAACAGTAGTTCCTTTGTTAATTCATTTCCTTACAAACAATTTCCATGCGAATATTTTCAAAATGTTCAATACACTATCTTCAGTAATACGTATATACGGTATATTAGATTTACGAAAACATTCTGTAAGGCTACTAAATAAATAGGCCTATACCTGAGAATTTCACTTTTCTATACGAAAAGTTGAGAAAATATTTCTTTTGAATAAAAAAATCAAACTTGTGAAAAATGAGCATTAAAATTAAAACTTACATTCTTATAATGCACTTATACTTCTCAGGCAAATCTAAAAATTACCATGGATACAGTTTTAATAAGTTCTCTTCCCTTTATCTATTGAATCAGTGCTGGCCATCCCTGAATATAGCTCGACCAAGCGGCATATACCACCTCTTTCGTCTGTCTCTTTCCTTTCCGCTGGAAAGCGCTCAGCTCTCCTGGGCTCTAAAGCGCGCGCTTGCTCCTGTGGGCATCAATTGACATGCCTGCCATAGTTTAATGAAGATTGGTATGTCTCATAGTTTTAATATGCATATTTTATAATTACTTGCTATATGGTTAATTAAATTATAATATTAACAACTTAATTTTAACCTTTGTTTTCTTCGCTTATTATTTATGGCGCTTGGCCCACTATAGCTCTGAACCCTTCATGTGTGTTTGTCTTTACATTCGTCCAGCTTCTCTCTCTGAAGTCCTCAGGTTAGACCCGGTGCTGGTGTAAACTGTCAACCCCGTGACCTGAACCCCAACCAGTTGTCTGTATCCCTGGTTGCAACCCTGCAGTTCTATTCTCGTAGTTTTTCGTGGCTACAGAAATAGAATCTTGGTGCTGTCTGGTATCGATCTTACGCCCACACCGCCAGGAACTCAGATAGGCTGCTTGTTCTTCATTAAAACGTTCCATTTTGCACTCTATGTCGTCACGGTTGTGCAATAAACGTCCGACGACATTCGGTGTAGAAATGAAGCGAACCTTATCAAGTGCTCACAACGTAAAGCCTGTCTGTTTGAGTGTCCCACACGTTTTGAGGGTTTCCACAATCGTATACAGTAGGGCGGGTGATTTTACAATATTTGTTTGTTGAAATTCCGAGTGTGACGTAATCGTTTAAGGGGAGAAGATGGTATTTTTTGGTGAAAAATGAGTAAATTAAAAAAAAATTCTTTAAAATACCCTTTGATACGTGTGGAATGCATTGCATAAGATTTTGTGGGCATTTGTGCTCTTATCGGATGTTGAGTCGCCATTTTTAAACTTCCTGCGCTATGGATTTTTACATCACTCGCCAAATTTTATTGTTGTTTCCGGTAAATTAAATTAAATTTTTTTTTTTCTTTAAAATACCCTTTGATATGTGTGGAATGCATTGCATAACATTTTGCGGGTATTTGTGCCCTTATCGGATGTTGAGACGCCATTTTTAAACTTCCTGCGTTATGGATTTTTACATCACTCGCCCACTTTTATTGTTGTTTCCGGTAAATTGAATTTTCAAAAATAGTAAAAAAAGATTTTCCTTAAAATACCCTTTGATACGTGTGGAATGCATTGCATAACATTTTGTGGGCATTTGTGCCCTTATCGGATGTTGAGTCGTCATTTTTAAACTTGCTGCGCTATGGATTTTTAAATCACTCGCCCGCTTTTATCCGTTTCCAATAACTTCATTTTTTTTGTTACATTGCCAGACAAAAATTGATATAATTTCTGAACTATTAAAGATACATGCATGCAATTTAGAACACACATTCTTTAGACTTAGGAAACTTTTCTCTGTAACAGAATTTTGTTAATTGATTTCATTTTAAAAATACGTCCGTTTGTTTGCAAGAAAGGAAATCAGAAAATTATTACTAAATTTTAATTGTTTATTTTACAAACGTAGGGACTAATATCAAAATTCTGTTACAGACAGTTTGTAGAACATACTTTTGCAAATACATTGGAAAAAATTGTTTGAATATATCTTTAAAAACGGTTTAGATATATCGGTTTTAGTACAATCCTGCATTGGGTACATTTTTTCAAATTTTGGCCCCCCCAATAATTTTTTTTCAAAATATTTTTATTTGGTTGAGTTGCCACAGCTAAGAGCTCTCTACATACAAAAAATTAATATTTTACACCAAATAGGAAAAAAGTTTAAAAAAATACCATCCTCTTCCCTTAATTGCTGATACATTAAAACAGAGACGATAAAATAAAACAAATGAAGGCACAAGGAAAAAAAAACTATCACTTGTTAATTTTGACCGGCATGGTGTTACCTATCTGTTAATTGGATTCTCATTGGTTAATCCAGCATCAATGAGCCCGTTCATTGG
>JAJSOF020000011.1:169621903-169914403 GCA_025594305.2 Periplaneta americana
GTCCGGTTTTTTTTTTTTTTGCCACTATTGTACATAACTTCTTAAAATATGAAAACAAATGAAGACTGACACTCTAATATAAAACTATAATTTGCGCATTCCATTTGATCATTGTTGTAGTAGAAGCATACCTGGGCCATGAATGAACAAAATGAAGTTTGACTAGCGAATGCATTGCGGGTGGCATCGACGCGAGTCCCTTAAGGGGCAATGTAAGTTTTCTTACAATTTTTCTTGATGGTACGCAGAAAAACGTTCCACGTTGAAATCAAGATATACCTACAATTATTGTGGATAAATTTTAGAGATTGATTTCGGTTCGTAGTAACAAAATATTATAACGTATTAGAATCTATCAGTATTTCTATAGAAACTTAGAAATAGAATGAAAAATATCTGTTCATGCATGTTTAGTTAATACATGGCAGTAGTTAGTTGCCATGGCAACGGGAAAGGATATGTGATGGAGAAGAAGAGAGGAAACGAAGATGGACATGAATGGAGTGGAAAGGAATGCAGAAAGAAATTTGTGGAAAGAAAAGAACAAATAATAATAATAATAATAATAATAATTTATTTAACCTGGCAGAGTTAAGGCCATACGGCCTTCTCTAACACTCAACCAGGAGTAAAGACTGCGTTACAAAAAACACTACAAATTTACAAAGTACACACAAAACTGAATAAGATAATAATAATAAAATGTAAACAACAAGTAAGAAGAAATCAGACATAATATATAACATACAGAAAGAAAGAAAAAGCATAATAAAATGTGAACAGCAGGTCAAAAATAAATGAGGCCTACAAAGTATAAAAAAATAAGATAATTATTGATAATAATAATAATAATAATAATAATAATAATAAATACGAATAGTAATGATAATAATAATGATAATAATAAATAATAATAATAAAATAATAATAACAGGCCTAATAGTAATAATAATACTAATAACAGTAATAAAATAGTGCAGTACAAAGCATACTATGAATACACTATTTTTAAGTACACACAGTAAGGAAAATTATGATTATATATAGCTCAACTTATCACATTAGAGATATTCCATTATCTGAAAATATGAAAACAAAAATATAAAATAAGTTAAATATCACTAGAACATAAAAAAAATGTGAATACGTGGAAACATGCATTACAACACTTGTCATAATAGTTTGGCAACTCGTCATAAGATAATTTTCTAACTTGGATTTGAAAGATTTCAATGTTCGGCAGCCCTTGACTTCAGGCGGCAGAGAGTTCCAGTGACGAGAGGTAGCAACAGTGAAAGATGAGGAATACAGAGATGATGTGTGAAGTGGAATTTCTAGCGTGTTATCGCGTTGTGTTCGAGTATTAATATTATGATAGCGAGAGAGAGTATGAAAACGAGCGAATAAATAATAGGGGGATGAAGTGTGCATAATTCGATATAAGAGAGAAAGTGAGTGCAGATTTCTCCTCTCATGTAACCTAAGCCATGACAACTTCTCGAAAGAAGAAGAATAGATAAGCGGGAAAGGGGAACAGTAAGAAATAATGAAGCAAAGGTGTAAGAGAATCAAGAATAAAAAGAAGAAAATGAGGGGAATACAAAAGAAAGACAATCGCGTGAGTGGATGAACAGGTAGTAGTATGCAAGTGGGTGGTTGTGTATACAGAAGTGGACGGTTTCATAGATAGGTGGGTAAGAAGAGAGAAAAAATGAAGGAAACATAAAAGGCAGTCGAGAAAAAGGAAAAAAACAAGGGGGAATGGAACGAATTGATGAAGGAATAACAGCCAGGACAAACCGAATGGCTGAAGAGAATTAAGACGCTTGGAAAGTCCGTGAGAGAGAGCCGCCACTGCGTTTGTAATGACTGCAGATTATGCTAATGTCACTTGTTTGTGGAAGCAGTAATACGTCACCGACGAAACGCTGATGAGTTTATACACCGATGCATATGTACAGACGGTTTGTGTCGTCAAGGTTAAGGCAGTTGCCATGGAAATGCATAACGTGCCTTCCTTACCACCGACATGATGCATTTAACTTGGGGGCGATGCAGAAAATTATACAGAAACGAGCATGCGGTGTTGTCATGGAGATCCTGCATGCGAAACAACTGAATTCTGCTCCCTGTTGTCTTTTGTTTCTCAGTCAGTTTGTAGACTGCGTAGGGCAATCTTTACATTTTAGTGATTGAACTTGTCAGTGTTATGGATTTATTGATGATGGATGCTATCTGTAACTCCTGCACAATGTTTCATAACAATTTGTTTGATAGGAGAGAAGTTATTTTCTCTAAATGAATTCCTTATAAAACGATAGTTCCTTTTTCACAAACTTAATCGTAGTTTATATACAAAAATATATGTTACATGTAACTCCTCTATGAAGTATCATAAAAATCTGTTAGAAAAGTTGTTAATTTTGTACATATAGATTTGCGTTCCAACCCACGGTGGCTGTCTTGAAAGATTTTTTTATATTTATGTGAGCTGAGGGACGTAGAGGCGCATGAAAATTGTACAGGGACATCATTTTATTTTTACTAACATTTTTAACATTAACCTGGCTATACCTTTGGATCAACGCCGTTTGCTACCCCCTTCCACGACTGGAATTCGATGATACTGGCGTAATATACAAACAAATCACTTTACTACGTATAGGAGGGAAGAAAAGTAGTTCATCCATTTACGTAAACTATGAAATATTACGCTTTTGAGTTTGATAATTTTCATTAGGTTTTGTTTAATCAAAATACAGTACAGTATTAACACTTAGTGTTTTTACTCACGAACTGAGCTGTCCATGTGGACGTATTCATTATGCAGTGTATATTATACTGTCTACAGCACATTAGCGTACAATATAGAGAATGAAGTTAAATTGAAAAATAATCATAATATGGATATTTAAACACATTTTTTAAAATGGTGGCCGTTCATTTCGATACAGGCTTCAGTTCTAATGTGCATATTATCGCACTATAGACTAGTGTACCTAATTCCAATTACCAGTTTCGTCCTTCGTACTAGTAACTCATGTTGAAATAATTCTGTACCTACTCTATAAAAGAGTACCTTACCTACTGTAAATTCAATCTTCACTTCTACCCGATCCGAAAAGATAAAATTACTCAGACATGGTATCTACTGTCCGTCCAAGTGCTTATGTCGTAGGATCGTTCGTAGAATGGGAGGAAATCACGTGACAGTTAATTACTTAACGAGGCCCTTTTATTTAAGTTATTTTAAACAGTTGTATAATATTACGTAGACGTCCAATTCCTAACAGAAATTAATGTTCTCAAAAAAGAGCTAAGACAGCCCAGCCACTAGCTGGCGTATAAAAGCTGGTTGGGGAAACCGGGATACGACGTAGGCAAATGGACGACAGTACCTGTGCGAAAATGATTCAATATTGAAAGCTCTTTCGTCACTGGAAAACGCGAACATATTTTTGGAACGTACTGTTTACTATGACCGTAAGGCTACTATGACTGTATATGCGGTCTTGGATCTGTGTGGAGGACGGTTGAACTCATTAGTAGAAGGGGTGGGAGTGAAGTACATTAAAAAAACTCAGGCACAATAAAAATTGAAGTAAAAATAAAATGATTGCCCTGTATAAACACGAACCCAAGACCTCCCTCGATACTATAATACCTGTCATAAATACGTGCAAGGTAAATAGAACGCAAATTCTCAATATTGATGCATAATGTGAATTGTAATTTTTAAATTCCGATTTATAATTGGAAAGTTATGAACTTTCCATGAATCACGATGTTATCAGAGTCTTCTGGAATTGATTTTAACAATATTTGTAGTCTACTAGCCAGATTATTATAGAATAGTCTTATATTGCATGATCACTGAAACATCAACTTTTGTATTTCGGTTTTTTGTATTGCTGAAAGTCGATGTAAATGTTCATAAGTTGAAAATATGAAGAGAAGCAATATATATATATACACCTACGTCTTTAGAATGACAGTTGAAGACAACAAACCACAAATAGGACTGCTGCCATTAGCAGCGTCATGAAATCAATTATTGTACACCACATAAAACATAATGTAATTTTATTTTTTTTACGCGTGTCAAATGTTTTTATATTCTTTGTATGTAATTTTATGTGCCATTAGAGCGTATGTCACCGACTTCTTTTGTTTTTGAACTGAGTTACCATGGAAACATAAGACAAAATAAAAAGTGAATATGCAGTGCATTTTTTTTCTGTAAAATTGATACGTTACTATGGCAACGTACAGCAGTAATACGTGACCGCAATAGAAAACGGCTGGGCTGTCTTGTGTTGACGAGGGTAATCATATTCAACGCTTGCAAATGTATGCGTGTTCACATCCCGCGTAACAACGATGTTATTGCTGCTAATGTCTTTTCTATCGCACATTTAAGTCTCTGTTATTGAGGAGATGTTTATTCAAATTGTCTGCAGGGAACTACTGTCCAGGACTGAGTGACAGAGTGGGCTAAGTCACAAGTCAAGTTATGAGATGAGTTACCATGGTAACTATTGGAATAAAACACCAATGAAAAGGATCGAATTGTGTTGGCAGTAGAAGTGTCTTGCTTTGTGGCTTGAATGGCAGCCTAAAAGTTTATTTATAGACGCCAAAAGAATTGCAGAAAGATTTTATTTAGCTAATATGGTGTGATGACTATCTGTGATTGAAAAGGCGAGGTTTTAGACTTGTGACATGTGTATTCTACGTACACTAAAACAAATTGTTAAGGGGAATTGCACTGACGTTGCCATGGAAATTTTTGCATCATATCCTATACTAACAATGTGAACGAGTGTAATCTTATACATCTGATATCTTCTTCTGCCCCGAACTCTTCTCCCGTTCACCATTCCTTCCAGTGCATCCTTCAGTAGGCAGTTTCTTCTCAGCCAGTGACCCAACCAATTCCTTTTCCTCTTCCTGATCAGTTTCAGCATCATTCTTTCTTCACCCACTCTTTCCAACACAGCTTCATTTCTTATTCTGTCTGTCTATTTCACACACTCCATTCTTCTCCATATCCACATTTCAAATGCTTCTATTCGTTTCTCTTCACTTTGTCGTAATGTCCATGTTTCTGCCCCATACAATACCACACTCCACACAAAGCACTTCACTAGTCTCTTCCTTAGTTCTTTTTCCAGAGGTCTGCAGAAGATGCTCCTTTTTCTATTAAAAGCTTCCTTTGCCATTGGTATCCTTCTTTTGACTTCCTGGCAGCAGCTCATGTTACTGCTTATAGTACACCCCAAGTATTTGAAGCTGTCCACTTGCTCTACTGCCTCATTTAGAATTCGCACGTTTACCTTCTTTATTTTTCTTCCTATGACCATGGTCTTCGTCTTGTTTGCATTCATCTTCATCCCATACTGTTCACAGCTGTCATTTAGCTCCAGTAGCATATCCCTTAGTATCATCTCCTCTTCTGCTAACAACGCCATATCATCAGCAAATTTTATGAACTTTATTCTTCTTCTTCCTCCTACTATCACTCCTCCCATGTTCTGAAAATAGTTCTTCACTAAATCCTCCAAGTAGATGTTAAACAGGGTAAGTGATAAAGGGTATCCTTGTCGTACTTCTCTCCCTATTTCACTTCCTTCTGACATTTCTTCGCCTATCCTGACTTTCACTCATATTTTGATATAAAGGTTACTGAGCAGCCTCCCCTCTTTCCAATCCACACCAATTTATTTTAGGTTCCCATCAGTTTATTCCAATCTATTCTGTCAGAAGCCTTTTCTAAGTCCACAAATACTACATGCACTTCTTTATTCTTCTCCAGGTATCTTTCGCCGATTGTTCGTAGCAGTCCAATTGCATCTCTCGTGCCTTGTCCCTTCATAAAGCCAAACTGCTCTTCCATCTTAAAATATAAACATTAGATAGATAATATTAAACAAGACGCACGCCAAGAAGGCAGATGGGCAGGGATGGAACTCGGCACTCCATACACGAATCCGTCCAGCTCACCTAGGTACACTGAGTACACTAACAAAGGCCTCTGTCACAGCCATCAACCCTTTCCAGTAAATTACCAATATTGTGGGTGGTAAACGAAATTTGTCGCCCTTAGTGCGGGGTGAATTTTGACAATGTATTCAAAAGCCAACGCCCTGCATTGTTCGGATTGTGAATACATCGCTATTTCCCTTTTGGACGCTTGTCTTTTGTTAATTTTTGCCACCACGATGGACGTAGGCATTGTTTTCTGAGGTCTGCACATAACATTTTAATTAAAGCCCCCTGAATACACAGATGTATGTACTAATCCTGTGTGGGAAAGCGGCCGTACGAAGTTGCAGCTTTTCAGCTTGCGGTGGATTGCGTTGCCATGGCAGCAGACTCAGTCGTGTCGTCTTTTGTTCTTTTGCATGCTGCAATCGGATTTATTTCTTTGTGCAGTTGTGTTCGATAGTCTGGAATGTGCGTTCGTAGGTACATTGTAATATTTTTTTGCCATAAATCAATAATTTGGGAAACAGTTAAAAATAAATAAAAAAAAAAACAAGGAGTTGGAAATATTAAAATTACATTCTTAAGGTATCTCTGTTAGAAATTCCGTGCCCCATTCAGATATCAAGAACATTGCTAGCATCAACGTTCAATATGCAATCTCTCCATGATAGGTCAGCAATACAATTCTGTTCTGGAGGGAAACCGTCAGAAATAAATTGGATTCACTTTAAAGTTTGAAAATGCTTTCTTTCTATGTACCATTCGTCAATCACGTAAAAATGTTCTTTCCCAAGATCAAGACAGTCAGTCACAAGAATCCACCTCTACAATGGTGCCTCGTTTTAATACATTAAATTATTTGGAAATGTACGTAAGTTATGCTCTAAGCAGTTTGTGTATGTATTATTTATTTTGTAACAAATAAATTAATTAATGAATGAAAAAATAAATAAACGAATTAAGTAAGTAAATAAACAAATAAATAGATAAATAAACAAATAAATAAATAAGTAAACAAATAAAGAATAAATAAATAAATAAGTAAAATAAATAAATAAAGAAATAAATAAATAATTAAATAAATAAACCAATAAATAAGTAAATAAATAAATGGATAAATGAATGAATAAATAATTAAATACACGAATGAATAAATAAATGAATGGATGAATAAATAAATAAATAAAATGAAAATATAAATAAAATGAGTGAATAAACGAACGGATGGATAAATGAATAAATTAAAATAATGAATGAATAAATGAATGGATAAATGAACGAATGAATAAATAAATAAATAAATAAATAAATAAATAAATAAGATGTAGGAATGAATAAGTTAATAAATGGATAAACGAATAAATAAATATATATGTAAAATAAATTAATAAATGATTAAACGAGTAAACAAATAAATAAATAAAATGGATGAGTGAATAAATAAAATAATAAATAACTGAACGAATAAGTTAATAAATAAATACAGTAAATAGAATGAATAAATTAATGAATGAATACATTAATAAATGAATAAAGGAATAAATAAATAAAATGAATAAATGAATGAATGATAAAGTTAATTAATATGTAACTGAACGGAATAAATAAAAAATAAAAAAAATAAATAAGTAAATGAATAAAGAAATGATTAAATAAGTAAAATAAATAAATGGACAAATAAAGTAAATGAGTTACTGATGAAGGGAGTAAGTAAGCTTAATTAACTAAATGTAAATAAGTAAATAAATAAACAAACAAACTAGCATTATTATTATTATCCTTTCCGAAAATATGTTCATGTTATATGTACCCTAATAACAACGTATTTTTTTTTTATAAATAAAGGGTATTCTCCCCGGCAATGCATTTATGTTGTTACCTTCTGATTTGGACTTACACTCGGTCGCGGGCTCGATGCCCCCTTGGGCTGATTACCTGGTTGGGCATTTTCCGAGATTTTCTCCGAATCGTAAGACGAATGTCAGATAATCTATGGCGAACCTTCAGCCTCATCTCGCCAAATACCACCTGGCTATCCCTAATTCCATCGAAGTTAAATAACCTAGTAGTTGAAACAGCGTCGTTAAATAACCAAGTAAAAAAATTGTTACATAGTGTCTTAGCAACAAGTTTCGAGTATATATCGTCTCGTAGCAACGAGATGCAGAGAGGTATAGTCGGAGGCACCGATTTTGGTAGATGACCTCGATGACATTTCCAGTAGGCGAGCCAATATTGTTTGTGTAAGCTGCGAGAATGAGATGCGATAACATTCTGAGTCGTTCATATTTTCATAACAGCAGCTCATATCAATTATCCTTATTATGAAACACACCACGGTACAGTCCTACTCAAAGAATACCTTTAATAAATGTAAATGACTTCCGTTCGCAATGATTTTACAATACGTCTCCTACATTTTCTAAATTACATTAATTCTTAATTAAAAGGAAAATCCTACCCTTACCAGATCAATATACAAGATTTGTCCAGTAATAATCTAGGATCGTCCACTGGTGGTGCGACAATTCAAGTTAATAAAATTACGATTCTTCTTAGTAATCAAAATATAATTTGGTTAATTGGGTAAAATTGCATGCTGCGGAAGTTAGATTTATCTAAGAGTATAATAAATAGGATTGTAATGGATATTACAAGGGCAATAACTTCTTCACACGCACATTGTGAATAGAAGAGAGAAGAAAGCATTTTAAAATATTCGAAATGGTACAAAATATCGGAGAAACCAATTTTCCCTGCACAAATTGCACCAATTGAAAAATATAATTACCATTCACAATAAATACTGTATTTTATGGATTCTAAAAAGTTGTTTATTAATCTAGAGATATTGGCTGGTGACTATATTAAATTCCAGCACAACATTCATTCAGAATATGTAGAAATTACACTTTGGATTTTACTAAATGTATAGGCCTACTATCAAAAGGTGTTACATACCCCCTTAAATACTGTACATGTGTTACCTGTGCGATCTCCGATGTTTAATTTTTTTAAATGTAATTCATAGTACTGAAACTGCCATATTGAATTCGCACAAATTGTATTATTCGTAATTTTCGTCTCGAAAACCCCTAAGATATCTAATTTAATTTTTCACCCATTTTTGTCCCACTCCACCACTTTAGGGACAAAGTCGGACTAAATAATACCTTATTGGCATTCTGTGATCGCAAATATCCCCAGATATCGTCTTTCATCGAGATCGGATGACATGAGATTTCTTACTCCCTTCTGCCTTTTCATCAGTACCTTACGATATGGTATTTAAAAAATCTAAGAATGTTTAACCAATATTGTAGAGAGTAACCTTCATTTTAAATTTTACGTCTCTAGTTAAATACAGTTTAGCGAATTTTTAAAATCGTGGACTTCTTTCTCTCTCCTCTCTGCTCGGAAGTTAAAAAAAAAAATGAAGTTATTTCAAGGGAGTAGCCTACATGAAATTGAATTTTTTTACTTTCCTTATACTTTTAGAAACAATTCTGAGAGATGAGATGAATAGTCTAACCCAATTTTATGTGTGAATCTTTGTTTTAAATTTAAAGGCTGCACGTCTGCTGGTTAAACAAAATAAATCGGTATAATTATTTTGATCATTACTGCCTCCCATTTTCCATCCCTTAATGTTCGTATTTCGTAAAACTCAGTCTTATCTATTGACTAAGGATTAGCATATTTCCATATACATATATATTTCCATATATATAACAAATTATATTTCCATTTCGTACAATATTCTGGTCACGAGACATAATCATATACTTTGTCTTTTCGGGATTTACTACCAAACCTATCGCTTTATTTGCTTCAAGTAAAATTCCCGTGTTTTCCCTAACCGTTTGCGGAGTTTTTCCTAACATATTCACGTCATCCGCATAGACAAGAAGCTGATGTAACCCGTTCAATTCCAAACCCTCTCTGTTATCCTGGACTTTCCTAATGGCATACTCTAGAGCAAGTTAAAAAGTAAAGGTGATAGTGCATCTCCCTGCTTTAGCCCGCAGTGAATTGAAAAAGCATCAGATAGAAACTGACCTATACGGACTCTGCTGTAAGCTTCATTGAGACACATTTTAATTAATCGAACAAGTTTCTTGAGAATACCAAAGACACATATAGACTACTGTAATATTTGTTTAGTTTTTGGAGGTGTGGTGATCGTTGCATTGGTACTTGTTGCGTTATTGTGCGGGCGGTACATCCAGAAATCGTTAATTTGAATTGAATTGCAATCCCGCGACAAGTTAATTGGTTTCGCCATTTTTACGACCGATATCGAGTCTCTGAACCGGAGCGTATGGGGTCGCCGAGGGACGCAGTCCTCCTCCACACAGACCAGCTTCTGTCATTATTTCCATGGAAACCCAACGTAGCGGACCAGGAATAGAACTGAAATTGTCATTAATGGCCTGACATGTGGTCCTGCATCAATTGAATCCTCCTCTACACAGTCACATGGTTGCCATGGATACGAGCTTGTTATTAAGAGCAAGAGACTTCCTTAGGAAGTTGAGGGGTTCCTGAATGAGAAGGTTCTAGGCAAATTACAGGATATTTACTTGTCGGGGTTTCGCAATTTTTCTGCTTCAAAGTCTAGAGTTAAGAAAATATGAAAACTTCTAGGTATCAGTTGTACAGAGGGACTGACCTCAGCGGGAAACTGTTGCACCGTATTGACCTTCCCTTGAAGAATTACATTCCATGGGACCAGGATTCACTTAATATGCTAGACGACGATGAGACAAGGTTAAAAGCCACTGTTATGAAGCGGGTGTATTTTTATAATTATGAGAAAAGAATGACAGTCCTGTATCCAATACTAGGAAACACACTGTATCATAAGTTAAACAGCTGTAAGTTTTTTCAGAGAAAATTATTGATATAAATATAAAATAATATGAGATATTTTGAAGTTTATAATAAATTCTGGCATTTGTCATCTTTCCTGCAAGGAATAGGAGATATGGTGCACGGATTTATTTAGTAAAATGTGGCTTTTTTATAATGGTCGATGAAGTACTGAATACTTTAAATTTGAAATTACATGTTGGAGGGATGGTTTTTGATTTAAGTAAAGCGTTTGACTATGTAGATCACAATGTATTGGTTAAAAAATAAAGTGTTATTTATGATATTGAAAATGACGTCATAGGTTGGGTTAGATCTTATATATGAAATGAAAAAAAAAAACAGTCTAAATTAATATACAAACTACAAAGTTACTTATTTAGAACTTATGAATATTAAATATGGAGTTCCCCACGGATCAGTTTTAGGTCCATTATTATTATTATTATTTTTTTGTAGTTTATAATGATTTTACCTGAACCATAAATAATGTATCCTCAATAGTTTTATTTGCAGATGACACAGGTGTCATTATATGAAGTAAACAATACGATCACTTTATAAAAAATTTTGATACAGTGTTCAGTGCAAATACACTAGCACTTAATGTTGATAAAGCCAGTGTCATCAAATTTAGTACACATAATAGTGTTCAGTTTTCAAACAGTATTAGATTAAATAGAACTGACCTCAAAGAATCCAAAAGTAAAACGTTTCTTGGTTTAGACTTGGATAACCACTTGAGTAAGAAGAAGGCAGAAAATAGGAAAGATTGGAGAATGCTGGGTTTGTAGTGAAACGCCTGCCATTTGGCAGAATACTATGCATGTATGTAATCACTTGAACTGGAAAACACGCATGGAATATATTTATGGATTTTGGAGAACCCGGAGGTTCATTGCCGCCCTCACATAAGCCCGCCATCGGTCCCTATCCTGAGCAAGATTAATCCAGTCTCTATCATCATATCCCATTTCCCTCAAATCTATTTTAATATTATCCTCCCATCTACGTCTCGGCCTCCCAAAAGGTCTTTTTCCCTCCGGCCTCCCAACTAACACTCCATATGCATTTCTGGATTCACCCATACGTGCTACATGCCCTGTTCATCTCAAACGTCTAGATTTGACTCTGCCAGTATAAATAAATGAATGAATAAACAGATAAACTAATAGACGTAAAAATAAATAAACGAATAAATGAATATACAAGTAAACTTATAAATATATAAATAAATAAGTGAACATAATAAATAAATAATTGAATAATTGAAGAAATAAAAAATAAATAATCGAATGAATAAATAAATAAATAATTAATTAAATGAACAATTGAATGAATGAATAAATAAATAATTAATTAATTAAATGAACAATTGAATGAATGAATAAATAAATAATTAATTAAATGAACAATTGAATGAATGAATAAATAAATAAATAATTAAATGAACAATTGAATGAATAAATAAATAAATAATTAATTAAATGAACAATTGAATGAATGAATAAATAAATAATTAATTAAATGAACAATTGAATGAATGAATAAATAAATAAATAATTAAATGAACAATTGAATGAATAAATAAATAAATAATTAATTAAATGAACAATTGAATGAATGAATAAATAAATAATTAATTAAATGAACAATTGAATGAATGAATAAATAAATAATTAATTAAATGAACAATTGAATGAATGAATAAATAAATAATTAATTAAATGAACAATTGAATGAATGAATAAATAAATAAATAATTAAATGAACAATTGAATGAATGAATAAATAAATAATTAATTAAATGAACAATTGAATGAATGAATAAATAAATAATTAATTAAATGAACAATTGAATGAATGAATAAATAAATAAATAATTAAATGAACAATTGAATGAATGAATAAATAAATAAATAATTAAATGAAGAATTGAATGAATAAATAAATAAATAATTAATTAAATGAACAATTGAATGAATGAATAAATAAATAATTAATTAAATGAACAATTGAATGAATGAATAAATAAATAAATAATTAAATGAACAATTGAATGAATGAATAAATAAATAAATAATTAAATGAACAATTGAATGAATAAATAAATAAATAATTAATTAAATGAACAATTGAATGAATGAATAAATAAATAAATAATTAAATGAACAATTGAATGAATAAATAAATAAATAATTAAATGAACAATTGAATGAATAAATAAATAAATAATTAAATGAACAATTGAATGAATGAATAAACGAATAAACTAAACGTATAAATAAATAAATAAATGAATAAATGAATAAATAATTGAATAAATAAAATATGAATGTATAAACAAGTAAACGTAAAAATAAATAAACAAGCGTATAAATAAATAAATAAATAAACGAGTAAACTAATAAACTTATAAAATAAATAAACAAAGGGATAAAGTAAACTTATAAATAAATAAGTAAATGAATAAAAAATTAATTAATGAATATAGGAATAAACTAATTAAGTATAAATAAATAAGTAAATGCAATAAAAATAAATAAATATAGGCCTATAATTGAGTAAATAAATAAATAAATAAATAAATGTATAAACAAGTAAACATAAAAATGAATAAACAAGCGAATAAATGAATGAATAAATAAATAAATGAACTAAAAAACTTATAAAATAAATAAATAAATAAAGGAATAAACTAATGAACGTATAAATAAATAAATAAACAAATAATTGAATAAATAAATAAATTTAAATAAGATCTATGGAATGCAATAAATGAAATGAAAATTAAAAAAAAAAAAAAAAAAAAGACATTATTTTGTTTGATTAAATATGTTTCATTTGCAATATCTGCTTTGTAATATAAAGAGGTTGAACATGTTAGGACACAAAGAAATAAGTGTTGAATTGTGAGTAGACTGTTTGCAGCAAATGATAAAGTGTTGAAGTGCCAGCCACAGGGAATTCCTCCCTATTTCGCTTCCCTGCAATGTTCACAAGATACGAAACCTCACTGAGGTGTGCAGACTCGTGTTTTTGCTCTGACAATGTAAGACATGTTTTCCTCTGTCTGTAGAGTTCAACTGCCTCAGGCTGAACCCCGTGCCTGTTGTCTCCTAGCCTGACTTGTCTTTCTGGAGAACCACAAACAAACGCAGCGTGTTGCCATGGTAACTAGGATATTGCGTTTTTGACTTTAACTACTGTATTTACAGGGTGGTTCAAAATAATTCTAAAGTAGTAATTGTTATTTCAAATGGATCTTAGGAACATGGGTTCGCTTCCAGGCAGTTACTCTAGCTATTTCTCGCTTTGAGAATTGCATCACCATTATTCATGATGGGGGTTAGCGAACAGAACTCGTGCGCTCAGGCGTGGGTTCGATTCCCGCTTGGGCTGATTACTCATTTGGGGTTTTCTGTGGTTTCCTCGACTGTAAGGCGATTGTCGGGTAATCTCATGGCGTCACGATTAAACCAGTATCCTTGAAGGTTAACACGCGTCGCACGTGGGTTCAAACGGAAGTGCGTTTTTTTAATTGGTAAGAAATTCATTTTGCATATAAAGAAGAAACACTTAATCCAGGGAACAATGTTCTGGCGTGCTTTCTACGGCAGTTGACAAAATGTTTGAACGTGGGACGTTTAAGCGGGTACCTGTTCGGTAAAAATGTCCGTTACCGTTTCTGTTATACCCTAGCACAGTAACATGTGATTATTTGTAGCTGTCGTGGATGTTAGATAACATGATGAGAAGTTCGTGAGTGATTGAGGCAAACGGGAGTACCCCGAGAAAAACCCTGGTCAATATCTGCAGGCTTAAACTTGTTCGGAAAGATGGGATCAACGGACTGATGAGTTAAAAAAGATTTACAGGCGAGACTGGAAGACCACAAGAACTGGAGGATGCATTGATATTAAAGAGGGTGCAGGAACATGGGGAGATATTGTGCAACGTGCTAATGAATGATTGAATTGTTGGTTGAATGAAAGAATTAAATAATGAATGAACCATTGATTGAATCAATGATTGAAGCTTTGAATGAATGAATGAGTGAAGCATTGAATGACTCAGTGATTGAGTGAATGAATGAATTAGTGAATGAATGAATGAAGAAGTTGATGAATGATTTAGTGAATGAATGAATCGGTGAGTGAATTGATCAGTGAGTGAATGAATAAATAATGGAGTGAATGCTAGTGAATGAATGATTGAATGAATGAGTTATTGAGTGAGCGAGTGAATCAATCAATAATTGAGTGACTGAATAAGTGATTGAAATCAATGATTTGGCGAATTAATGAATAAATGAGTGAATGAGTGAATCAGTGATTGAATGAAGGAATGAATGATTGAGTCAATGAATCAGTGATTGAATTAATTAATTATTGAGTGAGTGAATCAGTGATTGAATTAGTGAATGAATGATTGAATGAAGGGATGAATGTTTGAGTGCATGAATCAATGATTGAATTAAGTAATTCATTATTGAGTGAATGAATGAATTATTGAGTGAAGGAATGAATGATTACGTGAATGAATCAATGAATGAGTGGCTGAATGAATCAATGTTTGATGCATGAATCAGTGATTGAATTAATTAATTATTGAGTGAATGAATGAATTATTGAGTGAAGGAATGAATGATTACGTGAATGAATCAATGATTGAGTGGCTGAATGAATCAATGTTTGTTGCATGAATCAATGATTGAATCAATTAATTTTTGAGTGAATGAATGAATTATTGAGTGAAGGAATGAAGGATTACGTGAATGAATCAATGATTGGATGAATGAATGAGTGAAGAAATGAATGAATCAGTATATAAATTAAGGAATGAATGAATCAGTGTTTGATGCTTGAATCAATGATTGAATTAATTAATTATTAAGTGAATGAATGAATTATTGAATGAATGAATGATTGAGTGAAGGAATGAATTATTACGTGAATGAAGCAATGATTGGATGAATGAATGAGTGAAGAAATGAATGAATCAATATATATAAGTGAAGGAGTGAACAAATATCGCACAAACTTACGTCCTAGGCCCGGGGCTCTCTCTCAACACAGGCACGCCTTGTATTGACACATGCCGGGGTACGAAGTCCTGTACGCCTCTGTCAACGGAAGTTGCCTCCTGGGATCTGTCACTCCGTCCTCGCCTTTTGTCCTGGGCGGCCCTGCGCAATTTCCTTCGTGTTTCGCAGTACTTCTCTTTGTTGTGGTTCCGTGGTTCCACTCCCTTCCCAACTGTTGCCATCAGCTTCCTGGCAGACGACCTTTGCCCCAGCTTGTATAGCGAGCGTGTGTACTCTGACTGCAGACGATGTGGCCCAAGAAATTCATCCCTAATGAGGAGAATGCGGCGACACAAGAAACAAATGACTAGGACATATCCAGACACGATCTTTCTGCACTGAGAACTGGGGAAGCCGAAGTATTCTTAGAAAACCTATCCCCAGCCTATATATATTATTTTAATGTACCGAAGTACATATGATATTTCCATGTAGATATTCTGCGTCATCATACGATGTAAGAGTAATGGAACGGAGAAAAATTCTCTCCGGCGCCGAGATTTGAACCCGGGTTTTCAGCTTTATTTGCTGATGCTTTATCCACTAAGCCACACCGGATACCACCCCGGCGTCGGACAGAATTGTCTCAGATTAAGCTCCAACTCTTGGGTTCCCTCTAGTGGCCGCCCTCTGCACTACGTCATAGGACTGAAGTCCACACATGTGCTGAGGTGCACTCGTTATGAGTGACTAGTTGGCCGGGATCCGACGGAATAAGCGCCGTCTTTAACCACGAACTGATTTGCGCATATCATATATGTTAAAATAATATATAGGCCTATGATATGCGTAAATCACTTTGTGGTTTAAGACGGCGCTTATTCCGTCGGATCCCGGCCAACTAGTCACTCACAATGAGTGCACCTCAGCACGTGTGTGGACTTCGGTCCTACGTTCATAGACATCTATGACGTAGTGCAGAGGGCGGCCACTAGAGGGAACCCAAGAGTTGGAGCTTAATCTGAGACAATTCTGTCCGACGCCGGGGTGGTATCCGGTGTGGCTTAGTGGATAAAGCATCAGTACGTAGAGCTAAAACCCGGGTTCAAATCCCGGCGCCGGAGAGAATTTTTCTCCGTTCCATTACTCTTTCATTCTATCCCCAGCCGTTTTATCACAGCAAGTGGGGTGCGTTCTCATTAGGACTGCTCGTTCAGGCATTGTTAACGGCTCTCTGAGTCTGTCGTTATAACGAAGTCCCTCTGTTTACTTCTGTGCATCTATCGACCGTTTATTCCAATCAATGCTGACAGATGAGGAACGCAACTCGAAAATCTCTGCTCAGATGACGTCATGCGTACGAAGAGGGGAACACGACCTTAGGGCTAGGACAGGTCGTATTATTGAAATCCTGTACAACAGCGGTTCTCAATCTGTGGTGCACGGGTGGTTTGAAAGAGTCCGCTAAACCAAGGTATGTTTATAAACTGTATTTGAACTAAGGAACTTCAGCACTTTCTCTGATTATTTTTATCAGCTTCCTGGGGTATTTTTCGTTTACCTGAGACTTTTGAGACTCAAAATTTAGCAGAAATAAGTTAATTTGCGGGACTGGTCTTGGCTTGAAGTTTTTCGCATGGATGTGATAGGAATATTCACTCTCTCAACATTTAATGGACTTTATATGTGGTTGAAATAAAAATATTTCAAATAATTACAAGAATCGTATTTGAGAAAATAAACTTGTAGAATCGGTATTTACTTTAATAACAATCCGTAATGTACAGAGTGAACTATAAGTCTGTGGCCGGGAGGAAAAAGGTCTTAAGTAAATTTTTTTTTGTGAAAATGAGATTTTTATAATATAAAAAGGAATACAGTATTAAAATAAATATTCTTAAGTCCAGTATATGATTATGTCCGTGACCAGAATATTCTACGAAATGGAACTATAAAACTTGGAGATTTATCCTTCGAAGAGGTGGAAAAATTCAAATATCTTGGAGCAACAGTAACAAATATAAATGACACTCGGGAGGAAATTAAATGCAGAATAAATATGGGAAATGCCTGTTATTATTCGGTTGAGAAGCTTTTATCATCCAGTCTGCTGTCAAAAAATCTGAAAGTTAGAATTTATAAAACAGTCATATTACCGGTTGTTCTTTATGGTTGTGAAACTTAGACTCTCACTTTGAGAGAGGAACAGAGATTAAGGGCGTTTGAGAATAAGGTTCTTAGGAAAATATTTGGGGCTAAGAGGGATGAAGTTACAGGAGAATGGAGAAAGTAACACAACACAGAACTGCACGCATTGTATTCTTCACCTGACATAATTAGGAACATTAAATCCAGACGTTTGAGATGGGCAGGGCATGTAGCACGTATGGGCGAATCCAGAAATGCATATAGAATGTTAGTTGGGAGGCCGGGGGGAAAAAGACCTTTGGGGAGGCCGAGACGTAGATGGGAGGATAATATTAAAATGGATTTGAGGGAGGTGGAATATGATGGTAGAGACTGGATTAATCTTTCTCAGGATAGGGACCGATGGCGGGCTTATGTGAGGGCGGCAATGAACCTCCGGGTTCCTTAAAAGCCGGTAAGTAAGTAAGTATTCTTAAGTCTTTTATTCGATTCAAAAAGTACTTAGACATTAGGTAACGCTCTTTAAATCCAGTCAGCAGTTTTATTTGATTTTAACCGTTTTACCAGATTGTAGAGAATTGTTTCCGCTTTCAGACTATATCAAAATTCTCATTTTCACAAACAATTGACTTAAGACCTTTTTCCTCCCGACCACAGAAGTAATGTCATTAATTTCAGCGGTTATTCTTTGAGATATTTCAAACAAAAAACTTTAATACAATTTTCCTCGTTCTTGCTTCCTTTTCGACATAAAATTGTTTTATATGAAACATTTCACAGCGTGTTTTGGGAAAGCCATTGATTTAATTCCCAATATACTCAATCAATTTAAGAGGGCAGTGTATTATGATAAAAAATGATTGAAAGAATTTAATTTTGTCCTTTAAATGTGCAGAAATTTGATCTGAACAAATGTAATTTTCCGTTCTGGAAAGGAATTTTCTAATGTTAGATTTTTTCGGATCAAATTTCTGCATATTTCAATTAAACATTGACTTTAATAGCAGTTCGAAGGTAAATACTGGCTAGGTGGAATTATCCAGTGCCCATTCTTAATACGACGTCTACAAAACTGAGACAAAACACGAGCTAGCGGAGTCGTCATGGCGACGGAGAGCCTGTGGCACATAACGGGTGTCGTCCTCGAGTACCTGAAGGACGGCTACAGTGGAATTTGAGTGGCAAGCGAACAAGTCTATTTTGCAGCGACAGAGCTGTGTTGAAATCAGATAGCGTGCCCACTAGATTTATTTCTAGTTTCATGTTATACAGGGACATCACTTTATTTTTACCAACATTTTTAACATTAACCTGGCTATACTCGGAAACACTGTTGCCCCCTTCCATTACAGGAGTTTGATGTTACTAGTGCAATATGTAAACAAATCATTTTACTAGCTATAGGAGGAGAGAAAAGTAGTGTATCCATTTATGTTGTAGGGAAATACGATATTACGATTTTCAGTTTGATTATCACTTTTACGGAATTTATCAAAATACAGTGGAGTAGTAACATTTTTTTTTTCAAAAACTCAACTTTTCAGGCGGCTATGTTCGTTATGTAATGTCTACTTTATTTAGCATATTAATTATTGATGTTAAAATACAATATAGAGAGTGCATTTAAATTGAGGGGGTGATAAGTAAAGGGCTGTAAGTGCACTTAAGTTAATTTTGAGAAAGTGGGGTTTAAATATTTAAGCTTTCGTAAAATCGGTGAAATTTTTATTTAAATTTTAATGTGTGATGCGATTAAAATATCCCTTTGCCACTAAAATTTTAGATACCTTAGCTTACACTGGATGCACTTAACTCATGTTATCACAAATGTCACTAGCATTCCTTTGCTTCTAGCCACCTCAATTCAAAATAATCTAATCTGAATTTTTAAACAAGTTGCTGAAAATGGTTGCCGTTCATTACAATGCAGGCTTCAATTCTTTACGCATATTATTAAAAACATTTTGGAGCATATTCTCTGAAATTGAATTTATCGTTTCTTGAATATAATTTTTTAGTACGATATTATTAATATAGATTCTTTCTTCTATAGAAAACGCAACCATATTTATGAAACACACTGTACACTGCAGTGTTTACTTCACTGCTTGAAGACTTCGAATGCAACAGCGGCCGTAAGTTTGTGTGTCTGACGGGAGCAAGGACATTAGTGAAGGGGTGGGAGTGAAGTACATTCAGAAATGCAGGTACAATAAAAATGCAAGTAAAAATAAAATGATGTCCCTGTATTAAGCGTCAAGGGCTGCATCCCTATAAATGTAATTGTTGTTACCGTCCTTACAGTCCTCAGAAGTCCTGTTCAGTTCAGAGTTCAGCATCCTGGCTGTACAGTAGTTGTGAGAATAGTGCAAGGAGTGGAGGATATTCTTCATACGCTTGCAAGCTACATGTTGGAATAGTTCCATGAAGTTTCATAACTGCAGCTCCCCTAGTGTTCACTGTCAGAACTCACGTGGCTTTGACTGTGTCGACTATTACGTCCGTCCCTTTCCTAGTATTACCTTCTAAAATCTATATTAATACGTGTGAACACAATCTGAAGTGGTGTTTTCTCTTACGTCCGCAACAACTCCCTTCCTTTCCTAGTATTAATTTATATCATCTATATTAATACGTGTAAATATAAATAATACTTTTGTGCGAGATCGTGCGTATTTGCTTGTTTTCCGCACAGAACCAATATGCGGTAAGTGTGAAATACCACATCAGTATTCCCAACGTAACACATATAACAATTTCCCTCTTCTTACCGCTTAAGCGCGACATTCATTTTACTGCTTTAGGCTTTTAACATATTATTTTTAGAGACGTTTAACATAGTAATAATTATAAATTGGAAACTTACCACTGCAATTTCACCTAAATTGCAATGTTAATTATTGTTTTTAAATATTTGCAAAAATTAAGTAAAGTCTACTACTCCACGAAACTTATTGCATTCCTGATACAAGTAACATTAAGGAAGCCGTGAAAAAATCAACAAGATTCCAGATGCGGATGTTAGTACTGCAATATGTTATATAAATAATATTGTTAAAATATTAAAATGAAAAATAAATCATTACATAACCTTACCGTTTGTTTTAAGTTCGCATTTATAGACTGGGGGAAAAAAGACAGACGTATATCACGGCCTGCTGGAGTATAGTAAACACAGAAAACATATTATAGCAACAATGTTGAAGAAAGATATTTTGGTTTTCCGAAGTTGCCGTAATTAAACAGAAACCAACATGGAGATTTCATTGCAACTAATTAGAAATTCGTCTTTCAGGTATGTAATAAACAATCTTCGTACAAAATAATGTACGATACACGAGCGGTATGTTTGTTTTCATGTTCTTGGAAATTAAAAAAGCTCAACTACGTTTCGCTTTTTCAATCTTTTCCTTGACCATGAAAACGTCAACATACCGCTCTTGTAACGTATATTACTATATAACTTTGCTCTAGAGTATGCCATTTGGAAAGTCCAGGATAACAGAGAGGGTTTGGAATTGAACGGGTTACATCAGCTGCTTGTCTATGCGGATGACGTGAATATGTTAGGAGAAAATCCACGAACGATTAGGGAAAACGGGGAAATTCTACTTGAAGCAAGTAAAGCGATAGGGTTGGAAGTAAATCCCGAAAAGGCAAAGTATATGATTATGTCTTGTGACGAGAATATTGCACGAAATGGAACTATGAAAGTTGGAGATTTATCCTTCGAAGAGGTAGAAAAATTCAAATATCTTGGAGCAACAGTAACAAATATAAATGACACTCGGGAGGAAATTAAATGTAGAATAAATGTAGGAAATGCCTGTTATTATTCGGTTGAGAAGCTCTTATCATCCAGTCTGCTGTCAAAAAATCTGAAAGTTAGAATTTATAAAACAGTTATATTGTCGGTTGTTCTGTATGGCTGTGAAACTTAGACTCTCACTTTGAGAGAGGAACAGAGATTAAGGGTTTTGAGAATAAGGTTCTTAGGAAAATATTTGGGGCTAAGAGGGATGAAGTTACACAACACAGAACTGCACGCATTGTATTCTTCACCTGACGTAATTAGGAACATTAAATCCAGACGTTTGAGATGGGCAGGGTATGTAGCACGTATGGGCGAATTCAGAAATGCATATAGAGTGTTAGTTGGGAGGCTGGAGGGGAAAGACCTTTGGGGAGGCCGAGACGTAGATGGGAAGATAATATTAAAATGGATTTGAAGGAGGTGAGATATGATGATAGAGACTGGATTAATCTTGCTCAGGATAGGGACCAATGGCGGGCTTATGTGAGGGCGGCAGTGAACCTCCGGGTTCCTTAAAAGCCAGTAAGTAAGTAGTAAATGTAATCCACTCTGGTGTTTTCTCTTACGTCCGCAACAACTTCATTCCTTTCCTAATATTAATTTCCTAACCTTTGCACCAGTTAGTTGGCCTTGTCGTTCTTGCTGACCTTACACCACTAGAATTTTTTTCTTTGGGGTGCGGTCAAGGGCACTGTCTATCGAAATGTTTCAACACAACAAAATACATGCAGCAATGCATTATTGATCCTTGTACATCAATTTAATCGGCAACACTAAAACGATCTAGGGTGTCATTAATCCAAAGGTTGTAATTATGAATTAATTACTTTTTTTTACCGAGGCGGGACTCGAACCCACAACCCTTCGGACCAAATGGTATAGACATTCCGTGCCACTACCGCTTGCGCTACTCAGACAGGCAGAATGGTAACCATTTTCAGCAAGACATGTAGATGTTTTGTTATATTAGGAGTATCGTACCAAAGTGCTACAAAGTGCCATTTTATTTCGAACTTCCAGTAAGTACTTACACTTAACTTTTGCACCCCTGAATGTTTTATTTATCAGAATGGAAAATTGTGAAACATTTCTGAACAGGACTTAAAGTTAAATGATTGATACAATAAAATGTACACGTCGTCATTTAAGGATATGAAGTCATGGCTTTTATCTCCATAATGAACAAGGTTACAAAAAATGTAGACCCGTGGTATTAGAGCTTAATTCCCCCTTATATTTAGACCAACTTTTATTTTAAACAAATTTTCATTTGGAGCCTAAGAAGAACATTATTTTGGTTGCACAAGTTAAATGAGGAAATCTGTATTGAAGCGGACCTCAAAGAAAACAATATAAATGAACAAGTATACACAAAGCCTTACTAAAGGCTTTACCAACAACCAAAAACGTATTTAAAAATAGGCTTAAGGACTTTACTAATAGACGGTAATTATACACAGTATTTAAAGGGTGTAAATGATATGTTGTTATTGAAGTGTTGTATCAGTGAAGAAGTATGTCGTGTCAGTGAAGTGTGCCGTGTCAGTGAAGCGTGTTCCTGTCAGGGAAGCTTTATAGTTTATAGTGGCAGTGCAAAGTATTTGAACAGTGAAATGTTTTTGAAGTGTTAGTGAAATCAGGATAGAATCAGTGAAATGTGTCGTAGTTCCAGTGCAGTGAGTGAGTTGACAGCGAAATGAGTGTAATGTTGAAAGGTACTTGTGCAGATATGAACATATCATATTCGTGGGTTTTAGTTCGAACTTAGGGTTAAGATACAAATTAGATTTATTTTAAATGTTATTTTAAGTGATCGTGCTTCATTTAATTTAGGATATTCCTGTTATTATTATTATAAATTATTGTTAGTATTAATTATTTGTATTAATTATTATTATTATTATTATTATTATTATTATTATTAAGTGTATTTTTAATTAATAAGTTTATTATTGTCATTATTGAGTGTAATTAGTTACCACTGCCACCGGGTATATACCCATTGCAGTGTGAATACATACATACATACATACAAAGAACCCCACTTTCTTTGATGTCAGTTGAAAAGGAATTGAGTGGGGGCGAAAAAAACATTTTGGTCGTGCAACAAGCTGATAGGCCTACTAAAGACACCATAAAGGAATCGAGATTGCAAAAAGAATCCAAAACAATTGCAGATGAGAGAGATTTGTCTTTAAGTTTGAAACTTTCTGTAAATTTTCATTGCAGACTAAAAAACTCTGTTCACTTTAGTGTGAGGAACTTCATGTTTGGCTAGTGTAGTAGCTTTTGGGGCAGGGTGTATCGTGGTGCGTACACGTTCACAAAGAAGAAAATCTCCCCTCTTTCTCACCACCAGCATCTCATAGGATCAGACTAGAGGCTGTAAACACACGCCTACACCTCCACAACGACACACCTGGTGGCCATTTTGTATTTTTCGTCCATAACAGAAATAGTCGATACGGAAAGCATCTTATCTGTCTTTGGAGATTGCGATGTTTCAGACACCGAAAGGACAAGCACGTGTGGTTTCCAAGACAACGGATAGGAAGTGTGAAGGTGACTTCAGCCACGTGCATACGACACTCACAGTTCAGGAAACAGTGATGTAAGAAGTCCACAATTTCGTCATAGTTCTTCTGCTTAGAGTTTAATTTGTAACTTTGTCTTTTTTGTCTCGATTCTTGAGAACTTTGTTTAGTGTGGTTAATTGACACTAAAATTTGCTTTTTCACGTTCGTGTTTTATGTAGTATTTACAGCAGAGGTTTCCAAAAAGCGTATCGTCATTCGTGCTCTCGATGCTACCCGCCGAACACAGTGTGCTGTAAGGCTAGGTAAGGGGGAGAGACTCGTACCTCAACAGATGGGAGCGGTCAGTGGGGGATCACATGAACGGTCTGCTTATGTTTACAACTAATAACATCAAGAGAATAAAAAAATATCATATTTTTGTATAATTTCAAGGGAAAAATTGTTCCGGGGCCGGGTATCGATCCCGGGACCTCTGGTTGAACGTACCAGCGCTCTGCCAACTGAGCTACCCGGGAACTCCACCCGACACCGTCTCAACTTTTCCCTTTATATCCACACAACTCGCGTGGGCTGACGAAACGCCAGAAACCCACATCGAGTGCACACAATCTCTGTGTGACTTAGAATTGTGGTTTTCTGTTAACGTACACAGTGACGTATATATTATGCAAATCTAAGTCACACAGAAATTGTGTGCACTCGATGTGGGTCTCTGGCGTTTCGTCAGCCCACGCGAGTTGTGTGGATATAAAGGGAAAAGTTGAGACGGTGTCGGGTAGAGTTCCCGGGTAGCTCAGTTGGCAGAGCGCTGGTACGTTCAACCAGAGGTCCCGGGATCGATACCCGGCCCCGGAACAATTTTTCCCTTGAAATTATTCAAATCTGCTTTACAGGGAGCTTCACCTGAAAGAAAAGATTTGCATATTTTTGCATATTATTTTGACATACTATGAAGCTGGAGCCCCGTCTGTTGCTATGGACACAAGCCATTGCAAATTCAGCCTCTTCTGTTCTATGGTGACTTTAGTACCTGGAAAAGATCTTCTCCAGTTGTATTTTGTAATTACATCTAGAAGACATTCAGACACAGTAAAATGTTCATTAACTCCTCGGATGAAAATGGCTAGGTGAGTTTTTTTATTTCTATCTGTGCTTTCGTGCAATGCAAGTGAGTAAGCTACAAACTGGTTGATTTGGTTTCGACTTCAGATTCAATTGCATTTACAACCTTGAAATTCCTTCTCTGGACTGTAATTGGAAACAATTTAATTTTTTTAAACTTTGACTTTGTTCTGGACACAGTATTTTAGTAACGTCCTGTATGCACGATTTTACAAATGATTCTTCTGTAAAGGGCTTCATTGATTTTCCAATATTTCAAGCTAGAACATAGCTAGCAAAAAGCTTTTTTTGTTTAAGACTAAGGACACGTATGTGATTTGTGTTTGTTAATATCTTGTCTAGGGTTCGCTTATTCGCGGATGATTGTATGGTATATAGGGAAATAAAAGGTCATGAAGATACTACTCTTCTCCAGAATGACCTCAATAGAATAAACGATTGGGCAATAGCCAACAAAATGAAAATAAATTCTCTAAAGAGCAATGCCACCAGCTTTACAAGGAAAAGAAATAAAATAGTCGCTTCGTATACGTTAGGGGGTGAAACCATTCCGGAAGTTAACAAATGTAAATACCTCGGAATAACATTTAGCAGCGATCTCGGCTGGGGGGAACACGTTACAGACACAGCGGGAAAAGCATGGAGAGCGTTACACTTCGTGATGAGGGTACTAAGAAAAGGTTCTGACAAATCCAAAGAGATTGCATATAAATCACTAGTACGTCCAGTAATGGAATATGGTGCTGCATGTTGGGATCCTTACAGATTAGAACATATTAAGACTCTGGAAAAGATTAAAAAACGGGCTCTTAAGTGTTGTCGGAAAAATTCACCATTAAAATGGGACACACTCACGGACAGGAGGACGCGAATTCGATTATGCACACTGTTCAAAACATACAGAGGTGAGCCTGCCTGGAGAGAAATAAAAAATAGGTTGCAGCCGCCAAATTACTCTTCAAGGAACGACCACTCATATAAATTGAGGGAAAGAAGACAGAGGACGGACACTGGAAAGTTTTCTTTTCTCAATCGTACTATCAGGGACTGGAATGCTTTACCTGCAGACTTACTAAAGGCTTTACCAACAACCAAAAATGCATTTAAAAATAGGCTTAAGGAAATTACTAATAGACGGTAATTATACACAGTATTTAAAGGGTGTAAATGATATGTTGTTATTGAAGTGTTGTATCAGTGAAGAATTATGTTGTGTCAGTGAAGTGTGTTGTATCAGTGAAGAAGTATGTCGTGTCAGTGAAGTGTGTTGTGTAAGTGAAACGTGTTCCTGTCAGTGAAGCTTTATAGTTTATAGTGGCAGTGCAAAGTATTTGAACAGTGAAATGTTTTTGAAGTGTTAGTGAAATCAGGATAGAATCAGTGAAATGTGTCGTAGTTCCAGTGCAGTGAGTGAGTTGACAGCGAAATGAGTGTAATGTTGAAAGGTACTTGTGCAGATATGAACACATCATACTCGTGGGTTTTAGTTCGATCTTAGTTTTAAGATACAAATTAAAATATTTCAAATGTTATTTTAAGTGATCGTTTCATTTAATTTAGTATATTTCCTGTTGTTATTATTATTATTATTATTATTATTATTATTATTATTATTATTATTATTAATTATTAGTGTTATCATTAATTGTATTTTAATTAATTGTCATTATTGAGTGTAATTGTCATTATTGAGTGTAATTAGTTACCACTGCCACCGGGTATATACCCATTGCAGTGTGAATAAATACAAACAAATTTTTCTTGTTTTATATTTATCAAAATATTTGTAGGGCTACGCATTTCACCTAAAATTAAACTAAAAACTATATGTTTGTCATGCCGAACTGAGTGTTGTATTGTAATATACTGATTATTATGTATAACCCCCAAAATAAATTATTTTCACATGTCCAACTTGCCTGTAATTGTATGATATTCTTTGTGAAGAGTCGAGTATTGTCGTCGCATGTTGAATTTTAACACACCCTTAAGAATTTTCGAACAAATTAAGCATTTCACATTCTCCCCACAAACACAAAAAAGTTTCTCTTCCTATTCATCCTTGAATGTACTACGTCCATCATTAGAAGACATTGTGAAACGTGGAACACTCCGACCAACACAGTGATAATGGCAGTCCGCCACTGCTCTTCGTTTGCGCATAAACATTGAGTACAGTACAGGTGGGGATGGGTGAGGCGGAACGCGCTCATTACGTACTGGCTTCGGTTCCTTCAGGGCCTTATTCGCGACTAGGCTTTTGGAGACGTCTGATTTACAGCTATTGTTAGGCCTTGAAAGATTTCCCACACAGAAACTTCTTGCTAGAGAAATCATTTTTCATAAATAGACCTCGGATGTTAGGTTAAATGCCTATCTTTTTTTCTGTAGAGATAAACTAAAACTAGTTAAATATCTTCATATTTTACATAAATTATGAACGTTTGAAAGCAGTTTTATGGTGCCTAAAATGCCTGTTTTGCCCATTGAGACCTATTTTGAAGGTTTTCGAGCCTAAAATTGCCTATTTCTATTGTTACGTGTATATTTTTAAATATTAGTCTAGCAGTGAAAGAGAAAGTTTTTAATGTCATTGGAGTTGGTGTGGTTCAAATATCGTGTATTAGTTTGGTTGTAGGAATGAAGAAATTCCTGGAAGGTGTCTGGTTTCGTTGAGCACTTGACCAGGCAGTAGGGATGTGATGAATCGGGTGGGGGGGATGTAGTTCTCCCTAAAGAAATCAGCATGGCAAATATTGCTCGATTTAAATATGCATTCATTCAATGGTTCTGTCTAAGAAAAGACAAAGTTTAGAAAAAAAGTTATGTATTGGAATGCCAATTATGAATAATGTGTTATTTGTAAATTCAGTGGTAAATTAAATTAATTTAATTATGAACACTTATGTATTAGCAGCCTTAGGCCGATGAGGCCGATGAATTAGTTAAAAATTACGTAGACCTACCATAATTAAAGACTTAAAGAAATAAAGTTTCAAACCACAATATTTTTTTTTACTGTTTTGTCACTGTATAACGTAATACTCACTAATAAATTACATTTTTATAGTTACTGTAGTTTGTGTGAATAAAATTTACATTTTAGCTGCATAAATTAGTACTTTTAAGCTGCTTGAAATTGTGTTTTTAGGTGCCTAAATCTGAGTTTTAGTGTCTAGTGTCAGGGCCTATTTTAGGTGCCTAAAAGTTAGTTTTTAAGTGCCTAAAATACGAAGTCTATTCATAACATAAAACTATACTGAAATACACCCATTACAGTACACTTATTGTTACTTAGTTACCATTACAGTACAGTTTTGCGGAGGCTTTGCAGTATTATTGCTCTAAATTTTGAATACAAAATATATTATATTTTGCGCTCGGGCCCGGGTTCGATCCCCGCTTGGGCTGATTACCTGGTTGGGTTTTTTTCCCGAGTTTTTCCCCAACCGTAAGGTGAATGGCAGGTAATCTATGGCGAATCCTCGACCTCATCTCGCCAAATACCATTTCGCTATCACCAATCTCATCGACGCTAAATAACCTCGTAGTTGATAGAGCATCGTTAAATAACCCACCTAAGAATATTATATTTGCAATAATTTTAAAAATATAATCGTGCGAAAAATGTTATACAATACACATTTGTGAAGTTTAATAACAAATTTCGGAAATTGAAAAATTCAAACTTTTCTTCGATTTTGTAAAAACAAGCACTTCCCATCCTCGTGTCGTAATATACTATTTGACGACAGTGCTTTTGGGTGTAAGAGAATAGTGTGTGTTGGATGTATATAGTGCATAGAATAACTCTTCTCGGGTTCTCAGCCAGGTGAGTTGGAGATTAGCTTCCAAGCTTTCGACGGCTAGTTCTGCCATCTTCTTCAGGGACGAAGTGATGTGGGACCATGTAGCTTGGAAGCTAATCTCCAACTCACCCGGCTGAGAACCCGAGAAGAGTTATTCTACATCAAACGCCGGGAAAGCCTCAAGTCATACATTATATAGTGCATGTTCGAGCTACATTTGAGCCGTTCAGAGCAAAAGTGGTGTAAGTCAAAATTGGGTAATGGGATTTAAAGTAAAAATTCTGTAAAATACAGCACAAAGTAGCAATTAATATGGCCTTATTGCTATCCACTGACTACTAATAATTTAAATAAACTGAATATTAATTGCTACTTTGCGCTGTATTTTACAGAATGTTTACTTTAGCCCTCATTGCCTATTTTTGACTTACACCACTTCTGCTGTGAACGGCTCATTTAGTTCGTCAGCCACTATGATAAAAACTGGGTAATATATCAGTTGCGATTTCAAGTTAAAAATAGTATCATCAGCATACAAAACACTCTTATCCAGCATGTAATTTTGAAGATCATTTATATATAAAATCAATAAAATAAACAGGATTTAGATTTTTCGTTATTGTACAATATGTACAAGAAAAAGTTATGTAAAGCATTGCTTGAAACGCATGTTCTGTGTTGGTGAGTTTTTTGAATAAATGAATTGAGCCTATTGGGCCTGCTGTATATTGAATTTATTAACGTGGTGTTGTATTTGCTCTGCAATTTGCCAGTTATGGCTACGCCTACATTTTGCATTTTTGGCTGTGATGTCTGTACTTGGCTCTTTTTGATTTGTTTTTATTTGGTGTTTTTCATTTATATCTGTATCTGTGTCTTTTATTTAGGTGGTATCTATTTGTTTTTTTTCCTTCCCTTTTCCATTTTTAATTTGTAATTACACTTGTATCTATTTTACCTCTTTTTTCGTGTTGTATGCAATTCTATGTTTTTTTATCTGTACTGTCTATTATAATTGGGGCTTTGCCCTGTTATGGACATAAATAGATAAATAAATAAATAAAAAAGAATGGCCCAAGAATTGATCCTTGAGGGACACCATTAAATACATTAAGCAAGTTAGAAATTTGATTGTCCAGTTTGACACATTGAAACCTACTAGAAAGATGTGATTTAATAATTGAAAACGCAGTATGACTTATTCCATAATACATTTTAATTTCTCAACAATGTGTAGTGTGGTTAATTGACAGTAAAATTTGTTTTGACGGCCGTGTTTGTGGATATAAAAGAATAATGTGTGTTGGACGTATACAGTACATGTTCAAGCAACATTTAGTTCATGAGCGACCATGATAAAAGCTGGCTAATATATCAGTTACGACGTGGAATTGTAAAACTCGCCTATGCCACTAAACTAAAGCTTGGACTTACTTAAGTGGAAAATTTACCGGAAAGTTCCTTTACTATTTCATACGCCCACTTGTCTGGTGTTTACATTGTTCTGGTAGACAGAAAGAAATATAAGGTCAGAACACGCTGTTTTGTCAACTATTTACGACAGACAAACAAATGCATGTCAACTTAAGGACTAGCCATTGAAGGGATGGATGGTGCCATGGAAACAGAAAAGAAAACAAAAGAGAATAACCTCATTGTGGTCGGAAATGGTAAAAACGTAGGAAAGCGGGCAAAACTAATGTTGTTTGAGAAATGCAATTTTTACGTTGCTATAGAAACAGACTGCAAACAAAAGAAAAGGAAAAACGTAAGCTCCTCCTTTTCGGAGTAAATATGTAGACACGTCCCTAGAAGCATGACTAAGGGAACATTATATGATTTACTGCGTTTTTTCTTTTGCGTGTTACGTTGAGAAGATAGTGATGATATTATCTGCGATCCTGTAAATGCAGTTTATAGAGTAACTAGTGGCTTGTGCAGCAAATGCTGCAAATAAAGTTCATTAGACGTTGAAATAAAAATTTTTGAGATTTATTTTCAATGAAGAATACCAGACATTTTGAAAGTTATTCGCTTTCATAATAATGAAACATATTCCCTCTGAATGATTTCTTTTATGTCAAATACTTTTTCTTGAGCCTATCCACCATCAGTTTTTGAGTTTCAACGCGAAAACGCAAGCAACAATGTCAGGGCGATCGGTGGGTTTTTGATGTGGGAGTAAAGCAATAGCTATTTCAGGTCATTGTGTATTGTAGGTGAAAGTTAAAAAGTTCAGGTTTGCTATGCTTTCGAATAATAGACATAACATCTTGGTATAGCTTGAAATGTAGAGCGTAAAATCATTTTATCCTGCTAAGAGATCTTGCTGAAATGATCTGGAGACTACAAAATTTCTAGGCCTCTTATTTTATCAGTAAGTAATACCTTTTGGTCTTTCCTTAGGAACTGTAATTTTTGCGCTCTCTCGAGCCAATACTGAAGAGAATGACACATATCAATATCTACACCACGCCGCCATTAAGCATATATGAAAAAGACCCAACCCCACTTCATTAATAATTATAAAAATTTTGATTTTTAATAACAATTATATTATCTTACGTAAGTTTTGTAGTTATAAATAAAAATATATATACATATATAATAGCAGTCACTCAGTAAATTATAGAAATGAAGATCTAATTTAAGATATTCTCTACATCTACTTATATAACCCCAAAACATTTCACTTTCATATCATCAATAGAGCATTAATATGTATAATTAATGAGAAATAGTCACATCATGGCATTAACTATAATAATATTTCATTTCTAATGGTAATAATGTCATCAAACTGCCTGAAGTTTTGTAGATTTTAATATCCAATACACAGCTGTACTCAGAAAATTACACACCACAGAATCAAACCTGTAAATTATTTTTAGTAAATCTTGAAGTTTTTAATAACCAATTGAATTTAAACTCTAAATATGTCAGCAATCCTGCAGATCACGGCCTTCGTGTAATAGCCTATTGTTTGTTGTAGTGTGTGTTTTGTTTTATTCTGAAATGCAATTAGTTTTCAAAAGTGACGAAAAATGGATTTCGGAAAATAGGAAAATTATGTAGGAAAACTAACCCTTCACCAAAAGTTACTATTTTTCTGAAAATCCTTGGATGTCAAGCTTCAAAATTACGGGTCATTCATTAAAATCCGTTCAGCCGTTTTTCCGTAATTTCCATTACCAGTTCAAATTATATATAGATATGAAATTACCTCCTAACCAAGGAAGGAGAACAACCTCATTGAAGCAAAGATAGGCTACTAGGTTTGAACCCCGGGTACAGTTCACGGTACTGGGTCTGGTTTCCTTAAGGGTATGCGTATTTGTCCTGTAAATGTTATCTAATATTGAAAATAAACGGTGCAAAATAAACATTTTTTTTTAAGACATGGAAGTTGTGTTGCCTAGACCCACATACTGTCTCCCTATCTCTGTGACTCACGCCAGGGCTCGATAAGACAAACTCAAGGTGACTGGGCCGGTCTCGCATACCAACCATTTGCTATCAGTCGCTCGTGTTGCCCGAACTTCCGGTACTTCATTCTATTTTGCTATTCATTCACTTTTCTCTTTTTTTCTCTCTCTCCATGTTATTTGCTTGTTCCTCAGTCACTTGTTTCCCGCCTTCTTCCTTTCTCCGGTTCCGACATGTAATGACTATCTTTTCATGATTAGAGTATGCCATTAGGACAGTGCAGGATAACAGACAGAGTTTGGAATTGAACGGGTTACATCAGCTGCTTGTCTATGCGGATGACGTGAATATGTTAGGAGAAAATCCACAAACGATTAGGGAAAACACGGAAATTTTACTGGAAGCAAGTAAAGAGATAGGTTTGGAAGTAAATCCCGAGAAGACAAAGTATATGATTATGTCTCGTGACCAGAATATTGTACGAAATGGAAATATAAAAATTGGAAATTTATCTTTTGAAGAGGTGGAGAAGTTCAAATATCTGGGAGCAACAGTAACAAATATAAATGATACTCGGGAGGAAATTAAACGCAGAATAAATATGGGAAATGCCTGTTATTATTCGGTTGAGAAGCTTTTATCATCCAGTCTGCTGTCAAAAAAATCTGAAAGTTAGAATTTATAAAACAGTTATATTACCGGTTGTTCTTTATGGTTGTGAAACTTGGACTCTCACTTTGAGGAACAGAGGTTAAGGGTGTTTGAGAATAAGGTACTTAGTAAAATATTTGGGGCTAAGAGGGATGAAGTTACAGGAGAATGGAGAAAGTTACACAACACAGAACTGCACGCATTGTATTCTTCACCTGACATAATTAGGAACATTAGATCCAGACGTTTGAGATGGGCAGGGCATGTAGCACGTATGGGCGAATCCCAGAGTGTTAGTTGGGAGGCCGGAGGGAAAAAGACCTTTAGGGAGGCCGAGATATAGATGGGAAGATAATATTAAAATGGATTTGAGGGAGGTGGGATATGATGATAGAGACTGGATTAATCTTGCTCAGGATAGGGACCAATGGCGGGCTTATGTGAGGGCGGTAATGAACGTCTGGGTTCCTTAAAAGCCAGTAAGTAAGTAAGTAAGTAAGTAAGTAAGTAAGTAAGTAAGTAAGTAATTAATTATCTTTTCATGAACTTTGTTTTTGTCCTGTCTTGTTTCTGCTTTTCTGATCTTTTTCTTATTTCTTTTCTTTCTTTCTTTTAGGCTTCTGTCCTTTTCTTTTTATTCCATTCATTTTATTTGTTGTCTTTGCCTTGCGTTATTTTTTTCTTTCCGATTTGCGTTCTTTTTTTATTTATTTTCCCCACCTTTCAGCATCTCTTGTTTTCCTCTTTTCTCTGGTTCTAATTTCATTCTATTTTTTTCTTTTACTTCTACTCCATTGTCTTACTTCGTCGGATCGTTCATTAGCAAGGGTAGACTTCATTACGCCCAGACCGACGTGAGAGTCTCTATTAAAACACCTTCAGACCAGATGTGCAGCTTTTATGCAAATCTCTGCACTACGTGTATCCATGGAAACGTTCTTTCATTGTGGAGAATCCGTACTGCATTTTTTTGTTCTTTCGTCTTTTGTTTTTTTGTGGCATTGCGTAGTCTGAGCCTACAGTTTGCCCACCTTTATACAGTATTTCATTTCCTGGACTTTTCCATGTGTTAATTGCATTGTCTTGCCTTGTATCTGGACGATTTTCTTTATTTCATTTTTTGTAATATTTCATCACTCCGTTTTTACTCGTACGTGGCAATCCTCAGTTGCCCAGCTGTACGCCGTGTTGTGTTCTTTATTTACATTCTCTGGGAGTTTATTCATAGATAGGGAAAGTCCACAGTTCCTATCTCTGGATTTTTTTTTACTGTTTCGGAATGTAGGGCCTTTGTTTACGTTTCAGGAGTGTTGAAAACTGGTATTTGGGTGAATGCCTGGAAAATAGGTGAGGAAATCAGCATGATTTCGTGTAACTTGCGTACTACAATAATAATAATAATAATAATAATAATAATAATAATAATAATAATAATAATATAATAATAATAATAATAATACATTAAAAACTAATGTAGGCCTACTATAAAAAGGAAAAGTAAATACTGTTTTTATACCACACAATTAAAAATTAACTGGTGTATAAGCACATGAGATTATCTCATAAATATTGGCGTGTGAGTGAGAAAAATGCGTCAGCTCTATAAAAGTTTTTTTCCGAGAAAAATAATGTTTAAAGTTTAAATAGTTCCCAAAATCCTAATAATAATAATAATAATAATAATAATAATAATAATAATAATAATAATAATAATAATAATAATAATACATTAAAAACTAATGTACGCCTACTATAAAAAGGAAAAGTAAATACTGTTTTTATACCACACAATTAAAAATTAACTGGTGTATAAGCACATGAGATTATCCCATAAATATTGGCGTGTGGGTGAGAAAAATGCGTCAACTCTATAAAAGTTTTTTTTTTCCGAGAAAATGATGTTTAAAGTTTAAATAGTTCCCAAAATCCTAATAATAATAGTAATGATAATAATAATAATAATAATAATAATAATACATTAAAAACTAATGTAGCCTTCTATAAAAAGAAAAAGTAAATTAAAAATTAGCTGGTATATAAGCACATGAGAATATCCTATAAATATTGGCAGGTGGGGGAAAGTGCGTCAACTCCATAAAAGTTTTTTTTTTCGAGAAAAATGATGTTTAAAGTTTAAATAGTTCCCCAAAATCCTAATTTGTGTATTTTTACTTCGTGATCCTCTTATACAGTGTTGCTAGAGTATTGTTAACCTTTCTTAGAAAAATCTGAAAGTCAATTTTAATTTAAGAATCTAAATGAGTGCAAATGTAAGAGGGCGCTGTGAAAAATAGAAGATAAAACACTTTTTTCCCCCCCATCTACGTATTGTTATTGTTGTTTACCCATCTGCACTTGAATAATGCTAAGTTTTTATTAACTTTCTATAGTTACGCGTTCATGTCAAAACAGAACTTTTATTTATTTATTTATTTATTTTATAGCTAGTAAGTTTGAAATGAATACAAGTTAATAAATACAATGAAAGATAAACTAGCCCACTCCTGAATGAGTAAGACTCGTGCTCAGGAGGGGATTCCAACACAGACAAAAATATAATTAAAACTGAGAGTGAATACAGATTAAATAGTGTTCAATATATTTAAACCTAAACTATAAATCCAATACAAATTTTTTAATTTTTTTTATTAATTTGGAGAGGATCCGTGGTTGAAATATTGTAAATTTTATTAGTAATAACAATGTAATTTATTCGCCACAACAATAATTCCTTTCTACAATTCGCCTTAAACGCTCTCGTCAACAATTGGATCTTCACTCAACACAGTATTCGTTATAGCACTCCACTGACGACAATGACAATTTACTTGGACTAGTACGAACAACAATGAACTGTTAATCTTAACTAATATTTACAAATCAGAACTATCAGTTCTCAGTTCACAGTTCTTCTATCTCAGTCACTCGAGTTCACAGTATCTCGAACCACAGACCTTCAGAGACAGTTCACTGTACTCGAACTCAGGTCCCTCCAACTGCGGTCCACTGCACTCGAACTCAGGTCCCTCCAACTGCGGTCCACTGCACTCGAACTCAGGCCTTCGGATGCTGATACAGTTGCGGACGCACACTCGAGTCGAACTCCGGTACACAAGACTGGCTTGCTTGCTCTGGCTTTCTCACTGACTGGCTGACTAATCAACTGCAAACTGCTGTCGTTCCTTCGCGTCCGTAATTTATAACCACAGCGACGTAGCCTCGAAGGTTCCACGCGTCTCTAGAGATGGCACTCCAGAAAAATCCAGAGCTCTCTCCTCTCTACCAGCACCAGATGCGCGCGCACTCTCTCTCCACTCTCTCACCGCGTTGGCCCTTTCCCCTCTCCGCCGCGCGCCATCCCAAAGAGCTCCGCGCGATCTTCTCTCTTGCGGGACGCTGGTCGTGAGTTCAAATCTCACGTCGCTGTCACAATATTATTGGAATAAAATTTGTTTAATAATCTGGGACCTTGACTCATGCTATGATAAAAGGCTGCATTGGTTTTACATTTTGGTTCAGACAAACGCAGAGAATTCATATTTTTAGTTCTATATTTATGTATATACCTTTCAAAGTTATTAAAATTTCTATGAAAATATTTTAATAAAATAAAATAATACATTTGTTTAATATTGAAAAACTTTGAAATGTTTAAATAACAATTCAATTGGGTAATCTTTCTGCTTTTTTAAACAAATTTTTAATACTTTTTTCTGTAGTAAAATTAACGGATAAAGGTTGGATTATAAGTTCCACCCCAACCTGTAATACCATACATAAATATAGATTGAAATACTGCTAAATAAATTACACGTAAACAGTTAATTGACAAAATATTTCTTAGAACAACAAAGTAACACAATGTTTTACGTAATTTATTACAAATAAAATGAATATGATTATTCCATTTTAAATGATTATCAATAATAATTATACCTAAGTATTTAACCTCATTAACTTCATTAATAACTGAACAATTGCAATTTATACCGGAACAATCAGAATTATGCATTTTAATTTGTTGGGTTTATCGGATATTACATAAACAACGCTATTGTAATTTCCATTTTACAAGATCATGCCATTTTTTTCTGGTTACACTTTTTTCGTTACATCCTGTAGGTAGACTTCTTGAACCTTTAAAGACGTATGATGTTACCGCTGCGCACACTACTGCCGTAGCCCTGGTTGAAACAGCGCACATCAGTTTATAGCACCACTTTTGTGGTATAGCGAAGCTTTGTTCACCTTGAACTTGGTGCAACAGGAAACTTGGTAGACTCGTGAGGTGTCACAACACCACTAGGTTACCATGGAGACAAGAAGGCAGCGAACTTGGTTGTGTGACAGATAATTGCTGGCTAATGGGACAGGGGCCGCGTGGGCCGGGATAAATATGCATGCTCCTCCACGCCCTGGACACATTTAAGTGCGTGCAAACCAATTACGTGGAGAAATGTGTTCGGAGTTACATAAAGTCTCTCGCAAGCGTGTTTCTTATGGAGATAGATGCACGTCCACGATTAATGTACAATTTACTGGATAGAAGGCAGTCCAGCGTCGCTATGGAAACGGATCATGCATCTTAAGTTATCATTTATTTCACTTTCCACAGGATAGCTCAGGGATGGGACTTGACACGTAAAAATGTTACTTAAATTACAGTAAAATACGCGTAAATAATGCGTACTTACTTACTTGCTTTTAAGGAACCCGGAGGTTCATTGCCGCCCTCACATAAGCCCGCCATCGGTCCCTATCCTGAGCAAGATTAATCCAATCTCCTACCATCATACCCCACCTCCCTCAAATTCATTTTAATATTATCCTCCCATCTACGTCTCGGCCTCCCTAAAGGTCTTATTCCCTCCGGCCTCCCAACTAACACTCTATATGCATTTCTGGATTCGCCCATGCGTACTACATACCCTGCCCATCTCAAACGTCTGAATTTAATGTTCCTAATTATGTCAGGTGAAGAATACAATGCGTGCAGTTCTGTGTTGTGTAACTTTCTCCATTCTCCTGTAACTTCATCCCTCTTAGCCCCAAATATTTTCCTAAGCACCTTATTCTCAAACACCCTTAACCTATGTTCCTCTCTCAAAGTGAGAGTCCAAGTTTCACAACCATAAAGAACAACCGGTAATATAACTGTTTTATAAATTCTAACTTTCAGATTTTTTGACAGAAGACTAGATGACAAAAGCTTCTCAACCGAATAATAACAGGCATTTCCCATATTTATGCTGCGTTTAATTTCCTCCCGAGTGTCATTTATATTTGTTACTGTTGCTCCAAGATATTTGAATTTCTCCACCTCTTCAAAGGCTAAATCTCCAATTTTTATATTTCCATTTCTTACAATATTATGGTCACGAGACATAATCATATACTTCGTCTTTTCGGGATTTACTTCCAAACCTATCTCTTTACTTGCTTCCAGTAAAATTCCCGTGTTTTCCCTAATCGTTTGTGTATTTTCTCCTAACATATTCACGTCATCTGCATAGACAAGCAGCTGATGTAACCCGTTCAATTCCAAACCCTGCCTGTTATCCTGAACTTTCCTAATGGCATACTCTAGAGCAAAATTAAAAAGTAAAGGTGATAGTGCATCTCCTTGCTTTAGCCCGCAGTGAATTGGAAAAGCATCAAATATATAATAATAATAATAATAATAATAATAATAATAATAATAATAATAATAATATTTTTTGTCCTTGTTTCTTTACTTTCTTTTCTTTTTATTATTATTTTTCCTCTTTTTTGGTTTCTTTTTTCACATTCTCCTCGTCATGTTTTCCTTTTCTGTGACACATTCCTCCTATTCCACACAAATCCTCCTTTCCTGTAGTCCTCCTCACATCAAGTGAACAACGTTTCTTCGGAAATGCCTCCCACATGTTGTGATACCTGTACGCGAGCCAGTCACGGTCCATTGCCACACGTGCAGAACCGCTTATCTCCGGAGTGACGTAACCGCCGGAAACCTCGATGCTGGGGCTCCTCTTCCATTGTGGAGGGAGATACGGTGAGGTCAACGCACCTCTGTCGGCTGGAACCGATCTAGGTTCTGCAGAGAAGCAGGTGTCCTAGGAGTATATCGATTAGTATTCTGAGTCCTTAGTTGACCAGGGGTTGCTATATCCTCCCTTATACTTGTGAAAAATATTTGGGACTAAGAGGGATGAAGTTACAGGAGATTGGAGAAAGTTACACAACGCAGAACTGCACGCATTATATTCTTCACCTGACATAATTAGGAACATTAAATCCAGACGTTTGAGATGGGCAGGGCATGTAGCACGTATGGGCGAATCCAGAAATCCATATAGAGTTGGGAGGCCGGAGGGAAAAAGACCTTTACGGAGGCCGAGACGTAGATGGGAAGATAATATTAAAATGGATTTGAGGGAGGTGGGATATGATGGTAGAGACTGGATTAATCTTGCTCAGGATAGGGACCAATGGCGGGCTTATGTGAGGGCGGCAATGAACCTCCGGGTTCCTTAAAAGCCAGTAAGTAAGTATACTTGTGAAAAATATTCATTTGGGATTAATATGGTTTTAGAACTTTCTGTAGTACAAGGAATAAGCTGTTGAAATCTGCATAATAATATAATTACTTAACTGTGAAACACACAGTCATGTTCTTTTTTAGTTGGTTATTTAACGACGCTGTATCAACTAGATTATTTTGAGTCGATGGAATTGGTGTTAGCGCAATGGTATTTGGCGAAATGAGGCCGAGGATTCGCCAGAGATTACCTGACATTCGCCGTACGGTTGAAAAAACTTCGAAAAACCCAAACAGGTAATCAGTTCAAGCAGGAATCGAACCCGCACCCCAGTGCGACTCCTGATCGGTAGGCAAGCGCTCACCCACTGAGTTACGCCGGTCGTCCACAGCCTTGTTAATTTCGGCATCTCAAACGGAAGAACTGAAATTTCATCAATAAAAGAAGGAAACAAATTAATGGTAATAAGATATGAAAAACAAATGACGAAATATAATATACAGCGTGCATATCAGAAAGCATGGGTAGACATAACGGCTCGGTTAGAAAAGCCAACGTACTATGGTAGGAATGATCATGATTTTAAAATCAAATGTAGGAAACAGAAAACGGATGTAGGTAAATTCTCATTTTTAAATAGAACTATAAATGATTGGAATGACCTACCTGCAGCGGTCTTTGAGGGCTGTCCTTTAAGGAGATTCAAGAATAACTTAAAAAATTGTGTATAAAGTGCAAATTAAAATTAAGGTGACATTCAACATTTAATTTTTTAAGGTGACATGTATTTATCTAGCCTTACGAGTTTACTTCCTTGGTTTGAATTGTAAATTATTTAAAAATAGCGTGTAAGAGGGCCTTAGACTAGAAATGTTTAGCTTAAATGTAGTTCTGTTTATAAGTATGCATAAGGGTGTAATTATTTGACTTATTTGAACTGTTGTATCAGTGAAGCGAGGTGAGTCAGTGAAGTTATGGTTTTACAGTGCAGTGAACAGTTCCGATCAGTGATAATTTATAGCGTCAATGAAATGTGTTCTATAGTGTCAGTGAAATGTGTTATAGAGTGTCAGTGAAATGTGTTCTAGTGTCAGTGAAATGTGTCCTAAAGTGTCAGTGAAATGTGTTATAGTGTCAGTGAAATGTGTCCTAAAGTGTCAGTGAAATGTGTTATAGTGTCAGTGAAATGTGTCCTAAAGGGTCAGTGAAATGTGTTATAGTGTCAGTGAAATGTGTCCTAAAGTGTCAGTGAAATGTGTTATAGTGTCAGTGAAATGTGTCCTAAAGGGTCAGTGAAATGTGTTATAGTGTCAGTGAAATGTGTCCTAAAGTGTCAGTGAAATGTGTTATAGTGTCAGTGAAATGTGTCCTAAAGGGTCAGTGAAATGTGTTATAGTGTCAGTGAAATGTGTCCTAAAGTGTCAGTGAAATGTGTTATAGTGTCAGTGAAATGTGTCCTAAAGGGTCAGTGAAATGTGTTATAGTGTCAGTGAAATGTGTTATAGTGTCAGTGGAATGTGTCCTAAGTGTCAGTGAAATGTGTTATAGTGTCAGTGAAATGTGTCCTAAAGTGTCAGTGAAATGTGTTATAGTGTCAGTGAAATGTGTCCTAGAGGGTCAGTGAAATGTGTTATAGTGTCAGTGAAATGTGTCCTAAAGTGTCAGTGAAATGTGTTATAGTGTCAGTGAAATGTGTCCTAAAGTGTCAGTGAAATGTGTCCAAAAGTGTCAGTGAAATGTGTTATAGTGTCAGTGAAATGTGTCCTAAAGTGTCAGTGAAATGTGTTATAGTGTCAGTGAAATGTCTCCAAAAGTGTCAGTGAAATGTGTTATAGTGTCAGTGAAATGTGTCCTAAAGTGTCAGTGAAATGTGTTATAGTGTCAGTGAAATGTGTCCTAAAGTGTCAGTGAAATGTGTTATAGTGTCAGTGAAATGTGTCCTAAAGTGTCCTGTGCTCCAACCCCGAGAAAGTCTCTGCCGGATGAGACGAAGGAGGGTAATGCTGTGAATGAATGTTGATGTCATAAGGTCACACACGTGGGTACTCTTATCTCTATTGGCTAGCTCTCAAAGCACAAACCATAACATTGATACAGACATATTGATACTACCCTATTTACAAAATCAGATCACAGTTATTCTCCTGGTCTTTTAATCACTTCATACAGGAAATAACAAATGCAGGGGAGCGCATGGTTTATAAACTGGCGTTATAACGGTAATATTATCTATCTACTTCGTTCCAATAGATGAGGCAACAGTAAGCACATTCCTTTCACGGTTGATCTCCTGGTTGGAGAACAGTGAGTGAGATGAGAGTAAAGTGAAAGACTATTGAAACTTATGTAGGGCCTATGCATATGTAATTATTGTGTTAAATTGTATTGTGTATTCTTATTGCACTGTGTATATAATTGTATTGTGTATTGTAATTTTATTGTGTACTAGCCGTACCCGTGCGCTCCGCTGCACCCGTTAGAAATAAATATAAAGTAATTACATAATTAAAATAGGACGTTTGATCCAGGGAACATTCGTGTTTGATAGAAGGATAAATCGTTTATCATTATATTATATTATATTATATTATATTATATTATATTATATTACATTACGTTATATCAGAAGTTACTGTAATAACATTATAGCATTATGTCCATCTAGAGAAACTACACTTTCCAATGGTGAAATAATAATTAATTATACAAATCGGTTAATTTAGCTTCCGATATTACTTCATAGAAACACAGAAACATTGTCTGTAGGCTATGTTTCATAGCTTTCGATTGTTGCTGTCCAAGGCCCCTTATAGACGAAGTCATTTGTTTTTTAATTCATTATACGGCCTTAGATGGCAGTTATTTTAATTTTAAAACTCATTTATCTCATTAAATATCAGTCCTATCAAAATTTTTGAGAGAATAAAACTTATTAGAAATAATTTTTAAAGAAACTTTTGTTATGTAACATATTTCACAAAAAAACAATAATAAGCGAGATATTTCGATTTATTTAATTCAGGCCCCCTTATAACCCCCCTTTTAAATAACGTATTTCGAATGCCATATAGCCTAAAATCTAAGTTACAACGAACTTAATTTATATTCCAATTTTCATAGAAATCCGTTCAGCCATTATCGCGTGAAAAGGTAACATACAGACAGACAGACAGACAGACAGACAGACAGACATACAAACAAAAATTTCAAAAAAGCGATTTTCGGTTTTAGGGTGGTTAATTATATATGTTAGGACCAATTATTTTTGGAAAATCGAAAATTACCAGAAAAATTTCGGCTACAGATTTATTATTAGTATAGATTGTTTATATTGTGTATACCATTGCCCACTTGCAGTGTAAATAAATACATACATACATACATACATACATACATACATACAAATGTTAACATAGTAAAGCTGGAGGAATTACTGAAAAGCGAGTAAGTTATTCCCACTTTTCATTTGAGACAACACAGAAATTAGAAAACGGACTTGATACAATTCCGGGAGATATCAGGTCTCTCTCGGAAGACGGGAGATTATATTTCATTCCAGGAGGTTGGCAAGCCTGCTTGGGCTGCGGAAAGGTCAGGGTTGGCAGGAACTCGTACGGCGATATATTTGCTTGGGTTACTACGCCGTGTTTGCAGTCACGAAGTGTTAGTTCCGGCACTAGATTCAGCATCGTGACCTATCCTCCAACAGGTGTCTGTTAAGTGATCCACTTGATCGTACAGGGACGGCTGGGTACCGGGTGGAGTGTGACGAATTTCCCATCGCTAGGGAATATTACTGAAATTTGGACCCGTGTGAGCAGGAGAACATGAGAGGATCAGGAGCGTCGCAACCCGTGCCGAACTATTCTGTAGTGTGACTTGGAATTCAGGTCACACAGAGCGAGGAGGACAGAAGGTGTTCGTCTGATATTGAAGCGAGGACAATTGTGCTACCATGTGTGATAGTAATGGATTTCTTTTTATGTGTTTTCAGATTCCAAATTGAAAGGCAGGGAGGAGATAGAGGAATATAAAATGACGGACCGACTGAAAGGTAAGAGAAAGCAGCAGCATGCGTGGTTGCTAGGATACGAAATCGTGATAATACTAAAACTGACATAAGCAAATCGCTGTTAAGTTCATTTTATGTGCATTATTAATTACAATTGAACCTTAGAGTCAGTCTTGTTATGTGGCATTAACACAATCTATGTTAACTATAATATGTGGTTGCTAGGATACGAAATCGTGATAATACTAAAACTGACATAAGCAAATCGCTGTTAAGTTCATTTTATGTCCATTATTAATTACAATTGAACCTTAGAGTCAGTCTTGTTATGTGGCGTTAACACAATCTATGTTAACTTTATGTGGTTGCTAGGTTACGAAATCGTGATAATACTAAAACTGACATAAGCAAATCGCTGTTAAGTTCATTTTATGTGCATTATTAATTACAATTGAACCTTAGAGTCAGTCTTGTTATGTGGCGTTAACACAATCTATGTTAACTATATGTGGTTGCTAGGATACGAAATCGTGATAATACTAAAACTGACATAAGCAAATCGCTGTTAAGTTCATTTTATGTGCATTATTAATTACAATTGAACCTTAGAGTCAGTCTTGTTATGTGGCGTTAACACAATCTATGTTAACTTTATGTGGTTGCTAGGATACGAAATCGTGATAATACTAAAACTGACATAAGCAAATCGCTGTTAAGTTCATTTTATGTGCATTATTAATTACAATTGAACCTTAGAGTCAGTCTTGTTATGTGGCGTTAACACAATCTATGTTAACTTTATGTGGTTGCTAGGATACGAAATCGTGATAATACTAAAACTGACATAAGCAAATCGCTGTTAAGTTCATTTTATGTGCATTATTAATTACAATTGAACCTTAGAGTCAGTCTTGTTATGTGGCGTTAACACAATCTATGTTAACTAGGTATATGTGGTTGCTAGGATACGAAATCGCAGTATTACCGTATTGAAATGACATACGCGAGCTAATGTAAGTAGCTTAACAACAGAACCAAAGCCGTTACTTCAGTCGGCACATTCCAGTTGCTAGGGCGCGTCTGTTGGAGTGTAATGGGATAACAATTGAATAATGAAACAAAACAAATATGTCGTATGTCATCTTTTTTGTTATCTGGCTAATGGTAACGTTGGAGCCGAGGAATTTGGGGAATTGCGTTGAAATGAAATCAGCTGTCACAACTAGGTACTTATAATGGTTGTAATGTTACATGAAAATATGCGCTGATTAACGTACTCTCAGTTGCTGACATAAACGAGTACAATGTAAGTATTTGCTGACATTTTGTATGATATGTCCCAGTAGAACGAAACACGTGCAAAATAAGTTCTACTAGCGGAGGTGTTTAGCCAGGGATTCGTTTATTATTTTGTACAGCATACTTAGAGTAAGGCATTGTAAGTTGCTCAGGAATAAACATGGACGACGCTAGATTTATCAGAATGTTTTTGTTTACTGCAGATCATAATGTACGTAATCGGAGAAAGAACTTGAGACTTCTGTCCATGAACTCTACTACGCTATGGATTGCAACATAAGTAGAGATAGGAAGTGCGATTTATTTGGAAGAGTCGATTCAGTTGTAATGATTCAATAAATTATTCGTTCATTTCTTTCATTTGATTCAGACATGATTTGATACCATTATTAATGAGTTGGAGTGCAAAACTTCATTTCTCACACTAGTTTATAAAACCGTGTCGGACCGTAAAGAAAACAACTATCGCAATGTCCATATTTTATATGTTGGACAATGTTATAGGCCTAGTATTGTGAAATTTTAATTTTTCTACTAATTTTTTTCTATTCTATTAAAATTATAGCATGTAACCTATTAATCTGTTGTATCCTATAGGATACTTTGTCAATTTAACAGGTTAAGTGCATTAACCTTCGTATCTACTTGAATAAGTAGGACGTATTATTATGAATAAATATTTGATTGTATAAATTCAATTAAGACTCAGTTATATACTTTCGATTGAAATAGCCAGTTGATACAGTACTGCGAAAACAGAAATTGTATTTCTACGCACTTCTATTCATTGAGTTCTGTCCAAGGACAGTCCTTCACTGCAAATCCACAAAATTGTCCAATCTACCCTCTTTTCCGCTTTCCTCTTATTTTACTGAACCACGATTCATTCGTTCAGTTCAATGATTTGTTTATTACGAACGACTAGTTCACAATACCCCCATATACGAAGGAACGCCATGAGCTCGAATTCATTGGTACTCGTTGACTTTGTTCTGGCAATGTTTATCTTTGCCTGTGCGAATCCATTCGTATGTAGGCCTATATATTGCCCTGGAATTTGAACTAGCTCTCCTCCATGACAATATGACTTTCTAGCCACTGGAATAACTGTTAACCTTCCATAAATGTTAGCCGATAAAATATATTAAAGAAATCTGTCGCTTTGGCTACCCCTGGCACTGTCTCGCAGTGTATAACTGTTGCTTCTGCCCTCCAGGGAAACGCGCGACCTTTCGAGGAGCTCGATAACATTTTAGTTTAGATAAGAGACTGCAGTGTGAATTCCTATACAGGGTGTTCTGTTTAATAGTGGATACTATTGGATTGTGATTTTATCTCAATATTCGTTTCTCGTGACGAGGTTAAAAGTGTAATGACTACTGCATCCTTGAGGAACAAGAATCAGCAGATGTGAGCTTCATGAGGCTTGCGAATTGGAACGGGCTAAAGTAATAATACAGGGACCTGAAATTGAAGATACTGGGTATTCATTTCAAAGTGTGTCATGACGTCACTGTTGTGAGTCAGCGATTTGAAGCGAGTTTCAGCTTTTATGTCAGAGAAGTTGCCTATTATTCAAGGCGTTCAATCTGAACTTGAGAACGTGTACGGTATAACTTGAACGTCGTAGCAACAGATGGCGGTCTGTACGGTCTGTGTGCTACCATGACCTCTTTCGAACTGTGTTTTGCGCGGGCAAGTCGTACGCAGGGTATTTGTTATCATCGGTTGCATACTGTAACATTCCACAACACAAATCAAATGCTCCGTGTCCATGTTGACCGTCGAGGTTAATGTCAACATAAGTAATCGTCTTAACCCTCTCCCCATATCCCGACAGTAAGGAAAAAACTCACCCCAGTACGTGTTTCCAAACAGTTCACATTCCTGCCACTACTGGAGTTAGCGTACGTATCGGTAAGTACTCTTCAGAATGAACGCCTTATTTACTAGGCAACTTCTCTGGCACATAGGTAATACGCCCACAGTCTACTATATACAGTCGCGAAGCTTGAGGTGTTTTTTTGCAATCTCGTGATAAAGCGCTCCAAGCGGTTAGCAACTAGAAACAATAGACTGTCCATGGTCGACTTTGGACTGTGTCGTATTTCTATCGAGTGCTAGCTCGTTGCGTATTTCACATTGATGCTTGTGAAATGTTCGTTATTGGTTGTAATGAAAATGTTAATGGCTAAAATATAATAATTGGAATAATAATATGGGACAAGGAGGAGACGTTTGTAGTGCTATAAATTGTAGCAACAGTAAGAGAAAGAGGCCAGAGTTATCCTTTTTCCGAAAGATTCAGAAAGGTTCCTGGGTTTCCACAAGAATGCTGTGCAGAAACAAAACTGTTAATTTGAAGTTCTTTCTGACTGTTAGAATACATTATATCCTTAAATTTCACAATGAAATGTTTCAGTCTAACCGAAAGGACATTAGATACCGGTTAAAGTTCTGTCATTTAGGCTGCTAAATTTCCAGAGAAATAAAGGTTAGGTCTACTTTTTTTTTCAGAGGATATATTTTTAATTGTAGCTATTAATTTTGTTATTATTTTTATGTGTTATTTAGTAAAGACGTAGAAAAATTAAGTTTGTTTTAATGAAATTTATTGATCACGTTTTATTTTCAATTCTGGTGGGATTATTATTGCTTAGGCCTACTTTTTTGTCAAAGGATATGTTTTTCATTATAGCTGTTAATTTTGTTGTTATTTTTATTTGTTGCTTTACTAGAGACGTAGAAAAAGTCTGTTACAATAAAATGTATTGATCACGTTTTATTTCCAATTCTGGTGTGATTATTATTGCTTAACCTCATCCCACTTTGTTAACTACGTAAGCCTACACTACAAGTACCGGTACACGCAAGTTACTCCAGTAAGTCATATTTCCATTATTATTGTTGTAAAGAGAAATGCAAATTAATATTTATTGGTTTCATAGTTAATTATCGCTATAATCTTGAATGAGTGAAGCTATTATAGTAAATTTCAGTTCGTTTTGCACAAACAAAAATTATATTAACTTATTTCTTGCAGGCATCTTCGAGTTTATGGTGGGATTTAATATACTTCATTAAAATGATAAATTAACTTTATGCCTTTAATATTTCAATAATGGAAGGAAGGTGTTAATTTTTCCAAAAGAACACGACAACGAAAGTGTAACATATTTTGTCGTCTGCTAGGAGAGAGATCTGCGATGATGAGGCGATAGTAGCGATCCTAGTGGTGGGCAACTACCCATGTTTGCATTTTTACTACATATGGAGCTTCGCGACTGTATGTAGTAGACTGTGATACGCCTCTGCGGAAGTGTAGGAAGATTGAATTGTCTAGGCTCATCGGCTAGCCACATGACGTCATACAGCGAGCCATGACACACTTTGAACTGAACACCCAGTAGATCTCAACGACGTGAATAGAACGCAAGATACCGGAGTTACTGCTATAATGTGAACACAAAAGTACGCATAGAAGGAATATTGATACAGGGCAATGAAAATTTATTCTTCACATCCGTTGATTACGTAACCAACGACAATTCTGCGTTATTAATGTTGGTTCATGAAGTCGGAGGAGAATCGGGTCTAATGGCACACGCTTTGTAGCAAAGTCGACGAACTTATACAGGGTGATCCATCAAAACTTTTATTATAGCTTCGATGTGATAAAGAATTGAATAATACTGTACAGTTGATAGAACATTAAGACGTGTCATATATAGGGTGTGTTGGAAAACACTATGATTGGAATTAGGTATTGAAAAAAGGTTTAAATATTAAATTCAAATTGTTGTACAGTATCAGAATAGTACATTATGCAACGAGCCTATAATGGTAGTAATTAAGACGCGAGTATGTTCATGAAACGAGCGCAAGCGAGTTTCATAATTTTCATACGAGCGCCTTAATAACCATTATAGGCAAATTTCATACGACTTTTTATGCTCCACCATATTTCTAACTTGAAATTATTCATAAGTATTCATGTTATTCTTATCTGACTGGGGAGCGCAATACCTCGTAAATTGTGAGATGTGCGCAGACGCGAAAGTATTGATTTTTTCCGAGATACAAATGTCATTGACCTTGATTTAATCTAGAGAGTAAAATAAACATTCACCTTGATATAACCTTGAAATTGATTTAGACATTGAAAAACGAGATGACAAATTGAATTTATTTGAATATTATTTACAATTAACGCTAATTATTATAGTAACAGAACATAACCTTCTGCGACAGTATTGGATTTCCAGCCTCCGTGACGTTTCGCTAGTTGTCTTTCGATTGCATATCCGAGAATAATCGATACTTGCGCTTTCATATTGCTACAATGGTGTTTTCTGATTGGTGGAACACCTGAACTTTAATGAATAGGTGTACTTTAATGAGGTCCATTAAAGGGCTGCTACCAGGTGTATAATTACTACACTTCGGCATGGTCGAGCATAAAAGAATTAATGAGCCGAGTCTTGATGACAATCTTCCTGTGTGTAGGCAACAAGTTTCGCAAGACTATCCACAAGTAGCATATATACAGGGTATTTACTGCACATGCGCATTGCGTTGTACATGGAACGAGCCATCTGTAGGCTAACACACGACAATAGCAACAGGAACTCAACAATAGTAATAAGTTGTGAAAAAGGTTTACTTATATACCCAAAGATCCTACACACGCGGTATGACCATACATAGTAAAGCGTTTATAAATTTATTTAAAATGAACAATAAGTCATTTAAATGACCCGGATGTCAATTAACTCAGTTTATGTCGATAGCGCGCGAATTTAGAGGCCAATAGGAAGCGACACCTTGCGGAGGAATACATTAGAGTCTGTGTGATGTATCTTGTCTCACTGTAAAAAAGAGAGAGAAAGGAGATATGTCTCACTTCGTCTGTATTGTTATGGCGATGGGGGAGCGGAGCTTTGCCGTCCATCCATCCAGTGGCGGAAGGGACTAGTTGATACAATCTGTAGCACAAAATAAAATAACAAAATATCTCTCTTCGTACTATGTAGTTCCGCCACTGAGCTTGTCTTTCAAGAAACTGAGTTCCGGCAGCCTGCATAATAACAAGGTTTTGAAAGGAATCCTGAAAATTTACAACCCTCCTATAATCTCCACCCCCATTTGAAGGGATTTGGTTTTATTGCTACTGAGACAAGATAAACCTTACCAGGGTATAGCTATCAGTTATTTTTTCATCGCCACTTTTTATTAAGAAAGGCAAAAGAATAGATGCCGTAAGTGGTTTTCAAATAATCCACCAAGCATATTTCATAATAATGAACATTAATACTTATTGGGTACACACCTGTGGAGTAACGGTTAGCGCGTCTGGCCGCGAAACCAGGTGGCCCGGGTTCGATTCCCGGTCGGGGCAAGTTACCTGGTTGAGGTTTTTTTCCGGGGTTTTCCCTCAACCCAATATGAGCAAATGCTGGGTAACTTTCGGTGTTGGACCCCGGACTCATTTCACCGGCATTATCACCTTCATCTCATTCAGACGCTAAATAACTTAAGCTGTTGATAAAGCGTCGTAAAATAACCCAGTAAAAAATACTTATTGGATCTCTGAATTTAACGTACGTATCTTCTAGTTTCTCGCAAAGAAATCGAACATCTTTGATGAATCACCCTGTAGCTCCCACACAGGGTGTTTCAATACGTACCCGAAATCTCGAAATGCCAAGGAACATGGTGGTCTCATCCAAAATAATTTATTTCCCCTGCAAGTGTTCAGGTTACGTTCCTCCTTTGTTTCTTCCACTGCCCACTCTCGCGAGATCGTCAACTGTTTTTCTTTCCCTGCATCAATTCCCGCTTGCGTGCCCTAATTTCGAATGCAAGAGAAAACCAAAAGAAGTCCGTATGCTGCTGTAATTTATCTTAGCGGACCCAATTATTAAATCCGTCTTCATCTCTGGTCGCAACCGGTTTCCTAGCAACGGTCCTGAGTTATGTACCCCGCCTTGCTTCTTCAAACAGTGGCCATGAATCTTGTCTGAACGGGAGATGTATGCCTTGTTTATGTTAATCGACGTGTACTGTATTCCAGAAACTTGGCAACGCTCCAAGGTCTGCAGTGCAAATCTGAAGAGGCATGTATTTCCAGACAATCGTTTTTAGAGCGGTATGTTACGTGATTGTAATATGCTGGTTCTTAAAGTAAACGGGAAGACAAGCTGACCAATTATTATTATTATTATTATTATTATTATTATTATTATTATTATTACTTAATTACTTACTGGCTTTTAAGGAACCCGGAGGTTCATTGCCGCCCTCACATAAGCCCGCCATTGGTCCCTATCCTGAGAAAGATTAATCCAGTCCCTACCATCATATCCCACCTACCTCAAATCCATTTTAATATTATCCTCCCATCTACGTCTCGGCCTCCCCAAAGGTCTTTTTCCCTCCGGTCTCCCAACTAACACTCTATATGCATTTCTGGATTCGCCCATACGTGCTACATGCCCTGCCCATCTCAAACGTCTGGATTTTATGTTCCTAATTATGTCAGGTGAAGAATACAATGCGTGCAGTTCTGCGTTGTGTAACTTTCTCCATTCTCCTGTAACTTCATCCCTCTTAGCCCTAAATATTTTCCTAAGAACCTTATTCTCAAACACACTTAATCTCTGTTCCTCTCTCAGGGTGAGAGTCAAATAAATAAATAAATGAATAAATAAATAAATAAATCAAATAGGTAAATAAGTAACATTCAACTTTTTACCGTGACGTTTTACGTAAAATATACGATTCAGTCTTACCTGTAACACTGCTGATATTTTTTGTTGCCAAGACAACGGAGCCGGTACTACATTCATGTAGCTACTTAGTTAAGTAATGCTATGCGTAATGAAGCCATCGTAAAAATTAATATTCTCGGTATGACAACAAACAACTGACTGACGAAAGTGCGTTGAGGTGCACAGTTCACAACCGTGGACGTCTGTCACAAATTGTCTTCGTCCTACGATGAAGACATTAAACAATGCTTTGCGTTGCCATAGCAACAAATTGGATGGAAAATAATTATGGCTATTGGGAGTAGCATCTCGTTGCTGTGGCAACCCTTCTGTTGCTTAGCAGCAGGGAATTCTATTGTCTTCGATAGCATATCAAATGCTTCACAAATATTCCTGCACCCGTTAGGAGGGGTTGCAAATGGCGTTGAAGACGCACTCGGCGGTGTGCATATCGACCAGGGGCTGTAGTTTTAATATCGTTAGCTCTGAGTACGGCCTGGCTGCATATTCATGGATCGGGACGCGTGGCGGTTAGGTTGCAACGCGGTCCAGGTCCGGACTGGCGCTTTTAATGCTTTTAAGAAATCGTATTGTTGTAGATGATCACTTATGAAGCGCCAGCTGCGTTCCTGAGGGCACAGGTTTGATTCTTCGCTACACGGACAAGAGGGCAGATCTCACAGGAGCCTAAAGACTCGAGCTGGAGGCACGGTTTCTAAACCCAATGAAATTGAGTACCATTTAGTATCGGTAACACGATATTTCAGGCAGATTTGCACTTCCGTTTAGTATCACAACTACAGGGCGATCCATATAAACCTTTACCGTTTTAATGAGTTATAATTTCTCTTTGGGAGTTAGTATAACCTTGAAATTGAATTATTATTATGATCTCTGAGGTTCTGAGAGAATTTATATTGGTACACCTAGCACGATTACCATCCATTGTTGATGTCGATATTGCTAATACTGTCACTAGTATCATATTGCCAATACTGTCATTAATTTATTGTCAGTACTGTCACTAGTATCATATTGCCAATACTGTCATTAATTTATTGTCAGTACTGTCACTAGTATCATATTGCCAATACTGTCACTAATTTATTGTCAGTACTGTCACTAGTATCATATTGCCAATACTGTCAGTACTGTCACTAGTATAATATTGCCAATACTGTCATTAATTTATTGTCAGTACTGTCACTAGTATCATATTGCCAATACTGCGACTAATTTGTCAGTACTGCCACTAGTATCATATTGCACATACTGTCACTAATATATTGTCAGTACTGTCACTAGTATCATATTGCCTGTACTGTCAGTACTGTCACTAGTATAATATTGCCAATACTGTCATTAATTTATTGTCAGTACTGTCACTAGTATAATATTGCCAATACTGTCACTAATTTATTGTCAGTACTGTCACTAGTATCATATTGCCAATACTGTCAGTACTGTCACTAGTATAATATTGCCAATACTGTCATTAATTTATTGTCAGTACTGTCACTAGTATAATATTGCCAATACTGTCACTAATTTATTGTCAGTACTGTCACTAGTATCATATTGCCAATACTGTCAGTACTGTCACTAGTATAATATTGCCAATACTGTCATTAATTTATTGTCAGTACTGTCACTATTATCATATTGCCAATACTGTCACTAATTTATTGTCAGTACTGTCACTAGTATAATATTGCCAATACTGTTATTAATTTATTGTCAGTACTGTCACTAGTATAATATTGCAAATACTGTCACTAATTTATTGTCAGTACTGTCACTAGTATCATATTGCCAATACTAGAACTAATATCACAACTACTGCCAATACTGTCACTAGTATCATATTGCCAATACTGTCACTAATTTATTGTCAGTACTGTCACTAGTATCATATTGCCAATACTGTCACTAATTTATTGTCAGTACTGTCACTAGTATAATATTGCAAATACTGTCACTAATTTATTGTCAGTACTGTCACTAGTATCATATTGCCAATACTAGAACTAATATCACAACTACTGCCAATACTGTCACTAGTATCATATTGCCAATACTGTCACTAATTTATTGTCAGTACTGTCACTAGTATAATATTGCCAATACTGCGACTAATTTATTGTCAGTACTGTCACTAGTATAATATTGCCAATACTGCGACTAATTTATTGTCAGTACTGTCACTAGTATCATATTGCCAATACTGTCACTAATTTATTGTCAGTACTGTCACTAGTATAATATTGCAAATACTGTCACTAATTTATTGTCAGTACTGTCACTAGTATCATATTGCCAATACTAGAACTAATATCACAACTACTGCCAATACTGTCACTAGTATCATATTGCCAATACTGTCACTAATTTATTGTCAGTACTGTCACTAGTATAATATTGCCAATACTGCGACTAATTTATTGTCAGTACTGTCACTAGTATAATATTGCCAATACTGCGACTAATTTATTGTCAGTACTGTCACTAGTATAATATTGCCAATACTGCGACTAATTTATTGTCAATACTGTCACTAGTATAATATTGCCAATACTGCGACTAATTTATTGTCAGTACTGTCACTAGTATCATATTGCCAATACTGCGACTAATTTATTGTCAGTACTGTTACCACTACTGCTGCGAATATGCTACTATTCTACTGTGCTACAGGTTCAGCTGATCAGTGTCGCTCTGTTTGGTGCATCACGTCGTGTGCCGGGAACTTGGGGCAGGTTGGTTCGTAACACGATCCGGCGAAGATTGCATTCAACTGAGAACAAGAGTGACATAACTGCATGTTGTGTTACGCAGTTTTCATTATTATACCAACCCTTTTGGTGAAGCTTATGGTAAAGTATGTGCGATTTACGTAGCCCACTCTACGCCCCCTATACTCAACCTGGCGCCATGTGATGCAGCATCTTGCCTCTTTGATCTAACGGAGCTGAAAGCAACAGAAGATCCGTGGAGATATTGTGTGAGGAATGCCGCAAGTGAAATAGAGCGCTCTTTGTTCACGATTTGCCTGCCCTGGGGAACTGAACCGTGACTCCAGACTGAATGCTGCTCTTGTGCCATTGTTAGTGTGGCTCGGATTACATTTTTCTACGCCTGATTCAACAGGAAGCGAGTATTTTTAGAGCCATTTTCAGTTGACGTGTGTTTTATGTGTATAAACATGTGAAAGTCGACGACTATGAATCTGGTTGCTAAGAAACGACTCCGTACACAGCCTTCGCTTCCAAATTACATTTTACAGCGTGTTGGCATTGTCTGGCTTGTATAGCCATCTGATTTGGCTATCTGCGAGTCTTTCTCCTTGCAGTATACTGGACGTGTTTTGTTTATATTTAATGTCAACTAATACATTTTCTACACTATTTTGTAGCCTACACTTAATGTGGTGTTACCACTGTAAAACGTTTAGGACACAAGAAGGTAGAGATTCCATGAACGAGATAATTTCCATGGTGTTTGGATAAAGAGAGATGTCATAAATAAATAAATAAATAAATAAATAAATAAATAAATAAATAAATAAATAAATAAATAATTAAGTAAGTAAATAAATAAATAAATAAATAAATAAATAAATAAATAAATAAATAAATAAATAAGTAAATAAATAAATAAGTAAATAAATAAATAAGTAAATAAATAAGTAAATAAATAAGTAAGTAAATAAATAAATAAGTAAATAAATAAATAAGTAAATAAATAAATAAGTAAGTAAATAAATAAATAAATAAGTAAATAAATAACTAAATAAGTAAATAAATAAATAAGTAAGTAAATAAGTAAATAAGTAAGTGATTAAATAAATAAATAAATGAGTAAATAAATAAATAAATGAGTAAATAAATAAATAAGTAAATAAATAAGTAAATAAGTAAATAAATAAATAAGTAAGTAAATAAGTAAGTGAATAAATAAATAAATAAGTAAATAAATAAATAAGTAAGTAAATAAATACATAAGTAAATAAATAAGTAAGTAAATAAATAAGTAAGTAAATAAATAAATAAGTAAATAAATAAATAAGTAAGTAAATAAATAAATAAGTAAATAAATAAATAAGTAAATAAATAAGTAAATAAGTAAATAAATAAGTAAATAAATAAGTAAATAAGTAAGTGAATAAATAAATAAATAAGTAAATAAATAAATAAATAAGTAAATAAATAAATAAGCAAATAAGTAAATAAATAAGCAAATAAGTAAATAAATAAATAAATAAATAAGTAAATAAGTAAATAAATAAGTAAATAAGTAAGTAAATAAATAAATAAGTAAATAAATAAGTAAATAAATAAGTAAGTAAATAAATAAGTAAGTACATAAATAAGTAAATAAATAAATAAATAAGTAAGTAAATAAGTAAATAAGTAAGTGAATAAATAAATAAATAAATAAATAAGTAAATAAATAAATAAGTAAATAAGTAAATAAATAAATTAGTAAATAAGTAAATAAATAAGTAAATAAGTAAGTAAATAAATAAATAAGTAAATAAATAAATAATTAAATAAATAAATAAGTAAATAAATATATAAATAAGTAAATAAATAAATAAGTAAATAAATAAATAAGTAAATAAGTAAATAAATACATTCTACAAAAATAAAACACATCTAATGCAAGTATTATTTTTTCTGCACACCCACTTGTAGAATTTAACTTGTGTATTCGCTTGGAGTACAAAATTCCATTTGCACAAAATATGATAACCTCTTTTACCCGAACACCATCGATTATTTGCGTTCACAAGAAAATGCTATTTGACTCATATACCGCATGTACTTACTTTCTTAAAAATGGCTTGTAAAGAACCCGGAGGTTCATTGCCGCCCTCACATAAGCCCGTCATCGGTCCCTATCCTGAGCAAGATTAATCCAGTCCCTACCATCATATCCCACCTCCCTCAAATCCATTTTAATATTATCCTCTCATCTACGTCGGTCTCCCAAAAGGTCTTTTTCCCTCCGGCCTCCCAACTAACACTCTATATGCATTTTTGGATTCGCCCAAACGTGCTACATGCCATGCCCATCTCAAACGTCTGGATTCATATACCGCGTGTTCATTTCAAAACTTTGCAACTCGAATAATTTTAGATATAGAGGGGACATGATTTCTAGGAAAAACACGTAGATTTATTTTTCTAGTTTTCGGGGGTTGGGAGTTCAAAACCGCTGCTGATTGAATTTTATGTTCCACACTTATAAATTTTAAATTGCACTATTTTTTTTTGTTTTAGTTTGTTAATTAAGGACGCTGTATCAACTACTGAGTTATTTGGCGTCTATGAAATTGGTGATAGCGAGATGGTATTTGGCGAGATGAGGCCGAGGATTCGCCATAGATTACCTGACATTCGCTTTACGCTTGGGAAAACCTCGGAAAAAACTGAACCAGGTATTCAGCCCAAGCGGGAATCGAACTCATGCCTGAGCGCAGCTCCGGGTTAGCAGACAAGCGCTTCTGCCGACTGAGCTACGCTGGTAGCTTCTCTTGTCTTCATACTAATTATTTTAAAGGGGATGATAAACCTTACCCCTCTATCTTTTTTTTTTAGTAGTTTATTTTACGACGCTTTATCAACATCTTTGGTTATTTAGAGTCTGAATAAGATGAAGTTGATAATGCCGGTGAAATGAGTCCGAGGTCAAGCACCGAAAGTTACCCAGCATTTGCTCATATTAGGTTGAGGGAAAACCCCGGAAAAAACCTCAAGCATGTAACTTGCCCCGACCGGGAATCGAACCCGGGCCACCTGGTTTCGCGGCCAGACGCGCTGACCGTTACTCCACAGGGGTGGACACCCCTCTATCCCTGCACATATAAAATTATATTTAAGGTGGAAAGTTTTGAAATGAACATACGGTATAACCAAAATCAGATTGTGTTGTTTTCTGTAAGCTCACCAGTGTTGTCGGTTAGGAGACACGAGCCGCCACTGCAACATTTTGTTCTAAATTAAGGTCAGGCTTGACCACTAAGCGGACGAATGACCAGCTTTGTGCTGCGCCTGCAATTATTGCGATCGATATGCCCCCTTGGTAATTACCTAGCGAAGGCCTATTCGTCGGCGACCTCAGAATGGATTTATTGTTACCGATAAACAGTGCAGTGTCTGTTGCACATCAGCCGAATGAAGCTAGGACAGGCAATGTGGGCGATACACATTAAAAACAGTTTCATATGGAAATGCATTTGTACGAAACCGAGAAAGGATTTTGACGTAAAATTCGTGGTGGAACAAAAAAAAAAATGGCCGAATTTAAAATGCTTACTGCAACAACATTATGAGTTACAACCCAATACTTACTTACTTACTTACTGGCTTTTAAGGAACCCGGAGGTTCATAGCCGCCCTCACATAAGCCCGTCATCGGTCCCTATCCTGAGCAAGATTAATCCAGTCTCTATCATATCCCACCTCCCTCAAATCCATTTTAATATTATCTTCCCATCTACGTTTCGGCCTCCCTAAAGGTCTTTTTTCCCCCTCCGGCCTCCCAACTAACACTCTATATGCATTTCTGGATTCGCCCATACGTGCTACATGCCCTGCCCATCTCAAACGTCTGGATTTAATGTTCCTAATTATGTCAGGTGAAGAATACAATGCGTGCAGTTCTGCGTTGTGTAACTTTCTCCATTCTCCTGTAACTTCATCCCTCTTAGCCCCAAATATTTTCCTAAGAACCTTATTCTCAAACACCCTTAACCTATGTTCCTCTCTCAAAGTGAGAGTCCAAGTTTCACAACCATACAGAACAACCGGTAATATAACTGTTTTATAAATTCTAACTTTCAGATTTTTTGACAGCAGACTGGATGATAAAAGCTTCTCAACCGAATAATAACAGGCATTTCCCATATTTATTCTGTGTTTAATTTCCTCCCGAGTGTCATTTATATTTGTTACTGTTGTTACAACCCAATGCTAATGTTATTAGTAGTTATGTCGTAAATCATTGTAATTTGTGTGACCACGCCCAATGACGTCACCTTCCATCGCTACGTGCATGAAGTCGACGAAATTGCGTATAAAGTTAGCCGTGTCGCGCGGCCTCTGTCCGTAATATCTCGGCATCGAGAGAGCTGCAAACATGCACGAGCCATGATATAATTAGTGAAATAATCTTATTCAAATATCACAGGCGTCATCTTGTCGACAATTCGCAAAATGAAAGTACCGAGTTCAAAATAACATTTTATAACCTCAAATATTTGTTTAATTTTGCTGTTTCACTGTAGAGCATTCCACTTTAAGAAAAAAATCATTGGTTTTATGGACCTTGCCTAGTACATTGCACAGGGACATCATTTTATTTTTACTTCAATTTTTATTGCACCTGAGTTTTTTAATGTACTTCACTCCCAAACCTTCTACTAGTAGACTTCCAACCGTTCTCCACACAGAACCAAGCGTATACAGTCAAAGTCGCCTTACGGTCATAGTAAACACAAACAGTACTGAGTTAGTGAGTATAATACGTTCCAGAAATATGTTCTCTTTCAATATTGAATCATATTTTCGCACAGGCACTGTCGTCCGTTTGCCTACGTCGCATTCCATTTTCTCCCACCCGCGTCTGCTCGCCCCTTTGTAAAGGCTAGTGGCTGGGCTGTCTTAGCTCTTTTCTGAAAACATTAATTTCTGCTAGAAATTGGACGTCTACGTAATATTATGCAACTGTTTAAATTAACTTAAATAAAAGGGTCTCGTTAAGTAATTAACTGTCACGTGATTTCCCCCCTTTCTCCGATCCTGCGAAAAAACCACTTGGACGGACAGTAGATAGCATGTCTGAGTAATTTTATCTTTTCGGATCGGACAGAAGTGAAGATTAAATTTACAGTACGTAAGGCACTCTTTTATAGAGTAGGTACAGAATTATTTCAACATGAGTTACTAGTACGAAGGACGAAACTGGTAAATGGAATTAGGTACAATAGTCTATAGGGCACAAAAGAACTGAAGTCTGTATCGAAATGAACGGCCACCATTTTCAAAAATGTATTTAAATGTCCATATTATGATTATTTTTCAATTTAACTTCATTCTCTATATTGTACGCTAATGTGCTGTAGACAGTATAATATACACTGCATAATGAATACGTCCACATTGACAGCTCAGTTCGTGAGTAAAAACACTCATTGTTAATACTGTACTGTATTTTGATTAAACAAAAACCTAATGAAAATTATCAAACTCAATCGCGATATTTTCTAGTTTACGTAAATGGATGAACTACTTTTCTTCCCTCCTGTACCTAGTAAAGTGATTTGTTTGCACATATTTTACGCCAGTATCATCGAATTCCAGTCGTGGAAGGGGATAGCAAACGGTGTTTCCGGTTCTCAACCGTTAATCCAAAGGTATAGCCAGATTAATATTAGAAATGTTAGGAAAAATAAAATGATGTCCCTTTACAGGCTATGTAGTAGATAGGTGTTTCTATGGCAACTAATCATTTGATGGAATAGTCCCATATGCGCAATGCTTTTTTTTTTTAACGTGGAATCCTCTATAATCGTAATTCCAGAACTGTTGTCAAATGTCATATTGCAGGAGGCCAAGGTTATGCTGAGTAATTATATAAGTTAACAGCTTAAGAAATGTTGTTTATTAAGTTTATTTATACGCGCTTTAACATCTGTGATCATATCGCGCGTTTAGGATTTTTGAGTAGGCAGTTTTTGCTATTTTTGAGTTCCCGTTTCTGTTGTGTGTTGTAGATGGCTTGTGCTCTTGGAACTGGTTTTAGATTTTGTTTAATTTTTATGATATTGATGATTGAGGTGGTGATGAATCATGACATGTAAATTTCCAATCCGACATTTGCCTTTGTAACTGAGGAAAACCGTGAAAACCCCCAGTCAGATTGGCGACGGTGTTTGAACCCGGGACCTCTCGAATGTGGCTCTTACACGTTACCATCTGAGGCTACTCGCATCGTTTAAATATCTTATTTAGTAGTAATATAATTACGTTATCTTATTTCTATTGATTACTTACATTTTTTTTACATAGTATGTAGCATAAATTACACATTTTTACGCATATTTTACGTGTCATATAGAAATTAATTTTTTTCTCGTAACTTCCCAACCCTCCCTTTGGTAGGTTCTGATAGATACGTACGATACATTTTGAATGAACCATAGTGAAAAATTTGTTTTGAGCTGGACTAATTTCGAAATGTCACTTCATATGAAGAGAAAAAATACAGTCTGATCCGTTTGGGTATGGATAATATTAATTTATTATTATAAAGCTATTATGATAGTAGGAGAAATGTCTTGCTGGTTATATTATGATTAAAAGATGGGAGTTTCCATGACAATCAACAATGCATAATCTGAAAGGACAAATAAAAATCGTAGGTGATTAAAATGGCTACTACAAATCAACAGCGGGCACAATGTGTTCTTTGGTATGCTAAATTTGAGAGTGTTAAAAGAGTTCAAAGGGAATTTCGACGAGAGTATGGTGTGCGTAATGTACCTAAATATGATTCCATAATGTTGTGATATCGAACATTTGTAGAAACAGGTTCTGTGTTTAAAAAAAAAAAAGCATGCAGGAGGTCGCAGGCGAAACCCAGTACGAGAAGCAGCTATCGCTTGGCTTGGTCCCCAAACTCCCCAGATCTAATCCCTCCTGATTTCTTCGTGTGGGGTTTTGTTGAAGACATCGTCTATTCACAGCAACTCAGGAACATTGATGATCTGAGAGTAAAAATTACTCAAGCTTTTCAACAAATCACCCCTCTTATGTTACAACGGACATGGGCTGAATTGCATAACCGTTATGAGTTGTGCAGGGTGCGCAATGGGGGTCATGTTGAGCTCTGAGGAATCTCCCATCTTTCAGTGTTGTATGCACGAAGTTTCAACAAATAAATTTAAGTAATAAATGTTTTACGGTGTTTTTATTTTATCAATACCCAAACGGATCACCCTGTATATTGCGTGCCCGTCATTTATTACTTCCCTTGTCATAGACTCATACTCTGAATTTGTAAACTGAAACGAAAATAAAACGTTCAAACCAACACAACTGTAGTTCATTTCCCGAAACTGAGTGACGTAGACTTATTCTTTCTGTACTTATTTTCTTTTCCTCTCTTTACTTGTTTACTTATGACGTCATTCACTGCCATTCTTAAATAGTCTTAGTATAAGCATATGTAGGGGAGAAATGGGTGCAGTGAGACAGGGAGAACAGCGAGACATTTTTTATTAGATGGTAAATTTTGAAATGTTTGTAACAGTGGAGTTGTATGTTGCATGAGTAAAGTAACAGTATTTTCATACTCGATTTGATTCTAGTTATAAAGGTGAGTGATGAAAAAATAATTCATAATTTTTCACTCTAGAAGTAACACTTTGGCTTGTGTTTAATGAAGGTTATATTGGATATACAAATGAAATATAAATATGAATGTTTTGTTACCTAATACTATGGTATTTGACGTTATGTTTGGCAAAGTTTCGTCTTTCTTGTTTTGATTTTGAAGTGATGGCGTCATTTTTAAACGAACTATGCGTAAAGGGAACAGTGAGACATGCCATTGAAGGGTACACTGAGACGTCTCACTGTTCCCCATGTACCAATGATTTGCAAAAACAAACTGTAATTATATTACATTTACCGGTAACTAACATTAAAAATGAACATACTAGTAACCAATTTAGGAACTATAGCTTAAAATAATGGATACATTACATTTTAATGGTTTCATAAATAAAAAATTATTCACAAAATTTAAAATAATATTAAAAATAATAAAGAATTAAATTAAATTCTTATAATTATAAGCTTTGTTGTCGCCAAAAATTCATTTCATTTTTTCACAAAAGTTTGAAATGTCATGGAAAATTCACTTTTCCAAATGTTCCAGATGTTTCAATGGTTTCGAAGTCAGACATCAAAAGATTCTAAATAAGCCTACAGAACATGGCAAGATAAAGAGACAGCAAGCTTTCCTTTCTTTTGAAATAAATGTAAATCATTTCAGTGTCCGTTAATAGACACTGTGGTGTCTCACTGTACCCCCCTGAATGGGAACAGTGAGACATTTGCATTTTTTTGACAAACACGCATTGTATATTATGTCCTTTATGTATTAACATTTCTGTTTATTATTGTACTCCATGTTTTAATGTATATTTCCATTGCACTTGATTTTTAAAATACTTGAAATTTCACTTGCATACATATGTCTTAATATTTTGTGTCTCACTGTACCCACTACTCCCCTACATTTTCCATGCCTCACTTGTTTCTACAAATATGGCCGACCGTAGCCCTTGACGCTGCCGTGTTTTGGACAACTTGTCCTACAGGCTGGCGTTTTATAGGTTCAATATGGAAGACGAAGAAAACTTCTTGCGAGGGCGGATATTGCAGGCAGGACAAGGCCTGGCTTCATGGAATACTTTCCTTCTAATTGCACACTCAGTTTTTTTATCGCCTCAAACACACGATAAGCGCCGCGGCATCTTGTGTTCCGCACACGAACACGCCTTTCTTATCTTCCTCGCCTGCTGCTCACAAAGTTGGTTTTGTAGTAACGAATTTGTTCCAAACTTGGAACCATCGATTACACAGTAGTTAGGAATCCGCCCCATCGAACAATCACAGAGAGATGTTATGGAACGCAACGAGAGTTTGATAGAATCAATTTCAGAATAAAATTCCATATACTACAGAGAAGTAGCCATCCATCCTTCTTTCCACTTCTTTCATCCATCCATCCATCCATCCTTCCATCCATCCATCCATCCTTCCTTTCTTCCATCCATCAATCCCATCCATCCTTCCTTTCTTCCATCCATCAATCCCATCCATCCTTCCTTTCTTCCATCCATCAATCCCATCCATCCATCCATCCTTCCATTCATTCATCCATCCATCCATTATTCCTTCCATCCATCCATCCATCCTTCCTTTCTTTCTTCCATCCATCAGTCCCATCCATCCATCCTTCCATTCATTCATCCTTCCATTCATTCGTCCATCCATCCATCCTTCCTTCCATCCATCCATCCATCCATCCTTCCATCCATCCATCCATCCTTCCTTTCTTTCTTCCATCCTTCCATTCATCCATCCATCCTTCCTTCCATCTTTCCTTCCATCCATCAATCCCATCCATCCATCCTTCCTTTCCTCATTCCATCAATCCCATCCATCCATCCTTCCTTCCTTTCTTCCATCCATCAATCCCATCCATCCATCCATCCTTCCATCCATCCATCCATCCTTCCTTTCTTCCATCCATCCTTCCATCCATCCATCCATCCTTCCTTTCTTCCATCCATCAATCCCATCCATCCATCCATCCTTCCTTCCATCCATCCATCAATCCCATCCATCCTTCCTTCCTTCCATCCATCCTTCCTTCCTTCATTCCATCCATCAATCCCATCCATCCATCCTTCCTTCCATCCATCCATCAATCCCATCCATCCTTCCTTTCTTCCATCCATCAATCCCATGCATCCATCCATCCATCCATCCATCCTTCCATCCATCCTTCCTTCCTTTCTTCCATCCATCCTTCCATCCATCCATCCATCCATCCTTCCTTCCTTTCTTCCATCCATCCTTCCATCCATCCATCCATCCATCCTTCCTTCCTTTCTTCCATCCATCAATCCCATCCATCCATCCTTCCTTTCTTCCATCCATCAATCCCATCCATCCATCCTTCCTTCCATCAATCCCATCCATCCATCCATCCTTCCTTTCTTCCATCCATCAATCCCATCCATCCATCCTTCCTTTCTACCATCCATCAATCCCATCCATCCATCCTTCCTTTCTTCCATCCATCCATCCATCCATCCTTCCTTCCTTCCTTCCTTCCTTCCTTCCATCCATCCATCCTTCCTTCCTTTCTTCCATCAATTAATCCCATCCATCCATCCTTTCATCCATCTTTCCTTCCATCCACCCACCCATTCACTACTGCACATTCCTTGCACAGGAGAGTAGAAAGTATTTAATACATTTAATTATAAGTTAAGGTTGTCATGGAAACAACTTAATAGACGGTTTGTTATTGCAGTTCCCATATACTTAGACACTTAACTGGCTGGCTATGCGTTCGTGTTATGTTTCGTTGCTTAGGAATGTCTGACTGATAACATTTGACATCACTAATAATAAAACACTGTCATCATCGCCTTGTTTATCAAACGAACTGCTTACAGATGGCGCAGAGGTGAAGTTCGTAACACTGCTCTGGTTCGTAATCCTTGTCATATTAATTATTATTATTATTATTATTATTATTATTATTATTATTATTATTATTATTATTATTATTATTATTATGAGATAATTGACTGTTATTCGTAGCTTATTATTTTCGTTCCTTTTATTAGACACACTTAAATAATCTTACAGCAAATTATAGCTAGCTACTTAGCTTCTCGTTTCCAACATTTGTCCTCATATCACGAAATAGATACTCGCTCACAACACCATATCACACTCTCCATTCCTAAACACAGAACATCCTTCTACTCTTCATCTTTCACCGTCTCTGCAGCTCATCTCTGGAATTCTCTACCACAACATGTCAGAGACTGTCGGACATTGTCTAGTTTCAAAAATAAATTAAAATTGCACTTTTTGAATTAGATTCCTTTCAGTTATAAGCCCTTTTCTCTGCGATAGTTTTGTAAAAATATAGGCTATATATTTCTTTTTCCTTCCTTTCCCCTTTTTGTTCTCTTTATCAGCCGATGAATTTATTATCATAGCCTTTTTATCGTGAATTTTATTTAATTTTCGTATTTCTTTATTATTATTATTTTATTACATTCCATTTTGATATATTCTTCCTTACGTTTTTCCATATTAATCATTTGTACTAAATGAGTTGCTTTCACTATATTCCAATGTATTTTACTTTCTTTTTTTCTATTATGGTATTATTTTCATGTTGTTTAGTGTCGATTTTATTATTATTATTATTATTATTATTATTATTATTATTATTATTATTATCATCATCATATTTTATTTTTTGTAATATGTTAGTATTCCGTTCTTTAACTTTTTGTTAAATTTTAACTGCTTGTATACTTTGTAACCTCGTAGAGTGTAAGAGAAGGCCCTATGGCCTTAACTCTCCAGTATAAATAAAGAATTATTATTATTATTATTATTATTATTATTATTATTATTATTATTATTATTTATCCTAATTCCATTATTGCAATCACAGAGATTTCCTCAAATCTGCTGTCACATTTTTAAACGGCCTACATAGGCTACATTCGAAGACATTGAATTTCCAGGTTCCTCACACCATAAAAAGAGGGGATGTAGTGGCCCGGTTGGTGCAGTAACGGACTGCTGACTGGAAGGTTCTGGGTTCGCGCTGATAGGGGTCGGAAATTTTTCAGCCATGCATTTCAGGACGGCTACTGGAATTGAGTTTTTTGCGGGGGGTAGAAAGATGATCGGAGTGTTCTGCTAACTACACCACCTCCATCTTGTGCAGAGTTCCAGAAAGCATGCTGAGTCTACGTATATGCCCACAAGCGCTGCAGGGCGTCACGGGATGCCTTTATTTCTTACCACGAGTTAAAACAAAACAACCACGATCGGTGTCAAGTTACGCAGTAAGAAAGGCTTTCAGGGCACTACAACCACACTCTTAAAATTGGGAGAGACAATTTTTTAACTTGTGATATAAAACAGAAATTCATCTTTTTTTGTACCACACTGTATAAGCAACACACAATAAAAGTGAATTATTGTAAGCTGAAAATAAAATGTAATAGATGAAAATTATTCGAAATCTTAGCAATAGAGACGATTTAGATCTATTTTTGAAGCCAACAAGTTACCTATGTCACCAACACCGTTAACATCTACAGGGTCTTTCTGAGGTGGTGTTACAAACTTTCAGGGATGATGGCGAAGGGCACATGTATCAATTTGAGATAAGGAACCCTGGTCCGGAAATGACTGAGTCGAAAGTTACAAGCAAAAATAGTTGTGTGGAAATGACATAATTTTATTCCTCTGTACATCTTATTTATGTGTATTTATCTGTACATCTTACATATACTGTATTTATCTGACGTTGTTTACGTTGTCTACTTACAGTATTCCATTCAGTGCGCTGTCTGAGGGGTGGGGACAGGAAACTACACTAAAGCAATGCAGATAGCGTAATGTGTAACGGACATGGTCGGTCCTGATATGCACGTCTGTAGACAGCAGTGTGTGTGTACAAGTTGCAGTGTCCAGTCGATCAGTCCTAGTGAAATGGAGGAGTACACGAGAGCGGAATAAGCAGACCTGATTTTCGAATACGGATGAGCCAATGGGAACAGTAGACAAGCTCACAGATTGTATCGGGGCAAGTACCCACGTAGGAGACATCCGGCCCATACCATTTTTCCACGACTGTTCCAAAGGTTAAGGGAAGAAGAGCACGTGTTGCCAAATTACAATCCCATTTCCACACAACTATTTTTGCTTATAACTTTCGACTCAGTCATTTCCGGACCAGGGTTCCTTATCTCGAATTGATATATGTGCCCTTCGCCGTCATCCCTGAAAGTTTGTAACACCACCTCGGAAACACCCTGTATATTAATGAAACTATCTGTGAGATATTCATATATTCAATAATGACTTCAGTGTTGTCTCAGTATGAGCCATTTTACACAAAATTAATATATAACACACGTATACACTCTTGATTAAACTAGCACTCAACAATACAGCGCATTCAGAGAACACCAATATAGCGCGACGTATTATTGTGAAGGTGAGACTAGCAGCGTTTCGTACCGAGATATACTGAATCGATACCCCCTTCCCGGTTCCCCGTTCAAGCTTGCGAGTCATGGTTGTAGCCATGCCTTTAGAGGCTTCTGCCACAGGCTTCTCACTGAGCCCTCCATCCTGGAATGACTGCCAACAGTGAACTTAATATATGCAATGATCGGTGTGCAACCAGGTGTTACGATACATCGTTATTATAAACTTACAGGCCTATTGTTACTAGGTGTAACTCAATTTTTATGGGTAAGCTAGACCTCAAAATCCTCAATGTTCGTACCGAGATAAAGCGAATCGATATCCCCTCCCGGTCCCCCGTTCAAGCTTGCGAGTCATAGTTGCAGCCATGCCTTTAGAGGCTTCTGCCACAGGCTTCTCACTGAACTCTCCATCCTGGAATGACTGCCAACAGTGAACTTAATATGTGCAATGATCGGAGTGCAACCAACATCGTTATTATAAACTTACAGGCCTATTGTTACTAGGTGTAACTAAACATTTTTGGGTCAGGAGCAAGGAAGACATGATTTTGGTGCTTGTGGAGTACAGCAGTTGATAGGACATCGTTAAACAAAGACGGGGTATTTCAGTCCCTCACTTGTCATTTCCATTCAGCGATGCGATTTTTCAGCAGGTCACAAACACTCCCGCCAGCTTTCACAACACTTTGATCGCATCTCCAAACTTAATTAACGGCTGCATTTAGCAAGTAGCCTTGGCCAGGAAATTAACAAGCCGGCATGAAATACCGATATTGATTGTTGCAGGCGTGACGGGCTTCTTTACAGATGGGAAAGCTGCTGTCCGCTGACAGCTGTAATGACTAGTGCAAGTTATCGCCATAGATTGCAGCACTGTCGCATATGTGTATAGCAGCGTTCTGCTTTTGTTTTGCCTCCACATATTGTAGCGGCTGATAGGGTTGCCATGCCAACATGTCAACCTGCCATCGGTCCAGTATTTGTTGTTATCAACAGTTAGAACTTTTGTCAGCCTCATCTCGCCCACTCAAAGACGCCCGTTCGAGTCCTTCCATCTAGTATTGCGTTCGTTTATCTGACAGTTCGCTGAATTGCAGGGTGATTTATACGGACGGGGACTGACGGAAGTCCTCCCGCATACGAACCCCCGTACGTAGGGGTAAGATTAATTTAAACCCTACCTGCGGCCTTCCAGAAGTTAGGGCACAAATAAATGATGTTGATTCCTGTCACCAAATACCAAACCTCCCCGAATTCCTGCCATCAAAACTATGAATATACAGGGTGATTCACGAAAATTTACCGTCCCTTACGTAGCTTATTTCCGAAGACATTCTGAGCAAAAAATATTATATAAACATTTATCCTATTCTCAATACTTTCAAAGTTACACTAATTTGAAGTTGTTTGTAAAATTCCAACCGTGAATTTTAAGGGTAAAAGAATATTACAGACAAATTATGAACTATTTAGGAGTATCATTTCTTTAATTAGCTTGTATTCTGAATTAATATTAGAGGAGAAAAGTTCGCTCCGGCGCCGGGGATCGAACCCAGGTCCTTGGTTCTACGTACTAAGCGCTCTCACCATTGAGCTACCCCGAAGTTCAATCCACAGTACCGGATCGAACTCCCCTCCTCCAGTGTTTTTCCCTTTGTGGCCTGACTCCAAGTTGGGCATATATGTCGACATTTTATTACGTCAAATGCCATTATACAAGGAGCGCACTCAGTTGAGTGACTTGGTGGCCGGGATTCCACACAGTAATCTGTATAGAAATATGCACTGTTGCTGGAAGAATTTACTAAAGTTTATTATTTTTTTTAGTCCTATAGAATATATCTGTTACGGTAACAATTAATATTAAAGTAGAAAAATTGGCTCCTGCGCCGGGGATCGAACCCGGAGGACCAGAAAATAATCTCTCAGATATCCCAGGAATAGAAAGTATCGAGTCATCCGCGGACAAAGTTCCGTTTCGTAAGTCATCATCATCATACAGGAGCGGCGTAGTCTACACTAGTATACATATGTGACCCCATAAAAACTCCAAACTAATGAGGTCAGGCGATCTTGGTGGCTAAGCAACAGGTCCGCTACGACCAATCCACCTGTCTGGAAAGACATTGTCGAGGAACGCATGTGTGAAATATGCTTGGTGGCCATCATGCTACAACTACATGCGTTGCCAAGAAAACTTCTCCAGTAGGCCTAAAGAGGGGAGAATTTTTTTTTTTGAGAAGGTGCAGGTAGATTTCGCTGTTGAGACGGGCTGAAAGTAAGGACCAACTAGCCAGTGTTACCAACTGAAGTGTACGAGAAGTCGCCAAACAGTAGTTCAGAAGTCGGTAAATTTGTCATTATCAATGCAAAATGTTTTATTTTTGTTGCTAGAGAATGATGAAAAAGTCGCTAACTCCCTATTTAATTAATGGAAAATTTAAAAGAAATCGTCGCCGAAAAACTGTCAAACGTTGCCAGATATAGTGACAAACTCGCTAATTTGCAACACTGCAACCAGCGTGCCATCTGAAAATAAAAAAGTACCCCTGATTCTAACGCTGTCTAGCGGACTAACTGTACAACGGCGACAAAATATGTTTCTTTTGGCACCTTCTATCATCTATCAAACTTAGCCAACTGACTTCTGGGACACTCTGTATATACAGATTTGGCCATAGTCATTTATCTTTGCCTAGGGGTCAAACGCAAAAGCAAACCCATATAAATGCGTTTGGCTATTATAACTTCTGTCATGATTCATTTTTACATATATTGCATATATATTTAAACTAGTGGCTTGTACAGCAAATGCTGCAAACTAAGTTCATTAGACGTTCAAATAAACATTTTTCAGATTTATTTTCAATTAAGAATACCAGACATTCTGAAAGTTATTTGCTTCCATAATAATGAAAGATACTCTCTCTCGAGCCAATACTGAAGAGAACCACGCATATAAATATCTACACCACACCGCCATTAAATATATGAAAAAGACCCAACCCCACTTGATTAATAATTATAAAAATATTTGATTTTTAATAATATTATTATCTTACGTAAGTTTTATAGCTTTCAGTAACATATACTATATATACTATATAGCCGCCACTCATTAAATTATAGAAATCAAAATCTAATTTAAGTTATTCTCTACATCTACTTAAATAACCCCAAAACGTTTCACTTTCGTATCATCAATATAGCATTAATATGTATAATTAATGAAAAATAGTCACATCACGGCATTAACTACAATAATATTTCATTTCTAATGGTAATAATGTCATCAAACCACCTCAAGTTTTGTAGTTTTTAATATCCAATACACAGCTGTACCCAGAAAATTACACACCACAGAATCGAACCTGTAAATTATTTTTAGTAATTTAAGTTTTTAATAACAAATTTATGTCAGCATTCTTGCAGATCATGGCCTTCGTGTAATATTGTTTACTGTAGCGTGTGTTTTGTTTTATTCTGAAATGCAACACGGCCGACTTGATGCTCGCTTCGCTTCTCCTGAATGCAATTAGCTAGTTCTCAAAACTGACGAGACAGATGGATTTTGGAAAATAGGAAAATTATGTAGGAAAATTGGCATTTCACTGAAAACTACTATTTTTCCGAATAACTTTGGGTTCCAAGCTTCAAAATCAGGGGTCATTTATTAGGGAGACAGACTTACTTGAAAAAACTTAGGCTCATAGACGTCTCATTCATAACATAACCAGTGTTCGAACTCCAGTCATTTTGGTGAAAAACTTGCTACAGTAGAGACACGGCCATTCTTCAGAAACGGGCCCTGAAACCACGAAGTAAGGTTGTGTCGGGTGTTGCTAGGCAACTGAAATGTATCTATGTGAAGACAGTGTGAAGAAAATGCGCGTGATGGATTTAGAGTCGCATGCAATGCAGATGCCCTCGAGAATTGAAGCCAAGCCGTCCGAGGGGCGTGCTCTGTCTGCTGGGAGTGGTTCTTGTGACTCACCGCGTTTTCAGCTGTTCTCGTACGTTTGGTCTCCCGGCAACGCTCCAAACAGTGGAATCGTTTTTAGTATTGCGGTGTTGTTAGTCACCACCGAAAGATTTCTGGATAAGTAACGGCCCTCTAGATGAGTTCCTACGGTTTTACTATAATTATCTGCTGCTTATATTATGAGGGATGTTTAAATTTTGACGAACTGTTGCAAAAGTTGGCAGAATGACAGATTTCTGCAGCTGGATATAGGCTATAGTGTACAGTATAATCTTTGGGACAATCCCTTAACTAGCTTAATTTAGTGTACCCCAAACTATTCATGTATTTACGATACTTGTAGGGTTCATGAAAGTATAACGGCAAAGTTTTCTACCCTGTCCGTAAATAACAAAATAAGGATGATATTCTCATATTAATGACTTGAAAATATGTTGTACCCTCTTTTAACAACAAACAGTCAAATTCTATGAAAACAGATCTCTTGTAGCCATGGAAACATCATAACATACCTAATATTAACATTGATATTTACCTTTCAAAAAAAAAATATGAAGTAGCTAAAAATGTAGGTATTCATAATATTTATATTCTTTTTGTTTTGTAAATAAACTGAATACAAAGCTAGAGTACTTCATGCATATATCAACTGAATCAGAATGAAGAGTGCAATATGTACGTTATGGAATGAAATATAGGCTGTATTATTTTAAAACATAACTTCATGTTGGTACGAATTTCTGTAACACCCTGTGTATTTGTCAACTACTCCAAACGGTAGAGATTGGTCAATGCTATAAAGTAGATACAAAAATATTTTTAAATACACTAAAGAGAAAGTCTATTGGCCTTAACTCCACCAGAATAAATAAATAAAGTAATGAATGAGTGAATAAATAAATAGACATAAATAATTAGATAAATGAGTAAATAATGAATAAATAAGTAAATAAATAAATATATTAAGAACATAAATAAATAAATGAAAATAAATAATTAGATGAATGAGTAAATAATGAATAAATAAGTAAATAAATATATTAAGAACATAAATAAATAAATAACTAAATAAATAAATGAAAATAAATAATTAGATGAATGAGTAAATAATGAATAAATAAGTAAATAAATAAATATATTAAGAACATAAATAAATAACTAAATAAATAAATGAAAATAAATAATTAGATGAATGAGTAAATAATGAATAAATTAGTAAATAAATATATTAAGAACGTAAATAAATAAATAAATAAATAAATAAATAAATAAATAATAAGTAAATGAGTAAACAATAAATAATAAGTAATAAATAAATAAATAAGTATACTTACAAATGGCTTTTAAGGAACCCGAAGGTTCATTGCCTCCCTCACATAAGCCCGCCATTGGTTCCTATCCTGTGCAAGATTAATCCAGTCTCTATCATCATATCCCACCTCCCTCAAATCCATTTTAATATTATCCTCCCATCTACGTCTCTGCCTCCCTAAAGATCTTTTTCCCTCCGGCCTCTCAACTAACACTCTATATGCATTTCTGGATTCGCCCATACGTGCTACATGCCCTGCCCATCTCAAACGTCTGGATTTAATGTTCCTAATTATGTCAGGTGAAGAATACAATGCGTGCAGTTCTGCGTTATGTAACTTTCTCCATTCTCCTGTAACTTCATCCCGCTTAGCCCCAAATATTTTCGTAAGAACCTTATTCTCAAACACCCTTAACCTATGTTCCTCTTTCAGAGTGAGAGTCTAAGTTTCACAACCATATAGAAGAACCGGTAATATAACTGTTTTATAAATTCTAACTTTCAGATTTTTGGACAGCAGACTGGATGATAAGAGCTAAATAAATAAGTATATAAGTAAATAATAGATAAATAAATATTTATAAATATATAATAAACAAATAAGGAAATAAATAAACAAATTTATAAGTACATAAGTGATTGGATGAACCAACGAATACGCCAGTTACGGTGTGTCCCAAAAGTTATGGAACACTCTGTATACAAGATGTTAGGAGGAATCCTGATCTTTGTAAGGCATTGCGTAGTTTTTTTGGGCTCCACATGGATTTTATTTCGTGTATTTAACCTTGGCTGACCTTTTTTGCATGTAACGTCTATATTCAACTTAGTTAAAAAAAATATAACAATTCAGGTTTTTGTGGAATGGAAATTACACTGATATCATTCGACTTCAATATCCATGAAAATGATTGGGCCTACATCATGTCCGATAAACTCAGGTGATAGATGAAATCTGTAAGATCTGCTTTGTCTACCACAAATTCCATCACGGCGTGGTCGGAAATCGAACCCGGGCCGTCTGAATGGAAAAATAGCGCGCTAGAACTTGGTGGCTATAAGATCACTGACGTAGTCGACCCTGTCTGCAGAAACAAGTGCCACAGTCTGTGGGACACACAGACAGACCTGCATTTTAATTGGCTCAGTGTTCCCCTCTGATATATTGCTCGCTTTAAATACTAACGTTCCACTTTTTACGCCCCCAGTTTGACTTTTATGGCAAAAGTTCTTTATCACATTTTATTATATTTAAAAGTCCCTGGCCGTAGACCTTCAAGCCAATTGTGCGTCAGTTTATAAGAATTTAATGCTGGCATTTGATTCAGTTTACGTCCAGCCAGGACTATAAAATCATTTCACCCATCAGAACCTGCTGGTCACCTGGTCGGAATAACAATTCGACGTTATTAAACAGCAGAAAGCTGCTGAAAAAACCTGAGCGACGATGTCTGCTGAAATGAATGACGTGACTTATCTGTTGCCATGGTTACAACTTTCCTTCTTACTGTAATCTTATACCTGTATTGGTTTAGGAGATGGAATTTATTTGATTTCTGTTTTAGATGTTTGGCAGGCTGTTTAAACAAATTTTGTAAACAGGAGTTCTGAGAGCGTACCCTGCCGAAGAAAACGCCCCGTCCTCACAAAAATTGTGATGCGTGACGCAGCAAGTTTCTGCTCATTTTACCTAGGCTGTGACGTCATACACGACAGAAAGAAAACTTAACTAAAGTTAATTTACTTTTATATTGGGATGGGGTAGACATCAAATTTAAGAAATTGCTGATTATCAGACCACAAAAACCCGAACATCTCGTCACATAAAATTTCACCATTGTTGAAATTCAATGAATTATGTAAAATTTTGAATCACGATATCAGCATTTCTTATATTAAATTCAGGTGTATTTTTTTAAATAGGTTATTTTACAATGCTTTATCAACTTCTTAGGTTATTTAGTGTCTGAATGAGATGAAGGTGATAATGCCGGTGAAATGAGTCCGGGGTCCAGCACCGAAAGTTACCCAGCATTTGCTTATATTGGGTTGAGGGAAAACCCCGGAAAAATCTCAACCAGGTAACTTGCCCCGACCGGGAGTCGAACCCGGGCCACTTGGTTTTGCGGCCAGACGCGCTGACCGTTACTCCACAGGAGGTGTATTTTCAAAACCATGAATGTCATAATAATACAGTGATATATCTGATGAAATTTTGCGACTCACAGAAAATTTTTTAGGACCTGTCTACGTGCAGATGCCAGAAATTTCGTCCATAGTTCATTCATAATGTGTAAAACCCAATAAGACGGTATGAAATGATTGAGATTCTTACAGGATAGATTTTCGGCCTTCAACGTAATATAGATATAGTTAGAACCGTTCATAAAGATCACCGGGTGTTACACACCATTCTCAAATGCTAATGGGTCTCGCCAACTGGGCGTCCTCTGACACAGTGGCCATTTCTTATCTGGCTCGCCATCAGGGCGTCACCGCGAACACATTTCTATGCTTTGAGTCTCGCCAACTAGGCGTCCCCTTCTAACACCGGTGCACATTTTGGTCGTCTTTTAGAGACAGTAATATCGCTTTCTAATTTGTCTGTCATCACCCACTCTGGTAATAATATATTTTGGTGACAAAATATTATGAAATATGATGAAATGTGATGTGAAATAAGGGTGCTGAAGGGATGAATATCGTAATTTTCTAGGAAAACGTCCGAACACCATCTGTCAGCTACAAATTCCATTCGACTTCATTGAGATTTGAACTTGGAGTCTTCTGCGTGGAGATCTGTCGTATCTAGTTATCCGTGTAACAGCTAGCCATTTTACGCATAAATGTTGCAACTCTCTTATCTGTGGTTAGCACGACGGTATCCTTCCTGTTGACATACGGGGAGACTGGAATTTGATAATCAAAATGTCTGTAATAGTAATATGCGTTACAAGAGCGGTATGTTGAAGTTTTCATGTTCGAGGAAAAGTTTGAAAAAGCGAAACGTAGTTGAGCTTTTTTAATTTCCGAGAATTGAAAGAAAACATACCGCTCGTGTATCGTACATTATTTTGTGCGAAGATCGTTTATTACATACCTGAAAGAGGAATTTCTAATTAGTTGCAATGAAATCTCCATCTTGGTTTCTGTTCAATGACGGCAAATTTGCAAAACAAAAATATCTATCTTCAACATTGTTGCTTTAAAATGTTTTGTGCGAGATCGTGCGTATTTGCTTGTTTTCCGCACAGAACCAATACGCGGTAAGTGTGAAATACCACATTCGGTATTCCCAACGTAACACACATAACAATTTTCCTCTTCTTACCGCTTAAGCGCGACATTCATTTTACTTCTTTAGGCATTTAACATATTATTTTTAGAGACGTTCAATATAGTAATAATTATAAATTGGAAACTTACCACTGCAATTTCACCTAAATTGCACTGTTAATTATTGTTTTTAAATATTTGCAAAAATTAAGTAAACTCTACAACACCACAAAAGTTACTGCATTTGTATATGCAAGTAACATTAAGGAAGCCGTGAAAAAATTAACAACAAGATTCCAGATGCCGATGTTATTACTGCAATATGTTATATAAATAATATTGTTAAAATATTAAAATGAAAAATAAATCATTACATAACCTTACCGTTTGTTTTAAGTTCGCATTTATAGACTGGAGGAAAAAAAAGACAGACGTATATCACGGCCTGCTGGAATATAGTAAACACAGAAAACATTTTATAGCAATAATGTTGAAGATAGATATTTTAGTTTTTAAAAGCTGCCGTCATTGAACAGAAACCAAGATGGAGATTTCATTGCAACTAATTAGAAATTCGTCTTTCAGGTATGTAATAAACGATCTTCGGACAAAATAATGTACGATACACGAGCGGTATATTTGTTTTCATGTTCTCGGAAATTAAAAAAGCTCAACTACGTTTCGCCTTTTCAATCTTTTCCTCGAACATGAAAACATCAACATACCGCTCTTGTAACGTATATTACTATTCTGTGTTTACTATACTCCAGCAGGCCGTGATATACGTCTGTCTTTTTTTTCCCCCCAGTCTATGATGAGTCTGGAATCTTGTTGATTTTTTCACGGCTTCCTTAATGTTACTTGCATCACGAATGCAGTAACTTTAGTGGAGTTGTAGAGTTTACTTAATTTTTGCAAATATTTAAAAACAATAATTAACAGTGCAATTTAGGTGAAATTGCAGTGGTAAGTTTCCAATTTATAATTATTACTATGTTGAACGTCTCTAAAAATAAAATGTTAAAGGCCTAAAGCAGTAAAATGAATATGTCACTTATGCGGTAAGAAGAGGGAAATTGTTATGTGTGTTAGGTTGGGAATACTGAATGTGGAATTTTAGACTTTCTGCGGATTGGTTTTGTGCGGAAACCAAGCAAATACGCACGATCTCGCACATAACAGGTTTTTTTCAAATACCTTGATTCATCTGTTCGTCTCATTTCACAATAACTCGATGGTAACTAACCTAGTAGTTGGTTTAGTGTCGTTAGATAACACCAAAAAATACACCATAGCGCCCTCTGTTAGCAATCTTATCGATTCGGAGGTTTAGACAGTAGAGTATTAAAGGGATCTCTACCTACCAATTCTCACCAGACGTCAGTGTGCGTTGTGTTTTGAGGCAGGCTGTAGCGCAGATTCCATCGCTGGGCGTGTTCATTTAAACTTCAGTCATTCCTGTACACTAATTTGCTGGACGACTGGCAGCTTCTTGACAGGACTTAAAAAACTGATCCCATGGTCATGGTGCAGCGCATACAGGGTGTCTCTTAATCCTGTCTTCGAGATTCATATTGTAGCGACTGTTAATTATGGAGATGTACGGACGTAAAGCTACTGGAAACATGGTCGTGAGGACTTGCAACATAGACGTTACGAACGAATGCTATATTCTCCTGACAGATGGCATAGCAATAGCATATTGTATATGTTTGTGTAACTTTTGACGTGTTTCACATCTTAAGGGGAGAGGATGGTATTTTCTAAAACTTTTTTCCTATTTGGTGTAAAATATTAATTTTTTTGTATGTAGAGAGCTCATAGCTGTGGCAACTCAACCAAATAAAAATATTTTGAAAAAAAAAATTATTTGGGGGCCCAAATTTGAAAAATATACCCAATGCAGGATTGTACTAAAACCGATATATCTAAACCGTTTTTAAAGATAGATTCAAACAGTTTGTTGCAATGTACTTGCAAAAGCATGTTCTACAAACTGTCTGTAACAGAATTTTGATATTAGTCCCTACGTTTGTAAAATAAACAATTAAAATTTAATAACAATTTTGTGATTTCCTTTCTTGCAAACAAACGGACGTATTTTTAAAATGAAATCAATTAACAAAATTCTGTTACAGCGAAACGTTTCCTAGTAGTCTAAGGAATGTGTGTTCTAAATTTCATGCATGTATCTTTAATAGTTCAGAAATTATATCCATTTTTGTCTGGCAATGTAGCAAAAAAAAAAAATGAAGTTACTGGAAACCGATAAAAGCGGGGGTGTGATTTAAAAATCCATAGCGTAGGAAGTTTAAAAATGGCGACTCAACATCCGATAAGGGCATAAATACCCACAAAATGTTATGCAATGCATTGCACACATATCAAAGGGTATTTTAAAGAAAAAAAAAACTTTTTTTTTGAAAATTGAATTTACCGGAAACAACAATAAAAGTGGGCGAGTGATTTAAAAATCCATAACGCAGGAAGTTTAAAAATGACGTCTCAACATCTAATAAGAGCACAAATACCCACAAAATGTTATGCAATGCATTCCACACATATCAAAGGGTATTTTAAAGAAAAAAAAAATTTGAAAATTTAATTTACCGGAAACAACAATAAAAGTGGGCGTGTGATTTAAAAATCCATAATGCAGGAAGTTTAAAAATGGCGACTCAACATCCGATAAGGGCACAAATACCCACAAAATGTTATGCAATGCATTTCACACATATGAAAGGGTATTTTGAAGAATTTTTTTTTTAATTTACTCATTTTTCACCAAAAAATACCATCCTCTCCCCTTAAAACTACAATGCTGATGTAAGTTCTATGGAATATAATAAATATGATCACCCTGTATATACAATATGGAGACGTATTGAAATGTTCATAAATTTATTTAAACAGTGTGTCTCTCCATTTAAGAATAGAGTTAATTTATACATTGTGAATTGACTAACGTGGATTTCTGAACGTGTTTCCTTCCTGAACGAAGCCACATATAGTACACCACTCACGACCGGGATCGAACTCCTGACCTAGGGGCGAACATGGCGGACGCCATAGCACCATTATGACGTTTGTGCCGACCGTCATCTATCACACAAACGAATCCCCGTTGCTAGGGAACAGTCCGGTATGTCACACGAATTGATTTTGTGGTTGTGTTACAATCACAGTGTCCGTGCGTGGCCCATTGTCTGCGAGAGCTGCAACCCGCATTGTATCTCCTGTTATCGGACAAAACAGTACGAGATCGGGGCTTGAAACCAATCACTTCAGCGTGTGAAAGAGGTGCAATTGATGTTCAGTGATTGTAGGTTGATTTATCTGGGGATATCTACGAGTTGCAGGCATAAAGGTTGTTCGATGCCAGAGAATTTGAGGTGCGAGATAGTTCAGTATTTTATACACACATATGCAACGAATTGGATCCGTTGAGATTCACTTATCCGTATTTAGTTATTAGTAATATAAAATGTCCGCTAGCACCGATATTGTTTCGTAATATACAGGGCTTTCATTTCAAAACTTCCTAGTCAAAATAACTATTTTAATTAAATTCATTCATTCATTGTTCTACCCAAGGGCAGGTCTTTCACTGCAAACCCAGCTTTCTCCAATCTTTCCTATTTTCTGCCGTCCTCTTTGTCTCCTCATATGATCCATATATCTTAATGTCGTCTATCATCTGATATCTTCTTCTGCCCCGAACTCTTCTCCCGTTTACAATTCCTTGCAGTGCATACTTCAGAAGGCAATTTATTCTCAGCCAGTGACCCAACCAATTCCTTTTCCCCTTCCTGATCAGTTTCACCATCATTCTTTCTTCACCCGCTCTTTCTAGGACATCTTCATTTGTTACTCTATCTGTCCACTTCACACGTTCCATTCTTCTCCATATCCACATTTAAAATGCTTCTAGTCGCTTCTCTTCACTTCGTCGTAATGTCCATGTTTCTGCCAACCCCTCCAAATAATTCCACACTACATGCAAAGCACTTCACTAGTCTCTTCCTTAGTGCTTTCTCCAGAGGTCCACAGAAGATCCTTCTTTTTCTATTAAAAACTTTAATGAAATTAAAGTTAAAAAAACACGTGAATTTAGAATTTAGATACTGAGGGAAGTTTAAAGTCAGTGTCAATTCCTTTGATACTTAAATCTGAAAGAGTATTCAATTGTTTATACATTTCAATCATTTGTTCTCACATCTTTTGTCTTCTATCGTCGCCTGGCAACCTGGATTTTTGTTACTCTCAATTGTTTGTAGGATGAAAGGACAGCTTATTTATTTGATTTCACTTAATTAAATTTACTACATTTAATGTTCAAAACATGTTCCATTGTTTTTTTTTTCGCTGCCAACTCTATAGCATCTATTAGATGCTTTATGGTTGTGCTAACAGATGGAGTTACTTTTCAACAATGTGACGCTGAACCGTGTGTTCAGGTTACTGCCCAGCGACAGTCCTGATGTATTTTATATTTTTGATGATTGGTTAATTAATATTAACCTGGCACACTCACAATCACAATCACACTCACATTCATACAAATTCCCAGACTCTAGATAGCCAGGTAATTTTTCTTCAAATGTTCCATTGTTGGCTAGATAGTAATACAGCCTATTTCGGAATTCCTCTACATAGCTCTGCCATACTTTCAAAACCATACATAAATAACGTAAATCCAAACTTCAGCTTCTGTTGTCCTCTAGTCTGTCTTAAATTAAAAAAAAAAGGTTTATAATACACAACCATAATATGCCTTAATATTAGTTTGTGTTGCTACCTGAAATAACTAATAATCTACAATGGTTTTTGTAGTTTTTCTTCAGCTCTAATCCAGGTTGCCAGACGACATTAGAAAACAAAAGACGTGAGAAGAAATGAATGAGATGTATAAACAATCGACTACTCTTTCAAATGTATGTTACTGACATTCCTATGTTAAATGAATTTCACCTCTGTTTTACTCATAGCTGACTGAGAAATATGTTGTCGATCTGGATGAGTTTCGATACAAGTGTGCATATCTCTTGCTGTGTACGTCTTCTGTCACCAAAATCCTCTCATCATCAGAATCTAAATTCTAACGAGTGAAGTGGACAGACAGAATAAGAAATGAAGCTGTGTTGGAAAAAGTGGGTGAAGAAAGAATGATGCTAAAATTGATCAGGGAGAGGAAAAGGAATTGGTTGGGTCACTGGCTGAGAAGAAACTGCCTACTGAAGGATGCTCTGGAAGGAATGGTGAACGGGAGAAGAGTTCGGGGCAGAATAAGATATCAGATGATAGACGACATTAAGATATATGGATCATATGAGGGAGACAAAGAGGAAGGCAGAAAATAGGAAAGATTGGAGAAAGTTGGGTATGCAGTAAAAGACTTGCCTTGGGCTGAACACTAAATGAAAGAAATGAAATGAAACTTCCATAATGAATTGTCTAGCTTTCATGAATCAGGTAATCTTTTCGTACTTTGATTTTTATTGTAATCGTAAATTACAGCCTTATCTCTATCAGATTAAATAAATAAATAAATAAGTAAATATGTAAATAAGTAAATAAATAAATAAATAAATAAAGTAAATATGTAAATAAATAAGTAAATAAATAAATAAATAAGTAAATAAATAAATAAGTAAATATGTAAATAAATAAATAAGTAAATATGTAAATAAATAAATAAGTGAATAAATAAATAAGTAAATATGTAAATAAATAAATAAGTAAATAAGTAAATAAATAAATATATAAGTAAATAAGTAAATATGTAAATAAATAAATAAGTGAATAAATAAATAACTAAATATGTAAATAAATAAATAAGTGAATAAATAAATAAGTAAATATGTAAATAAATAAATAAGTGAATGGGTAAATTTGTAAATAAATAAATAAATAAGTAAATAAATATGTAAATAAATACGTAAATACGTAAATAAGTAAATAAATAAGTAAATAAGTAAATATGTAAATAAATAAATAAATAAGTAAATATGTAAATAAATAAATAAGTAAATAAGTAAATAAATAAATATATAAGTAAATAAGTAAATATGTAAATAAATAAATAAGTGAATAAATAAATGAGTAAATATGTAAATAAATAAATAAGTAAATAAATAAATAAGTGAATAAATAAATAGGTAAATTTGTAAATAAATAAATAAATAAATAAATATGTAAATAAATACGTAAATACGTAAATAAGTAAATAAATACGTAAATAAGTAAATAAATACGTAAATAAGTAAATATGTAAATAAATAAATAAGTGAATAAATAAATAGGTAAATTTGTAAATAAATAAATAAATATGTAAATAAATACGTAAATAAGTAAATATGTAAATAAATAAATAAGTGAATAAATAAATAAGTAAATATGTAAATAAGTAAATCTGTAAATAAATAAATAAGTGAATAAATAAATTGGTAAATTTGTAAATAAATAAATAAATAAATAAATAAATATGTAAATAAATATGTAAATACGTAAATAAGTAAATAAATAAGTAAATATGTAAATAAATAAATAAGTAAATATATAAATAAGTAAATATGTAAATAAGTAAATATGTAAATAAGTAAATATGTAAATAAATAAATAAGTAAATATATAAATAAGTAAATATGTAAATAAGTAAATATGTAAATAAATAAATGTGTAAATAAATAAATAAATAAATGTGTAAATAAATAAATAAATAAATGTGTAAATAAATAAATAAAAATAAATAAATAAGTAAATATGTAAATAAACAAATGAATAAGTAAATATGTAAATAAATAAATAAATATATAAGTAAAGAAATAAATAAGTAAATAAATAAATAAATATGTAAATAAGTAAATATGCAAATAAATAAGTAAATATGTAATTAAATAAATAAATATGTAAATAAATAAGGAAATATGTAAATAAATAAATAAGTAAATATGTGAATAAATAAATAAGTAAATAAATAAATAACTTACAAACCAAGCGCCTCTTGTCACTTAGGGGAAGCGAACTGTGTATCGCTAAAATGAAGATTCCCCGTGCTCATAACATCGCAACAAATATGGCCGATATCAGCGTCTTTATGCGACTGCTGGCGTGGAGTCGTCGTCACTAGCGATCGTAATTTCGGACATAACTTGTTTACGACTGCTTTAACGACTCTAATTTCACAGGCATTCAGCAATAAGCGATGCGCGTTGCATATCCTTACGGGCGAGGCATCTCTCGCTGCGGTATACGACGCCTCATTTACCTGACCTGCATCCTGTGTGGAAACCAGTTATGACGTAGCGGAGAACAGCTGCCAGGCTGTTCCTTATTACGGAGAATTAGGGTTTAATGCTGGTTATTATGAGTGTATTTTTGTTTTTAATCAGTTCCTCTAGGGAGATGCTGAGATGGGCCACGACCCCGACTTTTGAAGGCCTTGTATTTAAATTTTATTGCCATTCCGTCGTTAAACGGGTTATAAATATGCACTGCATTGCAAAATGACGTTAGAAAGTACAGAAGTCAAGGAAGAAACGAGAAAGTAAACAGATAGAAATGCACTTAAAGAAGAAAGGTGTTTCCATGGTAACTTGAGATACTGAAAAATGAAGGGAGACGTTTCCTGCATTATATAGAAAGGCAACATTTCATTTCATTAATAATTTGTGTGATTTGAGTAGATGGATGTACTTAAGTTCGCATTGCCTCACTTATACAGGGTGATTCAAAACCTTTTTGTGAAATGCTAGATAGTGAAATATATGCCATATTTACTTACTTATATGGCTTTTAAAGAACCCGGAGGTTCATTGCCGCCCTCACATAAGCCCGTCATCGGTCCCTATCCTGAGCAAGATTAATCCAGTCCCTACCATTATATCCCACCTCTCTAAAATTAATTTTAATATATCATCCTCCCATCTACGTCTTGGCCTCAGTTCCCAACTAACACTCTATATGCTTTTCTGGATTCGCCCATACGTGCTACATGCCCTGCCCATCTCAAACTCTGGATTTAATGTTCCTAATTATGTCAGGTGAAGAATACAATGCGTGCAGTTCTGTGTTGTGTAACTTTCTCCATTCTCCTGTAACTTCATCCCTCTTAGCCCCAAATATTTTCCTAAGCGCCTTATTCTCAAACACCCTTAACCTCTGTTCCTCTCTCAAAGTGAGAGTCCAAGTTTCACAACCATACAGAACAACCGGTAATATAACTGTTTTATAAATTGTAACTTTCAGATTTTTTGACAGCAGACTGGATGATAAAAGCTTCTCAACCGAATAATAATAGGCATTTCCCATATTTATTCTGTGTTTAATTTCCTCCCGAGTGTCATTTATATTTGTTACTGTTCCTCCAAGATATTTGAATTTTTCCACTTTTTCAAAGAATGAAGTTCCTATTTTTATATTTTCATTTCGTACAATGTCCTGGTCACGAGACATAATCATATACTTTGTTATATTGTCTATTTAAAATACGATGTAATTTAGACATACAATATTTTGAAGCGGTAATATGAAGTGATTTCTATTACATGGGATCGCTGTTACCTAATTAAGATTGTAATAAAATCAGAACAACATTAAAATATTATTTAATACTTTGTTATTGTTAGTTAGAAAATGTCCTTTCGTAGCAGCCGTATTATGTCAAAATTTATTTTACTATGGAGCCTTTCTTTTGTTTACAAGATCTTTTCAAAGTGTCCTCCATCCATCAGCAACGCACGCTTAACATATCCCCTCCAGAATCATAACGTATGGACAAGTAAAGAAACGATGCTACACACGATAACTGACATAGGTTAGAATATTTCAGCTGTGATTATTTGAAAAGCTGTTCCAGATAATGGATTCGTTTATGTACATCCTAGTATTTCACAAACACCCCTGAATCACGCCGTATACATGAACTGTTTTTGAAACACACTGTAGAAATTCAAAGTACTGAACATAGGGGTTTTTAACATACAAAATCAGATGTTAAATATTTTCATTGTTTCCTTCACAATACAGTGAAATTGCGTGAACAAATGAAAGTATCTTAATAATTTATAATATGATCTATTTCTTTATTCCGCGAAATAGTGTCATTCAAATAACACAAGAGTTTTTATCTTGTCCATAATTCGCTAAATGAAAGTACCCAGTTCAAAATAAGATGTTCTTTAAATTCCACAGTCCAGTTTGTTATGATGACGTCAGGGGTACAGTAATCCATCTGTACACCCAACAATAGTCTTGCCGGAAATACCTTTCAGAAATAGATACTTTATCACTGACCGATACGGAGAAAGTCGTGTTGGTGCTTGGTTTAATAGCATAGCTGCTCTTTCAAAGCCTCTCGCCGGTGTCCATGGAAACCACCGTGTCTACAAGAAATGAATGTCGCTTTCTTCTGACCTTGACTCCCACGTGCGGGTTGCCTACTAGTCGGTGCATTCGAGGTTGCGGAAACAAATATAGACCGTGAGATCGATATCTGCGTGCTATTGGGGGCATAGGATGTGCTGAACGGCCAGTAATGGTGGCGTTGACGGCTTTAATGATTTTGGTTGTGATATTCATGATTATGGCGTTGATCGGTTTTAATGATTTTGGTTGTGATATTCATGATTATGGCGTTGATCGGTTTTAATGATTTTGGTTGTGATATTCATGATTATGGCGGTGGTGATCGGTTTTAATGATTTTGGTGGTGATATTGATTATGGTATTGTTGATCGGTTTTAATGATTTTGGTGGTGATTTTGGTGGTGGTATTGATTATGGTATTGTTGATCGGTTTTAATGATTTTGGTGGTGATATTTATGATTATGGCGGTGGTGATCGGTTTTAATGATTTTGGTGGTGGTATTGATTATGGTATTGTTGATCGGTTTTAATGATTTTGGTGGTGATATTTATGATTATGGCGGTGGTGATCGGTTTTAATGATTTTGGTGGTGATATTGATTATGGTATTGTTGATCGGTTTTAATGATTTTGGTGGTGATATTTATGATTATGGCGGTGGTGATCGGTTTTAATGATTTTGGTGGTGGTATTGATTATGGTATTGTTGATCGGTTTTAATGATTTTGGTGGTGATATTTATGATTATGGCGGTGGTGATCGGTTTTAATGATTTTGGTGGTGGTATTGATTATGGTATTGTTGATCGGTTTTAATGATTTTGGTGGTGATATTGATTATGGTGTTGTTGATCGGTTTTAATGATTTTGGTTGTGATATTTATGATTATGGCGGTGGTGATCGGTTTTAATGATTTTGGTGGTGATATTGATTATGGTATTGTTGATCGGTTTTAATGATTTTGGTTGTGATATTTATGATTATGGCGGTGTTGATCGGTTTGATTCTGATATTGGTGATTATGGTGGTGTTGATCGGTTTTTAATGATTTTGGTTGTGATATTTATGATTATGGTGGTGGTGATCGGTTTTAATGATTTTGGTGGTGGTATTTATGATTATGGCGGTGGTGATCGGTTTTAATGATTTTGGTGGTGATATTGATTATGGTATTGTTGATCGGTTTTAATGATTTTGGTTGTGATATTTATGATTATGGCGGTGTTGATCGGTTTGATTCTGATATTGGTGATTATGGTGGTGTTGATCGGTTTTTAATGATTTTGGTGGTGATATTGATGGTTGTGGTGACTGATTCATTTTAATAATTTTGATGGAGATAATGATTGTGGAGGCGTTGATTAGTTATAATAATTTGCGGTGATATTGAGGATTAAAACAGCGTTCATTGATTTTCTCATTAGTCCCTGTACGTTTCGTTACAACGGAAATGATTCCGATATCAGCGATTGGAACAAAATAAAATATTTGTTCGTTCAAGTGTTGCGTTATATTTCCACAGAAGCGCAGACCGTCTGCGGGCCCTACAAGTGTCGTGAGCGATGTGTTGGCTATGTGTCACTCTTCCGCCCAGAGGTTTCCAATTTATCGCGTGTTTATTTTTTACCCGATGACAGAGGAACTTCTCGGCGGCGTTCTGAACTCCCGGCAGTTCTTAAAGCTTCTATTAACGACAAATAATATTTGCTCTGTGATTTATGAGGAATGAAGCTTGTGTTGACGGTTTATTCGCCAGATGTCGCTGGGCGGAATGTACAAGAAAAACAGAAAAACGTGTTTCCATAGCAACGCATCGTGTGACCAGAGCTACGAGACTAGTGGAATTGAAAGGGAAGGAAAATAAAGAAAGCGAAAGCTGGAATTAAGTAAGGAATGTAAGGATGTTTGGGGTTTGAAATAAAAGTTTGATATTTCTTTCCATTTCTGTCTTCATACTCCCCTCATTTAAATTTAACAAGGCGGAGCCTTCTCGTTAACTACTTCATAATCGCTTCCTCATTCCAGGAGGCCTAGTCTGCAGACAACAATGCAATTGACAGTCGAAAAAATTTACGCTTCAATATGACGCCAATGAGTTGTTTGAAATTGTAATGAATAATAATATGTCTTTACAGAGAATTGATTTCATTCGGACCTATTTTAGAATTAAACTGTTAAATTAGCTATTTTTGTCTTTATCCTCCCCGCATTTATTAATCACTTCCATTTGTGTAGCAATACTTTTTTATTAAAATAAAATTAAGTTTAATATTTCGTTGAGTTTTACGCGTTAAAGTTTCGGTGAAATTTTCCAAGCCCATCTGATACCGAAATCACAGATCTACAGCAGCTGTTTTTAACATGGCTCCTTATATAAATAAAGAATCATCAAAATATGTTATTAATTTATTTGTTAACACGTCACTGTTAGGTCTACTGTTGGAATTGTCTATATAAAGAGACAGCATTTCGGATCTTGGATGGTCTGTTTAGGAAATAGTACGATGCACATAACCATGTCTCTAACATAATAATTGTTTGCGCATTCCATTTGATGAATGTTGTAGTATCAGAAAATGCTTCGATGTACACAACTCCTCAAAATATGAAAACAAATGAGGATGAATCCTCTAGTCCACACCTGTGGAGTAACGGTCAGCGCGTCTGGCCGAGAAACCAGGTGGCCCGGGTTCGAGTCCCGGTCGGGGCAAGTTACCTGGTTAAAGTTTTTTCCGGGGTTTTCCCTCAACCCAATACGAGCAAATGCTGAGTAACTTTCGTTGCTGGACCCCGGATTCATTTCATCGGCATTATCACTTTCATTTTATTCAGACGCTAAATAACTTGAGATGTTGATACAGCGTCGTAAAATAACCCAATAAAATAAATAAAGTGAATCCTCTAGCATAATTCGCCTGAATAACTTCATTACGAAAATAAACAAACTAACAAACGAAACAATGCTTACAGTAGAATTTATAATAATATAATTTGTACAATGAGAAATGAAAATGCCAGAAAAAAACAGTTACTTAATTGGTCATGTTTGAATAAATTTGTTTTTAAACGCACCATCTGTTCCTAAAGATAAATTAATATTATTCAAATAGGTACTTTTTTTTTACCAATGCCACCACGTTGTCATTTGACATTTCTGGTCTTCTCTCCAGGCAATGACTAATTTGTAACCACACTTCCCCGATGATGATGATGATGATGATGATGATGATGATGATGATTATGAATTACCAGGAGAGATCTTAAACCTAAGCCTATTCTAATTTCCAGACCATGGCCGAACAGAGGAACATTCTCATTTAAGGAAACATTTCTGTGTTCTAACCGGGAATCGAACCCGGGACCTTATGAACTGTAGTCAGAAGCTCTGACCAGTAGCTCATGAGGCTGGTCTTACTGAAATAATTTCATGTGTTAATTTTTTTTATTGGGTTATTTTACGACGCTGTATCAACATCTAGGTTATTTAGCGTCTGAATGATATGAAGGTGATAATGCCGGTGAAATAAGTCCGGGGCCCAACACCGTAAGTTACCCAGCATTTGCTCGTATTGGGTTGAGGGAAAACCCCGGAAAAAACCTCAACCAGGTAACTTGCCCCGACCGGGATTCGAACCCGGGCCACCTGGTTTCGCGGTCAGACGCGCAAACCGTTACTCCACAGGTGTGGACTTCATGTGTTAAAAGACAGCATTCTAATTACAGCTGAATTCTTGTGACTGATATTTTCTTTTGTTTTATTACGTTGCGTCGCATTTGTTTTGTGCTTCCATGGAAACACATTTCGTCAGTCATCTCATTTGTTTTCACATCTCCTTACTGACATAATTTGCTCTGGCGTTTTCTTTTGTTTTGTTTTCTCGTAAGAACGCAGCAGAATTAACGGGTTCTTTTGTTTCATAGCACCTGGAGCTTCTCTGTTTCCATGGCACCGCCTTACTGACTCCGACTTTAGACTTCTTTACGTGTTCCCGGCAAGGCTTAATTGCCTTGTTTCCATGGTAACCGTGGAGAAGTGGCACGTGCTGGATCGTGTCGGCCGAAATAAATAATTCTTGGCCTCAGCGCAAACTTATAATCGACGCTGCGCGTGTACACGGATTAGCTAGGAAAGTGGGGTCAAGGAGTTCGTCCAGCTGAGCAGAATGCAGACGACGGAATAAGCATCTTGATGCCGCCTCAAATGTTTGTTCCAAGCGAAGGGAAGTCAATGTTTTTGAATTACTACGCCTTAGGCCCGTAACACACTTGAAGAGTTTTCGCTAGCGAGAAATGTGTTGCGAGAAAATTAAAACATTGATAACATGGATTCAAATGGACGTCCGCACACTGGAAGAGATTCTCGCTCGAGGCAAAAACCTCTCGCGAGTTTCTTGCTGGAATCGGTAGCTCAGCGAATTTTCTTGACACATTTATCAAAGATGTTTGACATTTATACTCTTTATGACGATTGAATGTAGAAAAAGATATCACAGGTGGCGATGAATTGTATTGTTTTTATTTTAAAATGAGGAAAGATGGCTGATAATTGCAGTCAGAAACTTATCGAACTTGTACGATGTCACCCGTAGGCCTATTTATGTGATACACGGGATGAAAACTATAAAAACACGAAACTTAAAGAAGAAATTTGGAGGTAAATATCAGATTATCTGAAAATAAATAGGGCTATATTTTATTTTGATGAGATTTAATAGTATTGATTAAACATTTGAAATAATGTATCTGCATCTCTTAACAGTTTACGTAATTTTAATCAGAACATAACAAAGAATCCTGTATCATATCATGAATGCCAAAAAAGAACTGTGGTCCATTCAACCTGAAATAATGCCTAAACGTATCATCATTCAAATCGAGACCAGTGTCCAAAACTCGCCCTTATTTTCGTGAGATACAATGTGATTTTCAGATATTTCTGGCTTTAATTTTAGGCCTACTTTTTCTTTTCATTAACAAAATATGTTCATGTAACTCCATTTCCTCATCATCTGAATACTCAGATTCAACACAGCGTTCGTACGTAATTTGTAAAGTACGACAATATACTTACAGGTTATATATTTAAGTACGACAATATACGTAAATACATAACCTATAATATTTCCCCCAAAGAGTGATTACTATAATCAGAAAAATGCTTTCCGGATTAAGACAGTGCATAGCTGATCATAGCGAGGTGTGATCTGTGATAGCGAGAACTCGCCAAGTGTGTGGAGGAAGGCTCTTCGCCTCTTTCTCGCAACACATTTCTCGCTAGCGAAAACTCTGCAAGTGTGTTACGGGCCTAATGGGAGAGATGGTGAAATTTGACATTTTTTTCCTTATTGATGTACAATTTTCATTTTTTTTTTGTATGTAGAAAATCATTGCTTGAACAAGTGTTTGGAATTAGTTAAAAATACTGGGCTCCTAAATTTGAAAAAAAAAAAAAAAAAATTAGGATACAGTAATTCACTGAAATGGATATATCTCAGCCGTCTTGGAAGGTACATTCAAGATTTCTATGGCATTTTACGCCTAAAAGCACTTTATTTAAAATGTCTTGAGCAAAATTTCGATATTAACTTTCATAATTTTTTTTACGAACAATTGCATTTGAAGAATTAATTTTGAAGTACTTTTAATGCAAATAAGGAGGCATATTTTTCAAATGCAACAAAATAAAAAAAAAATTGCGCTAGGCAAAAGTTTTCTAATAGCCTAATGAATGTGTGTTTCAGATATCATGCGTGCAGCACTGATATATTTCAGGAGATTTATAACTTCTGTTTAAGAATAAAGCAAAAAAATGTAGAGTTACATAGAAATTCCAATGAAAGTTCAGTGTAATTTAAAAATCCTGTGCAACAGATTTTTAAAAGTGGCGCCATAGCAGCTGAGAAGAGTATAAATATGCATTACTGTTTTCCATAAATCAAAAAATATTTTAAAGAATTTTTTTCAATTTATTGGGTTTTCAGCATATTTAACCATGATCTCCGCTTACACCGTCTTGGTCTAAGAAGACTGTTGCTCCGAAGAAGAAGAAATGAAAAGAGGAAGTAAACATGAAATCCATCTGGCTAGCATTATATTATGTCGTGTGATTGTCGGAAAAGTTTTGAGTATGAAAGTGTTTTTATTCTCAACATAGCGTTGTCATGGAAACGTATTAAATATTGGGAATGTTAATTCCAACGTTAAATTTGTATGGAAATGTGTTAAATCTTCAGCATGTGTTTTATATGTGGTAGAAACGGTTTGATGGCCGTAACTTCACGAGATTAAATAAGTAATTAAATGAACGAATAAATATATAAAGGAGAGGAGTTCGGGGCAGAAGAAGATATCAGATGATAGACGACATTAAGATATATAGATCATATGAGGAGACTAAGAGGAAGGCAGAAAATAGAAAAGACTGGAGAAAGCTGGGTTTGCAGTGAAAGACCTGTCCTTGGGCAGAACATTATAAATGAGTGAAATAAATGAATAAATAAATATAATAAATAAATACATTAAATAGATAAATAAAATAATAAAATAAATAAATAAATACAATAATTAAATAAAGTAAATAATTCAATAATAAATAAATATATGAAATAAATAAAGTTACATAATTAAAAGAATAAATTAAATAATAAAATAAATAAAATGAATGCATAAATACAATAATTAAATAAAGTTAAATTAAAAAAGAAATAAATAAATGAAATGAATAAATTGAATAAATGGATAATTGAATAAAGTTACGTAATTAAACAAATAAATAAAATAATAAAATAAATGAATAAATACAATAATTAAATAAAGTTAAATAAATTCAAAAAGAAATAAATGAAATAAATAAATAAAATAAATAAGTAAATGAAATAGATAAATTGAATAAATAAATAAAATAAATGAATAAATACAATAATTAAATAAAGATAAATAAATTCAAAAAATGAAATAAAATGAAATAAATAAATAAAATAAATAAAATAAATGTAAATGAAATAGATAAATTGAATAAATAAATAAAATAAATGAATAAATACAATAATTAAATAAAGATAAATAAATTCAAAAAAAGAAATAAATGAAATAAATAAATAAAATAAGTAAATGAAATAGATAAATTGAATAAATAAATAAATGAATAAAATAATTAAATAATAAATAAATTCAAAAGAAATAAATGAAATAAATAAATAAAATAAATAAGTAAATGAAATAATAAATTGAATAAATAAATAAAAAAATGAATAAATACAATAATTAAATAAAGATAAATAAATTCAAAAGAAATAAATGAAATAAATAAATAAAATAAATAAGTAAATGAAATAGATAAATGAATAAATTGAAAATAAAATAAATGAAATAAATAAATAATAATTAAATAAAATAAATGAATAAATACAATAATTAAATAAAGTTAAATAAATTCAAAAAGAAATAAATGAAATAAATAAATAAAATAAATAAGTAAATGAAATAGATAAATTGAATAAATAAATAAAATAAATGAATAAATTCAATAATTAAATAAAGTTAAATAAATTCAAAAAGAAATAAATGAAATAAATAAATAAAATAAATAAGAAATAAATAAAAATAAAATAAAAAATAAATGAATAAATGAAAATTAAATAAAGAAATAAATTGAAATAAATAAATAAAATAAATGAATAAATAGATAAATTGAATAAATAAATAAAATAAATGAATAAATACAATAATTAAATAAAGATAAATAAATTCAAAAAGAAATAAATGAAATAAATAAATAAAATAAATAAGTAAATGAAATAGATAAATTGAATAAATGAATAAAATAAATGAATAAATACAATAATTAAATAAAGTTAAATAAATTCAAAAAGAAATAAATGAAATAAATAAATAAAATAAATAAGTAAATGAAATAGATAAATTGAATAAATAAATAAAATAAATGAATAAATTCAAAATTAAATAAAGTTAAATAAATTCAAAAAGAAATAAATGAAATAAATAAATAAAATAAATAAGTAAATGAAATAGATAAATTGAATAAATAAATAAAATAAATGAATAAATACAATAATTAAATAAAGATAAATAAATTCAAAAAGAAATAAATGAAATAAATAAATAAAATAAATAAGTAAATGAAATAGATAAATTGAATAAATGAATAAAATAAATGAATAAATACAATAATTAAATAAAGTTAAATAAATTCAAAAGAAATAAATGAAATAAATAAATAAAATAAATAAGTAAATGAAATAGATAAATTGAATAAATAAATAAAATAAATGAATAAATTCAATAATTAAATAAAGTTAAATAAATTCAAAAAGAAATAAATGAAATAAATAAATAAAATAAATAAGTAAATGAAATAGATAAATTGAATAAATAAATAAAATAAATGAATAAATACAATAATTAAATAAAGATAAATAAATTCAAAAAGAAATAAATGAAATAAATAAATAAAATAAATAAGTAAATGAAATAGATAAATTGAATAAATGAATAAAATAAATGAATAAATACAATAATTAAATAAAGTTAAATAAATTCAAAAAGAAATAAATGAAATAAATAAATAAAATAAATAAGTAAATGAAATAGATAAATTGAATAAATAAATAAAATAAATGAATAAATACAATAATTAGATAAAGTTAAATAAATTCAAAAAGAAATAAATGAAATAAATAAATAAAATGAATAAGTAAATGAAATAGATTAATTGAATAAATGAATAAAATAAATGAATAAATACAATAATTAAATAAAGTTAAATAAATTCAAAAAGAAATAAATGAAATAAATAAATAAAATAAATAAGTAAATGAAATAGATAAATTGAATAAATGAATAAGATAAATGAATAAATACAATAATTAAATAAAGATAAATAAATTCAAAAAGAAATAAATGAAATAAATAAATAAAATAAATAAGTAAATGAAATAGATAAATTGAAAAATAAGAAATGAATAAATGAATAAAATAAATGAATAAATACAATAATTAAATAAAGTTAAATAAATTCAAAAAGAAATAAATGAAATAAATAAATAAAATAAATAAGTAAATGAAATAGATAAATTGAATAAATGAATAAGATAAATGAATAAATACAATAATTAAATAAAGATAAATAAATTCAAAAAGAAATAAATGAAATAAATAAATAAAATAAATAAGTAAATGAAATAGATAAATTGAATAAATGAATAAAATAAATGAATAAATACAATAATTAAATAAAGTTAAATAAATTCAAAAGGAAATAGGTAAATAAATAAATAAATAAATAGCCTAAGTAAATAAGTAAATAAATAAACAAATAAATAAGTAAATAAATATTAAGGTTTCAATATTCTCGGTACGTTTCAGTGTTTAAATAATATAATTATTGTTGTAAGTTTCTGTACCGTACGGAATACCTACAGGCATGTGCTCAAGTATTGTAACATAAAAAGTGTCACTTTGTAATTATAATGTAACTTGTTGGATTTTGAATTGAATTTAATAATTATGTATTTTCATATTAGGTCACGGAAGTGTTTTCCCGATCGAGCAGTTTCTTGTACAATATTATTAATAATTAACATGTAAAGCGCCCAGTGGGCAAAAATACAGAGCGAGAGATCCTCTACTTGTGGAATATTGCCACCCTTTCTTGTAAGGGCGGCATCTCGAGGGGGAGTTTATTGCGCGATGCTCTAAAAGGTTTTATTGCTGTCCCGGAGTCGCGGGGGTCTCTTCCGATTTGCTGACAACAGACTTAACGACCCAAAAGGCGAAATCTGAATATTAGGAAAAAGCGCCACAAAACGTGATGCGTTACCTAGCAACGCGACGAACAGCAGTCGTCCCGCTGTCATAGCAACGCAGTGTGACTTTCTAGCATTTTATTTTGTCTTGTGAATTGCGTACTTCGTACTTCGTACAAGTCGGAAAGTAAGGTTCCAAACTGCAGCACGCCTTGCTGTTGCGACCACTTCACTGACAGGTTTGTTTTGCTGGTTGCCGATTGAGCAAGGTGCATAAATTCTGTTTCCCTTGCTGAGGCTGCAACTTTTTTGCACTCCCTGTAGTGGTGCTTGAATTTTTATTAGACATCAAGAATCGGTAGCTTTGTAAAGTTGTTTTTCCGTGTGCATAATTTTGAATTTACGCTATATCACTAAAAAAGACTTAAGGGTAGAGAAGTCTAAAATTTTGGACGTCTATATTTTTTAAACAATATTTTTAAAAATTTTATGCTCGATCATGCCGAAATGTAGTAATTATACACCGGGTAGCAGTCCTTTAATGCTGCATGTCATTAAAGTACACCTACTCATTAAAGTACAGGTGTTCAGCCAATGACAAATCAGCTTTGTACCGTTATATCGATTATTCTCGGATATGCAATCGACAGACAATTAGCGAAAAGTCACGGAGGCTGGAAATCCAATACTGTCGCAGAAGGTTATGTTCTGTTACTATAATAATTAGCGTTAATTGTAAATAATATTCAAATAAATTTAATTTGTCGTCTCGTTTTTCAATTCTAAATCAATTTCCAGGTTATATCAGACTAATGTTCATTCTTATTCTGTGCCAAGGTCAATGACATTCGGCCTCGGAAAAAATCAATACTTTCGCGTCTGCGCACATCTCACAATTCAGGTCAGTTCGCACATAACCATAAAAAGACCTAATTTTCAATACTTTCAAGTTAGAAATATGGTCGAGCATAAAAAGTCGTATGAAACTTGCCTATAATGGTAATTAAGACGCTCGTATGAAAATTATGAAACTCGCTTGCGCTCGTTTCATAAACAATCATACTTGCGTCTTAATTACTACCATTATAGGCTCGTTGCATAATGTACTATTATGATATGCTCACATAGTTAACTTGTATTTTCACTTATACCAAATTTGAACTTCATAAGTCAATTAACCTTTTTATTTATTATTTATTTTATTATTTTCGTATAGTTGCACATTACGTGCAATCAATATTATATTTCCGAACTGCAGTTGTATTTATGCGCGTTCATTGAAGATCATTGCTTCCATACCTGTTCAGTCAGTCTGCCAAATAGCGTCAGATTGTCTTTAAGAACTGAGCTTCTACACGTGATTTTGTGCAAACACGTTAATGATCTCTTGCAAATTTTCCCCGAACCTCTCCATATACGCCTTATGGCTAGACTTCTTCTTTGCCTTTCAAGTGATGCATTTAGTAAAGATTCCAGGCGTTTCCCTGATTCTGGATAACTTCTTCGTTTCCTATAACTTGTGTGTTGCCTACATTCAGGGTAGTCCTGAAACTTATTGATTGTGCCTTGTATGCCATGGTCCTTGGTTACTAGAAACTTTGAAAATTAAGAATTTCTCTCTGTTTTGTTGTGTGATTATAAAATTTTTGCTATAAATATACATTAAACTCTTATTTCAACCTTTTCTTTTGTTTCTATTTGTAATTTTAACATGTAAAAAGTTCACCAATGTATGATTTACAACAAACACGAGCAAATTCAATTATTAATTACTATTAAAAGTGTATCCTGAAAATTTTTTAGACTATTTATATAAATCGGTGAAAAAATTATTGCTTTCTTAACGCGTTAAACGATTCTTACACTACTTTATATTGTGGTGAAGTTTCATTTAACCACCTTTAGTAGTATTAAATACACACAAGTTAAAAACATTATAACTTACAAGCGCTCGAAAAAGCCCCCCCCCCAACTACTTAGTGTACGGAATAATACGAGATGAGAATATTTTAAAAAACAGTGTAGGGTGGGGGATGTTTAGACTTCTGTAGAGTAAATGATACTGGGTGAGACATCCATTAGTGGAGAGATGATTTTGTAAACTTATCCAACTTTTGAATATATTAATTAATAATGTCCTTAATATTAACATAAATAATTTTCATATACAGGGTGTTGAAAAAATATTACAGACTTAAAAAATAGCTAATATTCATCAAAATAAGTAAAAGCAATAGGCAAAGCTATACCGTAATGCCGTGAACGGCGTTTAGTGACATTCATAGTATCTTTACTTCGCCAAGAGGAGGAAATGTGGTTAGCACTACTACCCTCGCTTTTTTACCTCCGGAAAGTCTCTGTACTTAGTTGGGCAAAACGGATGTAGGTAAATTCTCATTTTTAAATAGAACTATAAATGATTGGAATGACCTACCTGCAGCGGTCTTTGAGGGCTGTCCTTCCTTAAGGAGTTTCAAGAATAATTTTAAAAAGTTGTGTATCAAGTGCAAATTAAAATTAAGGTGACATTTAACATTTAATTTTTTAAGGTGACATGTATTTATTTAGCCTGACGAGTTTACTTCCTTGGTTTGAATTGTAAATTATTTAAAAATAGCGTGTAAGAGGGCCTTAGACTAGAAATGTTTAGCTTAAATGTAGTTCTGTTTATACAGTAGCGTGCAAATTAATCTGAACAACGTAATTACTTATGCAAAAACACTCAAACAGGATAAAAAATGGATCTAAGACATACCTCAGTAATCTATGTGGCCTCCCTTGTTCCTAATAACAGCTCTGAGACGATTTGGCATGGATTCCACTAATTTCCCACAAATATTCTTCATTTCCTCATCGCGAAACCATACACCAATGAGGGCAGAAATCATCTTCTCTTTTGTAGAACAATCCATTTTTTGCATTCTTCTTTTGCAAATTGACCACAAGTTCTCAGTGGGGCTGATGTCGGGTGAGTTGCCTGGCCAGGGGAGTACCTGAATATTCTTCTTGTTGAAGAATTCTGTAGTTTTTCGAGACGTATGGCATGGTGCCAGGTCTTGTTGGAACACACCTCTGCCATCCGGAAATGATTTTTGCAGCTGGGGTACGATTCTGGTTTCCAATAAGTGAATATATTTGTCAGAATTCATCATTCCCTTGATAGGTATTAATGCTCCAGGCCCTTCATGTGTAAAACAACCCCAAAACATTACTTTAGGGGGGTATTTGGGTGCTTGTTGGAGATGAGCTGCTGTTACTTTTTCGGATCCTTTCCGTACGTAAGAAACACGGTGGCCATGGACCTCGAAATGAGACTCATCGCAAAAAAAGTACATTCTTCCAGTCATTCACTGTCCAGTGTTGATGTAATTTTGCCCACATTAAGCGTTTTTTGCACATAACAGGGGTTAGCAGTTGCTTCTTAATAAGCTTACGAGCCCTTCGTCCAGCTTCCAAAAGCCTACGCCGCACTGTTGTGACGTGAATATTGGCCCCAGTGGTAGCCATTAACTCGCGGGTTAAGTCGACAGCAGCTAGTCTAGGATTTAATTTACTTTTCCTGACAATTAAACGATCATCTGCAGGTGAAGTCTTCCTTTTCCGGCCACAGTTTCCTTTTTTCTGGGGTGTGATGGATCCAGTCTCCCTGTATCGTTTTATGATCGAATTAACAGTAGCCAAACCGATGTGACATTCTGCAGCAATTTGCCTCTGTGTCATAGAAGAATGCTCTGCTAATGTTATAATTTTAGACCGTTTTCGTGGAGTTGTATCCATTTGTGAAGACGACAGAATGTACACAGGATTGCAGTATTAAGTCTTCAACACAACTGAAATGCTTATAAGTACAAAACGACAGGCAAAATGTCACATATTATAAACAAAATAATAACGACAGACCTTCACCAATGGAATTACACGTACTACAGATGTGAATTAAAGCGGTATGAGCAGCTGTGAGACCAACAATGACAGAAAATGTAAAAATAGGTCGTGTTCGGATTAATTTGCACGCTACTGTAAGTATGCATAAGGATGTAATTATTTGATTATTTGAACTGTTGTATCAGTGAAGCGAGGTGAGTCAGTGAAGTTATGGTTTTACAGTGCAGTGAATAGTTCCGATCAGTGATAATTTATAGCGTCAGTGAAATGTGTTCTATAGTGTCAGTGAAATGTGTTCTAAAGTGTCAGTGAAATGTGTTCTATAGTGTCAGTGAAATGTGTTCTATAGTGTCAGTGAAATGTGTTCTAAAGTGTCAGTGAAATGCGTCATAGTGCCACTACAGGGAATGAGATGAAAGTAAAGTGAAAGACTATTGAAACTTATGTAGGACCTATACATAATTATGTAGGTTGTATTGTAAAATTAGGTATTTTATTTATGTTTTATTATTATTGTGTATTCTTATTGTACTGTGTATAAAATTGTATTGTGTATTATGTAATTGTATTGTGTATTGTAAATTTTATTGTATATTGCTTATCATTTTTTTTGTGTATTGTTTATATTGTGTATACCACTGCCACCGGGTGCTTGCCCACTTGCAGTGTAAATAAATACATAAATACATACATACAAAAGACTGAATGCAGCCTATAGTCGTTCTGGAAGTTATGTCGACATTAATCCCGGCACTATCGTGGCCTGAACCCAGGACTTCAGTCCTCAGTCTCTTGTCGTACCAACTGAGCTACTGCGGCTCTTTAAAAGGCATAGGTTGTAAATGATAATGTATTCTACGCCACGAACGATTTTTTCATTTGGCGTCGCGGTAGAGTAGAAACACAGTACCCATACATTCAATATGAAGGTAAAGTCCATCGCTGTGGAGTAACGTTTACCATGTCTGACCGTGAAACCAGCGGGGCCGGGTTCAAATCCTAGTTGGTACAAGTTACCTGGTTGGAATTTTCTCCGGTGTTTCCCCTGAACCCATTAAAGATCAAATTCTGGGTAACTTTCGGTGCTGGACCCTGGACTCATTTCGCTCAGACGCTGGATAACTATCGCGGTTGATAAAGCGTCATGAAATAAACCAATTAAAAATATAAAGTTCACAGATATTCAATTTACTTACTTTCGAGAGGTGTTCTCTGGAAATTCCTAATTTACCTTTCAACTGTTTATTGGCAGTAATTATACTTTTGTAGCTTTGCGTTCTTTAAGGAATACTGCTCTTTGTTGTTTACTATAGCTTCTTTTTTTTTTGCTGCTAAAAACATATTATTGCTTCTTGTTAAAATTTAATTAAAAGCATAATCATTATTGTTCTAAAACCTTGACAACCAGTCCTTCTTACCATGTTAAATGTGACAGTCTGCTAAAACAATATCGAATCGCGTGGATTACGAGCTATTCCATCTCAAATCGACCGAAATATAGAGAAAATTGACCTTACAATTTCTAAATACAATGAAACTTTTTTTGTACGTAGAGAACTGTGATACAATGCTTTGTGCAAAGTTTGAGGCATCAGAACTTCATAGTGTTTAAATTAAAAATATTTAAATTTATCGTATTTTCATAAAATTAGCAACTTTAAACTGTTGTGGCTCCGAAACCCTTTCACCCAATGTTCAAAATCATGGTTTATTTTGATGCTGAGAAATTAAAGTTTATATTGACATATAAATAAATTTTCTTACTTTTTATGGAAATGGAGAAATTTAGATTTTTCCTCATTAAGATGCCTTTGCCAAGGAAAAAATATTTTTAAAATATATAGTTAGATTCCGCATTGGAAGTACAAATAAACACATATTTTTTACTGATGGCACGTTGATAAGAAAGCATTGAAAATATCAAATAAAGAAAATAAATAGTACGCGCGTGAACTAACCAGCTGACTGTGAGGCGGGAGCTAGCCGAGACAAGCAAGGCCAGGAGATGTAAACACGTGATGTTTCGTCTAGTAGCGCATAGCTGGGCAAGCTTTACCACAAGTTTTCATAAACACAGGAGTAAAATGACGCTAATCTTCAGCTCTCGGTTAGTGCGTGCGGTACTGCGCCGTTCAAGTCTAGGCATGTGAAAATAATTTATTTAATACCCTCGAAAATTATTGCCGTACCACTAAGCAAACAATGCCGAATCCCTCTTAATAATGCTAGGTTTTTTCTCAATATTTTTTTTTTTTTTACATTTTTATAAATGAGCAAAAAGCCTAAAAGTAAGTAAAATCAGATTATCTGTCTCTCTGTATACAATAAAAATAAGGATTACTTCTTAACATAACCTACCAAATGTCAGCTTCAAAATGAGCTCCCGTTCAATGTTCTGCAGTAAATGGTTCCAGAGTTCTGAGCGCTGAAAGAGGCTTGTTTTTATAAAATACGCTAAATTTGTCGCTCAGTAATACGAAAACCGTTTGACTTTCGATAGTATATTTTTGAAAATGCACTCCCCTCAGCACCTTTTATAAATATTGAAAAAATTAGAGTATTAAAAAAATGCGAGGTTTTTTACTGATCGATTTCATATGGAATAGCCCATACGTACTTTAAAGGCTGTCTGTTGCTTGGATACCACGAACACTTTCTTTTGTTTCCCGGTCAGAGAAGACCACCATCATGACAGTTTCATTATAGAGCCTTGTTCGGCGGACTCCTGATTATCGGGGCAGTGCTACCAATCTTATTAAAGGAAATGTAATCAAGTGGCCAACCTGATCAGAGAAGACTTTGATAAATGCTGGGAATGCGAGTGAAGGAAAGGGAGGGGGCCGTGAAACAAATCAACTTTCTTTTGTTTTCTTCATGAGGCAGATTACACCATGGTAACGGGCTGGGTTAGTGTTTGCCTCTATAGAAAAGTTGTGCTCTTTCCTTGTACCCTCTTGACCTCATTGTGTGGCATTCCGTGATGGTTAATGTATTTGTTCAGTGTAATAGTACACAGGTTCAATACTCGCTGAGGGCGAACATTTTTTTAAGCTAAAGAAGATTTAAGGGGGAATATTTTGAGAACTAATAAAGCCTAAAACATAATAGTACATTATGCAACGAGCCTATAATGGTAGTAATTAAGACGCGAGTATGTTTATGAAACGAGCGCAAGCTAGTTTCATAATTTTCATACAAGCGTCTTAATTACCATTATAGTCAAGTTTCATACGACTTTTTATGCTCGACCATATTTCTAACTTGAAATTATTCATAAGTATTCATGTTATTCTTATCTGAGGAGCGGAACTGACCTTGTGCAATATCTCGTAAATTGTGAGATGTGCGCAGACGCGAAAGTATTGACTTTTTCCGAGAAACAAATGTCGACATTGACCTTGATATAATCTAGAGAGTAAAATAAACATTAATCTTGATATAACCTGGAAATTGAATTAGACATTGAAAAACGAGATGACAAATTGAATTTATTTGAATATTATTTACAACTAGCCGTACCCGTGCGCTCCGCTGCACCCGTTAGAAATAAATATAAAGTAATTACATAATTAAAATAGGACGTTTGATCCAGGGAACATTCGTGTTTGATAGAAGGATAAATCGTTTAATATGTTACTTAATTTAAATTATATTTAAATAATTAAAATAGAATCATTTTGGTTCACAGAGCACTCATTTGGTGCAATGACAATTCCTTTAACATCTTTCTTAATTTTTATTACATGCATCCATACTTCAATGAACATTGACACCATTTACATTCAATGTGTATATTTTATTTTACTTGTTATAGGTTTCCATTGAATTATGGTAATAACTTAATTTAACCCTTGTTTTCTACGTATTCAGTAAATGGCGCTTGGCCCACTATGGTTCTGAACCCTTAAAATAACTTAAATTATATTATATTATATTATATTATATTATATTATATTATATTATATTATATTATATTATATTATATTATATTATATTATATTATATTATATTATATTATATTATATTATATTATATTATATTATATTATATTATATTATATTATATAAAAAGTGTGTTGATAACGGATGTACCCCGATAAGTAAGTTTTCAATTTGTTATGGGGGCTCTTGAATCTCAGGAGGAACAAATTTTATTTTACAACAGGGCAACATAATCTGCTTGGCTCATTACCCAAATTTTTTGCATTGCATTTAATGCACATGTATTTTATGTATTTTAACTCGATTCAATTGGGCATAGTTAAAATTTGGATTATAAAATAATGGAATGCTAAGCTAACATATTATTACTGCATACTAAATCAATACACTCTCGTTGTTCGTTAATTCTCTGAGATAAACATTATTTTAAGAAATACAGGAAATGAATATACAGAATAGCCTATCAAGTTTTTTTGTGCATAAGAAGCTATTTTAATCTTACCTGTCCTCGATTCACTCAGAAGTTACTGTAATAACATGATAGCATTATGTCCATCTAGAGAAAGTACACTTTCCAATGGTGAAATAATAATTAATTATACAAATCGGTTAATTTAGCTTCCGATATTGCTTCATACAAACACAGAAACATTTTCTGTAGGCTATGATTCATAACTTTCGACTGTTGCTGTCCAAGGCCCCTTATAGACGAAGTCATTTGTTTATTTCATTACACGGTCTTAGATGGCAGTTATTTTAATTTTAAAACTCATTTATCTCATTAAATATCAGTCCTATCAAAATTTTTCAAAGAATAAAACTTATCGGAAATGAGTTTTAAAGAACTTTTTGTTATGTAACATGTTTCATAAAAATCAATAATAAGCGAGATATTTCGATTTATTTGATTCAGGCCCCCTTATAACCCCCCTTTTAAATAAAGTATTTTGAATGCCATATAGCCTAAAATCTAAGTTACAACGAACTTAATTTATATTCCAATTTTCATCAAAATCCGTTCAGCCATTATCGCGTGAAAAGGTAACAAATATACAGACAGACCGACAGACAGACATAGAAACAAAAATTTCAAAAAAGCGATTTTCGGTTTCAGGATGGTTAATTATATATGTTAGGACCAATTATTTTTGGAAAATCGAAAATTACCAGAAAAATTTCGGCTACAGATTTATTATTAGTATAGATTAACGCTAATTAATATAGTAACAGAACTGACTTTATTTCAAATATAGGTGATTTATTGATTTATTGTTGTCTTTCGATTGCATATCAGAGAATAATCGATATTTGCGCTTTCATATTGCTACAATGGTATTTTGTGATTAGTGGAACACCTGAACTTTAATGAATAGGTGTACTTTCATGAGGTCCATGAAAGGGCTACTACCAGGTGTATAATTACTACATTTCGGTATGGTCGAGCAGAAATAATTTTTTGCAATACATCATCAATTTTTAGGAACTTTCAGTTTCAATCATAGCGTCTTTCATATTCACCTTCCACTGTTTTTTAGTAGGTTATTTTACGACGCTGTATCAACAGCTTAGGTTATTTAGCGTCTGAATGAGATGAAGGTGATAATGCCGGTGAAATGACTCCGGGGTCCAACACCGAAAGTTACCCAGCATTTGCTCATATTGGGTTGAGGGAAAACCCCGGAAAAAACCTCAACTAGGTAACTTCCCCCGACCGGGAATCGAACCCGGGCCACCTGGTTTCGCGGCCAGACGCGCTGACCGTTACTCCACAGGTGTGGACACCCTTCCACTGTTACTGTCTTGAAGGGGAAGATAAAAATCTTACAAACACTACGTTTTGTAGTTGCTTGGGTGTTGTCGTATGATTGTACATTCAGGAAAACTGAACACTGTACTCTTTAAACTGAAACATCGGGCTTTTGCAATGCATAAAAATAGTGCGATATAATAATCATATTATGAAGAAGAGGTTTCTATTATCTTCATTGCCATTTATTAGTAAACGATATTTACATCTATTTCCCGAACACCCTGTATACGACATCCGTCTGCCAATCTCCTTCACGCACGAGCGAAGTTGGGACTACACGCACGCACTTGTTAAAACAAAGCAGCAACCTTATTTCGCAGTCGTATTTATCTGGGACTCTGCCCCACTTGTTCACAAGGTGTTTTGTGCTCTCGACACATCGAAGCGGAGACACAACTTGTTACTTTTATGTAATAAATGCAGATTATCATTTCTGTCCGTCCTTAACGTTCTAATACTTAAAATGTCTTTTTGAGAACCCGGAGGTTCATTGCCGCCATCACATAAGTCCGCCATCGGTCCCTATCCTGAGCAAGATTAATCCAGTCTCTACCATCATATCCCACCTCCCTCAAATACATTTTAATATTATCTTCCCATCTACGTCTCGGCCTCCCCAAAGGTCTTTTTCACTCCGGCCTCCCAACTAACACTCTATATGCATTTCTGGATTCGCCCATACGTGCTACATGCCCTGTCCATCTCAAACGTCTGGATTTAATGTTCCTAATTATGTCAGGTGAAGAATACAATGCGTGCAGTTCTGCGTTGTGTAACTTCCTCCATTCTCCTGTAACTTCATCCCTCTTAGCCCCAAATACTTTCCTAAGCATCTTATTCTTGAATACACTTTACCTCTGTTCCTGTCTCGAAGTGAAAGCCCAATATTCACCACCATAAATAACAACCGGTAATGTGAAATTATGTTTTTATTGTGTTATTTTACGACGCTTTATCAACACCTCACGTTATTTAGCGTCTGAATGAAATGAAGGTGATAATGCTGGTGAAATGAGTCCGGGGTCCAGCACCGATAGTTACCCAACATTTGCTCATATTAGGTTGAGGGAAAACCCCGGAAAAACCTCAACCAGGTAACGAAATTATGTTATAATACTGTAAGTTATCTAGTGATAGTTTGGGTAAAATGTCTACCGGTACACACATTTGAAACTTAGGTTACACTATGAAATAACTTAATTATATAAAAATCGATGTAAAATGATACAAGTCCCGCGCCGTGGCGTCGTGGTCTAAGGCATCCTGCCTAGGACTCGCGTTACGGAATGCGCGCTGGTTCGAGTCCTCATGGGAGAAGAAATTTTCTCATGAAATTTCGGCCAGCGTATGGGACCGGTGCCCACCCAGCGTCGTGATGCACTTGGGGAGCTACGATAGGTAGCGAAATCCGGTTGCGAATACCAGCTATAACGGCTGGGGGGATCATCATGCTAACCACACGATACCTCTATTCTGGTTGGATGATCGTCCACCTCTGCTTCGGCATGTGGGTGTGAGGCCAGCAGCCGGCTGGTCGGTCTAGGCCCTTCATGGGCTGTAATGCCACGGATTATTATTCAAATGACACAAACTTATTAAGTATGTTGTTTCTCTTTTATATTACGATTGGTATTCCTGTTTGCAATCTATTTTGTAGAAAAACTATATATCTGCATTCAAACCAACACAACTTTACTCAGGTTTCAATCCAGAAAGTGGGTGGCGCAATCTAGGAGCCTAACACAGCGCTATTCTGATATCTGTGTTGAGAGCAAGCAGTTTTGATTGAATGGGATTAATTTTTACTTACATGACACACTGCTTTGTACTATTTTCTTTATTGATAAAATATCACAAGAATCACAAGTTGCTATGGTAACTCAGAAATTAAAAAAAAAAATAGTAGCTATATTAAAAATAATGGGAAAATGTAGTCATTTGTCTTATTCTGTGCTATGAAATTACTACACAGTTGCCATGGCAACCAATGGCTGAACAGTTAAGGCAAGGATGTTTATTTCTTTGGGAAATATTGAATATAACAAAAGCAATTTATCTCCTGGAGTAGCGGAGGAAGTTCCCTTGGCTGTCACTTCACAAAAAAGTGAAGGGGGAGGATACACAAGGGATTTTTATGACATTTAGGGGAAAGAAAAAGAGACATTTTATTGGTTTTATAGTTCCTGGAAGGGGAGGCCAGTGTGTGATGGGCAGGGAGACGTAGTACAGCTTGTTCTCAATGTTGCGAGCAGGTTGGGCTGTCGTGTGGTTCAAAATAGAGTGCGCAGTGATGCCTAGCAGAATTTGTTGGCGTGACCACCATCAGTACCACTACTACTACATCATGAGCACCAAGAATCACCATCATTCTCAAAAATTGTATTGCGTATGATAAAGCGTTATTTATTATTTATTTAAATTCATTTTGTTAGGTTTGTAAATAATAGATAAATGTGCAAATTAAGCTTTCAGGAATAACTCCCTGTAAAGTTAATTTGAATAATTTCGAGGAAAAATTGTTCCGGGGCCGGGTATCGAACCCGGGACCTTTGGTTGAACGTACCAACGCTCTCCCACTGAGCTGGTGTCGGGTAGAGTTCCCAGGTAGCTCAGTGGGAGAGCGTTGGTACGTTTAACCAAAGGTCCCGGGTTCGATACCCGGCCCCGGAACAATTTTTCTCTCGAAATTATTCAAATTAACTTTACAGGGAGTTATTCCTGAAAGCTTAATTTGCATAATACACGTCACTGTACGTAACAGAAAACCACAATTTAAAGTCACACAGAGCTAGTGTGCACTCAAATGTTGGTTGCTGGACGGTTGTCAGCCCACTTTGAGGTCTGTGGATATAGAGGGAAAAATTGGATCGGTGTCGGGTAGAGTTCCCGGGTAGCTCAGTGGGAGAGCGTTGGTACGTTTAACCAAAGGTCCCGGGTTCGATACCCGGCCCCGGAACAATTTTCCCTCGAAATTATTCAATAGATAAATAGTATACTTTTATTAAATGTGAAGTTCATTGCCGCCCTCACATAAGCCCGCCATCGGTCCCTATCCTGAGCAAGATTAATCCAGTCTCTACCATCATATCCCACCTCCCTCAAATCTATTTTAATATTATCTTCCCATCTACGTCTCGGCCTACCCAAAGGTCTTTTTCCCTCCGGCCTCCCAACTAACATTCTATATGCATTTCTGATTCGCCCATACGTGCTACATGTCCTGCCCATCTCAAACGTCTGGATTTAATGTTCCTAATTATGTCAGGTGAAGAATACAATGCGTGCAGTTCTGTGTTGTGTAATTTTCTCCATTCTCCTGTAAGTTCATCCCTCTTAGCCCCAAATATTTTCCTAAGCACCTTATTCTCAAAAACTCTTACTCCCTGTTCCACTCTCACAGTAATAGTCCAAGCTTCACAACCATACAGAACAACCGGTAATATAACTGTTTTATAAATTCTAACTTTCATTCTTTTTGGATGCCAAAAGCTTCTCAACCGAATAATAACAGGCATTTCCCATATTTATTCTGTGTTTAATTTCCTCCCGAGTATCATTTATATTTGTTACTGTTGCTTCAAGATGTTAGAGTCTTTCCACCTCTTCAAAGGACAAATTTCCAATTTTTATATTTGCATTTCGTACTATGTTCTGGTCACGAGACATAATCAAATACCTTGCCTTTTCAGGATTTACATCCAAACCTATGTCTTTATTTGCTTCAAGTAAAATTCCTAATAATAATAATAATAATAATAATAATAATAATAATAATAATAATAATAATAATAATAATAATAATAATAAATTTGGACCTTTATTTCATTTGGTTATTTAACGACGCTATATCAACTATTAGGTTATTTAGCGTCAATGGGATTGGTGATAGTGCGATGGTATTTGGCGAGATGAGGCCGAGGATTCACCATAAATTACCTGACATTTGGCTTACGGTTGTGGAAAAACTCGGGAAAAAACCCAAAGCAGGTAATTAGTTTAAGCGGGAATCGAACCCATGCGTCAGCGCAGGTCCGAAGCAGTAGGCTCTGTCGACTGAGCTACGCCTGTGGCTGGATTTTTTTACTGTCATTGCAAATGGGTTGGGGGTGGTATTAATTTTTAATAATCACAATTAAATCTAGAATGTTTTTGAGAATAAGCATTAGAGAATTTATTTTAAGTAGTGTTAAAAACTAGACTTAAATACTATTGCGTGGTGATTTTCTTGCAACTTTTTCAAGTATCGGTTCCTGAAATTCAGAGACAAGAAATAGGGACTTTTGCGTAAGTTCAGAAAAAATTGAGAGAATTTATCTTGTGGCTGACTGGACACTGTAGCTAATGAAGGGAAATTAATCTATGTTTGTGCTGCGAGTTTATTAATATTGGTTGCCTTAAATTACTTCATTTCTCACACTAGTTTATTGAACCGTGTCGGACCGTAAAGAAAACAACTATCGCAATGTCCATATTTTATATGTTGTACAGGGACATCATTTTATTTTTACTTCAATTTTTATTGTACCTGAGTTTTTGAATGTACTTCACTCCCACCCCTTCTACTAATGAAGTTCCAACTCCACACAGAGCCAAGACCGCAGATAGTAAGCAGTACTGAGTTACTGAGTATAGTACGTTCCAGAAATATGTTCGCGTTTTCCAGTGACGAAAGAGCTTTCAATATTGAATCACATTTTCGCACAGGTACTGTCCGTTTGCCTACGTCGCATCCCGATTTCCCCCACCTGCTTCTGCTCGCCCCTCTGTAAAAGCTGGGCTGTCTTAGCTCTTTTCTGAAAACATTAATTTCTCTTAGGAATTGGACGTTTACGTAATGTTATACAGCTGTTTAATTTAACTTAAATAAAAGGGCCTCGTTAAGTAATTAACTGTCACGTGATTTCCTCCCTTTCTACAATCCTGCGGCATAACCACTTGGACGGAAAGTAGATAGCATGTCTGAGTAATTTTATATTTTCGGATCGGGCAGAAGTGAAGATTGAATTTACAGTACGTAGAGTAGGTACAGAAATATTTCAACACGAGTTACTAGTACGAAGGACGAAACTGGCAATTGGAATTAGATGCAATAGTCTATAGTGCGATAATATGCACAAAAGAACTGAAGCCTGTATCGAAATGAACGGCCACCATTTTCAAAATTGTGTTTAAATATTCATATTGTGATTATTTTTCAATTTAACTTCATTCTCTATATTGTACGCTAATGTGCTGTAGACAGTATAATATACACTGCATAATGACTACGTTCTCATGGATAACTCACTTCGTGAGTAAAAACACTTATTCTTAATACAGTACTGTACTTTGATTAAAGAAAAACCTAATGAAAATTATCAAACTCAAAATCGCGATATTTCCTAGTTTACGTAAATGGATGAACTACTTTTCTTCCATCCTATACCTAGTAGAGTGATTAGTGTTTTACGCCAGTAGGCTATCATCGAACTCCAGTCTTGGAGGGGGGAGCAAGCGGTGTTTCCGGTTCTCTAAAGGTGTAGACAGGTTAATATTAAAAATGTTAGTAAAAATAAAAAGATGTCCCTGTACAATATTATAGTTTTGTGAAATTTTAATTTTCCTACCAATTTTTTTTCTATTCTATTAAAATTATAGCATATAGCCTATTAACCTGTTGTATCCTATAGGATACATTGCCAATTTAAGAGTTAACATGGATACCGAAATAAGGATCAGGACGGAGAAATGAGTCTAGATTCACCAGTGTCTCGTTAAGTCACTGTTTGTTTAGAAACTATTAAATATGCCAGCTAGCCAGCCTTTTGGTCTCGCCGCAGGCAGGTCGCGTTCCGAAATACTGACGAATGTTACCGTGTGAGTTTCTTTTGGGAGCTGTACATTTGAGTATAACTGAAAAGAATCGATTTCTATGACGATAGACGAACTGTACATTGCACTACAACAGTGATGGTTAAATCACATAGATTTGGAGATACGAAGGAAGACCTGCAGAGACGCAGCCCACTTGTCTGTTGAGTAACATTCCATCGGATTTGAATTCTGCTCTCATCCCCGAGTTGTCGGCCAAGAAAGTGACGTAATCGCGGGAGGACATCAGCGTCCATTGTGAGCTCATGAATGAGGTTAGAGCGTGGGTGAGACAACGTCAGATCCATCCTCACTTCCTTGTCACGCGTCGTCCCGGTGCAGCTAACCAACGACCAACTGCTAAACAATCACTGAATTGCGTCAGCGAATCATTTCGCTAGTTGAACTACGTTAAACAACTCGTCCAAGTTACTGAATTGTTTCAGAGTTAGAATATTGAATCATGTATTATGTTAAACCTTAAAAAGGAAGGTATGGGATAATCTTGAGTTTCAATTCACAGAGCTATATGGGTGTAATTTCACTGAATCTTGTAAGCAGTGAATTTCAGCGTGTTTACTCTTGGTTAACTTACCAGTACATTGGGCCATATACCGTAACTTACAAATTTATACAGGGACATCATTTTATTTTTACTAACATTTCTAATATTAACTTGCCTATACTTCTGGATCAACGCCGTTTGCTACCCCCTTCCACGACTGGAATTCGATGATACTGGCGTAATATACAAACAAATCACTTTACTAGGTATAGGAGGGAAGAAAAGTAGTTCATCCATTTACGTAAACTAGGAAATATCGCGATTTTGAGTTTGATAATTTTCATTAGGTTTTTTTTTAATCAAAACACAGTACAGTATTAACAATGAGTGTTTTTTCTCACGAACTGAGCTGTCCATGTGGACGTATTCATTATGCAGTGTATATTATACTGTCTACAGCACATTAGCGTACAATATAGAGAATGAAGTTAAATTGAAAAATAATCATAATATGGATATTTAAACACATTTTTGAAAATGGTGGCCGTTCATTTCGATACAGGCTTCAGTTCTAATGTGCATATTATCGCACTATTGTACCTAATTCCAATTACCAGTTTCGTCCTTCGTACTAGTAACTCATGTTGAAATAATTCTGTACCTACTCTATAAAAGAGTACCTTACGTACTGTAAATTCAATCTTCACTTCTGCCCGACCCGAAAATATAAAATTACTCAGACATGCTATCTACTGTCCGTCCAAGTGGTTATGCCGCAGCGTCGTAGAAAGGGAGGAAATCACGTGACAGTTAATTACTTAACGAGGCCCTTTTATTTAAGTTATTTTAAACAGTTGTATGGGTATAATATTACGTAGCCGTCCAATTCCTAACAGAAATTAATGTTCTGAGAAAAGAGCTAAGACAGCCCAGCCACTAGCCTTTACAGAGAGGCGAATAGAAGCAGGTGGGGGGAAAACCGGGATGCGACGTAGGCAAATGGAAAATGATGCAATATTGAAAGCTCTTTCGTCACTGGAAAACGTGAACATATTTTTGGAACGTACTGTTTACTATGACCGTAAGGCTACTATGACTGTATATGCCGTCTTGGATCTGTGTGGAGGACGGTTGAACTTCATTAGTAGAAGGGGTGGGAGTGAAGTACTGAGGTACAATAAAAATTGAAGTAAAAATAAAATTATGTCCCTGTACAACAATCTAAGCTGCGAAACCACAAAATCATCTCAAGTCACTGTATTTCACTGAATCACCCGATTTATGAATCACTAACGCTACTTAAAGAAATTAAGAACGGATATCAGGCTAGGGTAAACATGATCAAGGATGAGAATGGTGACTTGCTTGCAGACCCTCATTCAATCCTGAACAGATGGAAAAACTGTTTTGGGCAACCACTAAATGTACACAGGCCAAATAGAAATGATCGGGACGAAATTGAAATACAAATTGCTGAGCCATTTATATCCGAACCCACACTTTCTGAAGTCGAAATTGCGATAGAAAATCTGAAAAAGTACAAGTCTCCAATTATCGATGAAATTCCAGCAGAATTAATACAAGAGGATGGAAGTGCATTATCTGACAAAATTTATAAACTTGTACTTGCTATTTGGGAAAAGGAAATTGTACCAGAACAATGGAAGGAGTCCATAATCGTACCTGTTTTTAAGAAGGGGGACAAGGCTAACTGTAGTAACTTTCTGGAAGCAACAGTGACACTTGGTAGGAAATTTAACGCAGAATAAATATGAGAAATGCCTATTATTATTCGGTTGAGAAGCTTTTGTCATCCAGTCTGCTGTCAAAAAATCTGAAAGTTAGAATTTATAGAACAGTTATATTACCGGTTGTTCTGTTTGGTTGTGAAACATGGACTCACACTTCGAGAGAGGAACTGAGATTAAGGGTGTTTGAGAATAAGTTTCTTAGGAAAATATTTGGGGAAGTTACAGGAGAATGCAGAAAGTTACACAACAGAGAACTGCACGCATTGTATTCTTCACCTGACATAATTAGGAACATTAAATCCAGACGTTTGAGATGGGCAGGGCATGTAGCACGTATGGGCGAATGTAGAAATGCGTATAGAGTGTTAGTTGGGAGACCGGAGGGAAAAAGACCTTTAGGGAGGCCGAGACGTAGATGGGAAGATAATATTAAAATGTATTTGAGGGAGGTGGGATATGATGATAGAGACTGGATTAATCTTGCTCAGGATAGGGACCAATGGCGGGCTTATGTGAGGGCGGCAATGAACCTCCGGGTTCCTTAAAAGCCATAAGATAGTACCACAGTCTAGTATATACAGTGACGAAGCTTGAGTTGTGAGGGTGCTAGGAACAATTGACTGTGCCAGTACTATTTCGTATTGTCTGTAATGAGGCGATATTAGCGATCCTAGTGTTTAGCAACTATCTATGTATGCATATTTACTACGTATTGAGCTTCGTGACTGTATATACTAGACTGTGATAGTACTACTATTACTGCTGAAGTGTCTTGAGCCTGGATAACGTTGAAGTACGTGTGTTCGTAACGCGTGGCAGTCTTCGTGCGTTGTAACGGTGTCTTGGGTTCTGCATTCTCACCAAGTGTGACATTGCCGTCGCCCGTGGCTGAACACAGAACTCCTTGCCTCCTCCTGGCTCCAAGCCGGTTCCAGCCGTGACGTCATACAAGGTGTGCTCTCCATGGAGCTACTGTCCAAATTACTAGCGCAGGTTAGTTACCCTGCAGGAAAATACCCTCGCAGTGATTCACTCGATGTTTATAGCCCCGTCTCTGCGAACTCCAGAAAAGGAAACCCGTCCGCATTGTTCTGTTTGGAGCCCATCTTGGCGGCGTTGGAGCTGTGGAACAGGAAGCCACTGTGGGGCTGCTAGGAAGTCAGGCACTGTGCGATACCTTGAAATCTATTAAAGACTGAATTTTAGGGAGACAGTAACTTGTGACTTGCAGAGAAATCTGGGGGGAAGGGTTATTTTTGTGGACAATGTAGCCAGCTACGACTGAACCGAAAATTTTACGTATGACAACTGGAGTGTAGGAGTGGCGGTACTTTGGGTGAGATAGGAAAAAGATAAAGAAAGAAAGAGGGACAGAGAGATAGAAGGTAAGACAAAAAGGAAGAAAAGAACGAAAAGAAAGGACAAAAAGAAAGCGAGAAGAAAGGACAAAAATAGAGAAGGAAAGACGAAAATAGAGAGATGGAAGGATGAAAAGAGAGACAAGAGAGGACGAAAATAGAGAGATGGAAGGATGAAGAGAGGAGGAAGGACGAAAATACAGAGATGGAAGGATGAAAAGAGAGAAGGAAAGACGAAAATAGAGAGATGGAAGAACGAAAAGAAAGAGAAGGAAGGATGAAAATAGAGAGATGGTAGGACGAAAAGAAAGAGAAGGAAGGACGAAAATAGAGATGGAAGGATGAAAAGAAAGAGAAGGAAGGACGAAAATAGAGATATGGAAGGATGAAAAGAGAGAGAAGGAAAGACGAAAATAGAGAGATGGAAGGATGAAAAGAGAGAGAAGGACGAAAAGAAGAGAAGGAAGGATGAAAAGAGAGAGATGGAAGGATGAAAAGAGAGAGAAGGAAAGACGAAAATAGAGAGATGGAAGGATGAAAATAGAGAGATGGAAGGATGAAAAGAGAGAGAAGGAAAGACGAAAATAGAGAGATGGAAGGACGAAAATAGAGAGATGCAAGGATGAAAGGAAAGAGAAGGAAAGACGAAAATAGAGAGATGGAAGAACGAAAAGAAAGAGAAGGAAGGATGAAAATAGAGAGATGCAAGGATGAAAAGAAAGAGAAGGAAGGACGAAAATAGAGATGGAAGGATGAAAAGAAAGAGAAGGAAGGACGAAAATAGAGAGATGGAAGGATGAAAAGAGAGAGAAGGAAAGACGAAAATAGAGAGATGGAAGGATGAAAAGAGAGAGAAGGAAGGACGAAAAGAAGAGAAGGAAGGATGAAAATAGAGAGATGGAAGGATGAAAAGAGAGAGAAGGAAAGACGAAAATAGAGAGATGTAAGGACGAAGAGAAAGAGAGAAGAAAGTTGAAGAAAATGTCAGAGTGATGGGGAAGCGAGAGTTCCCCGAGAAAACTCCCCATCATTTTTCACACCATAAAGCCGACTTGCACTCACTGGGATGCGAACCCGGATTTCTGGCGGTAATGAGTCCGTTGGCATTAACATGAGAGTGAACGCTGCACCGTGTTTTTTTATCCTCTGCCTCGTTGCTAGGATACGGAGAATCTTATCTAGGAGAAGTAATCGGCAAATATTGACCCGCTGGTTCGCAACACGTGGGCCGCAGTACAGATTCAGGGCACGTCCGCGCCATGAATTGTCGGAGACAAAAGAATGCGGAGTGTGCGTAATAACATTTTAATTCCGCGTTGGGCTGTCTGACGTCAGGAAGGAAGGAGTCGTCCTGATAAGCTGTTTACAGACGTGGCGGACGGACAATTGCGATAGTGCCCGGCAGAGGAGATTTGAAACTGACAGACACGGGGTTGCATCTAGGCAGGGGCGAATTTACTCGAAGGCAGAGTTGTCAGCTGCCTAGATTATACATTTTCACTGTTTCTAGATATGAATAGTTTGTTTCCAAAACCTGCTGTTTCACTTTCAATTATTTTTAGAGGAAGGAAAATTTGCTGACTTTGAAATATACGAACCAATTTTAAATATGCGCGTTTGCTGTTGTCATAGAGATATTTTATACCATTCAGTGTATTTTAATGCCACTTGCCCATTATAGTTCTACGAAATGTTTATTTGGCCATTATTCAGTCTATCATTCAATATGGTATAATTGTTTGGGGTGGAAGTACAAAAATTAATCTTAGTCCGTTAAATTTACTACAAAAACGAATAATTAAAATTTGTTTGAAGAAACGTTTCGATTATGCAACTAAATTAATTTATTCTGAATTTAATGTATTTAATATTGAACAAATTTATAAGTATACGCTGTTAAAATTTTATCATAAAAATCGTAATAAGTTTGTATTACAGACACACAATTATGACACAAGACGAAATATTAATTCAACATTAGTAGAACCTAAATGTCTCACATCTGCTGGTCTAAAGCATAGCATTAATTTTGGCCCTCGGTTGTACAATGCTTTAACTAAATTACACCCAGAACTTCTAACATGTAACCCACTAACATATAACAAGAAAATTAGAAATGTGTTAATATCTTCAATTTGATTAAATAAATTTATAGCCTAGTGTATGAATTAATCAACGTATATTATATTTGTATTCTATAATTTTGAAATATATATTAGTCCTACTTTTCACGTGCGATATTATTCTTCTCTAGTGTTAATATTATATTATATAATTCCATTGCCGCTGTAATTTAAATTTTAGTTCCTATTTTATTTTACTTATTTATTTTTATTATTATTTTTTATTTTCTATATTTCTCTTATATTAATATTGTATTATATAATTTCTGTAACTGTAATTTTAATTTTATTTCCTATTTAATTTTATTTTATATTCTCTTATAGGCCTATTAATATTATATCTGAACTGTGCCCGAACACGAGCGCTGCTCATTCGGTCTCAAATTTTGTTAATACTACTGTATCTCCTTTTTTATATTGTTTGTATTACTTTATTTGTATTTCTCTTGTTTGTTTGTAATTATATTTTTATTCTGTATATTCAAATTTAAATAAATTAAATAAATAAATACTTCTAAATTACCAGCAATTTCTAGATTAAAATATAAAATAACATGTTCTGGCCTGAAAAAAAAAGTTTTGGAAAAGGGATCTTGCTTTTAAATGTCAATTTTCAGTAACAGATAGCAGGAATTGGCAAACAAACCTCTTTAGCCTTGGATATAGAATGTACGAAATTGTTTATTATGTTATTGGGAGGTTAAAATCGGTTTTTGAGCAAATTGACAGGCTTTGAAAATATTTCACTCATATATTGGATAAACGCTGTATTTTGTAGCTTTGTAACTGAAATTTCTTTGTGCAAAGCTATTTTCCAGTGTTACATTTCTTCGCTCAAATTTCTGCACATTTAAAGGACAAAACTAAAATTCTTTCAATCATTTATTATCATAATGCACTGCTCTCTTAAATTGACTGAGCATATTGGGAATTAAATCAATGGCTTTACCAAAACACGCTATGAAATGCTTAGTATAAAACAATTTTTATTTTGAATAGGAAGGAAAAACGAGCAAAATTCTATTAAACATTTTTCTTTGAAATATCTCAAAGAATAATCCCCTGAAATTGATGGCATTACTTACGGCATATTCTTTATACCAAATGGCATTTTCTAAACATTTCATTTCTCTGCTGTTATTACCCGCATTTCACATTAGCTGATCTGTACAGCGTCATCAGCGTAAGAAATCCACCAAATTGCCTCACCATCACGAGGTTAAAGCAGTCAAGCCCTTCAATCTGGAGACGAAAGAAACTTTGGCTCTTGATACACCTCCACGCCCTCTATTAATGGTCACGTATTAAAACAAATTCGCTGTTACGATGATGAATTCCAACATAAACTTTTTATAGTTTTCCATAATTTTGGACGTAACAGATTTACCTTGGCGTGGTACAAAGCCATTTTTATTTTCCCTGCTTTGTCGTTAGTCAGTTGTTCGGAGCAGTTGAGCACAATGAGGGAGCGAACGTGTTGGTAGTCATGGAAACGGGGGGAAGCAGGTCTCGATATAAACATCCCGATGAATACTGCATGAAAGCAATCGGGTCCTAACGTCAGGGATGTGAGAGCGAGCGCCTGCAGTTAGGCCACCCTCCCACCATGAGATAGATGGACTATACAGTGAATTGCTGTATTATGTTTGTATTGCACTGAATATAGTGGCGAACAATTTTAAAGGAATGCATACTGCACTCACTCTTGGTGCTTGGTCTGTTTCAATTTGCATTGACGCATTCTTCAATTTACACTACAGGTAACCATGGTTACGGAACTGAATTAAATTTTTTCAGTTTGAATTGACGCATTATTCAATTAATTGTACTACAGGTAACCATGGTTACGGATCTGAATTAAATTTTTCCAGTTTGCAATGACGCATTATTCAATTAATTGCACTACAGGTAACCATGGTTACGGATCTGAATTAAATTCTTCCAATTTGCATTGATGCATTCTTCAATTTAATTGCACTACAGGTAACCATGGTTACGGATCTGAATTAAATTCTTCCAGTTTGCATTGACGCATTCTTCAATTTAATTGCACTACAGGTAACCATGGTTACGGATCTGAATTAAATTCTTCCAGTTTGCATTGACGCATTCTTCAATTAAATTGCACTACAGGTAACCATGGTTACGGATCTGAATTAAATTCTTCCAATTTGCATTGACGCATTCTTCAATTAAATTGCACTGCAGGTAACCATGGTTACGGACCTAAATTAAATTCTTCCAGTTTGCAATGACGCAATATTCAATTAATTGTACTACAGGTAACCATGGTTACGGATCTGAATTAAATTCTTCCAATTTGCATTGACGCATTCTTCAATTTAATTGCACTACAGGTAACCATGGTTACGGATCTGAATTAAATTCTTCCAATATGCATTGACGCATTTTTCAATTTAATTGCACTACAGTAACCATGGTTACGGACCTGAATTAAATTCTTCCAGTTTGCGTTGATGCATCCTTAAATTTAATTGCACTACAGGTAACCATGGTTACGGATCTGAATTAATTTCTTCCAGTTTGCATTGACGCATTCTTCAATTTAATTGCACTACAGGTAACCATGGTTACGGATCTGAATTAATTTCTTCCATTTACATAGGCCTACGCATCCTTTAGTTTAATTGCGCTACAGTTAACTATACTTATGTGTCTCAATTCCTCCAGTTTGCATTGAAATTCTTGGTATTTAAAAACTGTGCAGTTAACTGTGGTCAGAGAACTGAATTTAATTTTTCCGATTTGCATTTACTTAATTGCGCTACTGGTAGCCATGGTTACAGGTCTGAGCCTAATTCTTCCAGTTTACATTGACGTTTGCTTTAACGCAGTAGCGCTTCAGGTGGCCTTGTTTGTAATGCTGGATTGCAGTCTTTTATTTGATATTTGGTTTCGTTTATTAGTGAGACCTGTTCAACATGAAATATGAGACACAAATGATGGTGGTGCAATTCCTTTATTCGCTGTTCCATGTAATTATTCTTTTTTTTTTGTATTAACATTTTGAGTTTGTTTCTCTTATTTTAACACATTATTCTGTTTCATTTCAGGTGAGTTTCCAGTCATGTTGGATCTGTCATGAGCATTGAATGTGAGTAAAATTTATTTGGAATAGAATTCAAGATCTACTATTCCTTGAAAGTGTTTTCTATTACGTTACTCTTGCGTAACATAATTTGGGAAGCAGATGTTCAGGTGTTAAATTAGTTGTGGCTTAGAAGTAAAGATGACTGTGCGTACAATTTTAAAGAGGAAGGAAAAATGTATCATACAAAATCTATTAAATGATGTATATGGGTGAACTGATATTGACCAAACTTAATACCATGACACTGTTAGCTGTCGCATACTGATGGGCTGAACTCTTAGCACGTACAGAACTCATCGCAACTTTCCCACAAATAAGGGACGGGCACACAGACTTGTTATGAAGGTCATATTTTCCGTGAATCAGGGATGAATCATTCTTTTACAATCGTCATTCATTCTGAAATAACAGGTTATGTTGTAAGCAACTCCATTGTGAGAAGTGAACATTAGCATTCAGATGTGTTCCTGGAGACGTGTGACGTCTTTATGAGTGGAAGACTGTCCAACATTGACATGTTAATTGTATGTGCTTGCTAGGATATAGTTTATGTCACATTGGCGCAATTCAACCGTATACGGTTGGTAGGATACGATGTTATGAAGAAAATCGGTGTACTCATTTCGTGTCCATTATTAATTACAATTGAACCTTAGAGTCAGTCTTGTTAATTGGCGTTAATACAATCTATGTTAACTATATGTGGTTGCTAGGATACGAAATCGTGGTAATACTAAAACTGACATAAGCGAATCGCTGTTAAGTTCATTTAATGAGCATTAGTTACTAACTACTATACAGTATATTACATTTTGTTGTTGTTGGAATGTGGCACTTGTAACCTCAATATCTTCAGCTGTTTTCCTCGTAATTAAGCCATTACTTGTTGCAGAGTGCTTGTAATTAAGAAATATGAAAGTAAACTTGTTGACAGTCTTCAGGTATTGATGGAATTCCGTTGCTTGGATACCAGTTCGTCTGAAAAGAAAAGAGTAACGGAAAGCCTTCGTTCAGGGTTTGTCGTGTTCTTAAATGGGCACGACTGCCAGTGGTGATGGGTTAAGGCGAACAGTTGACGCGGGCATGGTTTCGATCCTCGTTTGTTCGTATCCTGGCAGTCTTGCCACCACAGTACTGTCTTGTCTCTGGAATGAACACAAGCTATCCCTCGGTAGGGTGAGAGAAAGCCTTGAATTCACTAGTAAATTGGCTCTGCAGTGGTCTCTGAAGAGGTGGTTAAGACCACGGTAAGGTTCCTGTACCATGTTGCGGCTTCACTTCGCTTTTATCGTCTTCGGTCGGAACTATAATCGCTTGGCTCGCTGTATCTTCGTCAGCTTTGTAGAGCTCATGGAAATATGATCCCCAGTGCGCTTCCTTTTACCCTGCTATTCACATTCCATTCTATATAGTCTGCCATCGTCCGAACATCTGTAAATTATTTGTAGATCAAAAATGTCGTCGGGAAAATAAACATGGCAACATATAACATTCTTGAATAAAAACACGTAGGGCAAATTAGAGGATTGTAATTAAAAACTGCAAATATAGCAACCTGTAGCGATATTCAACTACAAAATACGATAATGCAAATTAGGTGAATGAAATTGAAAACTGCAACCATAGCAACCTGTAGCGATATTCAACTACAAAATACGATAATGCAAATTAGGTGAATGAAATTGAAAACTGCAACCATAGCAACCTGTAGCGATATTCAACTACAAAATACGATAATGCAAATTAGGTAAATGAAATTGAAAACTGCAACCATAGCAACCTGTAGCGATATTCAACTACAAAATACGATAATGCAAATTAGGTAAATGAAATTGAAAACTGCAACCATAGCAACTTGTAGCGATATTCAACTACAAAATACGATAATGCAAATTAAGAGAATGAAATTGAAAACTGCAACCATAGTAACTTGTAGCGATATTAAACTACAAAATACGATAATGCAAATTAAGTAAATTAAATTGAAAACTGCAACCATAGCAACCTGTAGCGATATTCAACTACAAAATACGATAATGCAAATTAAGTGAATGAAATTGAAAACTGCAACCATAGCAACCTATAACTATATTCAACTACAAAATACGATAATGCAAATTAAGAGAATGAAATTGAAAACTGCAACCATAGCAACTACTAGGGATATGCAACTATTACAAAATGTGATAATGAAAATTAGAGGTATGTAATTTGAAATTGTACCCATAGCAACATGTAGTGCAATTCAACAAAACTGTGGTATGCATGTAAATTAGAGGATGCAATTGAAACCTGCAACCATGGCAACCTGTAGCGATATCGAATTATAAAATTGGCATTATAATGCTCATTGTGGGATGTAATTGAATAGCTGTAACCATGGCGACGTTGAAAGATGTGTAATGACGGTGAGGCTATAATCTGCCGGACACGAATGGGTAAATAATTACCGCCATCGTGTAATTGGGGCACTGATGGGCCCGAAGAGGATTAATTGCGGACGGGGAAATCTGCGGAGCCATTAGCTGCAGCCGCTGGGTTCGTCGCCTCCGAATAAAATCTTTATCTGTCGGATCACACCCTTACAATCTGCTTGTGATATAATTAAACATTGGTCATGGCCTCCGTTTCACATCCTCTGACAGCGTTGCAACCTTGTTTCAAGACGGTCACGTGATTGTCACCGACTGAATTAGAGTGGGTTTGTGGATCATTCAAATACGTTGTATCGTCTGTCCTTTTAATACAGATATTGAATCGGAATCCTTGCATTGAAAGTATTCAGTTTCCATGGTAACTATCTTGTTTAAGGGGAGAGGATGGTAGTTTTTAAAACTTTTTTCCTATTTGGTGTAAAATATTAATTTTTTGTATGTAGAGAGCTCATAGCTGTGGCAACTCAACCAAATAAAATTATTTTGAAAAAAAAAAAATTATTTGGGGGCCCAAATTTCAAAAAAATATACCCAATGCAGGATTGTATTAAAACTGATATATCTAAACCGTTTTTAAAGATATATTCAAACAGTTTTTGCAATGTATTTGCAAAAACATGTTCTACAAACTGTCTGTAACAGAATTTTGATATTAGTCCCTACGTTTGTAAAATAAACAATTAAAATTTAATAACAATTTTCTGATTTCCATTCTTGCAAACAAACGGACGTATTTTTAAAATGAAATCAATTAACAAAATTCTGTTACAGAGAAAAGTTTTATAATAGTCTAAAGAATGTGTGTTCTAAATTTCATGCACGTATCTTTAATAGTTAAAAAATTATATCCATTTTTGTCTGGCAAATTTGCAAAAAAAAAAAAAAGTGAAGTTAATGGAAACCGATAAAAGCGGGAGTGTGATTTAAAAATCCATAGCGCAGAAAGTTAAAAAATGACGTCTCAACATCCGATAAGGGCAAAAATACCCACAAAATGTTATGCAATGCATTCCACATATATCAAAGGGTATTTTAAAGAAAACATTTTTTTTTTTTTTTTTTTTTTTGAAAATTGAATTTACCGGAATCAACAATAAAAGTGGGCGAGTGATTTAAAAATCCATAATGCAGGAAGTTTAAAAATGGCGGCTCAACATCCGATAAGGGCAAAAATACCCACAAAATTTTATGCAATGCATTCCACATATATCAAAGGTTATTTTAAAGAAAACATTTTTTTTTTTTTGAAAATTGAATTTACCGGAATCAACAATAAAAGTGGGCGAGTGATTTAAAAATCCATAATGCAGGAAGTTTAAAAATGGCGGCTCAACATCCGATAAGGGCAAAAATACCCACAAAATGTTATGCAATGCATTCCACATATATCAAAGGGTATTTTAAAGAAAACATTTTTTTTTTTTTTTTTTTTGAAAATTGAATTTACCGGAATCAACAATGAAAGTGGGCGAGTGATTTAAAAATCCATAATGCAGGAAGTTTAAAAATGGCGGCTCAACATCCGATAAGGACAAAAATACCCACAAAATGTTATGCAATGCATTCCACATATATCAAAGGGTATTTTAAAGAAAAAAATTTTTTTTTTTTTTTGAAAATTGAATTTACCGGAATCAACAATAAAAGTGGGCGAGTGATTTAAAAATCCATAATGCAGGAAGTTTAAAAATGGCGGCTCAACATCCGATAAGGGCAAAAATACCCACAAAATGTTATGCAATGCACTCCACATATATCAAAGGTTATTTTAAAGAAAACATTTTTTTAATTGAATTTACCGGAATCAACAATAAAAGTGGGCGAGTGATTTAAAAATCCATAATGCAGGAAGTTTTAAAATGGCGGCTCAACATCCGATAAGGGCACAAATACCCACAAAATGTTATGCAATGCATTCCACATATATCAAAGGTTATTTTAAAGAAAACATTTTTTTTTTTTTTTTGAAAATTGAATTTACCGGAATCAACAATAAAAGTGGGCGAGTGATTTAAAAATCCATAATGCAGGAAGTTTTAAAATGGCGGCTCAACATCCGATAAGGGCACAAATACCCACAAAATGTTATGCAATGCATTCCACATATATCAAAGGTTATTTTAAAGAAAACATTTTTTTTTTTTTGAAAATTGAATTTAACGGAATCAACAATAAAAGTGGGGGAGTGATTTAAAAATCCACAATGCAGGAAGTTTAAAAATGGCGGCTCAACATCCGATAAGAGCAAAAATACCCACAAAATGATATGCAATGCATTCCACATATATCAAAGGTTATTTTAAAGAAAGCATTTTTTTTTTTAATTGAATTTACCGGAATCAACAATAAAAGTGGGCGAGTGATTTAAAAATCCATAATGCAGGAAGTTTAAAAATGGCGCCTCAACATCCGATAAGAGCAAAAATACCCACAAAATGTTATGCAATGCATTCCACATATATCAAAGGTTATTTTAAAGAAAACATTTTTTTTTTTTTTTTTTTTTTTTTTTTTGAAAATTGAATTTACCGGAATCAACAATAAAAGTGGGCGAGTGATTTAAAATCCATAATGCAGGAAGCTTAAAAATGGCGGCTCAACATCCGATAAGGGCAAAAATACCCACAAAATGTTATGCAATGCATTCCACATATATCAAAGGTTATTTTAAAGAAAACATTTTTTTTTTTTTTTTTTTTTTGAAAATTGAATTTACCGGAATCAACAATAAAAGTGGGCGAGTGATTTAAAAATCCATAATGCAGGAAGTTTAAAAATGGCGGCTCAACATCCGATAAGGGCACAAATACCCACAAAATGTTATGCTATATCACAGAGTATTTAAATTTTTTTTTTAATTTACTCATTTTTCATCCTCTCCCCTTAAGGGAGCTTACACTTAACCAGAGCTGTGAGCATGCATTTCGCTAAACAGTATCTATGGAACTACTTTTCGCAGATCAGAAAAGTTTTGTATACTAATAGAATATTCAGTTGGCTTTCTTTTTGAATATAAATTAATATTATTATTTCAGATTAAATGACAATGAAATGAAAATAAAATTTGCTTATGTTTCTTTTCATAGCATTGTAAAACAACATAATTAAAAAATATTAGTACTTCCATTTGCCTGAAATTATGCACACAAATTCTTTGTAGTTCAAAGAAGTTGGACCAAATAAGTTAGGGTACTATGACAAACAAGTATTATTATTTTATTTTATTTTAGTATGTTATTTTACGACACTTTATCAACGTCTCAGATTATTTAGCGTCTGAATGAGATGAAGGTAATAATGCCGGTGAAATGAGTCCGGGGTCCAACACCGATAGTTACCCAGCATTTGCTCATATTGGGCTGAGGGGAAAACCGCAGAAAAACCTCAACCAGGTAACTTGTCCCAATCAGGAATCGAACCAGGGCCACCTGGTTTCGCAGCCAGACGAATAAGTATTATTCATGGAAAATATGTGATAGGGATTGTTTTTAGAAGTACAATTTAAGAATTTTTTTTAAGCAATAAAATTTCAAGACTTTTTTTTAGCACTAAACTTTGAAGAATTGTTTTTACTGCTGAAATTTGAAGAATTATTTTCAATTCTGACTTTTGAATAATTGTTTATAGTAATACAATTTGAAGAATTGATTTTAGTAGCGTATTTTGAAGAATTGTTTTAGTAATAAAATTTCAAGAATTGTTTTTAACACTAAAGATTGAAGAGTTATTTTTAGCAATTAAATTTGAAGAATTGTCGTTATTGCTAAAATTTGAAGAATTGCTTTTGTATAAAAATTTGAAGAATTCATTTCAGCACTAAAATTTGAAGAATTGTTTTTAGCACTAAAATTTGAAGAGTTGTTTTAGTATTAAAGTTTAAAGAATTGCGTTTTAGCACTGGAATTTGAAGAATGGCTTCTAACACGCAGTGGTGCATTTTATTAAATGACTTTGCTCACGCAGTGGTGCATTTTATTAAATGACTTTGCCCACGCAGTGGTGCATTTTATTAAATGACTTTGCCCACGCAGTGGTGCATTTTATTAAATGACTTTGCCGACGCAGTGGTGCATTTTATTAAATGACTTTGCTCACGCAGTGGTGCATTTTAGTAAATTACTTTGCCCACGCAGTGGTGCATTTTATTAAATGACTTTGCCCACGCAGTGGTGCATTTTATTAAATTACTTTGCCCACGCAGTGGTGCATTTTATTAAATGACTTTGCCCACGCAGTGGTGCATTTTATTAAATGACTTTGCCCACGCAGTGGTGCATTTTATTAAATGACTTTGCTCACGCAGTGGTGCATTTTAATAAATGACTTTGCCCACGCATTGGTGCATTTTATTAAATGACTTTGCCCACGCAGTGGTGCATTTTATTAAATGACTTTGCCCACGCAGTGGTGCATTTTATTAAATGTCTTTGCCCACGCAGTGGTGCATTTTATTAAATTACTTTGCTCACGCAGTGGTGCATTTTATTAAATGACTTTGCCCACGCAGTGGTGCATTTTATTAAATGACTTTGCCCACGCAGTGGTGCATTTTATTAAATGACTTTGCCCACGCAGTGGTGCATTTTATTAAATGACTTTGCCCACGCAGTGGTGCATTTTATTAAATGACTTTGCCCACGCAGTGGTGCATTTTATTAAATGACTTTGCCCACGCAGTGGTGCATTTTATTAAATGACTTTGCCCACGCAGTGGTGCATTTTATTAAATGACTTTGCCCACGCAGTGGTGCATTTTATTAAATGACTTTGCCCACGCAGTGGTGCATTTTATTAAATGACTTTGCCCACGCAGTGGTGCATTCTATTAAATGACTTTGCTCACGCAGTGGTGCATTCTATTAAATGACTTTGCTCACGCAGTGGTGCATTCTATTAAATGACTTTGCCCACGCAGTGGTGCATTCTATTAAATGACTTTGCTCACGCAGTGGTGCATTTTATTAAATGACTTTGCCCACGCAGTGGTGCATTCTATTAAATGACTTTGCCCACGCAGTGGTGCATTCTATTAAATGACTTTGCTCACGCAGTGGTGCATTCTATTAAATGACTTTGCTCACGCAGTGGTGCATTCTATTAAATGACTTTGCTCACGCAGTGGTGCATTTTATTAAATGACTTTGCCCACGCAGTGGTGCATTCTATTAAATGACTTTGCTCACGCAGTGGTGCATTTTATTAAATGACTTTGCCCACGCAGTGGTGCATTCTATTAAATGACTTTGCCCACGCAGTGGTGCATTCTATTAAATGACTTTGCTCACGCAGTGGTGCATTCTATTAAATGACTTTGCTCACGCAGTGGTGCATTCTATTAAATGACTTTGCCCACGCAGTGGTGCATTCTATTAAATGACTTTGCTCACGCAGTGGTGCATTTTATTAAATGACTTTGCCCACGCAGTGGTGCATTCTATTAAATGACTTTGCCCACGCAGTGGTGCATTCTATTAAATGACTTTGCTCACGCAGTGGTGCATTCTATTAAATGACTTTGCTCACGCAGTGGTGCATTCTATTAAATGACTTTGCCCACGCAGTGGTGCATTCTATTAAATGACTTTGCTCACGCAGTGGTGCATTTTATTAAATGACTTTGCCCACGCAGTGGTGCATTCTATTAAATGACTTTGCCCACGCAGTGGTGCATTCTATTAAATGACTTTGCTCACGCAGTGGTGCATTCTATTAAATGACTTTGCTCACGCAGTGGTGCATTCTATTAAATGACTTTGCCCACGCAGTGGTGCATTCTATTAAATGACTTTGCTCACGCAGTGGTGCATTTTATTAAATGACTTCGCCCACGCAGTGGTGCATTCTATTAAATGACTTTGCCCACGCAGTGGTGCATTCTATTAAATGACTTTGCTCACGCAGTGGTGCATTATATTAAATGACTTTGCTCACGCAGTGGTGCATTCTATTAAATGACTTTGCTCACGCAGTGGTGCATTCTATTAAATGACTTTGCTCACGCAGTGGTGCATTCTATTAAATGACTTTGCTCACGCAGTGGTGCATTCTATTAAATGACTTTGCTCACGCAGTGGTGCATTCTATTAAATGACTTTGCTCACGCAGTGGTGCATTCTATTAAATGACTTTGCTCACGCAGTGGTGCATTCTATTAAATGACTTTGCCCACGCAGTGGTGCATTCTATTAAATGACTTTGCTCACGCAGTGGTGCATTCTATTAAATGACTTTGCTCACGCAGTGGTGCATTTTATTAAATGACTTTGCCCACGCAGTGGTGCATTCTATTAAATGACTTTGCCCACGCAGTGGTGCATTCTATTAAATGACTTTGCTCACGCAGTGGTGCATTTTATTAAATGACTTTGCTCACGCAGTGGTGCATTTTATTAAATGACTTTGCTCACGCAGTGGTGCATTTTATTAAATGACTTTGCTCACGCAGTGGTGCATTTTATTAAATGACTTTACTCACGCAGTGGTGCATTTTATTAAATGACTTTGCTCACGCAGTGGTGCATTTTATTAAATGACTTTGCTCACGCAGTGGTGCATTTTATTAAATGACTTTGCTCACGCAGTGGTGCATTTTATTAAATGACTTTGCTCACGCAGTGGTGCATTTTATTAAATGACTTTGCTCACGCAGTGGTGCATTTTATTAAATGACTTTGTAGCCATTTTTACAACAGTTTTGTGTAGTGTTAACATTTTTTTACATGTTGTGTCTCTCTGTACGTATATATGCCTTGTCATTGTTATTTCTACAAGAGTTATGTAATTTAACAACTCATATACATGATTATTGGAAAGAAATTTCTTCCGGCACCCAGGATCGACCTCAGGGCCCCCAGCTTTTCGTGCTGAGTGCTGTTGCATACTCAGCTATGCCGGAATCTTCCAATTTGAAATGATAATGATTTAATAAAATACTGTACAGTCTTAGACAGAAGTTTTGTCGTACAGAAACTTGATACTTTCCAGAAAGGAAGTAATGCGCTTCATCAGACATACAACGAAACAAAACTAATTGGTTTACGTCAATTAGTCGTTTTCGTGTGAACCAGGTCACACATCCTCTGATCATGCGCACTGCCTCGTTTCTGGAACTTATAAAAGTGTGTGCGCGACAAAACTTTTTTGTAAGACTGTACATAACTGTTCTTCAAATGACTACGTCATATATACGTGTACACAGATACTCAAAATAATAATAATAATAATAATAATAATAATAATAATAAATAATAATAATAGTCCACACCTGTGGAGTAACGGTTAGCGCGTCTAGCGGCGAAACCAGGTGGTTCGAATCCCGGTCGGGGCAAGTTACCTGGTTGGGGTTTTTCCGGGGTTTTTCCTCAATCCAATATGAGCAAATGCTGGGTAACTTTCGGTGTTGGACCCCGGACTCATTTCACCGGCATTATCACCATTTAATTCAGACGCTAAATAACCTAAGCTGTTGATAAAGCGTCGTAAAATAACCTACTAAAATAATAATGATAATGATAATAATAATAATAATAATAATAATAATAATAATAATAATAATTTTGACGCGGTACAGTGACCAGTAACAATTCTAGTGTAAGTAGTGGACTGTACCGGTTCAGGTGTCAATTCCGTTAAACGAGTCAGGTTGCAGGGGTTCGAATACCTTCAAGGTGACGCACCGCTACAATTGCGGTAGATCTGTTGGCAAGTGCCTGCAGGAACACGACACACTGACTGCTCTGGTTCTTAGTTCTTTATAAACGTGTAATTTTCCTCTATGTACGTATGTATCGCCGGACACTTCCTTGCTAGTGGTCTGCATTCTATCACTGAGCTGGCTCCCGTTTTTGTGGCACATGTTGACATTGCTATCAGTTACGTTTGTAATGTTATTAGATAATTGTTTAACAAAACTATTTCTGTTACTATGGGACACGAAATTACATAATGACTAAACATTTACGATATCACACTTGTGTAACAGAAGACGTCCGTTTAAATCAGAAATGTTGCTTTTATTCTTATTCCTTCCGTTTTTCTTTTGTTTTCTCGCTTCATTCTTTTGTTTTCTTTATTTTGTTATACACTACTTGCCTAGCTTTCGGCTTTTCTTTGTCCCCCCTTTGTGTGTATATATATATACCTGGAGAAAAATTAGGAGTATAAGGCTACAGTACATCAGTTATTCATAGATTTCAAAAAGGCGTATGACTCGGTTAAGAGAGAAGTTTTATATAATATTCTTATTGAATTTGGTATTTCCAAGAAACTAGTTCGATTAATTAAAATGTGTCTCAGTGAAACGTACAGCAGAGTCCGTATAGGTCAGTTTCTGTCAGATGCGTTTCCAATTCACTGTGGGCTAAAGCAGGGAGATGCACTATCACCTTTACTTTTTAATTCGCTCTAGAATATGCCATTAGGAAAGTCCAGGATAACAGAGAGGGTTTGGAATTGAACGGGTTACATCAGCTGCTTGTCTATGCGGATGACGTGAATATGTTAGGAGAAAATCCACAAACGATTAGGGAAAACACGGGAATTTTACTTGAAGCAAGTAAAGAGATAGGTTTGGAAGTAAATCCCGAAAAGACAAAGTATATGATTATGTCTCGTGACGAGAATATTGTACGAAATGGAAATATAAAAATTGGAGATTTAGCCTTTGAAGAAGTGGAAAAATTCACATATCTTGGAGTAACAGTAACAAACATAAATGATACTCTGGAGGAAATTAAACGCAGAATAAATATGGGAAATGCCTGTTATTATTCGGTTGAGAAGCTTTTGTCATCTAGTCTGCTGTCAAAACATCTGAAAGTTAGAATTTATAAAACAGTTATATTACCGGTTGTTCGTTATGGTTGTGAAACTTGGACTCTCACTTTGAGAGAGGAACAGAGATTAAGGGTGTTTGAGAATAAGGTGCTTAGGAAAATATTTGGGGCTAAGAGGGATGAAGTTACAGGAGAATGGAGAAAGTTACACAACGCAGAACTGCATGCATTGTATTCTTCACCTGACATAATTAGGAACATTAAATCCAGACGTTTGAGATGGGCAGGGCATGTAGCACGTATGGGCGAATCCAGAAATGCATATAGAGTGCTAGTTGGGAAGCCAGAAGGGGAAAGACCTTTGGGGAGGCCGAGACGTAGATGGGAGGATAATATTAAAATGGATTTGAGGGAGGTGGGATATGATGGTAGAGACTGGATTAATCTTGCTCAGGATAGGGACCAATGGCGGGCTTATGTGAGGGCGGCAATGAACCTCCGGGTTCCTTAAAAGCCAGTAAGTAAAGTAAAGTATATATACCTTTTTCTGTTTTCTTTGAATTGTCTCCCTTTTTTATTTTTGCTATTTTTCTTCCGCTTTTCATTTTTTTTGCAACCCTAACTTTTATTTTTTCGGCTGCCTATTTCACCTTTTGTCATGACCAGTATTAATACGAAAATAAAAGGATTTTGTGGAACTGAAATTAAACTGACGTAATTATACTTAGGTTGCTATGGAAATGATTACGTCATGTCCGATAGATTCAACAGTTTGAACGAGTCCATTCCTTTGGTAACTGGATGCAAATGCTGGTAAGTTTCGGTGCTGGACCCTGGACTCATTTCGCTGGCATTGTCACCATTTCGCTCAGACGCAAGATAACCATAACAGCTGATAAATCGTCGTAAAATAAACCAATTTTAAAAGAATAGTTGTTATTTTTAGAACATGTATTTTGCTTGTCAGCAAAATGCCATATATTGATTTTCAAATTTGAATTGCACTCCACATACACTCAGGGACAAAAAAACCGGACACTTTAATATTTGCTGGTATTTTGCAAAATATTATCTTCTCATACAATATTATGGTAGCCATCTGTTGTTATGGAGACGTGTATACATTGTTGATTTTTTTGTTTGTTTTATAAACAAGCCATTACAACCAAATATTCCAATTTTGCTTTCGGAGTCTCAGCTATAACAATTTTGTCTCAACCATTTTGTGCTTCATTATCGTTATCATTCGTTATTTCTTTATTTTTACATTTTCTGAGTTTAAGTGGGGTTGTAACATTTGTCTTAAAACAAGATGCGACCTGAAGATGTGGCTCGAGCTGTAGCCCTTTACGATGATGGACGCAGTGTACGTTACATTGCAAATGTTATGAATATGGCTAGAAGCACAACCCATGATGCCATAAAACGGTATAGAGAGACCCTAGAATATACCAGAAGACCAGGTTCGGGTCGTCCAAGAGCTACAAATCCAAATGAAGACAGGTATATGGTGTTGAGAGTTCTTAGGGAGCGCAACCTGCCAGCTACTAGTGTAGCCCAGCAATTTGTTAACATGCATGGACGCCCAATTTCGGCCAAAACAGGTAGAAGGAGGTTGAAAGCAAGTGGACTGATATCAAGTAGACCTGCAACTGGTCCCAGACTTCTCAGGATGCATCGAGTTGAACGACTGCGTTTTGCAAATGATCACAGGGACTGGAGAAATGGACAGTGGAGCTGTGTTCTGTTCACCGATGAGTCCCGTTTCAATCTGTGCTCACCTGATGGACGTGAAAGAGTTTGGAGAAGGAGGGGAGAACGATTTTCACAGTGTTGCATTTCCGAAAATGTGCCGTATGGAGGTGATGGTTTGGGCAGGAGTGTGTACGGATGCTCGTACAGAGTTGTTTTTTTGTTGAAAATGGAAGACTAAGAGCTGATAGGTATATAAATGAATATTTGGCTGATCATGTTGTGCCATTTGGCCAATTTGTAGGCGATAATTTTGTTTTAATGCATGATAATGCACGGCCGCATATTGCCCATGCGGTCGGAGATTATCTCCAAGAAGTGGGAATCCATGTTCTTCCATGGCCAGCAAGGAGTCCAGACATGAACCCAATTGAACACGTGTGGGGAATGCTGGGACGGCGTGTTAAGAATAGACGACCGAGACCAGAATCGTTACAAGAGTTGAGGCGAGCACTTGGCGAAGAATGGGAACTTATTCCTCAAGAAGACATTGCTAACCAACTTGAGAGCATGCCAAGACGTATGGATGCAGTTATTCAAGCCAGAGGGGGTAATACCCGTTACTAAAAAGAGTTTTTAATGTTTAAGGCACCATAAAATGAAAAAACAGTTAGACCAAACGATGCCATAGTTATACGCCCTTTGTAATTTTTTTGTAAATTTTCTCATCAGAGATTTTTTTTTCAAATGTTGTCGTATAAGGTGCTAAATGAAACATTAATTTTGTTTAAATGGGTTTTGTTTCATTTTGAAATAATTGGCAACAAAATACAAGCAAATATAGAAGTGTCCGGTTTTTTTTTGTCCCTGAGTGTATTTACTGTGCACTGATCGCTTTTTGTCAGTTTTCGTCATTGTCTTCGTGCAGTGGAGTACTGAGTTCGCAATTACTTAGAAACAAAATCCAATTGAAATTTGAGACTTCCACTGAACTACCCAAACCTTATTGCAATGGGTGTAAAAACACCTTGATAATTCAACACTGATATAGGTCTGGATATTCTACAAGGACATCATTTTATTTTTACTTCAATTTTTATTGTACCTGAGTTTTTGAATGTACTTCACTCCCACCCCTTCTACTGATGAAGTTCAACCGTCCTCCACACAGAACCAAGACCGCATATACAGTCATAGTAGCCTTACGGTCATAGTAAACAGTACGTCCAAAAATATTTTCGCGTTTTCTAGCAACGAAAGAGCTTTCAATATTGAATCATTTTCGCACAAATACTGCCTTCCATTTGCCTACGTCGCGTCCCGGTTTCCCCCACCAGCTTTTATTCGCCAGCTAGTGGCTGGGCTGTCTTAGCTCTTTTCTGAGAACATTAATTTCTGTTAGGAATTGGACGTCTACGTAATATTATACAACTGTTTAAAATAACTTAAATAAAAGGGCCTTGTTAAGTAATTAACTGTCACGTGATTTCCCCCCTCTCTACGACCCTGCGACATAACCGCTTGGACGGACAGTAGATAGTATGTCTGAGTAATTTTATCTTTTCGGATCGGGCAGAAGTGAAGATTGAATTTACAGTACGTAAGGTCTCTTTTATAGATTAGGTACAGAATTATTTCAACATGAGTTACTAGTACGAAGGACGAAACTGGTAATTGGAATTAGGTACAATAATCTATAGTGCGATAATATGCACATTAGAACTGAAGCCTGTATCGAAATGAACGGCCACCATTTTAAAAAAGTGTTTAAATATCCATATTATGATTATTTTTCAATTTAACTTCATTCTCTATATTGTACGCTAATGTGCTGTAGACAGTATAATATACACTGCATAATGAATACGTCCACATGGACAGCTCAGTTCGTGAGTAAAAACACTCATTGTTAATACTGTACTGTATTTTGAGTAAACAAAAACCTAATGAAAATTATCAAACTCAAAAGCGCGATATTTCCCAGTTCACGTAAATGGATGAACTACATTTCTTCCCTCCTATTCCTAGTAAAGTGATTTGTTTGTATATTACGCCAGTATCATCGAACTCCAGTCGTGGAAGGGGGTAGCAAACGGCGTTGATCCAAAGGTATGCCTATAGCCAGGTTAATATTATAAATGTTAGTAAAAATAAAATGATGTCCCTGTATATACTTTGCTGAATCTAATTCATGGGACCAGCGACTGTACATTCTCCTCCTGACTGAAGTTTCTTTGCCTACGACGGGTTCTGAACCCCGGTGTGGATACATAGAGAACTGTTCCCGTTGTGTCACGTGCTTTGGGCGGTTTTCTTCTCGGTAATTCGGTGTCAATTCTCGCTAACTTGGGTGGTTTCCGGCAGATGTCTTGCGCGAATTAACGTTTTTACTGCGTCTCCATCAGCGCTGACGGCGGAATGAGGTTCCTGTCTCGCCGGGGTCCGGTGTTTGAGTTACGCCCTTGCCAGCACGCTCGGACAGTTTTATTGCTGCAAAAAGAAACTTGGAATCTTCTGTTCCGCCAGAAGTACATCAATTCGTGCGTGTTGTTCTTTTCTACCCCCGCGGGTAGCAATTCCTTCTCGACGCGATGTCGAAATGTTGTCTCCATGGCAACCCGCAATATCATGGCCTCACGTGCATTTCACTTTATTTGCTACCTGTGGTTACTTAAACGTGCAGATCAAGGATCACTTGTGACCCGTCGGCAGTAGCCGAGTTATTACCGTGCTGCACATCACGTGTTCGAACTCTGGAGATTTTCAGGCTATTTCGCCAGGTGCGTAAGTCAATCTTTTGGTCCGAACTAATATATTTGTTGCATTTAAATGAAGATAAATAAAGACAGCCCTCATTACTAAGTATCCAGTACATAGTAACGAGACAAGGAGAACAAGGGGAATACAAGGAATACAAGGGGAATAAAAGGAGTACAATAGGAATTAAAAAGTTCATGGGGAATAAAAGCAGTACAAGGGGAATAAAAGGAGTACAAGGGGAATAAAAGGAGTACAAGGGGAATAAAAGGAGTACAAGGGAATAAAAGGAGTACAAGGGGAATAAAAGCAGTACAAGGGGAATAAAAGGAGTTAATGGGGAATAAAAGCAGTACAAGGGGCATAAAAGGAGTGCAAGGGGAAGACATTGAGAACAAGGGGTGGCAAGAAGACGAGGGGAAAACAAGGAGCACAGGGGGAAGGTAAGGAGAACAGAGGAAAAAGAAGCAGAAGAGGGTGAGTACAATGAGAATAAGATGATGCAAGGAAAACAAGGGGAATACAAGGAAACATAGGGCAACACGAAAAGCAATGTACACATAGGGATAACAAGAAGAATACAGTATATGGAGGAAAGGAAGAATGCAGTGACAGAAAGGGGAATAGAAGGGAAACAAGGGCGAAGGTTGCACTTTTATGTGGAGATTGATTCCAAAGTTATCCTCTCATGCCAGTGAGGAGAGTCATAGATCTATGTCAGAGACTGAACTGTGGACATAGAGGTTCAGGTTGTGTGTGCTGTCCGCTTCTGATGTATCAGTTACAGAATTACAGCACGCATTTAGCTAGGAAGAGTCAGGGAAATGCCATCCTTAGGCAGAACGAAGCGAATTCCTAGTTCTCGTCACACACGGTGGTGCAGTGGTTACCGTGCTGTCCGATACTCTCGGAGGTCGCCCATTCAAACCCCGCCGACGCCGACCAATTTCAATTGACTATAAAATCTTTGGAACAGCTTCTGGGAAGAAAGAAAAGCTACGGTTCTAAGACCAGCAATACGGTTTACGTAACCATTAAAGATTTAAGTGTTCGTCCGTCGTAACGTGTTCCGTGTTCCGTAATGTGTGACTGCATGCGCTGGAAATAGCCTGGAGCCCACACAGTGTGCAGTGCGGGATTTCGCTGCCAAGAAACAAGTGAAGAGCTACTGTCGGTTGCCAAGCGATGGGAGTATTCACTTGTACACAAAATGATGATCCCGTAACAAATCAAATAAAGCTAAGCTATTCTGTTGCGGCGGCATTGAAATGCTTCCAAGGTACTCGGCAGAAATACGGGCGCATGCTTCCCACGCCCGCGGACGCAAGTATACCCATGATGTCATAGACTGCGTTGCTAGGATACCCAGTCGGACCACTTGACTTGTTGGGTAAGCAATGATGAAGGTGAAACGGTTGTAACTGGAGGAAAGTGACAGTTAAGTTAGAAAGAAACCCAGAGAGACGGCAGATTAAAACTTAAACAAGGAGAGTAATAGTTACAATTGGCAACAGAACCTTGGTTCAGAAGAATTTGTCGTAAATACGACTTTTATTTATTTTTTTATTTTATTGGGTTATTTTACGACGCTGTATCAATATCTACGTTATTTAGCGTCTGAATGAAATGGTGATAATGCCGGTGAAATGAGTCCGGGGTCCAGCACCGAAAGTTACCCAGCATTTGCTCCAATTGGGTTCAGGGAAAACCCCGGAAAAAATCTCAACCAGGTAACTTGCCCCGACCGGGATTCGAACCCGGGCCACCTGGTTTCGCGGCCAGACGCGCTGACCGGACTTTTATTAAAGTTACTTCTTACTTAGGCATACATACATACATACATACATACATGCATACATACATACGAACGACGGGTCTTTCACTGCAAACCCAGCATTCTCCAGTCTTTCCTATTTTCTGCTTTCCTCTTTGTCTCCTCATATGATCCACATATCGTCTATCATGTGATATCTTCTACCCCGAACTCTTCTCCCGTTCACCATTCCTTCCAGTGCATCCTTCAGTAGGCAGTTTCTTCCCAGCCAGTGACCCAACCAATTCCTTTTCCTCTTCCTGATCAGTTTCAGCATTATTCTTTCTTCACCCACTCTTTCCAACACAGCTTCATTTCTTATTCTGTCTGTCCATTTCACACACTCCATTCTTCTCCATATCCACATTTCAAATGGTTCTATTCGCTTCTCTTCACTTCGTCGTAATGTCCATGTTTCTGCCACCAAACAATGCCACACTCTACACAAAGCACTTCACTAGCCTCTTTCTTAGTTCTTTTTCCAGAGGTCCGCAGAAGATGCTCCTTTTTCTATTAAAAGCTTCCTTGGCCATTGCTATCCTCCTTTTGACTTCCTGGCAGCAGCTCATGTTACTGCTTATAGTACACCCCAAGTATTTGAAGCTGTCCACTTGCTCTACTGCCTCATTTAGAATTCGCACGTTTACCTTCTTTATTTTTCTTCCTATGACCATGGTCTTCGTCTTGTTTGCATTTATCTTCATCCCATACTGCTCACAGCTGTCATTTAGCTCCAGTAGCATATCCCTTAGTATCATCTCCTTTTCTGCTAACAACGCCATATCATCAGCAAATGTTATGCACTTTATTCTTCTTGCAAAGACTAATTGGGATTTTCCGATCTCTGATCGGGCCAAAAACCCTTATAAAACTGATATTTAACCCTTGCGGTGAAATTCGCTGAAGTCCGGAGGGCCTAATTAGTCAAATCCACTCTCCTCACCTCCACGTTGGGGCCCCCTGGGATCTTTTAAGATTCGAAAGAGAGAGTGGTGTGCGGAAAGCAACGGGAAGCTACAGCATTTATCTTTCCCAAGAGAAACTGCAAACATGGCATGATGAATCTTTCCACGTTAAAACATTTCGGACATAAACTAATAAACGAAAATGTTTGTAACCAAAGTTTTGGGGTGAAGTTGTCTCGTGGACGGTTTTCACAATGGGTGAAAAACCTGTGAACTTTACCACAGTCTAGTATATACAGTTACGAAGCTCAATACGTAGGGAATATGCATCCATAGATAGTTGCTAACCACTAGGATCGCTACTATCGTCTCATCACAGACAATGCGAAATAGTACCGGTACAGTCTTTTGTTCCTAGTACCCTCAACAACTCAAGCTTCGTGACTGTTGTGACTTTACTCCGTGGAGGAATAATGAGTGGACATACGAATGTGGCTGAAATGTGATCACAACTGATTGGACATATTGTCATGGAAACTAAATTTTAGATATAAAATGGAACGAGGCGGACCGTGACGAAAACAAAGAACTCTTTTGAATAGTCTGTGTTGAATTTTGAATGGTAGCTTCCGTCTTGTTTTTATGATCACGATGTCACAGGTTTGTCTAAGGAAAGACAGACGATTTTACTGATTTAATAATTCGTAGTACTTTATTTCTGAGTTTCACACTTAGTATTTAAATTTTTGTAATTATTTCCGTTTTTTAAAACTTGTATTAGTTTGTACCTGCAAAACAAAACCTTGAATTTATCCGTTAAGAATTCTAAGAAGGTTTCGTCGAGGAAGTCGCTTGAATTGTAGCCAGTTGCCTAGAAATTCATTCAGCAATGATGAACACCACAAACGATACTACCCTCCAACTAAAACTTCGGGCGGAAGTAATTTTCAAGAATAAATTTGTAATGCTCTGTTGTAAGGGCTCATTTCGCCCTTAAAATATTTAAAGAAATAAAAATTAAATTGGTTGTAATAATACTAGAATATGCCATTAGAAAAGTTCAGGATAACAGGCAGGGTTTGGAATTGAACGGGTTACATCAGCTGCTTGTCTATGCGGATGACGTGAATATGTTAGGAGAAAATCCACAAACGATTAGGGAAAACACGGGAATTTTACTGGAAGCAAGTAAAGCGATCGGTTTGGAAGTAAATCCCGAAAAGACAAAGTATATGATTATGTCTCGTGACCAGAATATTGTACGAAATGGAAATATAAAAATTGGAGATTTATCCTTCGAAGAGGTTGAAAAATTCCAATATCTTGGAGCAACAGTAACAAATATAAATGACACTCGGGAGGAAATTAAACACAGAATAAATATGGGAAATGCGTGTTATTATTCGGTTGAGAAGCTTTTGTCATCCAGTCTGCTGTCCAAAAACCTGAAAGTTAGAATTTATAAAACAGTTATATTACCGGTTGTTCTGTATGGTTGTGAAACTTGGACTCTCACTCTGAGAGAGGAACATAGGTTAAGGGTGTTTGAGAATAAGGTGCTTAGGAAAATATTTGGGGCTAAGTGGGATGAAGTTACAGGAGAATGGAGAAAGTTACACAACGCAGAGCTGCACGCATTGTATTCTTCACCTGACATAATTAGGAACATTAAATCCAGACGTTTGAGATGGGCAGGGCATGTAGCACGTATGGGCGAATCTAGAAATGCATATAGAGTGTTAGTTGGGAGACCGGAGGGAAAAGACCTTTAGGGAGGCCGCGACGTAGATGGGAAGATAATATTAAAATGGATTTGAGGGAGGTGGGGTATGATGATAGAGACTGGATTAATCTTGCTCAGGATAGGGACCGATGGCGGGCTTATGTGAGGGCGGCAATGAACCTACGGGCTCCTTAAAAGCCATTTGTAAGTAAGTAAGTAAGGTTGTAATAAGAACATGGGTGAGACTTATTTCTTGTTAAGATAAAGTTTACAAAACAAAGTAACAATACCCAATGCCAACAACAGATATAGCCCACACCGTTTATCTATGCGTTCAGGATTAAAGTTACTCCGTAATGCTGACCCCAGACACAGAACAACTGCCACTCAAAATTTAACACCAGTTACAGAATGGGTGGGACGGATCGCTTGGAAAACCGGACATCTGAAATGTCACAGAAAAAGTGACTGAAGAATTACCAGTGATAACAGTTGTTGGACATCCCTGCTCATTGGCTTTGCACAGGAAATGGACTATTTAATAAGTAAGGAAAATATGCAGAAAATGCAGCTTTCAGTATCCGCTCTCCGCCGCTCCTGTGAGGAGGTGACTCAGAAGGCCGCTGAGTAACAGTGGGTGCATTGCAGCGCCTTGTTTCCTGGCAACGAGAAAAAAAAAAGAGCATCGGTATACTAGCTTATCTTGCTGCTTGGCTTATATCCTGTGCTTTAAACAGTAGATAGGTTTGTTTTGAGATGTGAGTAATCTGGAAGTCTAGCTGATCGCAGAATATGAACTTTCCCTTCACAAAATGTCACTGTTATTAGTCTAGAGCTGGGATATTACGTAGTATAGGCACTTAGAACGTTAAATATAGACAGGTAAGAATATACTAAAATATCGAAAATGTGCATTTGAAATAGATAGAAAAATATAAACTAACTAGTAGCTTGTGCAGCAAATGCTGCAAACTAAGTTCATTAGACGTTCAAATAAACTTTTTTCAGATTTATTTTCAATGAAGAATACCAGACATTCTGAAAGTTATTTGCTTCCATAATAATGAAACATACTCTCTCTCGAGCCAATACTGAAGAGAACCACGCATATAAATATCTACACCACACCGCCATTAAATATATGAAAAAGACCCAACCCCACTTGATTGATAACTATAAAAATATTTGAATTTTAATAATGTTATTATCTTGTGTAAGTTTTATAGCTTTCAGTAATATATACTATATAGCCGCCACTCAGTAGAATATAGAAATCAAAATCTAATTTAAGTTATTCTCTACATCTACTTATATAACCCCAAAACGTTTCACTTTCATATCATCAATATAGCATTAATATGTATAATTAATGAAAAATAGTCACATCATGGCATCAACTACAATAATATATCATTTCTAATGGTAATAATGTCATCAAACCACCTCAAGTTTTGTAGTTTTTAATATCCAATACACAGCTGTACGAAGAAAATTACACACCACAAAATCGAACCTGTAAATTATTTTTAGTAAGTTAAGTTTTTAATAACCAATTTAATTTGAGCTCTAAATATGTCAGCATTCTTGCAGATCATGACCTTCGTGTAATATTGTTTACTGTAGTGTGTGTTTTGTTTTATTCTGAAATGCAATTAGCTAGTTCTCAAAACTAACGACAGATGGATCTTGGAAAATAGGAAAATTATGTAGGAAAATTTACATTTCACTGAAAACTACTATTTTTCTGAAAAACTTTGAGTTCCAAGCTTCAAAATGAGGGGTCATTTATTAAAATCCGTTCAGCCGTTTTCCCGTAATTTCCATTACCAGTTCAAATTATATATATCCAAAATATCCATTTAATATAGACACAAAAATATAAACTAATATTTGAAATGTACCTATTTAATGAATATACAGGGTGTGAACGGTATAAGCTGGTGGTAGAACATAAATAACTCTAGAAAAAAAGTCAAATGTTAAATTTCTGTAAGTGTCGAGGTTTTGTGAAAAAAAAATGCGATTTGTGAGTCTCACTGTTTTAGGCTAGTTTGCCCGGTGTGTACAGTAATAGTTACCCTGTTTGTATTGCTATGTGTTGGACGGAAGGTCATAGGCAATAGCATTACGTTCAATCGAAATGTAAGCAAATAATTAAACTACTATCAGTTTTAAAAACATGGTCTTTTACAAATTAAAAATAATATTATAAGATATAATTAAATGTCACTATATAGTTTCTTCAGTAGACTGATATGTACTGGCTATATAATTTTGGCAGTTTATATTATTTACATCCTGTATATACATTATAGGTTGTTGTTCTTGTTTAGTCAACTGTTCGAAGACAGGTCTGACCCTCACAAGAGATACCAACAAGGTACCACTCATGAGGCAACTAAGCCAGGGGATAATGGGGTAGGGTGGCCAGTTCCCATCCCCTCCATTGCACACATCTCCGACTATCTACATATTACACTAATCAGACTTCAGATGCATACAAACAATTGTTCTTTCTCTGACACATATCGCAAACAGATATTTTTATTTAAATGAGCTGAGACACGTAAAGTAGAGGTGTATGAAAATTGTATAAACACGAACCTAACTGAAGGAGGTAATAGAGGGGATGAAATAGTCATGTTTTGCGAATAGCAACCTGTGGTCCATTTCGTTCAGATCCGTACACGTTTTATACTTAAGCTAAATAGAATACAAAGTTTCAATGTTGACAATTTTTTTGTTAATTCTGACATTCATTCATAATGTTCTGCCCAAGGGCAGGTCCTTCACTGTAAACCCAGCATTCTCCAGTCTTTCCTATTTTCTGCCTTCCTCTTAGTCTCCTCATATGATCCATATATCTTAATGTCGTCTATCATCTGATATCTTCTCAAGCCCCGAACTCTTCTCCCGTTCACCATTCCTTCCAGTGCATCCTTCAGTAGGCAGTTTCTTCTTAGCCAGTGACCCAACCAATTCCTTTTCCTCTTCCTGATCAATTTCAGCATCATTCTTTCTTCACCCACTCAGCTTCATTTCTTATTCTGTCTGTCCATTTCACACGCTCCATTCTTCTCCATATCCACATTTCAAATGCTTCTATTCGCTTCTCTTCACTTCGTCGTAATGTCCATGTTTCTGCCCCATACAATGCCACACTCCACACAAAGCACTTCACTAGTCTCTTTCTCTCTCTCAATAAATAACGCAGAAAATACGCTGTAACGCTTATGTGTGTATGTATGTATGTATGTATGTATGTATGTATGTATGTATGCATGTATTTATTCACACTGCAATGGGTATATACCCGGTGGCAGTGGTAACTAATTACACTCAATAATGACAATAATAAACTTATTAATTAAAAATACACTTATTAATAATATTAATAATTATACTTACAATAATTTATAATAATAATAATAATAATAATAATAATAATAATAATAATAATAATAATAATAATAACAGGGAACATGCTAAATTAAATGAAGAACGATCCCTTAGAATAACATTTATAGTAAATCGAAAATGATTTAGTTTTTTTAGAAGGTCCAATTTAGGTTTTTTTTTAAGTTCAGCAGAATTCACATATATGACTCCTACGATCATGATTGGGAATAATATTGAAGAAATTAGAAGTTCAGGAGCAAGAAAAAAAATAGGTAAAAGGCTACAAATGTGTTCCGTACTCATTATTCTACTCGGGATTGTGCCTGTCTTTTGTCTTCAGTGAGATCTGTCATATTTATTTGCTCCCCGCTTCGCCCCCGTCTTACTGTGTGTTACGTCACAAGATTTAACACTGCTGCTATCTGCCCCCAAGACTCGGTCATAAAGATCTCACTCAGAGCTGAATGCGACGCTTCGATCGCAAACAAACTCTGATGAAACACGTCGCATGTTATCTGCGCCGCGCTGAAAGCTGTTTGTTGTCGATGACGTCAACCCTTCGACCAACATTGGTCAGAGCGACACACTCCTTACATGCTATGTACAGTGCAGTTATTTTATCACGGCTTTCTAACATCTGCGCACCGATTTTTAACATACTGGATGTTCAGTTCAAAATGTGTCATGGCTCGCTGTATACCGTCATGTGGCTAGCCGATGAGCCTAGAGAATTCAACCTTCCTACACTTCCGCAGAGGTGTATAACCTGTGAGGCAGAGAAGTTGCCTCGCAAGTACGGCGTTCATTCTGAAGAGTACGTACCGATACGTACTGTCGGGATATGGGGAGAGGGTTAAGAATCCACTTCTATTTTGGCCCGGATGGCTCAAGTGGTAGGGGCACGGCATGTCCCTATCGCTTGGTCCGAAGGGTTGTGGGTTCGAGTCCCGCCTCGGGCATGGGTGTTGTTATTGTACTAGTATAAGTAAAAACAAAGGAAACAAAGGTAAACAAATAGAAAACAAAAATAGATAACTTTGGAAATAATAAAAAAAGACGATTACTTACGTATTTGTTGACATTAACTTCGACGGTCAACATGGACACGGAGCATTTGATTTGTGTTGTGGAATGTTGCCGTACGCAACCGATGATAACAAATACCCTGCGTACGACTTGCCCGCGCAAAACACAGTTGGAAAGAGGTTATGGTAGCACACAGACCGTACAGACCGCCATCTGTTGCTACGACGTTCAAGTTATACCGTACACGTTCTCAAGTTCAGATTGAAGAACGCCTTAAATAATAGGCAACTTCTCTGACATATAAGCTGAAACTCGCTTCAAACAGTGACGTCATGACACACTTTGAAATTAACACCCAGTATAATTGAAGCGTTGGGCCGAATAACGGTCTATGTTACAATCTGCTAACTGTGCAGGAGGAACAAAAATGTTACATCGCTTTTTTCTTGGGTTATTTTACGACGCTGTATCAACATTTCAGGTTATTTAGTGTCTGAATGAAATGAAGGTGATAATGCCGGTGAAATGAGTCCAAGGTCCAGCACCGAAAGTTACTCAGCATTTGCTCGTATTGGGTTGAGGGAAAACCTCAACCAGGTAACTTGCCCCCTCCGGTATTCGAACCCGGGCCACCTGGTTTCGCGGCCAGACACGCTAACCGTTACTCCACAGGTGTGGACTGTTACATCGTAATTTCGCTTATATATTTACCCGTACTATCGGACGGGCAACATAGACCGTTATTCCATCAATATGTTTTGTACACTAAGTGAGGTATTCGATTGTATGTTATTGAAAATCATAGGCCTATTACACATCATAGAAGTTTGTGACATTTTTAACTCCACTGAAATGTTACTGAGAAATACAGACAATAAGCAGTTTTATACAATAAGAATATTATGAAATATACAAAATCAATAAAAAGGTTAAATTATGAACAAAATGATTATGACATTTATTTTTAAATGCTATATATTAATACAGTCCTGTAGAACCCGTAAGTAGTGGAAATATGACGTCAGCCTCACTCCACTTCTATTGGGGATGATCGACTTCCGCGTAGAATTGTTTACATTCTCTGCCCGTGCAAAGGTTTGCAAAACCTGTTATTATTCAATTGAGAAGCTTTTATCATCCAGTCTACTGTCAAAAAATCTTAGTTAGAATTTATAAAACGTTATATTACCGGTTGTTCTTTATGGTTGTGAAACTTGGACTCTCACTTTGAGAGAGGAACAGAGGCTAAGGGTGTTTGAGAATAAGGTGCTTAGGAAAATATTTGGGGCTAAGAGGGATGAAGTTACAGGAGAATGTAGAAAGTTACACAACACAGAACTGCACGCATTGTATTCTTCACCTGACATAATTAGGAACATTAAATCCAGACGTTTGAGATGGGCAGGGCATGTAGCACGTATGGGCGAATCCAGAAATGCATATAGAGTGTTAGTTGGGATGCGGGAGGGAGAAAAGATCTTTGGGGAGCCCGAGACGTAGATGGGAGGATAATATTAAAATGGATTTGAGGGAGGTGGGATATGATGATAGAGACTGGATTAATCTTGCTCAGGATAGGGATAGACGGCGGGCTTATGTGAGGGCGGCAATGAACCTCCGGGTTATTTAACAGCCATATATAAATACTATTAATCCATTACATTCCAGTCAAACCTAAAAATTACTTTTATCCCCTGTCATTATTTCATGTGTGTCTGTCTGTTGTGAACATCTCTGTGCAACGTTTGAGGGCGGGTTTGGATATGAGCTGACTAACAGTTCCCTTGTCAGAATAAAACCCTTCCATACTTACATATTTCATTGTTAGATGGTTGTCCGCACTGCAAGCCTATGTACTATGCAAGTCTCAATGACATTAGGAAAGGCAATGCAGCTGGAACGTTATAATTGTTGTGTGAGCTCGTTACCATGGAAACAGAGAATGGCTGTCTGCTGATTGTGGCATTGAATCTTATCTCTGTTTCAGAGAGAGGGAAAGTTTGTGATTAAATGCCCAACAATTCGCCCCTGCAAAGTTATGGGGGGTCGATGGTCCTCTGTTCGGACCAGATAATGAAACTGTTGAACTGCGTTATCGTGTTAGATGATGCGGTATCAACTGCCATTCATTAATATTCGTGTAGCCAGTTGTGTGGGCTTTGATTAGGGTGGCCGTAACTGCTTCAACATCTTGCAGAAGTTTATTTTAGATTTGAACTGTCGAATTAATCAAACCAGGTTGCCAGGCGATAGAAAACAAAAGATGTGAAACATACAAATTACATGTATAAACATTTGAATACTCTTTCAGATTTAAATATCAAAATATAAGGGTGTCAGCTGAGAGTTTGCTACGGTAGCTTTGAACCGTGTCGTTACGGTTACGACCAAATTGAACTAAACACACAATGTTGCCAACATAAGGACATGAGGTTGGTCTGTGGCGTCGTTAGGAGACATTTTTTTTCCTCTCTACGCCTTCGTTCTGAACATTACTGAAAGATGGCACCACTTTTAGCGGCAAGATGTATTTGGGTAAATATTGCGAGTAGATTATGTGGCTTAGATGAGGGTCTTGCGAGAGGAACAGTTTTTTTTTGTGGCGCATGCGCGGATCTCTCATGCAGTTGAGTATTATTCTTACTTGAATTTATTTTCGTATCTACAGTCCAGATCAAATCAAGAAGATCCCTTCTTGCTCCGGTTACACATCTTGCATATTATCCGAAGGTTAGGTTTTGGTTAGTTTAGGTTTTTATTAACCAAGTCCGCGCATGCGCAGACAGCCAAAATGATCCTGTCGGAAATGGGCCTGATGATAGTTTTTGTTTCATTGATAAACAATAATATGATGAAATCGGTGAATAATTTCATGGCTGCTGAAAGTTTTCTTCGTAAAAGGCGAGGTATTTTCTCTAGACAACAATTAAACGGCAACGCGGTCATAATTACGTACTTAACGCTGTGGTTAACATTGACCGGAAATTTACTGTCCTAAATTTCAATGATATTCCCTGAAACACGCCTTCTACCCACCTTTATTTCGTTGTGATAACCTACTTTAATATCTTACTACATCTGTATTTTCTTTTGGTGCATTCAAAACACCGCCGTTGTACTGCACAAACCTTGCACTTGACTAATGATTATTTCAGAATATAGTCGCGAATTTTACTACCATCATTTCGATTGTTTTCTTTGATACGACTCAGTACTGCCCGGTGACTGGTGATCAACGAGCAACGTCGACTACCGACGGTTGTCTACCGTGCATGTTGTCTAGTTGTCTATTTTCCCTCTATTTTCCGCTTTAATTTCCCTCTATTTTCTGCTCTAATTTCCTTCTATTATACGCTCTTATATCCTTCTATTTTCCGCTTTATTTTCCCTCTATTTTCCGCTTTATTTTCCCTCTATTTTCCGCTTTAATTTCCCTCTATTTCCTGCTCTAATTTCCCGTTATTTTCCGCTCTAATTTCCCTCTATTATCCGCTCTAATGTCCCTCTGTTTTCCGCTTTATTTTCCCTCAATTTTCCGCTTTAATTTTCCTCTATTTTCTCCTCTAATTTCCTTCTATTTTCCGCTTTATTTTCCGTCTATTTTCCGCTTTATTTTTCCTCTATTTTCCGCTCTAATTTCCCAGTATTTTTCGCTCTAATTTCCCTCTATTTTCCGCTTTAATTTCCCTCTATTTCCGCTCTAATTTCCCTCTATTTTACGTTCTATTTTCCGGCCTAATTTCCTTCTATTTTCCGCTGTAATTTCCTTCTATTTTCCTCTCTAATATCCTCCTATTTTACCCTCTATATTCGCTCTGTTTTTTGCCTTAATGTCTCTCTATTTTCCGCTTTAATTTCTTTCTATTTCCGCTCTAATTTCCCTCTATTTTACGCTCTATTTTCCCTCTATTTTCCGCTTTAATTTCCCTCTATTTTTCGCTCTAATTTCCCTCTGTTTTTCGCTCTAATTTCCCTCTGTTTTCCGCTCTAATTTTTCTCTGTTTTCCGCTCTAATTTCCCTCTGTTTTCCGCTCTAATTTCCCTCTATTTTCTGCTCTAATTTCTGTCTGTTTTCTGCTCTAATTTCCCTCTGTTTTCCGCTCTAATTTCCCTCTATTTTCCGCTCTAATTTCCCTCTGTTTTCCGCTCTAATTTCTGTCTGTTTTCCGCTCTAATTTCCCTCTGTTTTCCGCTCTAATTTCCTTCTGTTTTCCGCTCTAATTTCCCTCTATTTTCCGCTCTAATTTCTGTCTGTTTTCTGCTCTAATTTCCCTCTATTTTCCGCTCTAATTTCCCTCTGTTTTCCGCGCTAATTTCCCTCTGTTTTCCGCTCTAATTTCTCTCTATTTTCCGCTCTAATTTCCCTCTGTTTTCCGGTCTAATTTCCCTCTGTTTTCCTCTCTAATTTCCCTCTGTTTTCCGCTCTAATTTCCCTCTATTTTCCGCTCTAATTTCCCTCTGTTTTCCGCTCTAATTTCTGTCTGTTTTCCGCTCTAAATTCCCTCTATTTTCCGCTCTAATTTCTGTCTGTTTTCTGCTCTAATTTCCCTCTATTTTCCGCTCTAATTTCCCTCTGTTTTCCGCTCTAATTTCCCTCTATTTTCCGCTCTAATTTCCCTCTGTTTTCCGCTCTAATTTCTGTCTGTTTTCCGCTCTAATTTCCCTCTATTTTCCGCTCTAATTTCCCTCTGTTTTCTGCTCTAATTTCCCTCTGTTTTCCGCTCTAATTTCCCTCTGTTTTCCGCTCTAATTTCTCTCTGTTTTCCGCTCTAATTTCCCTCTATTTTCCGCTCTAATTTCTGTCTGTTTTCTGCTCTAATTTCCCTCTATTTTCCGCTCTAATTTCCCTCTGTTTTCCGCTCTAATTTCCCTCTGTTTTCCGCTCTAATTTCCCTCTATTTTCCGCTCTAATTTCCCTCTGTTTTCCGCTCTAATTTTCCACTATTTTCCGCTCTAATTTCCCTCTGTTTTCCGCCCTAATTTCTCTCTGTTTTCCGCCCTAATTTCCCTTTGAAATTTCAAATCTGGAGTTGGGGGATGAAACTGAAATGCAATTAACACGGGTTCCTATTTTCCCCTTCATATGTAAATCGACCAGTTATTTTATTAAATTAAATTTAATCGAAATAGTTAGAGCGAGAAATAATGAAATGAAAGTCCTGTAGATACATTGAGTCTGAAACCAAACACGGTAACCAGTACACCACCGGACCGGAACCATAGTTCACAGTGTATATCGTAAGGTTTGCGCTTTGGTCGAGGAAGCGTGCACCGTCATGACTGACTGGAAATTGTGTAGACATTTTTTCACGCCGCGCCGTTTTCCTCGTGACCTTTAAATCCCGACTTTCATTTTTTTAAGGCCGGGGTTTACTCTACATCCTCCCCCGCTTCATGATAATTGAGCCATGCTGGGGAGGCTGCACCCCTCTTCACACGTCTGCAACCCTCTAGTTTGACAGCGTCAAGAGTGCTGCCTATGCTGCAGGGGAAGTGTTATTTATGCGTTCAGAGCGCTCTAGCGATATCCCCCCCCCCTTTTTCAGTATTTTTTTTTCCATCTCTGCCGGTTATCAAATGTTTGTGCTAAAGTGAATATGAGATCAGCCAGCTACATAGTGCTGGTAATTCACTAACACATTCGCAGTAGCGTTTGAGTTACCAGATTACCAATTCCCGGAATAGCTTTTGCCGTATCGACAGTTGTAACGAACGCCGCCTACTAAAGGTAGGCCTCCCTACCCTTACACTTGCGATCTCCACGTATAGGTATTGCGATATATCTTTTTGCTTATTCCTGCTATTTAAAAGTGCTGTAATGAACTGGTGTTGTTTAATGTATGCGTAATTCATTATGCGTTCTTCCAAGAGTACATGAGGTGAATTTCCAGCTTCATACACGATAGTAGTAGTATTAGTAGTAGTATTTATTTATTTATTTAACCTGGTAGAGATAAGGCCGTCAGGCCTTCTCTGCCCCTCTACCAGGAGATTCCAACTACAATATGAACAATAAAATTACAATTAGTATTAAATTTACAATTACAATTACAATAAAATCAAAGTACGAAAAGATTACCTGAATAATTAAAGCTAGATAATTTATCATACAAAACAAAGAATATTTTATATTTACAGAATTAGAAATTAAATCTAGAATAACAAAATTGTATAGTGATGAAATTACTGAATATTGAAATATTTTGTGATAGATTAAAGAAACTATTTACAAGAAATCAATTACTGACCAAGTGCCTAGTAAGTTTGCGTTTGAATTCAATTTTATTTCGACAGTCCCTGATGCTAGCAGGTAGCGAATTCCAGAGTCTTGGCAGGGCTATTGTGAAAGAGGATAAGTATGGGATGGGATGGTATTGTTAGTATTGTTTCAGATTGTGGTGGGAAGAAAGGTACGTGAAGCGAGACGACATGTACGAAGGAATAGAAGAGTTCAAGATTTCGAAGAGAAAGAGAAGTGAATGTAAATTTCTTTTCTTATCTAGTTTAAGCCAACCTATTGCTTCCAGGGATGGGGTAATATGATCATATATACGAACATTGCTTACAAAACGTACACACAAATTATGAGCACGTTGAAGTTTCGTTTTGGTGTCGCTGGAGAGGTCACATGGATAATAGAATATACTTTTCTGCAGGTTTCTGTGATTTGCATGTCCCAGTTGAGATTATTATCCATGTGAATGCCAAGATACTGGGTTCGTATTCCACCTACGATATCGATGTTTAAGAAACTTCCTCCTGAAGGATGCACTGGAAAGAATGGTGAACGGGAGAAAAGTATGGGGAAGAAGAATATATCAGATGGTAGACGACATTAAGATATTTGGATCATATGCGGAGACCAAGAGGAAGGCAGAAAATAGGAAAGATTGAAGAATGCTGGGTTTGCAGTGAAAGATCTCCCTTGAGCAGAAAACTATGAATGAATCCATTATCAGTAGGGACCGTACTTTGTCCTAGGAGGGTACAAAATTAAGTATTACTTTTCGATTGCAGCGATATTTTATTACTTATTTAACTTATTATTCCCAGAACATGAAATTTTACCAACAGTCGAAAAGTATTGGGAATAAATTTGAATAAGGAACAAAAAAAAAAAGTTTCCTTTCCAGGCAGGATTCGAACGACGAAAGTCTTAGTTACCAGTCTATCATGCTCTGGAGTGAACAAGGCTCTGAAATCAGCTACTAGGGTCGGTCCGGTTTTTTTTGCCACTACTGTAAACTCCATTATCTTTGCAAATGCGAAAATTACCAGAAAAATTTAGTGTATGGTTTTATTATTATAGGTAATTAATTCAAACTATTTTTACAATAATTGTTGTTCCTAAATTCCATTGTTTTAATTTGATTGAAGTGTACGCCGACGTTGAGGTCCTTGTTTCAGTTCCGTGGTTTATTCTGGGGATTATAACAAATGAAATCTCTATATATATATAATTTGAACTGGTAATGAAAATTACGGGGAAAACGGCTGAACGGATTTTAATGAGTGACCCCTCATTTTCATGCCTGGCATCCAAAGTTTTTCGGAAAAGTAGTAGTTTTCAGTGAAATGTCAATTTTACTACATAACTTTCCTATTTTCCAAAATCCATCTGTTGTCAGTTTTGAGAACTAATTTTATTGAATCACGGCCGACTTGATTGAATTTCAGAACAAAACACACGCTACAATAAGCAATAGGCTATTACACGAAGGCCATGACCTGCAGGATTGCCGACATATTTAGAGCTCAATTCAATTTGTTATTAAAAACTGATTCTGCAGTGTATAATTTTCTGAGTATAGCTGTGTATTGGATATTCAAATCTACGAAACTTGAGATGGTTTGATGACATTACCATTAGAAATTAAATATTATTATAGTTAATATCATGATGCGTCTATTTTTCATTAATTGTACATAATATTGATGTTATATTGATGACATGAAAGTGAAACGTTTTGTGGTTATGTAAGTAAATGTAGAGAATATCTTAATTTAGATATTCATTTCTATAATTTACTGAGTGGCTGCTATATATAACTACAAAACTTAAGTAAGATAATAATATTGTTATTAAAAATCAAATATTTTTATACTTATTAACCCAGTGGGGTTGGGTATTTTTCTTATACTTAATGGCGATGTAGTGTAGATATTGATATGTGTCATTCTCTTCAGTATTGGCTCGAGTGAGCGCAAAAATTACAGTTCCTAAAGGAAGACCAAAAGGTATTATTTACTGATAAAATAAGAGGCCTAGAAAATTTTGTAGTCTCCAGATCATTTCAGCAAGATCTCTTAGTAGGATAAAATGATTTTACGCTCTACATTTCAAGTTGTACGTGCAGCAGCTATACGAAAATGCTATTGTTCGAAAGCTTAGCAAACCTGACATTTTTTTACTTTTGCCTACAATCCACAATGACCTGAAATAGCTACTGCTATCGTCCTGACATCGATACTTGCGTTTTCGCGTTGAAACTCAAAAACTGAAGTTGGATAGGTTCAAGAAAAAGTATTTGGCCTAAAAAAATCCATTCAGAGGGAGTATGTTTCATTATTATGGAAGCAAATAACTATCAAAAAGACAAGTATTCTTAATTGAAAATAAATCTGAAAAATTTTTATTTGAACGTCTAACGAACTTAGTTTGCAGCAGCATTTGCTGTACAAGCCACTAGTTTGAATATATAATGGGAAGTAAGCTATGAGTTGTTGGATTTTTCCATTGTTGGATTAGTGTCGGATACAGGCGTTTCCTCATGAGGTAGGGGTACAGCTGCCTTCCATCTGCAAAGATGCGTAATTAGAGAAGATTTTGTTGTCGTCCGGCAACCGGTGTGTCACATGACGTCACCATAACCAATAGTTGTTGTTTACTTTGACTAAATATTGGACAGGGGTGTAAGGAAGTGAAAAGCTATGTCGTGATATGGAATGCAGCCACTGAAAGATAACATCCCAGGCGATTTGGTACACTCCGTGCCAGCAGGAAACTCGAGGAGTGGGGATAGATCTAAGGGAAGTGGGAGTTGTTCAGAATTTTATGTTGCGTCATCATACAAAAGTCCACACCTGTGGAGTAACGGTCAGCGCGTCTGACTGCGAAACCAGGTGGCCCGGGTTCGAATCCCGGTCGGTGCAAGTTACCTAGTTGAGATTTTTTCCGGGGTTTTCCTCAACCCTACATCAGCAAATGCTGGGCAACTTTCGGTGCTGGACCCCGGACTCATTTCACCGGCATTATCACCTTCATATCATTCAGACGCTAAATAACCTAGATGTTGATACAGCGTCGTAAAATAACCCAATAACCCAGTAACTCATACAAAAATTTGGCATCTTGAGTGGTGTTTATTTTTATTAATTCTTATGAAGTAAAATGTTCACAACGTGAACTAGTTGAAGATTTGAGCACAAGATGTCACTCGCACATTTTCGTCAGGGGCTTATATTGTGCAGTTTTCATTAAAAACCGGTTAGTATGTTAGTAAAAACGGGCTAGAATAAAGCCACCGCTGAAAGGGTAGATATTTCGTGTTCCAGGACTGTAAATCAGTGCGTTGCCATGGAGACGACCAGGCAGCAATTAACAATTCATGATCGCTGCTCATCTGTTAGCTTTTTGCTGTTGATGACGACAGATGGTTCGGGACATGCATTACAGAGGTTTTTCAAACTGACCATCTGCATGGTTTCGAAGCCCAGACCTCTCGTGTAATAATCTCGTTGCCGGCACAAATGTGTCGCTATTCTCAGTTATATACAAGAGAACCGAACAGATGTTATTGTTAAGAACCCTTTATCCTAGCAACGGGGAAAAATTTGCAGTATGAAATTGTACTTTTGCAAATAAAAGAAAGTCGCTGAAATCTGACAGAATTTTACTGCATTAAGTTTCCATAACATTTTCAGTCTGTGATAAACAGATATAAACTGAAGTACGATACATATATTTGTGATTCTAATGTTTCTGATAGTCTTTGGCACACAGCATTGATAGTGGTAACTATCTCCATGCCTTGTATGCATGTTGTTATGTAGTAAGTTTAGTCCTTAGCTCTAGAGTATGTCATTAGGAAAGTCCAGGATAACAGAGAGGGTTTGGAATTGAACGGGTTACATCAGCTTCTTGTCTATGCGGATGACGTGAATATGTTAGGAGAAAATCCACAAACGATTAGGGAAAACACGGGAATTTTACTTGAAGCAAGTAAAGAGATAGGTTTGGAAGTAAATCCCGAAAAGACAAAGTATATGATTATGTCTCGTGACCAGAATATTGTACGAAATGGAAATATAAAAATTGGAGATTTATACTTCGAAGAGGTGAAACAATTAAAATACCTGGGAGCAACAGTAACAAATATAAATGACACTCGGGAGGAAATTAATAACAGAACAAATATGGGAAATGCCTATTATTATTCGGTTGAGAAGCTTTTATCATCTAGTCTGCTGTCGAAAAATCTGAAAGTTAGAATTTATAAAACAGTTATATTACCGGTTGTTCTGTATGGTTGTGAAACTTGGACTCTCACTTTGAGAGAGAAACATAGGTTAAGGGCGTTTGAGAATAAGGTGCTTAGGAAAATATTTGGGGCTAAGAGGGATGAAGTTACAGGAGAATGGAGAAAGTTACACAACGCAGAACTGCACGCATTGTATTCTTCACCTGACATAATTAGGAACATTAAATCCAGACGTTTGAGATGGGCAGGACATGTAGCACGTATGGGCGAATTCAGAAATGCATATAGAGTGTTAATTGGGAGGCCGGAGGGAAAAAGACCTTTAGGGAGACCGAGACGTAAATGGGAGGATAATATTAAAATGGATTTGAGGGAGGTGGGATATGATGATAGAGAATGGATTAATCTTGCTCAGGATAGGGACCAATGGCGGTCTTATGTGAGGGCGGCAATGAACCTCCGGGTTCCTTAAAAGCCAGTAAGTAAGTAGTGAGTAAGTAATAAGTTTAGTAGCTTATAAATTTTATAAATTACGTAATATACTTACATAATCTCCATATTATTTAGTTATGTATTAACATAACCTAAACATTACATACCAACATTAAAAAGTAAATGTTTCAGGCTTAAATGTGTTTAAGATTTTGACGTGAAATATCTACACTCGACATACAAAAACAATAACTGTAACGTTTTGACTTGAAATAATAAGAACGTATTACACAATCCAAGAGATTAAAGAAAATCTCTTGCCACTTGTTTTTAGTGGTTCGTCAAGGAAATGTTTTCCTTCAGCTGGTGTTTGTGTTGAAATGTGTTTATTTTCGTAAATAATTTAACTGATACCATGTAAGTACTTTCCCACGCTGCATTTTCTCCTGAAGATTGAAGTGTTTTTCTCAGAACACTCTGTACATCTAGAAAATGGCTTCCTACTACTCTGTTTCAATCAATAATTCAGTATGGTATTTTAGGTTGGGGAGGAATGGCAAAATCGACTCTCCGTCCTTTAAATCTGCTCCAAAAAAGAATTATCAAAATTTGTCTATATAAACCTTTTGATTACCCAACAAAATTAATTTTTCAGGAATTTGGCGTATCAAATCTAGAACAAATTTATAAACAAAAATTGCTGATTTACTTCCATAAAAACCACAATAAATTTAAATATGATCCTCATGAATACCAGACGAGACAAAACTACAGTTTCTTTCTAAATACTACCAAATGCCACACAACTGCTGGATTAAAACACAGCAGAAATTTTGGACCCAAAATATATAATACATTAATTAGAGCTTACCCTGAGCTAAGTACACTTAACACACATAGATTTAAGAAACAAATCAGATTAATTATTTAATTGTTTAAGCTAATTGAGTTAAAATTGTTACTCTAATATTCATGTACTTTTGTATTTTCTATTTGTATATAGACCCTGTTATTACATGCTGTATGTATTTTACCATTTATTAATGTTATTGTGCTCAATGAACTCTCTTAATTTTGTGATATATTTTGTATAACTGATCTGAACTGCGCCCGAGCACGAGCTTCTGCTCTTTCGGGCTGCAATGCCTAATGTAGCTCAAGTGTATAGTATTAATAAATATTATTATTATTATTATTATTATCTTTGGTGTATATATTTAAATGTGTTTATTTTCGTAAACAATTTAACTGATGCCATATAAGTACTTCCCCACGCTGAATTTTCCTCTGCAGACTAAAGTGTTTTTCTCAGGACACCCTGTACAACGTGTGCATCTGTGGAAGTAAGCCGACACGTGTAGCAGCGCAAATGCAATAAGCCACTTTTCCACTCCGCGTCACTTCCTGTGTAGCGTACAAATCGGTCACAAAACTTGACTTGGCGGAAGCCACTTCATAAGGGGGGCTGCGCCCTTATCAGCCTGATGCCGCCAAGTTTGCTTGCTCCTGACAAAGCCACCCGCACACCACATCAAGAGGTAATGACGGAGCCGATCGACTGGTAAGAGCGGATCACAAACCATCTCAAAGAGCGCCTGGATACATAAACTTCAAGGGTTAGCCCTTTCCACCCCAGAGTCAATTCGGTCTCCCCATCTTCCCCAAGTTGATTATATTGTATAATGTAATAGCGTATTTGTTGTTTTTGCAAGACAAGTGAAAACTGATGTAAATTGACTCGTAGATATTGATTATGAACAAAATCCGTCCAATAGTTTAGTAGAAATCGCTGTACACAGACAGACTAGTACTAAAATTATTATATTTCATGTACATCATTCCCTGATAAATTGACTCGTAGATACTGAATATGAACAAAATCCGTCCAATAGTTTAGTAGAAATCGCTGTACACAGACAGACTAGTACTAAAATTATTATATTTCATGTACATCATTCCCTGATAAATTGACTCGTAGATACTGAATATGAACAAAATCCGTCCAATAGTTTAGTAGAAATCGCTGTACACAGACAGACTAGTACTAAAATTATTATATTTCATGTACATCATTCCCTGATAAATTGACTCGTAGATACTGAATATGAACAAAATCCGTCCAGTAGTTTAGTAGAAATCGCTGTACACAGACAGACTAGTACTAAAATTATTATATTTCATGTACATCATTCCCTAATAAATTGACTCGTAGATACTGAATATGAACAAAATCCGTCCAATAGTTTAGTAGAAATCGCTGTACACAGACAGACTAGTACTAAAATTATTATATTTCATGTACATCATTCCCTGATAAATTGACTCGTAGATACTGAATATGAACAAAATCCGTCCAATAGTTTAGTAGAAATCGCTGTACACAGACAGACTAGTACTAAAATTATTATATTTCATGTACATCATTCCCTGATAAATTGACTCGTAGATACTGAATATGAACAAAATCCGTCCAATAGTTTAGTAGAAATCGCTGTACACAGACAGACTAGTACTAAAATTATTATATTTCATGTACATCATTCCCTGATAAATTGACTCGTAGATACTGAATATGAACAAAATCCGTCCAGTAGTTTAGTAGAAATCGCTGTACACAGACAGACTAGTACTAAAATTATTATATTTCATGTACATCATTCCCTAATAAATTGACTCGTAGATACTGAATATGAACAAAATCCGTCCAATAGTTTAGTAGAAATCGCTGTACACAGACAGACTAGTACTAAAATTATTATATTTCATGTACATCATTCCCTGATAAATTGACTCGTAGATACTGAATATGAACAAAATCCGTCCAGTAGTTTAGTAGAAATCGCTGTACACAGACAGACTAGTACTAAAATTATTATATTTCATGTACATCATTCCCTGATAAATTGACTCGTAGATACTGAATATGAACAAAATCCGTCCAATAGTTTAGTAGAAATCGCTGTACACAGACAGACTAGTACTAAAATTATTATATTTCATGTACATCATTCCCTGATAAATTGACTCGTAGATACTGAATATGAACAAAATCCGTCCAATAGTTTAGTAGAAATCGCTGTACACAGACAGACTAGTACTAAAATTATTATATTTCATGTACATCATTCCCTGATAAATTGACTCGTAGATACTGAATATGAACAAAATCCGTCCAATAGTTTAGTAGAAATCGCTGTACACAGACAGACTAGTACTAAAATTATTATATTTCATATACATCATTCCCTGATAAATTGACTCGTAGATACTGAATATGAACAAAATCCGTCCAATAGTTTAGTAGAAATCGCTGTACACAGACAGACTAGTACTAAAATTATTATATTTCATGTACATCATTCTCTGATAAATTGACTCGTAGATACTGAATATGAACAAAATCCGTCCAATAGTTTAGTAGAAATCGCTGTACACAGACAGACTAGTACTAAAATTATTATATTTCATGTACATCATTCCCTGATAAATTGACTCGTAGATACTGAATATGAACAAAATCCGTCCAATAGTTTAGTAGAAATCGCTGTACACAGACAGACTAGTACTAAAATTATTATATTTCATGTACATCATTCCCTGATAAATTGACTCGTAGATACTGAATATGAACAAAATCCGTCCAATAGTTTAGTAGAAATCGCTGTACACAGACAGACTAGTACTAAAATTATTATATTTCATGTACATCATTCCCTGATAAATTGACTCGTAGATACTGAATATGAACAAAATCCGTCCAATAGTTTAGTAGAAATCGCTGTACACAGACAGACTAGTACTAAAATTATTATATTTCATGTACATCATTCCCTGATAAATTGACTCGTAGATACTGAATATGAACAAAATCCGTCCAATAGTTTAGTAGAGATCGCTGTACACAGACAGACTAGTACTAAAATTATTATATTTCATGTACATCATTCCCTGATAAATTGACTCGTAGATACTGAATATGAACAAAATCCGTCCAATAGTTTAGTAGAAATCGCTGTACACAGACAGACTAGTACTAAAATTATTATATTTCATGTACATCATTCCCTGATAAATTGACTCGTAGATACTGAATATGAACAAAATCCGTCCAATAGTTTAGTAGAGATCGCTGTACACAGACAGACTAGTACTAAAATTATTATATTTCATGTACATCATTCCCTGATAAATTGACTCGTAGATACTGAATATGAACAAAATCCGTCCAATAGTTTAGTAGAAATCGCTGTACACAGACAGACTTGTACTAAAATTATTATATTTCATGTACATCATTCCCTGATAAATTGACTCGTAGATACTGAATATGAACAAAATCCGTGTACGAAACTCTGTCAGCCATCATGATGACGTCATCCATATTTGTCCCGCATGGCGACAAGGTGTTGAGGAACATTAGCATAAACGAGTGTTTTTCACGGAATGCAGCAGATCGCTGTATCCCCTACCTAATGAGGCGAAGTGCGTGGGGAAGGATTCGAAATCACGACCCACAGTTTTGGATTCCAGGAATCTCGTCTGTCGCCATCATGTTTTGTAACAGCTGTGCTCGCAACATATCGACCGATTTGCTTATGTTTTGGGCTATGAGTGCATTTACTGCAACGATATAATGGCAGCCCAGTTTGGAAGCCAAGACCCTTTTGTCCGTTCCCCTCGTCCATAAGTTTCTTCTCTGTACCTATCCAAAATAATAATAATATGTTGCAAGCTTTAGACGGCGAATCAGTTGCTATGACAACGATGCTTTTAATTTCCCACGTCATCTCCTACAGTGTAAGTTCTTGTTTCCATGACATCATGTGCACTTAGAGATTTTTGCTTGCCTACAGTCTTTTATTTATTTTGTCTAATGTTTACAGAGGAGTAATAGTGCTACTGCTAGAGCTCGATTGTAATATGATGATGAAATAAGCACTGGAATATGCAGAGAAATTTACTGAAACTGGCTCTATGTAATGGATATCTACAGTTAAGACACATCATAGGAATCGTGTACTTTATTTTTATTTTTTTTTAGAGAGATTCTACTGTCCTTAGTTAAGGGGAGGAAAATAAATGAATTGGTAAATATATCTCTTTATCATCGAAAATAACATATTTTCTTTATTAGTTTTGTAACGCATCTGGAAACGGATGTGACGTTATAGCACAAGATTTCTAAATATTGCGCAGGCGTTCAATATCCTCTATTTGGCCGTGATTCAGATATTTGTGATAGATTTCTGATAATAATAATTCTATCTGCATGGTGATTATTAATTTTTCTTATGTTCGACATAAAGCGATGGCTAGTTACGAACAAGGAATGCCATAATGTACGACATGTAAGTTTGTACAGGGTGATTCAGCAGGAATAACAAATATTTTAGGCGGTGGCAGTATGGACTGTTTTCAGTAAAAAAAAAAAAACTTCACATAAACATGTATCCAATTTTCAATGGCTATGGAGACACATCTGTTTGTTTCTTACGCATAACAAGTTTTAAAATTTGTATGAAGGAAAGACAGATGACTGCGTACAAAGGAAAAGTACGTGTCGCTCTTATGAGATAGTCTGAAAGAAGCACTGTTCACAATGGGAGTGCAGAAACAGCTGTTTTTATTTCTTTTGACTCCAAGAATGGGCATTTCTTCCAACATGATGGAGCCCCTGTACGTATTAACTTCTAGTTGACACATTATCTAAATGTCACATTTCCTGTACGGTGAATTGGTCACGATGGTTACTTGCACTGGCCACCAACGTCTCCAGACCTTACTCATGTCGGTATTTGTCTGTGGGAATGGATGAAAGGCGAAGTGTACAAAAACAAAGTAAATACAAGGATCTAATTGGTCTTTCGCATTACGAACAGTGCTGCCAACACAAAAAAACGAGACGCCCTTAGAACAGCAACACTTACTGTTGTCAGTAAAGCGGAAACGTAAATATTAGTAACATTTGTTATGCGTAACATTCAAACAGCTGTATCTCCACCTATTGAAAATTGGACACATGTCTATATGAACCTTTTTTTTTCCAAAATGATACATATTGTCACACTATGAAGTATTCACTATTCTTCCTGAATCACCCTGTATATGAACCTTTTTTAAATAAGCCCACACCTGTGGAGTAACGGCTAGCGCGTCTGGCCTCGAAACCAGGTGGCCCGGGTTCCATTCCCGGTCGGGGCAAGTTACCTGGTTGAGGTTTTTCCAGGGTTTTCCCTCAACCCAATATCAGCAAATGCTGTGTAACTTTCGGTGTTGGACCTCGGAATCATTTCACCGGCATTATCACCTTCATCTCATTCAGACGCTAAATAACCTAGATGTTGATAAAGCGTCGTAAAGAACCTACTAAAAAACCAAGAATGATACATATTGTCACACTATGAAGTATTTACTGTTCTTCCTGAATCACCCTGTATATGAACCTTTTTTTATCAAGAATGATGCATATTGTCACACTATGAAATATTTACTATTTTTCCGTCCACACCTGTGGAGTAACGGCTAGCACGTCTGGCCGCGAAACCAGGTGGCCCGGGTTCGATTCCCGGTTGGGGCAAGTTATCTGATTGAGGTTTTTCCGGGGTTTTCCCTCAACCTAATATGAGCAAATGCTGGCTACTTTCGGTGCTGGACCCCGGACTCATTTCACCGGCATTATCACCATCTCAATCAGACGCTAAATAACCTAAGCTGTTGCTAAAGCGTCGTAAAATAACCTACTAAAATAAATAAATTACTATTTTTCCTGAATCACCCTGTATATGTACCTTTTTTATCAAGAATTATACATATTGTCTCACTATGAAGTATTTACTATTTTTCCTGACTCACCCTGTATATGAACCTTTTTTTTATCAAGAATGATACATATTGTCACACTATGAAGTATTTACTGTTTTTCCTGAATCACCCTGTATATTAACTTTTTTTTACCAAGAATGATACATATTGTCACACTATGAAGTATTTACTATTTTTCCTGAATCACCCTGTATATGAACCTTTTTTACCAAGAATGATACATATTGTCACACTATGAAGTATTTACTATTCTTCTTGAATCACCCTGTATATGAACCCTTCTTACTAAGAATGATACATATTGTCACACTATGAAGTATTTACTATTCTTCTTGAATCACCCTGTATATGAACCCTTCTTACCAAGAATGATACATATTGTCACACTATGAAGTATTTACTATTCTTCTTGTATCACCCTGTATATGAACCTTTTTTTACCAAGAATGATACATATTGTCACACTATGAAGTATTTACTATTTTTCCTGAATCACCCTGTATATGAACCTTTTTTACCAAGAATGATACATATTGTCACACTATGAAGTATTTACTATTTTTCCTGAATCACTCTGTATATGAACCTTTTTTTACCAAGAATGATACATATTGTCACACTATGAAGTATTTACTATTCTTCTTGAATCACCCTGTATATGAACCCTTCTTACCAAGAATGATACATATTGTCACACTATGAAGTATTTACTATTCTTCTTGAATCATCCTTTATATGGGAACTGTGTTCATAAAAGAAGCTGCATCGTGTAGGCCAAAATTTGAGGCTCGAAGGTCAAAAGGTAATCAGTACTGGTAAGGGCTGTTCTTGAACCTTGAATTTTTGTTATTGCGGTATGAGATTATTTAAATATTCCTTTCATTCTAAAAGCGAACGATACTCTGAAATAGAAAGTATGTAGACGTTTAATTGAAATAAGAAAACAAAATGGCGGTAGATTGAAAAGTTTTGCAATATAACGCGTGGTGTGAAATTCCTCTTGCTATTTGTGATTAGTCTTTTCCTGCTCATCTTCTTCTTAGAATTTCTAAAATTTTCTGTTTGATTTTTCCCCGAAGTTTTTTGGACTGTAAGACTAATGTGAGGTTACCTCATGACAATCCAATGCCTACTATGCTAACCCCAATTGCATCGATGATAAATACCCTCACACTTGCTAGACAGTCTTTAAATAAACTGATATAGAAATTCTTAATACAACATCCCACCTGTTTGTAATAGCCATGTGAATAGCGTTATTAATATGCATTGCTTGTCGCCCACTATATTTCGATTGGGTTTAAGAGGATGTCTGTTTGATACGTGCGATCTCTTGTATGGCGAGAGCCTTGATATGTCCTACCATGCTGCCTATACATGCGAGGCCGAACCTGTCCACACACGTGGATAACGTCTAGTGTATCCTGCAACGGCCAGGACGCTACGTAGAGGCCATGGTCATGATTTCGAGACCGGACGGAACGCCTTTTGTTGTTTGAGGTCTTGCGTCGTACCGGTTCACTTGTCACGTGTTCAACCTTGTGTTCGTTTAATAACAGTACCAGAAAGCGACAGGAATATGGATTGAAATTGAAATTGTGAAATATCCGTGTGTATGTGTAGTACAGTATGTTATCACTTAGGCGAGAATGGTGTTCAAATGCATATCTTTTGAAAGTCATGGAACATATTTTGTGCGAGATCGTGCGTATTTGCTTGTTTTCCGCACAGAACCAATATGCGGTAAGTGTGAAATACCACATTCAGTATTCCCAACCTAACACACATAACAATTTCCCTCTTCTTACCCCTTAAGCGCGACATTCATTTTACTGCTTTAGGCTTTTAACATATTATTTTTAGAGACGTTTAACATAGTAATAATTATAAATTGGAAACTTACCACTGCAATTTCACCTAAATTGCACTGTTAATTATTGTTTTTAAATATTTGCAAAAATTAAGTAAAGTGTACTACTCCACGAAATTTACTGCATTCCTGATACAAGTAACATCAAGGAAGCCGTGAAAAAAACAACAAGATTCCAGATGCCGATGTTATTACTGCAATATGTTATATAAATAATATTGTTAAAATATTAAAATGAAAAATAAATCATTACATAACCTTACCGTTTGTTTTAAGTTCGCATTTATAGACTGGGGGGGGGGGGGGACAGACGTATATCACGGCCTGCTGGAGTATAGTAAACACAGAAAACATTTTATAGCAAGAATGTTGAAGAAAGATATTTTGGTTTTCCGAAGTTGCCGTCATTAAACAGAAACCAAGATAGAGATTTCATTGCAACTAATTAGAAATTCGTCTTTCAGGTATGTAATAAACGATCTTCGCACAAAGTAATGTACGATACACGAGCGGTATGTTTGTTTTCATGTTCTCGGAAATTCAAAAAGCTCAACTACGTTTCGCTTTTTCAATCTTTTCCTCGGACATGAAAACGTCAACATACCGCTCTTGTAACGTATATTACTATTGTACATGTTAAGAATGTCTGTTATGACAAATTTGCAAACTTAACTGTACAGTAGCGGCAAAAAAAAATCGGACCGACCCTTGTAGCTGATTTCAGACCCTTGTTCACTCCAGAGCACGATAGACTGGTAACGAAGACTTTCGTGGTTCGAATCCTGCCTGGGAAGGAAACTTTTTTTTTGTTCCTTATTCAGATTAATTCCCGATACATTTAGATTGCTGGTAAAATTCTTGTTCTGGGAATAATAAGTTAAGTAAGTAGTAAAATATCGCTGCAATCGAAAAGTATTGGGAATAAATTTGAATAAGGAAAAAAAAAAAAAACAGTTTCCTTCCCAGACAGGATTCGAACCACGGAAGTCTTAGTTACCAGTGTATCGTGCTCTGGAGTGAACAAGGCTCTGAAATCAGCTACAAGGGTCGTTCCGGTTTAATTTGCCACTACTGTACATATTTTTGCATATTTCAGGCGTTCCTGTTTTAGTAGACTATTGTGCATATTAATTAATTAAATAATTCACTGCAAACCCATCATTCTCCAATCTTTTCTCTTTTCTGCCTTCCTCTTTGTCTCCTCATATGATCCATATATCTTAATGTCGTCTATCATCTGATATCTTCTTCTGCCCCGAACTCTTCCCCCGTTCACCATTCCTTCCAGTGCATCCTTCATAGGCAGTTTCTTCTCAGGCAGTGACCCAGCCAATTCCTTTTCTCTTCCTGGTCAGTTTCAGCATCATTCTATCTTCACCCACTCTTTCCAACACAGCTTCATTTCTTATTCTGTCTGTCCATTTCACACGCTCCATTCTTCTCCATATCCACATTTCAAATGCTTCTGTCCGTTTCTCTTCATTTCGACATAATGTCCATGTTTCAGCCTCATACAATACCACATTCCACACAAAGCACTTTACTAGTCTCTTCCTTAGTTCTTTCTCCAGAGGTCCGCAGAAGATGCTCCTTTTTCTATTAAAAGCTTCCTTTGCCATTGCTATCCTCCTTTTGACTTCCTGGCAGCAGCTCATGTTACTGCTTATAGTACACCCCAAGTATTTGAAGCTGTCCACTTGCTCTACTGCCTCATTTAGAATTCGCACGTTTACCTTCTTTACTTTTCTTCCTATGACCATGGTCTTCGTCTTGTTTGCATTTATCTTCATCCCATACTGCTCACAGCTGTCATTTAGCTCCAGTAGCATATCCCTTAGTATCATCTCCTCTTCTGCAAACAACGCCATATCATCAGCAAATGTTTATACAGTTTATTTTTCTTTCTCCTACTATCACTCCTCCCATGTTGTGAAAACATTTCTTCACTAAATCCTCCAAGTAGATGTTGAAGGGTGTAGGTGATAAAAGGCATATATTGTAGCATAATTTAGGAATTTTTTTGTGTATACTTAGTAAAGAAAAATAAGATTCTGGATTGTTTGTTTGTCGGCACACAACATTTTATGGTTGACTTTACCTGATGGCTGGAAATTCCTTACATGTGAACGGTAGCTGTGGAAAATACGTATCTTCTAGCGGACAACGTCACAATTGGGTTTTTCTCGGGTTCTCTCTTTTCGCTATATTAGGCATCTATATAATTCCGTCAACATTTCTCCATTTCGTCATCTTTCCATAGCATTCCTCGAACACTGGCTGGCGATGCGCGGAGGGGGCTGGCCTAGGGACAGTGGGGTTGCCTGCTCGAAATCTGGGTACGCAGCGAACCTTACTGTAGTCAGCCTGTTTAGGTTTGGGAATGCGCCTGATTTGGAATAGATCTTGAAAGGTCGAAGTGCTGGGCTACAGTCCTCCCTCCCGAAAATTTCATTCCATTCTTACCAACCCAACACATACTAATACACAACAAAGTAACAAATGACTTGTACATACCGAGAAAAGTAACCTAAATATTGACTGTCTATTGTCTTTTCCAAAAAAAGTTAGACTCACGAAAAACATATATTTTTCTGGGGAAACATTTGAGAGTTTCTGAAAAACATTTCACTTTCTTCTTCAGTTACGCTGTATCAGCAGTTATTTTTTTTGGTAGTTTATATAGTTTACACCCTGTATATGTAGACAGACAGGATATTTCCTGGCCTTGCAAAATTAATTTGATTTCTTCGTGTTTTATTGCATTTTTACTGCATACATAGATTTTGCTAAATTTACGACGATTGAATTTCAAGTGCGAAAACATCATTCAAGTCGTTAAGCGAGCATTGTGTCGGAGCATTAAAATTTATATTGCTAGCTCAGTTGACTAGGAAATGTCGTGTTTCTGTTGATGGTTGTTCTTGTATTAGAGTACCCAGACAATGATAGTTTCACGTTTCGCTGGAGTGCGCGATAATAAAAGACCGAAGAAGGCAAGGGCATTGGATTTTTAAAGGGAAAACACACATTTTTATTTTTAACAGTTTGTGGCGCCATTTTGTCCCAAAACTGCAGTAGGAATGTTCAGGGAAACTTGCAGTAGACACTGCTATTGCAAATAGAGCGGATTTGCGTACAGGAGGCTTCCTGTTTTGGAAATAAAACCCTCCCCACGGTATTATTTCGGCAACGTGACGTAGGAAGCGTTCCGAGAACAAAGCTTCCTTCACTGACGTCCGGCGTGGATTAGTTTCCTCAGTTCAGTGGGACGAAGCCTTCGGGCAAGCGGAACACACAGCCAGCACTTGAAACTGCATGAATCATGTGGGCTCGGCGTTGTCACACGGATGAATAAAACCTTTTTTCGTCACCATGGATACGCTTAGATTACTAAAACAAAAGACTATTACCTAGGAAGGAGTTGTATAAACTGAAGCTAATGAGGATATTAAGTCAATATCTATACTAATAATAAATCTGTAGCCGAAATTTTTCTGGTAATTTTCGATTTTCCAAAAATAATTGGTCCTAACATATATAATTAACCACCCTGAAACCGAAAATCGCTTTTTTGAAATTTTTGTTTGTATGTCTGTCTGTCTGTATGTTTGTTACCTTTTCACGCGATAATGGCTGAACGGATTTCGCTGAAAATTGGAATATAAATTAATTTCGTTGTAACTTACATTTTAGGCTATATGACATTCAAAATACTTTATTTAAAAGGGGGTTATAAGGGGGTCTGAATTAAATAAATCGAAATATCTTGCGTATTATTGATTTTTGTGAAAAATGTTACATAACAAAAGTTTCTTTAAAAATAATTTGCGATAAGTTTTAGTCCTTGGAAAAATTTTGATAGGACTGATATTTAATGAGATAAATGAGTTTTAAAATTAAAATAACTGCCATCTAAGGCCGTGTAATGAATTAAAAAACAAATGACTTCGTCTATAAGGGGCCTTGGACAGCAACAATCGAAAGCTATGAAAGATAGCCTACAGATAATGTTTCTGTGTTTGTATGAAGTAATATCGGAAGCTAAATTAACCGATTTGTATAATTAATTATTATTTCACCATTGGAAAGTGTAGTTTCTCTAGATGCACATAATGCTATAATGTTATTACAGTAACTTCTGATATAATATAATATAATATAATATAATATAATATAATATAATATAATATAATATAATATGTAATATTGTATAATATAATTTAAGTTATTTGAAGGGTTCAGAACCATAGTGGGCCAAGCACCATTTACTGAATACGTAGAAAAGAAGGGTTAAAATTAAGTTATTACCATAATTCAATGGAAACCTATAACAAGTAAAATAAAGTATACACATTCAATCTAAATGATGTCAATCTTCATTAAACTATGGTTGCATGTAATAACAACTAAGAAACATGTTAAAGGAATTGTCATTGCACCAAATGAGTGTCTCTGGACCAAAATGATCGCATTTTAATTATTTAAATACAATTTAAATTAAGTAACATAATAAACGATTTATCCTTCTACCAAACACGAATGTTCCCTGGATCAAATGTCCAATTTTAATTATGTAATTACTTTATATTTATTTCTAACGGGTGCAGCGGAGCGCACGGGTACGGCTAGTATAAACATAAAATTTTGTTTTGAAGAAACAATGCAAAGAATACTGTGATAAAAAGGGCATCAAAAAAACTTACTTAAGTTACTATTTCCTAATATAAATAACAGTAACTGAAAAGCGGAATGGGTAATATGAAGCCTAGAAATATATGTTGATGTATTTTATTACTATCTTGAAACCAATAATATGGTTTACAACACATTCGATCCTTCTTCTGTTTATTTATCAAAGTCCAAGGGAGGGGGGAGCTAGATGGAAAATGGAATTTATAATGTTGGAGAGAATAGACCGTCCGTCTGAATGGTGAAGGGATCTTCCTGGATCAGCGTGCCGGTGTACAGTGATCGATGCCGTGTGACACCCATTGTTCTGGTCGACGACAGACAGAACTGTGTGCGTATTGGATCATACAGGTCATCTGTCATCGTTATGTAAGGGGTTACTGAGGCGTGACGTGTTACGTGTGATGATGATGATGATGATGATGATAATAATAATAATAATAATAATAATAATAATAATAATGCTAGTGTATTGTGGATCCTTGTATTCTGAAATGATACAGCACAGAAAGATATAAACCAGGCATTGCAAAGTGTCCAAACTGTTGACATAATTATTCCAGTTGACTAACTGGGAAAAACTGAAAAATGCTGAAATGTTATTTCAAATGTAAGAGGCAATATCGATTGACGAAGCCTTGCCTGATTTTTATGGAATCTTCACTACCAGGACGCTGTGTGTTTTTAAAAGTACCGCTGGAACAAACTTAGCCTATTGAAGTACGGGGAAATGCCCGTCAAGTTAAAAAGACTGTCTCCTCCCTTATTCTCCTTGTCTTCCCCTTTTTCCCCTAGTCTTCCCGTTATTCTTCTTATATTATCCTTATTCTTATTATCCCCTTATTCTCATCTTCCCCTATTATTCTCATCTTCCCCTTATTATTCTTCCCTTATCTTCCCCTTATTATTCTTATCTTCCCCTTATTTCCTCTTATCTTCCCCTTATTATTCTTATCTTCCCCTTATTATTCTTATCTTCCCCTTATTATTCTTATCTTCCCCTTATTATTCTTATCTTCCCCTTATTATTCTTATCTTCCCTTATTATTCTTATCTTCCCTTATTATTCTTATCTTCCCCTTTATTCTTATCTTCCCCTTATTATTCTTATCTTTCCCTTATTATTCTTATCTTCCCTTATTATTCTTATCTTCCCCTTATTCTCTTATCTTATCCCTTATTATTCTTATCTTCCCTTATTATTCTTATCTTCCCTTATTATTCTTATCTTCCCCTTATCTTATCTTCCCCTTATTATTCTTATCTTCCCCTTATTATTCTTATCTTCCCCTATTATTCTTATCTTCCCTCTTATCTTCCCTTATTATTCTTATCTTCCCTTATTATTCTTATCTTCCTTATTATTCTTATCTTCCCCTTATTATTTATCTCTTATTATTCTTATCTTCCCTTATTATTCTTATCTTCCCCTTATTATTCTTATCTTCCCCTTATTATTCTTATCTTCCCCTTATTATTCTTATCTTCCCTTATTATTCTTATCTTCCCCTTATTCCTCTTATCTTCCCTTATTATTCTTATCTTCCCCTTATTATTCTTATCTTCCCTTATTATTCTTATCTTCCCCTTATTATTCTTATCTTCCCTTATTATTCTTATCTTCCCCTTATTATTCTTATCTTCCCCTTTTTCTTATCTTCCCCTTATTTCTTATCTTCCCCTTATTATTCTTATCTTCCCTTATTATTCTTATCTTCCCCTTATTCCTTCTTATCTTCCCCTTATTATTCTTATCTTCCCTTATTATTCTTATCTTCCCCTTATCTTCCCCTTATTCCTTCTTATCTTCCCCTTATTCCTCTTATCTTCCCCTTATTTCTTATCTTCCCCTTATTATTCTTATCTTCCCCTTATTATTCTTATCTTCCCCTTATTATTCTTATCTTCCCCTTATTCTTCTTATCTTCCCCTTATTATTCTTATCTTCCCTTATTATTCTTATCTTCCCCTTATTATTCTTATCTTCCCCTTATTCCTCTTATCTTCCCCTTATTCTTATCTTCCCCTTATTATTCTTATCTTCCCCCCTTTATTATTCTTATCTTCCCCTTATTCTTATCTTCCCCTTATTATTCTTATCTTCCCTTATTCCTCTTATCTTCCCCTTTCTTATCTTCCCCTTATTATTCTTATCTTCCCCTTATTATTCTTATCTTCCCCTTATTATTCTTATCTTCCCCTTATTATTCTTATCTTCCCCTTATTATTCTTATCTTCCCCTTATTCCTCTTATCTTCCCCTTATTATTATCTTCCCCTTATCTTATCTTCCTATTATTCTTATCTTTCCCTTATTATTCTTATCTCCCTTATTATTCTTATCTTCCCCTTATTATTATTATCTTCCCCTTATTAGTCTTATCTTCCCCTTATTCCTCTTATCTTCCCCTTATTATTCTTATCTTCTCCTATTATTCTTATCTTTCCCTTATTATTCTTATCTTCCCCTTATTCCTCTTATCTTCCCCTTATTATGCTTATCTTCCCCTTATTATTCTTATCTTCCCTTATTATTCTTATCTTCCCCTTATTATTCTTATCTTCTCCTATTATTCTTATCTTTCCCTTATTATTCTTATCTTCCCCTTATTCCTCTTATCTTCCCCTTATTATGCTTATCTTCCCCTTATTATTCTTATCTTCCCCTTATTCTTCTTATCTTCCCCTTATTATTCTTATCTTCCCCTTATTATTCTTATCTTCCCCTTATTATTCTTATCTTCCCCTTATTCTTCTTATCTTCCCCTTATTATTCTTATCTTCCCCTTATTATTCTTATCTTCCCCTCATTCTCCTTATCTTCCCCTTCTTCTCGTTATACTCATCTTGTTCTCCTTGTGTTCTCTTTTTCTCCATCGAATGCCATTGTTCTTCTTGTTCCCCATGTTCCCCCTGTATTCCCTTGTTCTCCTTGTTCATTCCTCATACCCACAATTATCCAGCATAGTAAAACCGTGCACCTGTTGTTTTTCCTTCACCCCTTATAACAGTCATACAGTTCCTGTAACTGGCTTCTAAACGCCTCCCCCCTGCTGTAGTCTGGTCTGTCACACACGTCATCAGGACTGACGGGGCGGCGGTGGGGAATGATGCGGTGCCTCTGGCGTTATGGTCGCACTGCCCTACGGCTAATGCATGTCTGATGTTGACAGGTGGTGAGAATGGGCCTTGCGTAATAGACCCCTCATTGCGCATGTGTAGTAGCGTCTAGTGCCGTGTAAAATACTGCACCCGACATTGCCTGTATTGTCTGCATCCCCCTCGATATTTCTCTGGTTTGCTGTTGTCTCCGTAACTTAATATTTTCGCCGCGTTTTCATGTGCTTTTTTTTTTTTTTGTCGTGGAACCTTTCTCAGAGTACGTACCACTATACCAAATTTGAAACGAAAAACGTATTCTTGGCCCTTATAAACGTTTGCATCGATGCAAAGAGCTTCAGTTGTTCATGGCTCAAATTTATGCGTCTACAACATTCATCAAATGGAATGCGCAACCTGTTATGTTAGCGGATTCACACTCATTTGTTTTTATATTTTAAGAGGTTATGTGCACCGTAGAATCTCCTCAAAGAAACCACCCTGCCATCTAGGATGTCGCCATGATCCAATGCAACTTGTTCATTAATTAATTAATTAATTAATTCATTCATTCATTTTATTCCATAGATCTTACATGAGCAATGAAGCTTTAAGATGTGGAACAAGTCAAAATTTTATAATATTACAATTACAATTTTTACAAATTTTTATAGTTTTACAATTTATTAATTTTCTACAATTTTTACAATTTTCTGTAATTTTTTACAATATTTTGGCGAGATGTAGTGAGATGAGGTGAGGTCCGAGGATTCGCCAAAAGATTACCCGGCATTTGCCTTTTGGTTGGGGAAAACCTCGGAAAAACCCAACCAGGTAATCAAATCAAAGGGGTTGATGCCAAGGACTCGCCATAGACTATCCGGCTTTATTCCCACGGCTGTGGAAAACCTCGGAAGAAACCAAAGACCAAAGGGGGATCCAACCCAAGCCCGAACACAGCTCCGGATCAGCAGCCCAGCGAGTCTGCCGACTGAGCTACATCGATGGCTCTACTAAAAGTATACAATACATAGCCAATCAGATTATTAAATTTACAAACGCAAACGATCATTCATCAGTTGAGCTATATGTATAATACAAAACAAGCAAGTTAATTAAATTTAAGGCATAAACAATTCAACCAGTTGTGATATACAGAAATTGATAATACATATCATGCAAACTACTTCAAATTAGGACGAACAATTTATCAATAGAGCTATATAGATTACTATTCAATTTAAAGCATATACAATTCATCGGCCAAAACTATACAAATATATACAATACAAAGTAGATTAAGCTATACAAATTTGTGCAATTAATATCAAGTAGATTAATTCAAAGTTAGAATTTATAAAACAGTTATATTACCGGTTGTTCTGTATGGTTATGAAACTTGGACTCTCACTCTGAGAGAACAAAGGTTAAGGGTGTTTGAGAATAAGGTGCTTAGGAAAGTATTTGGGGCTAAGAGGGATGAAGTTACAGGAGAATGGAGAAAGTTACACAACACAGAACTGCACGCATTGTATTCTTCACCTGACATAATTAGGAACATTAAATCCAGACGTTTGAGATGGGCAGGGCATGTAGCACGTATGGGCGAATCCAGAAATGCATATAGAGTGTTAGTTGAGAGACCGGAGGGAAAAAGACCTTTAGGGAGGCCGAGACGAGATTGGAGGATAATATTAAAATGGATTTGAGGGAGGTGGGATGTGATGATAGAGGCTGAATTAATCTTGCACAGGATAGGGACCGATGGCGGGCTTATGTGAGGGCGGCAATGAACCTTCGGGTTCCTTAAAAGCCATTTGTAAGTAAGTAAGTAAGTAAGTAAGTAAGATTAATTCAATTTATAATCATAAACAATTCATCAGTAGAGCTACACAGACTAGTAATCATTTTAAAAGCATATACATTTCATCAGCCAAACTATACAAAAATATACAATCAAATTAATTCAATTTACAAACTTATTTTCGTTAAGCTATACAAAATTTTACAGTTAATATGAAGTAGATCACGCCCAATTACGCCATTTCCCCTGAGCGGGACTCCAACCCGGGCAACCTGGATGGAATGTCGGCGCATTAGCATTGTAGCCACTAATGCGGTACACAGATAAGAACCAAGGCCCTCAGACTTAACAGATCACTTTGTCAGCGATTTGCTGTCACAAAAATTACCACCTAATTGACTGTCAGGCAATCTGACAACTGCTCCATTTGTTAAAAAGTCATGTTTCGTCTGTCCGTGCACCCCTATACCCCAGGAGTGTTGGGGTATACTTTTCAGACTCCACTACTTGGAGTGTGTTCATCAAAATATCGCATTTCCCCGCCCCGGCGACCTCCCCTTGTCAGAGGTATTAAAGCTCTGTATGCATTTCGCTTGTCACCGTCTTTTGTTTTGAAACTGTCTCGCAAAACCTCGTGGTAGTTGTATTAAGTGTGGTTGCTAGGCAACTGGAAGTGGAAGTATTAGCAACAAGAGCGGGACAAGTTACATAGAAGCTGGGATCAAGTTTAATCCCTGCAGATCCCCTGCATAATTGCCTGTATAACACACGCCCTCTGCAGGCTGTCACCACAAACAAAAAGCGGTCAAGGAGCAGGGGGTAAATGGAGGAGTCGTGCGCGCCTGACAGGGATGAAGTATCCCCTTTCCTACACGCGCTTGTAGTGTACTTTCTTACTTCGTTACTAGAGAAAGTTTTGTGACGGTTTGTAGATTTTTATATGTCTATATTTTCCCACAAATACACGTTTTTCAGGATTCCTCATTCTAAAAAAGATTTTTTTTTCGCATGTTATCTGTTTGTGTATACTATATGTCAATATGTTATACTCGTATTTGGAAGTACAGGGTGATTCGTTTCGGAAGACATGAAATAAAATCCCTGTAACTCAAGACCTGTTACATATTTTTTAGTATTGTATAAATATATTCCAGATGCATGGAAATTTTGCCCACATTAGACCCGTAACAGACTTGAAGAGCTTTCGCTAGCGAGAAATGTGTTAAGAGAAAATTCAAAGATTGATAACATGGATTCAAATGGACATCCACACACTGGAAGAGATTCTCGCTCGAGGCAAAAACCTCGCGCGAGTTTCTCGCTGGAAATCGGTAGCTCAGCGAATTTTCTTGACACATTTATCAAAGATGTTTGACATTTATACTCTTTATGACGATTGAATGTAGAAAAAGATATCACAGGTGGCGATGAATTGTATTGTTTTTATTTGAAAATGAGGAAAGATGGCTGATAATTGCAGTCAGAAAATTATCGAACTTGTACGATGTCACCCGTAGGCCTATTTATATGATACACGGGATGAAAACTATAAAAACACGAAACTCAAAGAAGAAATTTGGAGGTAAATATCAGATTATCTGAGAATAAATAGGGCTATATTTTATTTTGATGAGATTTAATAGTATTGATTAAACATTTGAAATAATGTATCTATATGTCTTAACAGTTTACGTAATTTTAATCAGAACATACCAAAGAATTCTCTGTCATATCATGAATGGCAAAAAAAGAACTGTGGTCCATTCAACCTGAAATAACGCCTAAACGTATCATCATTCAAATCGAAAGCAGTGTCCAAAACTCGTCCTTATTTTCGTAAGATACAATGTGATTTTCGGATATTTCTGGCTTTAATTTTAGGCCTACTTTTTCTTTTCATTAACAAAATATGTTCATGTAACTCCATTTCCTCATCATCTGAATACTCAGATTCAACATAGCAGTCGTACGTAATTCAATATACTTACAGGTTATATATTTAAGTACGACAATATACGTAAATACATAACCTATAATATTTCCCCCAAGTGATTACTATAATAAGAAAAATGCTTTCTACATGAAGGCAGTGCATAGCTGATCATAGCGAGGTGTGATCGAGAACTCGCCAAGTGTGTGGAGGAAGGCTCTTCGCCTCTTTCTCGCAACACATTTCTCGCTAGCGAAAACTCAAGTGTGTTACGGGCCTTAGACCCCAACGAGCTACCACTGAGTACACAAAACAGTTCATATCGTGAGGTTTATTTCTCCCGTGTGTGACGTAACATCTCAAGGATAGGCTTTCCAAAAGTTGAGACAATCTTTGCTTTGAGATCACCAATATCTCTGGGCTGCTGTACATAGAAATCATTCTTCACAAAACCCCAAACAAAGAAATCGGGTTGCGTCAGGTCTGGAAAATTTGTAGGATTCGTTTCATCAATGACGTGTTGTGCCATCCTAGTGGAACACCCATGGCCATGTTGTTTTCCCGTCACAGGTATGGTATGAAAAACATGTGACCCGTTTCTGCAGATCCACATCGCGTAATGCCTGAACACGTTGCGTGCGGTAGAGGTAAAATTCAGGTAACGTTGGTAATTTTTGTGCGACATAGTTGTCTCTGTGGTTAAAACGACGTTCAACTGAAGTTACACTTTCCAACTTCACAAACCACAACACACATTTCTCTCGTTGCCTAAAAGTGAACGTCTTTTTTTTTTATTCAGTAGTTGCTAAGCTACAATCTGACGTCTTTTGTTAGTAGAATGATAAAAAAGCTCCCGTATTTTAACATTATACTGGAACTAAAATAACTTCTGGTATAATTTTATAGCGTATTTATTTTACGTCTTCCCAAACAGATCAGTCTTAACTGAGCAACGCATGGTTTGTTCTCTTCGCACAGCGCTGACGTGGTATAAAAATACACGCAGATGGAGAACTGGGTTACAAGACCGCTGTTAATTTTCGTGTAATACGTTTTCCCTCGCATTACTTCAAGATAATGCACAAAGGAGGTTTTCACACAGTCAAGTTCATGAGAGCGCCCAGTTGTGAATGAAAAAAAAAAAGAGACAAGGTCGATAAAAACAAATGCTGATCACAAAACAAGAAAATTCTGCAACACTGCAGGCGTAGCCATGGATACGCTAATCTGTGTATTCGCCTTTATACGTATTAGCCCAGAACGGTCCAGTGGAACTCACCCATGCAGGAGCTCACCGTACCGCGAGGCAAAGGGACCATGTCCAACCATGTGCGTCCCTGGGAGTTAGCCTCTGAACCGACAGACGTGAGTTGAGAGAGACTGGCGAGGGGTTCAGCCGTACGCAGTCTTACAGTCCTGGCGTCTTGATCCAGTCAGGGCCGACCCAGTATCTCCATTTAGGACTTTCCGTGTTCGATACTCGAAAGTAATTTCAGATGTCAGGAGAATATAGTGAAGTAATAGCCCGTGGCGGCGATATGCTGTCAAAATGCCTTCAGTTTTAGGAATCGCACTTTATTTCCTACATTCATATTTGAATACTTTGAACATTTTCAATACAATGCAAGATTAGTGAGGAAACTAATTTTTAGACACCGTACATGTACTCATCTTTAATGTACTGGTTATTTATGTCAGAATGGGATATCTTCGAATTAAAGGTATTGTGGAAGAGAAGGCCTGATGGCCTTAACTACACCAGAATGAATGAATGAATGAATGAATAAATAAATAAATAAAAATCAATCAATCAATCAAATAAATAAATCAACCAAATGAATAAATAAGTAAATGAATAAATAAGTAAATCAATCAATCAAATAAATCATATAAATAAGTCAATCAATCAAATAAATCAAATAAATAAATAAAACAATCAATCAAATAAATAAATAACTAAATAACTAAATAAATGAAATAAAGAAATAAATCATATAAATAAATCAATCAATCAATCAAATGAATAAATAAGTAAATGAATAAATGAATAAATAAATCAATCAAATAAATCAAATAAATGAGTCAATCAATCAATCAAATAAATCAAATAAATTAATTAATCAAATAACTCAAATAAATAAGTCAATCAATCAATCAAATAAATCAAATAAATAAAACAATTAATCAAATAAATCAAATAAATAAATAAATAACTAAGTAAGTAACTAAGTAAATAAAGAAATAAATCAAATAAATAAATCAATCAATCAAATGAATAAATAAGTAAATGACTAAGTAAATAAATAAGTAAATAAATAAATCAAATAAATAAGTCAATCAATCAATCAAATAAATAAATCAACCAAATGAATAAATAAATAAATTAATTAATTAATTAAATAAAATAAATAAATGCATAAATAAATCAAATAAATAAATGAAATAAATAGATAAATAAATCAAATCAAATAATCAAATAAAATAAATAAATAAGATTATGGTTCCAATACCAAAGAGAAATAATGCCAAGAAATGTAACGGGTTCAGGACTATCAGTCTATTATCGCACTCGGCGAAGATTCTTCTGTGAATACTGAATCGACGTTTATATTCTGAGATGGAAGAAGAGCAGTTTGGCTTCAGGAAGGGAAAAGGTACGAGAGATGCAATTGAACCACGCAATTAAATAAACAGATCTCATAGACGTTATTTTATGATATAAAGCAACAAACTAACTTCAGTTATTGTTTCCATGGTAACAAGAACAGCTGAAACATAAATGCAGCCATAATGTGAGTGATCAGCTCTGTCTTTTATACGAAGCATTTCCGGACACTACCTACTTTATTAAGAAAAACATGTTTACTTTAATATCCTCTATCACGTCAGAAAATTATGAATAGTTATTGTTACACCCTGTATATCAAATTACTAATAGTCTCAATATTTCTTTAGCTTTCTTCAATGGAACTGAGAAAAACGAAGTGAGACAAGTAGCCAAATGCCTTCGAGCCCACATAGATTCTTCCCACAGCCCTATAGCGTCAAAATATCATGAGAAACTACATTACCCAGATATTTCCAACAAGTAATTGCTAGTTGTGTCAAAATTAGAGACTGAAGATAATTTATTCCTTTGGACGCGCCTGAAAAGCGCCCGCTGCGCGCTACAATACAGCCTTTCCGCATAATAAATCATTTAAGGCGTCAATCAATTCGTTTCAAACTAGTTGCGATTCGGAGATGAATTCCTATTATGAAGACTCCTAAAAAGGAGAAAGGTCAGGGTGTCAAGGAGTGACTGTAGTGGCCGCCCAGGAGAGTGGGAGGAAGTGCACGGCGCGGTGAAGGTAGCCTTGAGACAGGCAAGTGTGATATCACGATTCTTAATGAAGTTCCTGATTTTGTCTCTATTTCGACCAGAAATCTGCTGCTTCTAACGAACCCAGGACTACTAGTGTCTTAGAACAGAAGAAACCTTTCTCGATTTCTGCTTAAGTTTAACTGAACTACGGTTGGTTTTTGTTCATATTCAGTAGCCTATCTACGTTATGGGCCGTTATTTGAAATAGATACAAAATGGCGATAAACTCGAAATCGGCCTGAGAGATTTTCTTGTTTTGTTTCACGATAATAGGCCTAAACTAAATCTGGTGTCCAGTATGTCACCAGACCTCGTGTTAAATAGGCGGAAGTCCACACCTGTGGAGTAACGGTCAGCGCGTCTGGCCGCAAAACCAGGTGGTCCGGGTTCGATTCCCGGTCGGGGCAAGTTACCTGGTTGAGGTTTCTTTTTCCCTCAACCCAATATGAGCAAATGCTGGGTAACTTTCGGTGCTGGACCCCGGACTCATTTCACCGGCATTATCACCTTCATCTCATTCAGACGCTAAATAACCTAAGATGTTGATAAAGCGTCGTAAAATAACCTACTAAAATAAAATAAAATAAATGGGCGGAAACAGAAAATCCATCGCAGTGAATAAGGAAAAAATCAGAATTCTTATAATTTTCATATAAAATTAATGTCTAGAATACAGGAATCCCTGATATTTTAATAATAGGAGTAGCAGTATTTTGAACACGAACCGTTGCAGAACTCTCTCGCTGCCGTGAGGATAAAGTAAACCGTTGTGTAAAATGTTAGAATAATTTTTAAAAAATCCTAGCTTCTATGTCCAACAGCAATACAAGAAATGTAGTTATAAAACCGTTCCACATTATTTCTCGAGTCTTTCCCAGGCTGATAGTCATTTGTCCTCCATGCCGGTTGCCATGGTTTCGATCTTGCTTCATAATTTAACCAACATTCAAAGCCGTTCGCGTTTTAATGGACATATAAAACGGCTCCGAGCGAAATGAACGCGAATGGGCCTCCGCCCCACTGGCAAGGGGCTGGTTTGAGAAATACGTCCAGCTCTAGACTGACACACGCAATTCAGTGTCCCACATTATGTCTACTTTATATTTATTTATTTTCTGCTTACATATTTATGTTGCAACAGTTTTTCAGGTGTTCAGCGTGCTGATTTCCAGATCTGCAGGTCCCAGGTTCGATTCTCGGGCTCGGCTCATGGGAATTTTCCTTGAAGAAGGAAAGTTTCCTGGGTGTCGAGCCAGGAAATCGAACTCCGGACCTGCAGATCTGGAAGCCAACATGCTGTTAATACAGGGGCATCATTTTATTTTTACTTCAATTTTTATTGTACCTGAGTTTTTGAATGTACTTCACTCCCACCCCTTCTACTAATGAAGTTCAACCGTCCTCCACACAGATCCAAGACCGCATATACAGCCATAGTAGCCTTACGGTCGTAATAAACAGTACGTTCCAAAAATATGTTCGCGTTTTCCAGTGACGAAAGAGCTTTCAATATTGTATCATTTTCCATTTGCCTACGTCGCATACCGGTTTCCCCCACCTGCTTCTATTCGCCTCTCTGTAAATGCTAGTTGCTGGGCTGTCTTAGCTCTTTTCTGAGAACATTAATTTCTGTTAGGAATTGGACGTCTACGTAATATTATACCCATACAATTGTTTAAAATAACTTAAATAAAAGGGCCTTGTTAAGTAATTAGCTGTCATGTGATTTTCTCCCTTTCTACGACGCTGCGACATAACCACTTGGACGGACAGTAGATAGCATGTCTGAGTAATTTTATCTTTTCGGATCGGGCAGAAGTGAAGATTGAATTTACAGTACGTAAGGTACTCTTTTATAGAGTAGGTACAGAATTATTCCAACATGAGTTACTAGTACGAAGTACGAACCTGGTAATTGGGATTAGGTGCAATAGTCTATAGTGTGATAATATGCACATTAGAACTGAAGCCTGTATCGAAATGAACGGCCGCCATTTTCCAAATTGTGTTTAAATATCCATATTATGATTATTTTTCAATTTAACTTCATTCCCTATATTGTACGCTAATGTGCTGTAGACAGTATAATATACACTGCATAATGAATACGTCCACATGGACAGCTTAGTTCGTGAGTAAAAACACTCATTGTTAATACAGTACTTTATTTTGATTAAACAAAACCCCAATGAAAATTATCAAATTCAAAATCGCGATATATCCTAGTTTACGTAAATGGATGAACTGCTTTTCTTCCCTCCTATACCTAGTAAAGTGATTTGTTTGTATTTTACGCCAGTATCATCGAACTCCAGTCGTGGAAGGAGGTAGCAAACGGTGTTTCCTGTTCTTAATCGTTGATCCAAAGGTATAGCCAGGTTAATATTAGAAATGTTAGTAAAAATAAAATGATGTCCCTGTATTAATAATACATTTTTACACGCAGAATGCCTGAATGGCAAGATGGCGTTGCTATGGCAACCTTGTCACGGGCACGAATCCGTTGCTAGGTTCTCTGCCTGGGAATATCGCCGCACGCAGCTAATGTAATAGTTTAGGCACGTTCGGTTTACATCGAGGACTTACATATTAATTGCAGTGAAATAGTTGAGTAGACATTGTTAGACGCTCTTGCGTTGCTACGCGTGTCCGCCTTCCTTCCTCCGCGTGAGGTTTCCTTGGTTACGTATTAGGATGATGCGCCTTTTATTATAATGCAGGGTGTATACTAGCAGGCGATTTCCAGAATGTGCAGATCCATCCACTCGCTGGAAACGAGAGGGCTGGGACCTAGACCAGAAAGGGATTGGAACCTTCAAGGGTTTTGTTACAACTTGAAGTGCTTTGCATGATGCAGCTGTGTTCCTGGCTGAATTCTTTCCATTGTTAAGTGCTAGTAGACTAGGTTTGGATACGGTGGAACTTACTATGCCACATTTGGAAGTCTTGGTCATCACATCACATGTAAATGAAGAGAAACATCTTCCTGCAGTATTGTGACAGACAAAATAAAAGACTGCATAGACAGTCACCTCCCAGAACCGCAAATGGGCTTCAGATCCGGAAGATCAACAATGACAGCAGTACAATTACTACTAAATAACATCGACGAAGCCCTACAGAAAAAACTGATGTTCTACACAGTCTTAATCGATTTTACCAAGGCTTTCGACCTGCTACAAAGAGACCTAGTAATTCGAAAACTGGAAGAAACAGCAGGGAAAGAAAATGTCTGGACAAGAATAATCAGGTCAATCATCAAATACAACGTAATAACAATATCAGACAATCTGTCCATCTCAATCCCTATAACGCAATCGAACGGGGTTCTACAGGGAGACACAATGAGTCCCATGCTGTACATCCTAGCCACTGAAGTCCTACGTATCCCAGAGAAAGAAGAAGACATACACATTTATGCATATGCAGATGATATAGTCGTCGGATCAACTGAGATACAGAAGCTCCAAGAAACAATAGGAAAAATATACGAATGTAGCACTAAACACGAGTTGCACATAAACATACCAAAGACGGAAATGATGGTATTTAGAAATGGGGGCAAAGCACCCGCAGCTGCTGAAATCAGCATCAGAGGGGAAAAAATCAAAATCTCGTAATGACATTGCAGCTAACCGCCAAATGTTCACAAAACACGTGACAGAGAGGACAGCCCAAGCAGTAATGGCAATGCACGACATAAAAAATATACAACTCAGCCTAGAAACAGCCCTAAACATATTCAAGGCCAAAATCATGCCGATACTATGCTACGGAATTGAGGTTATATGGAATCATCTGACAGAAAGTAACTTGAATTAGAAAAGGTAAAATCAACATATCTAAAAAGAGCACTTGGACTATCAAAAGCAACTAGATCACGATTGGTATATCTCCTAGCGAGAGAACCTTTCCTAATAGAAGACATCAAACTTCGGTATTTGTTGCAACACATCAAGGCTTTTGGAAACCAAATGAAGATCATGGAGAGGAAAAAAGAAGAAGTGTGGCCTGAGTTCTACGGCACCGGAGCCATGACAGACCCCAAATTTCGAAATGCGGCACGTCGTGACTAGACTGGCAATCCACGGCTTCCACCACCTAATCTGTACCAACAAGACGTATCACGACCCAACCCAAGCATGCGTATGAATTGTGTAGTAAAGTCTGTGAACGCTACCACGTAGAACTTTGCACAAAAAGACTAATGGCCGGTTTCACCAAGCTTCTTTAAATCAGCACAAACGACTTGTCAACAAATGGATCGTTTAATTTTAACGGAATCTTTAAAAGTTGACTATTTCACCAAGCCTCGTATCTTTAAAATTAACAGGCGTTTACTAACGAGGGGATTTTGTACTTGTATCTTGCATGTTTTGTTTTTCATACGACCATGGCTTCGAAATCGCGAATTTCATTGCTTACATATGATCATGGCTGACTTTGTTTGGCATGAAGAAACAATCATAGGCAAACGGGTAACAGGCAGTAATTTTAAGAACATCTTCCTAAATACAGTATGTTGTCATACAGCAATTAAAAAAAAAAGACAGCTGCTTCCAAATGTAAATAATAGGAATGTAGAGCAGTTAAATTGTAGCTTCTAAAGGAAATCTGAGAAAATTTAGCGGACTACAAGGTCGACAGCTTAAAAATTGATGCCACAATTAATTCTATACAAAGCATTCTAAGCAGTTATATTAGGCCTAAATTTAGGACGGGAAATCGCCTCTTCCATAAATTGCATACTACTTTTCCACTGTATTTCATGCAGATTTATTAGTACCCTGTAACAATTTTGCCATGCTTGTGTGGCAGGATTCAGGAGAGATGTCATTAAATTAGATTTTAAGGGGTATCCATTGTCTCCTAAAAGAAAATCTCTTTGCACCCTTTTCATTTAAAAGGCACCCTCCTTTGCAATGTTGTGCTATCCGTGTAGACCGTAACATTATCTTAAACCGAGAAGAATCTGTTGGAGAGGCGTTAAGTGGGTGATTCCTATCTGTCGTATTCTAACCTATTACAATTTCAATAAACTAGCGCTGAGGTAGTTCTGAGGTAAAAGTGAAAATCGTTGAACTTATAAGGGATTTTTTTGTGGTAATCAGTTGATCGTATATGCAAGGCATAACAAAAAATTAAACTAATCAAACATAACCTGTCACAGATTCGTATGTGCAAGGTGTATAAGCAGAGTACGAAGGAAACTACCTCAGCGCTAGTTTAACCACAGTTTTTCTATGCGGAGCGTTACATAAGCCTATGAAATTGTTTGAATATTGAAGGAAAAATAGGATCTTCTATTGCAGAATCTTTTGGCTATATTACTGCTAGGATATACGATTGGAACATGTACACAATCTATGTTGTCTATGACAACATAAAATTTAGCTATAAGCTTATTAGGCCTATAGAAATAATGACTATTGTAATGTTGGTAGTACGTCTGATAATTTATTCACATATCTAGGCAATACAGCTTTTGATACCCCGTTCATATCATCAATTACTATTTCAAAACTTCCCGCAACATTATTTTAAAACGAGAAGAATCTGTTGAAGAGGCGTTAAGTGGGTGATTTCTGTCGTATTCTAACCTATACAGTATACCGGTATTCAGTTTCTTCTGGAATCATTCTTACTACTTATTTCCTTAATGTGTAGCTTTCGTGGAATTCTTTGTCACTTAAATCTTCAAAATGATTATTCCGAGTGTTATTACAACATATGAGTTCGTCGTTATGTTGAAGTTCTAAATAAAGAACTTCATCATCGAATAATTACGTCCGCCATGTTGTTGACTTCTTAACACATCGTTACTGTTTTAACGCGACGAATAGGTCCTAATAAATTAACGATGAATTTAAAGATGCGTTAGCAATAATGATACTTGGTGAAACACAAAAACTGACTAACGTGTCATTAAATTATTTAACGAGACGTTATAATGATAACGAAGGTTGGTGAAACCGGCCATAAGATCAATACGCGACTACGCAAATGCAAACTAAGGTTGAAACAATGGACATTTGTGCTGGCCATAATTGTGGAAACTTTTTGTTTTTGTACTGAATTATTATAACATCTGCATTGATTCACAGATTTATACAATTGAAAATGTTACTCATGTCTGATTCGTTAATTATGGGGTTATAATAAAGGTATTATATTAAATCCTGAATATTTTAACGATAAATAATCATTACTATGTGGGAAATTATGTTCTTGTCGTTTAAGATATAAATATTAATTTCCGATTTCATTATAATTTCCCATTATTTACTGATTTTAAGATTATTGTTGATGATGTAAGCATTGTTGAGCACTGTTAGCATAAAATGTGGACATTATTAGTGTGTTTCTATCATTTGTCTGACTTAAGATTTCGTTAGGTTAACATCTGATTGCTTTACAACAAATTTTATTGATCATTTTATCATAATGGATCCACGAAAGGACTGAACACCTTCTGGAGCAGCTATGCTTCGAAAAGAAGGCTATACAATCAAGGAAATTGCAAGAAAACTTGGTAATGGTGCCACAGTGTCTGGCATCCAGAAGGTATGGCAGAAGTACAAATCCACAAAATCTTGTAAAGGAACACTTAGGACTGGTAGAAAACCTATACTGTTTTCGCTGTAAGAAAAATTCTAATGTAAACATAAGCACGTGGCTGTCACACCCGTGATTGGCTCCCAGTCGAAACACTCACATGACGCAGGAAAATATAGTTCGTATTTGGAAACCACAATCTTGTATTATTTGAAAATAAAAAATTGAATTCTAGTTGTTAAATACGATGAAACATTTAACTTCACTAATATGTAAAACGCTATGTAAAAGAAAAGCTACTTTTATATTTTGTTATGTACTATGAACGCGGATGAATACCAACAGTAATACCGAGGTAGTCTGTCCTTGTAACAAGCTGGCGTCACTTGAGCTCGTAGTTTATTGTTCACGTAAGCTAGTATTGAAGTATGGCTTCTGTATCCTCAAATATCCATTGTGAAGACATAAGACTTAAAAATAATTTAATTGTAGTAATTATAAAGTAAATGTTTCCTAAACAAATGAATGCATAGTAGTGAGGTTAGGCCTACTTGACGAGTAACGGGAAATGTTTAACATGAAACAGAATGTACAACAGTAGGCGGGAACACGTACTGAGAATCTATGGCGCCAAATAGCGGCCAATGAAGCCTCACTTCAGTCACGTGCTATTGTTTACATTAGGATTTTTCTTACAGCGAAAAGATTATAAAGTCCAAGAGATGTGAGCAGATTTGTCGATTAGCATTGAAAGATCAAAGGAAATCTTCTAAACGACAAGAACATAATTTCCCACATAGAAATGATTATTTATCGTTAAAATATTCAGGATTTAATATAATACCCTTATTATAACCCCGTAATTAACGAATCAGTCATGAGTAACATTTTCAATTGTAGAAATCTGTGAATCAATGCAGATGTTTTAATAATTCAGTACAAAAACAAAAAGTTTCCAGAGTTATGGCCACCAGTGTATGGATACCTTGGCAACTGTCTTTGACCGCAAGGATTCGTACGGCAAGGAATACAAGCTTACATTTGCCTTTCATCATCGGTATCTTTTCCATCATGTGAATCCTTTTCCAGCTTTTCTCTCAGCATATTTTGTCTTCATTATGTTCTTTCACGATTTATCAGTACATCTTTTTCTTAGTAGGCCTGCTTGGCATCTTTTCCTTCATTATATGCTTTCTTTTCTTTATCAATGAATCTTTCTCTTTCTTACTTATACAATTTTGTATTCAACAGTTCATCTCTTTTTGTTAGTACTTAGCATTATGTGGTTTTCTTTCTTCATCAGTGCACCTTTTTTCTTCTTACTCAGCATCCTTTTCTTCATAACGAGCATTTTTCTTCATCAGAATATTTTTTTCTTCATCAGTTCATCTTTTTCTTAGTTTAGCATCTTTTTCACGTTGAGCATTTTTTTCACTTTTTCCTTCTTCAGTGTATTTTTCATTACTTATATTTTCATTCGTAATACCATTTTTATTCATCACCCCATTTTATTTTATAATTTTTTTATTTGTTCATCTTTTTTCTTAGTACTCTTCATCTTTTTCTTCTTGATGAGCATTTTTGCATTTCTTCATTAGTCAGTGCATTTTTCCTTCTCACTCATCTTTTCTTTGCAGCGAGCATTTTTCATGAGTCCATTTTTTCCTTCTCATTTTTTCATCAGTTCATCTTTTTTCTTAGTACGGTGTATCTTTTTCTTCATGATGAACATTTTTGCATTTTTTTCCTTCTTACTCATCTTTTTCATCATTTATCTTCTTAGTACTCGGCATCTTTTTCTTCATGATGAGGATTTTTCATCGTGCATCTTTTTCTTAGTATTGAGCATCTTTTTCTTCATGATGAGCATTTTTCATCAGTGCATCTTTTCCTTAGTATTCGGCATCTGTTTCTTCATTATGAGGATTTTTCATCACTGCATATTTTTATTAGTACTACTGTGTATCTTTTTCTTCATGATGAGCATTTTTGCATTTTTTCCTTCTTACTCATCTTTTTCATCAATTTATCTTCTTAGTACTCGGCATCTTTTTCTTCATGATGAGGATTTTTCATCGTGCATCTTTTTCTTAGTAGTGAGGATCTTTTTCTTCATGATGAGCATTTTTCATCAGTGCATCTTTTTCTTAGTGCTCTGAATCTTTTTCTTCATTATGAGGATTTTTCATCACTGCATATTTTTATTAGTACTATCTACTGTGTATCTTTTTCTTCATGATGAGCATTTTTGCTTTTTTTCCTTCTTACTCATCTTTTTGATCAATTTATCTTCTTAGTACTCGGCATCTTTTTCTTCATGATGAGGATTTTTCATCGTGCATCTTTTTCTTAGTAGTGAGGATCTTTTTCTTCATGATGAGCATTTTTATCAGTGCATCTTTTCTTAGTGCTCTGAATCTTTTCTTCATTATGAGGTTTTTCATCACTGCATATTTTTATTAGTACTACTGTGTATCTTTTTCTTCATGATGAGCATTTTTGCATTTTTTCCTTCTTACTCATCTTTTTCATCAATTTATCTTCTTAGTACTCGGCATCTTTTTCTTCATGATGAGGATTTTTCATCGAGCATCTTTTTCTTAGTAGTGAGCATCTTTTTCTTCATGATGAGCATTTTTCATCAGTGCATCTTTTTCTTAGTGCTCTGAATCTTTTTCTTCATTATGAGGATTTTTCATCACTGCATATTTTTATTAGTACTACTGTGTATCTTTTTCTTCATGATGAGCATTTTTGCATTTTTTCCTTCTTACTCATCTTTTTCATCAATTTATCTTCTTAGTACTCGGCATCTTTTTCTTCATGATGAGGATTTTTCATCGTGCATCTTTTTCTTAGTAGTGAGGATCTTTTTCTTCATGATGAGCATTTTTCATCAGTGCATCTTTTTCTTAGTGCTCTGAATCTTTTTCTTCATTATGAGGATTTTTCATCACTGCATATTTTTATTAGTACTACTGTGTATCTTTTTCTTCATGATGAGCATTTTTGCATTTTTTCCTTCTTACTCATCTTTTTGATCAATTTATCTTCTTAGTACTCGGCATCTTTTTCTTCATGATGAGGATTTTTCATCGTGCATCTTTTTCTTAGTAGTGAGGATCTTTTTCTTCATGATGAGCATTTTTGCATTTTTTCCTTCTTACTCATCTTTTTCATCAATTTATCTTCTTAGTACTCGGCATCTTTTTCTTCATGATGAGGATTTTTCATCGTGCATCTTTTTCTTAGTAGTGAGGATCTTTTTCTTCATGATGAGCATTTTTCATCAGTGCATCTTTTTCTTAGTGCTCTGAATCTTTTTCTTCATTATGAGGATTTTTCATCACTGCATATTTTTATTAGTACTACTGTGTATCTTTTTCTTCATGATGAGCATTTTTGCATTTTTTCCTTCTTACTCATCTTTTTGATCAATTTATCTTCTTAGTACTCGGCATCTTTTTCTTCATGATGAGGATTTTTCATCGTGCATCTTTTTCTTAGTAGTGAGGATCTTTTTCTTCATGATAAGCATTTTTCATCAGTGCATCTTTTTCTTAGTGCTCTGAATCTTTTTCTTCATTATGAGGATTTTTCATCACTGCATATTTTTATTAGTACTACTGTGTATCTTTTTCTTCATGATGAACATTTTTGCATTTTTTCCTTCTTACTCATCTTTTTCATCAATTTATCTTCTTAGTACTCGGCATCTTTTTCTTCATGATGAGGATTTTTCATCGTGCATCTTTTTCTTAGTAGTGAGGATCTTTTTCTTCATGATGAGCATTTTTCATCAGTGCATCTTTTTCTTAGTGCTCTGAATCTTTTTCTTCATTATGAGGATTTTTCATCACTGCATATTTTTATTAGTACTACTGTGTATCTTTTTCTTCATGATGAACGTTTTTGCATTTTTTCCTTCTTACTCATCTTTTTCATCAATTTATCTTCTTAGTACTCGGCATTTTTTTCTTCATGATGAGGATTTTTCATCGTGCATCTTTTTCTTAGTAGTGAGCATCTTTTTCTTCATGATGATCACTTTTCATCAGTGCATCTTTTTCTTAGTGCTCTGAATCTTTTTCTTCATTATGAGGATTTTTCATCACTGCATATTTTTATTAGTACTACTGTGTATCTTTTTCTTCATGATGAGCATTTTTCAATCAGTGCATCTTTTCCTTAGTATTCGGCATGTGTTTCTTCACGATGAGCATTTTTTGCATTTTTTCCTTTGTCATTGCGTCTTTTCTTTCTTACTCATCTTTTTCCTCCACAATTCATCTTTTTCTTAGTACTCGGCATCCTTTTCTTCATGACGAGCACTTTTTCATCAGTGCATCTTTTTCTTAGTACTGAGCAACATTTTCTTCATTGTTCTATATATTCCTTTCAGCATCTCTTTCTTCATCATCCATCTCTTTCTTCATCTTATATATTCTTTTCTTCATCACCAGCATATTCTCTGCTGACATAGCTTTCTTAATCCACGTCGTTTGATCTTATATTCCATGTTAGATTGTAGCTAGCCTATTTTTTTCATCTCCTTCATGTTATTTATCTTCTTAATTTCCATCTTCTTTTCTCAACCACAATCACATTTCACCCATTGTGATGCCACTTGCTCAGCCATGTCCATGAGTTCTGTCACATAACATGGTCCTTGTCCCTTAAGCCCCTGAAAACCTAAACTATATCAAGACCAGGTCGAGCAGAGTGATTCAGGGTTATTCATTTTGTCGGGTATCGAACCTGGGATTCTATACTTTAGCACAGAGCCACTGTGGCATTGTCGTATTTTCAAGAAGATCTTGTGATCTTCGTCTATTTATCTGTTAATCTGTTTCCATCTGAAGTAGCTGGTCAGATGCGAAACACACATTGGGTACCGGAAATCGTTACAGTGATGATGTCACGAAGCTTTGTTGGAATTGCCTGTCCACCATAGATTTCACATTCAAAGATTTATCCCTTTGAGGCATAACTTTTTTCCCATATGCAGTCCCAGAGGTTCGAACGGTGTACCTTTATTGGAATACCGTGGCATTTCTTGCCTGAATTCATGCTTGCTGGCGCACCTGGTGGAGGATATTTATACTTCACAAATTGCTTACGTCCGAGGGGTTTCCTTCCCCACGACACCAAGAATAACACGCCCTGAGTCATTTCCAAACAACGGACTGTCGTCACCATGGAAACCCGTTGCTGTATGTCTAAAATTAAAATTATGAACAAATTAGAAACGCTGGTTCAGTGACTCCTCACGGTGCTTTGTGGATACCAAGAAGGAATCCTTCTTTCTATTGGATGTACTGTGTGTCCCGGTTAATTTTGTTGTTTTATGTTGACTCAAACGGCGACTATACGTCATCATAAGTACAGTTCTGATACCTGTCAGTTTTAATACAGTGTTTACCCGTAAAGTTCATAGGACTTGGGTAAAACAGGTACTTTAGCTTGATACATGAAGAATACAGCTGCAGCTGCTGGGTTGTTGTTATTGTGATGGTGGTGAAAAAGACGGAAAACAATAAATTCATGTACAGTACTAGTCATATGAATCCTTCTTTCCTGCAACAAATGAAAGAATTAGCAATATAAATAGGGACCGGATTTTTATGTGTGAAATATGTACATATTTATGTAAGAACAATAAGCTGACTATGTACCAAAATATGTAAAACCATAAAAATATTTAATACCAATATCTGGAAGGTATAGGATAGGTAAGACTCTCCAGTTGTGATTTCATAGAGCACCCGACTTTTTTACCGCACACTTGACACATTACTATTTTTCCATCTGTAGTGAAAGCTTCGTCCATCGCAATGCTTGATTTTATTTTTGTCGTTAGGATTGAAGATACAGAGGCCATTTTAGTTAGTTATAAGCAGTAGATAAACTCACTTGCACTTTATACTGTAAGTACTAAAACTAGAGAACTGAGTGAAATGAATGACACAACAGAACTGCAAGCACTGTTTCGCTTTACTGGATTGGGAGAAAATAAGAGGAGATGTGGGACACATGCATTTTAGCTGCTCCCTGTAAGAAACGAAGTACCTACTAAAACCTCAAACTATAGGCATTTACAAACTGTTGTTTGAAAAGTGACATTCCTGTCTCATTCAGAAGGGTAGGATTATTCCAGCCGAGAACCATACTTTCTAATTGCTCGGAAAATCCCATTTCCGAATAGGTGTACTAAATTTAAAGTAAAGAGGTCAAGCAATAACCTGAAAGTATCATGTCAGACTTGACACGGGTTTTCCCTGGAAGGATTAGGCAGAGGGTGGGTAAGGTTGCATATTGCAAGGGAACGGCTTGTTAAGATGTGTGCAGAACAAGTATATCCCTTCTTGGGTAAGTAAAGAGGTTTTTTTTTTAATCTGTGTATTTCAAATTGTAAACTTCCACAGCAGAAGTTTTTTTCTTTCCTTTTAGTGAAGTAGAAATGAATAAAACCCCAAAATATGTAGATTTATGTAATACCAAGCCATTATAGGGTAAACATTGGTAATTTCATGGGAGTGGTTATTTCGTGATCTTTGCTCTTTTGTGAACTAACCAATGGTATTACGAGATCCAAATTTCCACCAAGGGATTGCATATGTTGTCCAGTTTCCAGAAACATACAGCTACGCTTTGTGTGACTATTGTAGTTGATTCAGTGAGCTTTTATGTTTGGAGAGAGCAAGTTTGCGTCGACTTCTCAGGCATACAAATTTTGTGGATGTTTGTAATTACATTACAGGCTTATTACTAAAGGTAAGCATATGATATTTGGTACAAAGATTTATTGTATCTTTATGAAATTTTAGGAAATGTTTTTGGAATTTTAGATACATCTGTAGTTACTATAGTTACTATAGTTAGTCTTTCCCCCCCTTCTTAAAGATAGGTACGATTATGGACTCTTTTCATACAAATGCTATCAGGCTTGTAAATTATTGAGCTTTACCGGGGCTCGAACCCGGACCGCCTAAGTGTTGGGCAGCCACCGTAGATACAAAATCAGTGAGTTTGATTCGGAATGAAGCATTAGATAGACCCGCTGCCTTCGTCGGCTCGTTTGTGTGGCCCGTGTGCTATTTTTAACCCCTGCCCTCGCCCCACCCTTTGAGGTGTCTTTCAACATCAAGCACTCCTCGGTTTGTTTCATCTGTCTTCATTTTTATCCTAGAGATATATTTCTTTTTAGTAGGTTGGCTAAACTTTGATATTTCTCCTCCATTGTAGATGAAGTAACAAGATTCATTATGCAGAGGAGCGGTGCAGTTATTGCACAAAACGAATTGCCGCTCGTTTCCTTGTTTATTCCGGGGCACGTGCCTTGAGTGCAACAAGTCGCTATGTGCCGTCACCAGCCACTCTGCTATGCACTGAGTGATGTACTGGGTGATAAGAATAAAAATGAGTATATAAAGGGTGCGTCAGAAAGAACGGATGGATTTCAAACTATCGATACGCAACGAGGAGAGAGATATAGTGAGGGGGACCACGACTGTTGGGTCAGCCATAGAATGCAGTTTCAGTTGAGAACATGGTGTTGGTCTGGTGTACAACGTGCTTTCATCGTAGAGACATTTTTGAAAAATGAAGAGTCTGTGATCGCCACTCAGGACTCATTTCGACATCGGATGTCACGCTAGGATTCCAACTCGGAATACAATTTTGCGGTGGGTGGCTTCATTTCGTATCACAGGTTCAACATTAAAGAAGAAATCACCTGGACGAAATTCTATTGCACTGAGATTGTCCGAGGCTACGGTAAGATCTCGCGCCCTGCGACTTCTTTCTTTGGGACCATTTGAAGGCGTAAGTTTGTAAACATCGATCACATACACTGGACGAACTGAAGACAGCGATTCGTGAAGAAATCGTGGCAATTGCACCAGCCATGACTGTGAAAGTGATGGCGAATATCAGAAAACGCCTCGATGCCTGTATTGAAAGCCAAGGACATAATATGGATAATGTTGTTTTACATAAATAAACTGCATGTATTGGTGAATATGTTGATAACAATACATTTTTGATTTGATGAATCTTTACAATTTTCTTGCCATGTGAAATCCATCCGTTCTTTCTGACGCACCCTGTAGTATGCACTAGACTTTTTAGTAAATACTCTTATTATTAAGAATAAAAACAAATTGAGTACCTACTCAGTTTTGATTACATACTCATAACTAGGGACCGGATTTTTATGTAATTACATATTATATTCCTTTCAACCTAACCGTATATAAATAACAAATCTTTGCGAATCCTGTAATTACCATTAATATATTGAAATTTGATACTACATATTTTTACATATTTACCCCACATTACATATTATGGCTTGGTATTACATAAATCTACATATTTAGGGGTTTATTCATTTTTACTTCTCTGAAAGGGAAAAAAACACTTCTGCTGGGGAAGTTTACAATTTGAAATACACAGATTTAAAAAGCCTTTTTACCTACCCAAGAAAGGATGGGACGAAACATAACGTCCTTACGCAAATCAAGATTTCAGATATGACTCCCTGTAAAGTTGATTTGAATAATTTCGAGGGAAAAATTGTTCCGGAGCCGGGTATCGAACCCGGGACCTTTGGTTTAACGTACCAACGCTCTACCACTGAGCTACTCGGGAACTCTAACCGACACCGATCCAATTTTTCCCTCTATATCCACAGACCTCAAAGTGGGCTGACAACCGTCAAGCAACCAACTTCGAGTGCACACTAACTCCGTGTGACTTAAATTGTGGTTTTCTGTTAACGAACAGTGACGTGTATTATGCAAATCAACGGATTTAGTGTGCACTCGAAGTTGGTTGCTTGACGGTTGTCAGCCCACTTTGAGGTCTGTGGATATAGAGAGAAAAATTGGATCGGTGTCGGTTAGAGTTCCCGAGTAGCTCAGTGGTAGAGCGTTGGTACGTTAAACCAAAGGTCCCGGGTTCGATACCCGGCTCCGGAACAATTTTTCCCTCGAAATTATTCATAACGTCCTTAGTTCCAGGAAGTAATAGAGGCACTCGCCCCATACCGTCCGCTGTAAATATGAGTGAACAAAAGACTACCTTTCTCATACAAGTGCACACTATTGTAAAACTCACTCAGAAAGTAGCGTTGCCTTCATGAGGTGGATGGAACGAGGACGACATGATTTGTCTGGAACTATAATTGTTCTGCACACGTCTTAACAAGCCGTTCCCTTGCAATTTGCAACCTTAGCCACCCTCTTCCTAATTCTTCCTGAGAAAACCCGTGTCAAGTCTGACATGATACTTTCAGGTTATTGCTTGACCTCTTTACTTTAAATTTAGTACACCTGTACGGAAATGGGATTTTTCCGAGCAATTAGAAAGTATGGTTCTCGGTTGGAATAATCCTACCCTTCTGAATGAGACAGGAATGCCACTTTTCAAACAACAGTTTGTAAATGCCTATAGTTTGAGGTTTTAGTAGGTACTTCGTTTCTTACAGGGAGCAGCTAAAATGCATGTGTCCCACATCTCCTCTTATTTTCTCCTAATCCAGTAAAGCGAAACAGTGCTTGCAGTTCTGTTGTGTCATTCATTTCACTCAGTTCTCTAGTTTTAGTACTTACAGTACAAAGTGCAAGTGAGTTTATCTACTGCTTTAACTAAAATGGCTCCTGTATCTTCAACCCTAACGACAAAAATAAAATCATGGATTGCGATGGACGAAGCTTTCACTACAGATGGAAAAATAGTAATGTGTCAAGTGTGCGGTAAAAAGTCGGGTGCTCTATGAAATCACAACTGGAGAGTCTTACCTATCCTATACCTGCCAGATATTGATATCAAATATTTTCATGATTTTACATATTTTGGTATATATTCAGCTTATTTTTCTTACATAAATGTTAATGTTAATGTTATGTTTTATTTAACGACGCTCGCAACTGCAGAGGTTATATCAGCGTCGCCGGATGTGCCGGAATTTTGTCCCGCAGGAGTTCTTTTACATGCCAGTAAATCTACTGACATGAGCCTGTCGCATTTAAGCACACTTAAATGCCATCGACCTGGCCCGGGATCGAACCCGCAACCTTGGGCATAGAAGGCCAGCGCTGTACCAACTTGCCAACCAGGTCGACTCTTACATAAATATGTATATATTTTACACCTTGATATTACATAAAAATCCGGTCCCTACTCATAACCTGGAAGTACAGTACAATATGCTGAAGTGTCCATTCTGTACAGATATACTCATATTTGATAAGAATAAACTGTAGTATATTCTCAGTTTTAGAAGCTCTTTCTCATGTTATTCTGAGTATGGTTTGTAGCAGGCTCAATTCTGAATATTTGTTGATTTGTGTTCAGTTTAAAGTTAAGCCTGAAAAAAAGTGCAGAATTTATGGACGATGTAGTGCCTCATGGAAAAAATACAGAAAAATACGTAAACATGTGGATTCAAAAATTTCAGAAACCTTTAACGCTTCACAAAAGTGATTTTTTCTTTTTAATTTTAGTAGATTATTTTACGACGCTTTATCAACAACTTAGGTTATTTAGCGTCTGAATGAGATGACGGTGATGATGCCGGTGAAATGAGTCCGGTAGTTACCCAGCATTTGCTCATATTGGGTTGAGGGAAAGCTCCTGAAAAAAACTCAACCTGGTAACTTGTCCCTACCGGGATTTGAACCCGGGCCACCTGGATTCGCGGCCAGGTGTGGACATCCGAAATGTAACGGTTGGGAAGTTATTGATGGGCGAACTTTTAAATGGAGAAAGGCATTATAGACATATTTCTACGTTTTAGAACATTGTGATATGATGCATTATTGAAAATGCTGGATTTTCTGTTGTTCCAGTAAGTTTAAGAACGAACTTAAATAAGAAAATGAAATAATTACACAAGACAAATTACTAAATTGCCCTTCTTATGGATTCCATGAACTGTAAATTCATATCAAGTACCGGTTTTCTTTCCCACCTCAGTGAAACACTTGATAGTTTGCCAGTTTCAGATAACATCCGGTAAACACGGGTTAACACCCAGTTAGATGCAATCCTTCGATTGGGAAAACGTCGTCTGTATTCCTCAACAGCAGTCAATGCATTGCCATCACAGAATTCATAAACAAAAAGCATATCTGCATATTCACTATGCGAATACACGAATTAAATGTCAAGTGAACGTCTATTCAGTTGTGTGTTGTGCAATGGCACTTATACCTCTTACACCCTGTAGAAACGAATGCCGGAAATTGCTCTTCATAAATTGGAATAGTAGTGTGGCGTCTCCGTCCTTTGTCTCTGAGGAACAGAGGTTCATTTCGGTCTCATTCGTTTGCGTGTCTGAGTCGTGTTTAAAATAACTACAAAATTTCGTTCCTAATATGCCGATGTTCATTTATCAGTGTAATGACGTCATTTAGGGCTGACTGGTGCTTGAACCATTGTTTAAATCCATTTCCCATGTTAAAAGGACTAAATTTGGCGTGTTTATGGGCTATTTTGTGTTCGTTTTACAATTTAGAACTTTAAAAACTTGCCCGTGAATAAATTCAGGCGGGTTGGCTGGAATTGATTCATTGCGATATTATTCCGTCGGCTGCTATGGACGGCAGACATGCAACAGTGTACTTCGGCGCGTGTGATGCGTGTGGCCTAGACGGTCGAGTAGAAGGGGGACCTTGACTCGCTCTTGTTCACCCTGGGGTATAGACACGCCTCATTACACGACGAGTGAGTTTCCACGTGAACGTCAAATCAAAGTTGTAATTGGCTTGTTCTTGCTCTGTCGTAAGGGGGGGGGGGCATACGGCTTTGAGAAGGGAAAAACTGGTCAAATTCAATATTTTTATGAGCTCTTGAGATGTCTGTATCTTGAACTTATACCAGGTGTTTCAGACAACCCGTATCAGCCTTTTTTTTTAATCGAAAAGTATATGATATTGGTTGTTCATAAAAAAATTTTGATAACCGAAACCTATGTAAAGAATCGATTGGTGGTAGTACCATTTCCCGTAACAAACCGGAAGTAGGGGTTACCTGTGATCAACTTCGAAATTTCAAATGAGAACATGGGTCATTGGAGGTACCATTGGAAACTACTTTTAAAAAGAAACAACTTTTACTTAAACTTTTTTTGTAACTTTTATTGTTTACTCACAAAGCGACAAAATTGTATATTCTGAGAAATGTTGTATGTTGTTTATGTACGTACATTCTTCATAGTAAGTGTTCAAAATGTACGCCACCCAGTGTTAAATCACTTAAAGAAGTATAGTGTTTGTAAATCTATCACCTTTACTGTTTAACTTTGCTCTAGCGTATTCCATTAGGAAAGTCCAGGATAACAGAGAGGGTTTGGAATTGAATGGGTTACATCAGCTGCTTGTCTATGCAGATGATGTGAATATGTTAGGAGAAAATCCACAAACGATTAGGGAAAACACGGGAATTTTACTGGAAGCAAGTAAAGAGATAGGTTTGGAAGTAAATCCCGAAAAGACCAACTGTATAATTATGTCTCGTGACCAGAATATTGTACGAAATTGAAATATAAAATTGGAGATTTATCCTTTGAAGAGGTGGAAAAATGCAAATTTCTTGGAGCAACAGTAACAAATATAAATGACACTCGGGAGGAAATTAAACGCAGAATAAATATGGGAAATGCCTGTTATTATTCGGTTGAGAAGCTTTTATCATCCAGTCTGCTGTCCAAAAATCTGAAAGTTAGAATTTATAAAACAGTTATATTACCGGTTGTTCTATATGGTTGTGAAACTTGGACTCTCACTTTGAGAGAGGAATATAGGTTAAGGGTGTTTGAGAATAAGGTGCTTAGGAAAATATTTGGGGCTAAGCGGGATGAAGTTACAGAAGAATGGAGAAAGTTACACAACACAGAACTGCACGCATTGTATTCTTCACCTGACATAATTAGGAACATTAAATCCAGACGTTTGAGATGGGCAGGGCATGTAGCACGTATGGGCGAATCCAGAAATGCATATAGAGTGTTAGTTGGGAGACCGGAGGGAAAAAGACCTTTAGGGAGGCCGAGACGTAAATGTAGGATAATATTAAAATGGATTTGAGGGAAGTGGGATATGATGATAGATACTGGATTAATCTTGCTCAGGATAGGGACCAATGGCGGGCTTATGTGAGGACGGCAATGAACCTTCGGGTTCCTTAAAAGCCAGTAAGTAAGTAAGTTTCTAAATTATTAGTTTTTTAAATACCGGTACATTCTTTAATAAATCACTGAAAAACAAATGTGAATATATAGGATGTGGAGTGAGTACGAAATTATTATTATTTTTTATTTTTTGGCGCATCATTTTACGTAAATAGCGACAAATAAAAACTAACATGCCACATATTTTAACAAATACAGGAAACAAGCGTCAATAATATTCACCATTCTTAATGATCTTGGGATAGAAAAAAAAACGTATGGAATAGGAGTTACATACAGGTGAGCATATAAAAAACAGTAAGTAGAATCATATCTGATTAATAAGCTCAAATTACTCCAGGTTTAGTGTAAGAGTAGGCTATATCTAACAATGTCTCCCAGCAAATTACTTAATTCATAAAAACAAAAAAATCGTGTCAGAAGATTGAATTTGTGTATTTTCTCTGAAACTTTCCAAATATCCGTAGGCACTCTTTTACGTTAGATTGCCGAAAATTGGTTTACAGGGCAGCTTTGGCAGTGATAAAAGTGTGAAATATTCGTTCAGTGGGCGTTGGATATCCTACATTGAACGAATTTTTTAATACAAGAACGAATCAGGAGATTTCATACCAACAGAAAATATCTTAGCCGTTGATACAGCGTCGTTAAATAATAAAAAAAAACAGGTTACTTGTGAGAATCATAATTGTCTAGCCGAAGTATTAGACGATAGAATTTGTTCGATCGCCAAGTTCTGTCCTAAATTGTACACGAAGGATCCTTACAGCTGATGCGAACTCTTTCGTGTCGTTCTCGGGATTCGCTCAGCGCACAACAAGTAGTTTGTACTGTGCCGCGTATGAATATCACATTTGTATGCTTATAGACTTCCCAACTTACGACGCACTCCCTGGTAACCTCGTTGATAGTCCAGAACTGTCTGTATGCGTCCTTGTTTCCAGTGCTTGTCTCAGAAGGAGCTAACCAAGGACCGGCTGTGATTTGCACACCCCTGCCGTCAATAAATACTGCCGTCCCGCCTCGTGTAGTCAACTGTTCGCTCATTGACCCCCCCATAAAGCCGTTATAATGTTGTACTGCAAAAAAAAATTGAAGAGCGTCTAGATATAGTTGCCATAGCGATCGGATCGCGCTGCCAGCCAGCTCCAGTCGCGGGCGTGCTGGTTCGGAATTATAGTTTTCCGGAAAATTAACCCCTCGCCCTCGCATTGTGTAACAACCCCCGTGTGGCCAGTAGTGGTGGGTTCCATTAAGCTGGGTAAATATAATTTACTCGTCTGTGTTGATGTTTTTCCTGGTTGTTTGCTGTGTGGCCAACTGCATTATGATCCACAGGTCCATAACGGTTGGAGGTACAGCGGTCGTGCGTTTCTCTAGCGTTTAACAGTAAGGTTAACACTGAGGAAGAATTTTCTTCTAAATTTCGCCACTCGCCGTAAATATCTGAACTATTATGGAACTTTACAGGGTGAACTGTAAGCAATACCATTAGTTTCAGAGGGTTATTCTTTGAGATATTTCAAACAAAAAAAGGTTTAATACAATTTTGCTCGTTTTTACTTCCTTCCCGAGATAAAAATTGTTTTATATGAAATATTTCATAGCGTGTTTTGGGAAAGCCATTGATTTAATTCCCAATATGCTCAGTCAATTTAAGACAGCAGAATATTATGATTCGGTTAAGAGAAGTTTTATGTGATATTCTTGTTGAATTTCGTATTCCCAAGAAACTAGTTCGACTAATTAAAACGTGTCTCAGTGAAACGTACAGCAGAGTTCGTATAGGTTAGTTTCTGTCAGATGCGTTTGTAATTCACTGTGGGCTAAAGCAAGGAGATGCACTATCACCTTTACTTTTTAACTTTTCTCTAGAGTATGCCATTAGGAAAGTCCAGGATAACAGAGAGGGTTTGGAATTGAACGGGTTACATCAGCTGCTTGTCTATGCAGATGACGTGAATATGTTAGGAGAAAATACACAAACGACTAGAGAAAACATGGGAATTTTAGTGGAAGCAAGAAATTAGATAGGTTTGGAAATAAATCCCGAAAAGACAAAGTATATGATTATGTCTCGTGACGAGAATATTGTACGAAATGGAAATACAAAAATTGGAAATTTACCTGGCAGCAACAGTAACAAATATAAATGATACTCGGGAGGAAATTAAACGCAGAATAAATATGGGAAATGTCTGTTATTATTCGGTTGAGAAGCTTTTATCATCCAGTCTGCTGTCAAAAAATCTGAAAGTTAGAATTTATAAAACAGTTATATTACCGGTTGTTCTGTATGGTTGTGAAACTTGGACTCTCACTTTGAGAGAGGAACATAGGTTAAGGGTGTTCGAGAATAAGGTGCTTAGGAAAATATTTGGGGCTAAGAGGGATGAAGTTACAGGAGAATGGAGAAAGTTACACAACACAGAACTGCACGCATTGTATTCTTCACCTGACATAATTAGGAACATTAAATCCAGACGTTTGAGATGGGCAGGGCATGTAGCACGTATGGGCGAATCCAGAAATGCATATAGAGTGTTAGTTGGGATGCCGGAGGGAAAAGACCTTTGGGGAGGCCGAGACGTAGATTGGAGGATAACATTAAAATGGATTTGAGGGAGGTGGGATATGATGGTAGAGACTGGATTAATCTTGCTTAGAATAGGGACCAATGGCGGGCTTATGTGAGGGCGGCAATGAACCTCCGGGTTCCTTAAAAGCCAGTAAGTAAGTAAGTAAGTAAGTAAGTAAGTAAGTAAGTAAGTGTATTATAATAATAAATGATTGAAAGAATTTAAATTTTTTTTCCTTTAAATTTTTAACTTTTCATTTGGAAAGAAATTTTACAGTGTTACATTTGTTCGGATCAAATTTCTGCTCGTTTAAAGGAGTCATTCATTCATAGTGTTCTCCCCAAGGTCAGGTCTTTCACTGCAAGCCCAGCATTCACCAATCTTTCCTATTTTCTGCCTTCCCCTTAGTCTCCGCATATGATCCATATATCTTAATGTCGTCTATCATCTGATATCTTCTTCTGCCCCGAACTCTTCTCCCGTTCACCATTCCTTCCAGTGCATCCTTCAGTAGGCAGTTTCTTCTCAGCCAGTGACCCAACCAATTCCTTTTCCTCTTCCTGATCAGTTTCAGCATCATTCTTTCTTCACCCACTCTTTCCAACACAGCTTCATTTCTTATTCTGTCTGTCCATTTCACACGCTCCATTCTTCTCCATATCCACATTTCAAATGCTTCTATTCGCTTCTCTTCACTTCATCGTAATGTCCATGTTTCTGCCCCATACAGTGCTACACTCCATACAAAGCACTTCACTAGTCTCTTCCTTAGTTCTTTCTCCAGAAGTCCACAGAGGGACTAAACTAAAATTCTTTCAATCATTAATTATCCTAATATACTGCTCTTTTAAATTGACTGAATATTTTGGGAATTAAATCAATGACTTTCTCAAAACATGCTATGAAATATTTCATTTAAAACTATTTTTACCTCGAAAGGAATCAAAATTATATGAACCTTTTTGGTTTCAAATATCTCAAAGAATAGCCTCTTAAAATTAATTACATTACTTACCGTTCACCCTCTATAGATTTGTGTGTGTACGATTGTATATGCCGTATCTTTTTTTGTTGGTGGAGCATACATAATTTTAACATTGCCATAAGAAATCTACGTATAAAATAATTAAAAAATAACTTAGTTGGCCATGTTTAGAAATTAGCAGGCTTTGGCAAATCGTAATACAAGAGAACGTCATTTATGGTTGCTAAGTCAAAGCCTGGTGTCTTTTATTTTTACAAATTATTGTCAAAGCCTGCTAATTTCTAGACATGGCCCACTGATTGAATTATTTCTTCATTGTTTTTATACGTAGGTTTCTTATGACAATGTCAAATTTATATGTTTTATTTCCAGAAAAACACACGTTATGTATTTCTATTTGGAATTCTGAAATAAATATATCGAGTTAGCGTACTTGTGTAGAAAAATAAGGTTAGAAATGTCGCTCTTTTTTTTTAAGTAGTGACATGGAATTTTTAAAAATGTACCTACTTAATTATTGCTTTACCACTAGAGGGGAGGCAGAAATTTTCAAATTGGATTGCAAATTCTACGAAAAATATGTTCATTATTACAAATGCGTCTTACCTATGTCATAAGAGATCTACAAAATGCCTTTCTGATTTAAAGTATATGTACACCTTTGCATACAAAAATTTTGTTTTGCATAATTTTGCTCTGTAAAATTTTTATACAATTGAGAATGATACCAGAAAGAGAATGAAGTGAACAGATCCCTTGAAATTATGTCTAAATTGTTTTTAAAAATTATTTTGTTTATAATTTTGGCATGCAACTTGAAACATGATAGCTCATGCAGTTTTTAAGATAGAGCCACAGTTTCTTCACTGTTTTATAGCTAAAACTATTCTTTAGTGCCTAACATAGAGCTATTTTTTATTTTTATTTACATTAATTAAATATTACCATATAAGTAACTTACAATAATATTTTATGTTGCATAAATCATGTAAAAAATCCATTGATAATTATTAATTATGTTAATGTTACTTACTCATCGCCAGGCACTGGGGGACATTTCAAGCTTCAAAACGACACCAATATCTTCTTGATATCACAATATTTGGCTGAGATATCATGTTTTAAAGAATTAAATATTCTAAAATTACTATTTACAGGAAATGAGCCACAAACTTTCAGAGCCTAGAAGACTCCATCATCATATGTCACCCCTTAAGCAGCTTCATGTCGGTCCAGTTTCAGCTTCTTTCTGCCTCTCAAATACCTCCGCCTTGTTTTAACTTCACGTGTTGAATGTTTTTTTTGGCGTTTTTGTCCTTATTTTCCATTAATGCAACAAATCCTGCGATGGTGTTTGTCCCATGGTTTATGCCCATCCTCCTCAGAATTGTAATTTCTACTTTTGGACTCTTATTAAAATGACGTACAACATCACTGACACACAAATTTACAGTTTTATGACTAACAGTATAAATTACTTCATTATGTAAAAAAGTTTTTTCAATCTAATGATCATGCCCTGATATCTATGCATCTATTTCGGGACTAGAAAGAAGTTTATTTTACAAGCAATGCTGGACGAGGGGATTGACTGCTACGAGGATCACTCCAAAAGTAAGTGACCGTGGCTGATGACGCAGCATTTTGGAAAATGGGACTTATCTGAAAAACCATAAGGCATAAATCGAAAATTCTTATATCAAATTAAAGGGGAGAAAATTTTCTATTAAAATAGTTATATTTTGAAAATTCTAATTTTTCATCATTTTTTGCGTTTTGTGGGTGTACATATATACCTTAATATCGAGTTGATATCTCCGAAGATTGTTCTGAAATATTAGATTAAACTCCTGGCAGCCATATTTGCCTCTCTGCAGTTATAGGAAGAACATAATGATATATTCACACTGCAATGGGTATATACCCGGTGGCAGTGGTAACTAATTACACTCAATAATGACATAAACTTATTAATTAAAAATACAATTAATAATAATACTAATAATTAATACTAACAATAATGAATAATAATAATAATAATAATAATAATAATAATAACAACAACAACAACAACAGGGAATATACTAAATTAAATGAAACGATCACTTAAAATAACATTTGAAATATTCTAATTTGTACCTTAAAACTAAGATCGAACTAAAACCCACGAGTATGATATGTTCATATCTGCACAAGTACCTTTCAACATTACACTCATTTCGCTGTCAACTCACTCACTGCACTGGAACTACGACACATTTCACTGATTCTATCCTGATTTCACTAACACTTCAAAAACATTTCACTGTTCAAATACTTTGCACTGCCACTATAAACTATAAAGCTTCACTGACAGGAACACGTTTCACTTACACAACACACTTCACTGACACAACATAATTCCTCACTGATACAACACTTCAATAACAACATATCATTTACACTCTTTAAATACTGTGTATAATTACCGTCTATTAGTAAGGTCCTTAAGCCTATTTTTAAATACATTTTTGGTTGTTGGTAAAGCCTTTAGTAAGTCTGCAGGTAAAGCATTCCAGTCCCTGATAGTACGATTGAGAAAAGAAAACTTTCCAGTGTCCGTCCTCTGTCTTCTTTCCCTCAATTTATATGAGTGGTCGTTCCTTGAAGAGTAATTTGGCGGCTGCAACCTATTTTTTATTTCTCTCCAGGCAGGCTCACCTCTGTATGTTTTGAACAGTGGGCATAATCGAATTCGCGTTCTCCTGTCCGTGAGTGTGTCTCATTTTAATGGTGAATTTTTCCGACAACACTTGAGAGCCCGTTTTTGAATCTTTTCCAGTGTCTTAATATGTGCTAATCTGTAAGGATTCCAACATGCAGCACCATATTCCATTACTGGACGTACTAGTAGTGATTTATATGCGATCTCTTTGGATTTATCAATGTCTCTGGGAAATAACTCTCAATCCCAGGACTCCAGACAAACCAATCCATTAACTTGAATTGTTCACAATTGTACTGAAATGTGTCGTTTTCTTTGTATGTTGCAGGTAAGCTGCTCCTGGCCAGTCGCGCCATCCCTCTATTAGATGGCGTGGTATGTTACTGAATGCATTCACAGGTCTTCTACTACTCAGGTTAATGAAAACCGAGTCTTGGAGCAAACATCCAGTAAATGTAGAAATCACTTTAATGCCGCTGTAAATTAATTTACTCGGGATTTCTAAGAGTTTTTGTCCATCCTTTTTAATTATAGTAGTTCAGCCACTAGTGTGACGAATGAAAGGGCCGGGTTTTAATCCAAGTAGAGGAGGATTCTTTCTTGTTCAGGCACATGGCCTCAGGTCGGTATTCCTTTCAAGAAAATATTTCATTCACTACACTAAGTCGAATCATCCTGTAGAAACTCTCATCGTACAAAATGTAGACAGAATATTTCTAACGCTGCAAAAATGTATATCCTTCGATATTTTCAGAAACATTCCCGTTTTCAGATTCCTAGTAACGAACAAGTTACCGTCAGCATGTTGCTTGTCTGGATATAGGAACTGTTCATCAAATTTTGTTCACATTCCGTACCTATGAGTGAATTTTAACTGAAAATTATGCTCAAGATGTACATGGTAGATATTATTTATTTATTTATTTAATCTGACAGGATTAAGGCCATAAGGCCTTCTCTTCCTTCCTACCAGATAGCACATATAAATACAAAAAAGAAATACAGACGCTGGTGAAAATAATACAAATTAAGTTAAAGCCCTATGGAGGGTCAACAGCGTCAAAAAAACACTATAGAGCTCTCATCGAGCTAATACAAGAAAAAAAAAAGAAAGAAAAACAAGATAGCAATGATGATAGTGATAACTGGTAATAATAATAATAATAATAATAATAATAATAATAATAAATACAATACATATTAATTGTCAATTTTACAACAGCATAGCTACAATATCTACTATATGTCATGGGTTACGCCGAAGTTGCACAACCTGGCAGGTGTTCAACAAGCAATTCCATGAACTAGAATGTGGTTTTTAATTTAAATTTGAATTTTGATATTGTCCGACAGAGTCTGACATAATCAGGGAGAGAATTCCAGAGGCGTGGAATAGATATGCTGAAAGATGATGAATAGAAGGATGTTCTGTGCAGAGGAATAGAGAGAAGGTATAAGTTCCGGGTTCGAGGTAGTGAAAGGTAAACAAAACGAGATGCTAGGTAAGAGGGTGTGGAGGTGTGGATGATTTCAAATAGTAATAAGAGAGAGTTGAAGAATCTTCTTTCTTTAAGTGGACTCCAAGACAACAATTCTAGTGACGGTGTTACATGATCGAATTTTCTAATGTTACAAACGAAACGAACGCAGATATTGTGGACACACTGTAGTCTTTGGGCAAGATCAGTATTTAGATTCGTGAATAGAGATTCGCAACAATCGAAGTGGGGCATCACTAAAGTTTGGATCAGGTTGTTTTTAAGGCTGAGAGGTAAAACGTTGGTTAAGTGTCTGAGGGAATGAATTATGGAAAAAGTTCTCTTACATATGTAGGTCACTTGACTTTGAAAATTTAAATTTGAATCTAAATATACCCCTAAATTTTTTACTGTTTTACTATATGCAATTGTGGTATTATTTATTTTTGTATTTGATACAGAGACTAGATCTATTTTGTTTAATGCTTGTTGCTGGCCCATTATTATAGCTTGTGATTTGTCTGGATTTAGTGATATTAATGAGTGGTTGAGAAAATAACACTGAAACGGGTCTGGCATTAAAGTTGGTTGCGGAGGTGGGCTACTGAAGATCACGCCTCATTCTTGTAACCTTGAACGGATAAGATCAAAAACGTTGTATTGCATGATGATGAGAGGAGAATGGGTCAGATGACGCAAGAAGGGCTGCGCACATCTTCAGAATAAGAAGTTGCTTTCGTTTTCGGAGACTATATGAATGGCGAAATAAAGCTTACTTACAAATGGCTTTTAAGGAACCCGAAGGTTCATTGCCGCCCTCACATAAGCCCGCTATCGGTCCCTATCCTGTGCAAGATTAATCCAGCCTCTATCATCATATCCCACTTCCCTCAAATCCATTTTTATATTATCCTCCCATCTACGTCTCGGCCTCCCTAAAGGTCTTTTTCCCTCCGGTCTCCCAACTAACACTCTATATGCATTTCTGGATTCGCCCATACGTGCTACATGCCCTGCCCATCTCAAACGTCTGGATTTAATGTTCCTAATTATGTCAGGTGGAGAATACAATGCGTGCAGTTCTGTGTTGTGTAACTTTCTCCATTCTCCTGTAACTTCATCCCGCTTAGCCCCAAATATTTTCCTAAGCACCTTATTCTCAAACACCCTTAACCTATGTTCCTCTCTCAGAGTGAGAGTCCAAGTTTCACAACCATATAGAACAACCGGTAATATAACTGTTTTATAAATTCTAACTTTCAGATTTTTGGACAGCAGACTGGATGATAAAAGCTTCTCAACCGAATAATAACAGGCATTTCCCATATTTATTCTGCGTTTAATTTCCTCCCGAGTGTCATTTATATTTGTTACTGTTGCTCCAAGATATTTGAATTTTTCCACCTCTTCGAAGGACAAATCTCCAATTTTTATATTTCCATTTCGTACAATATTCTGGTCACGAGACATAATCATATAACTTACTTTGTCTTTTCGGGATTTACTTCCAAACCTATCTCTTGACTTGCTTCCAGTAAAATTCCCGTGTTTTCCCTAATCGTTTGTGGATTTTCTCCTAACATATTCACACATCCTTATAGACAAGTAGCTGATGTAGCCCGTTCAATTCCAAACCCTGCCTGTTATCCTGGACTTTCCTAATGGCATATTCTAGAGCGAAGTTAAAAAGTAAAGGTGATAATGCATCTCCCTGCTTTAGCCCGCAGTGAATTGGAAAAGCATCAGATAGAAACTGACCTATACGAACTCTGCTGTACGTTTCACTGAGACACATTTTAATTAATCGAACTAGTTTCTTGGGAATACCAAATTCAATAAGAATATTATATAATACTTCCCTCTTAACCGAGTCATATGTCTTTTTTAAATCTATGAATAACTGATGTACTGTACTCTTATACTCCCATTTTTTCTCCATTATCTGTCGAATACAAAATATCTGATCAATAGTCGATCTATTACGCCTAAAACCACACTGATGATCCCCAATAATTTCATCTACGTACGGAGCTAATCTTCTCAAAAGAATATTGGACAAAATTTTGTACGACGTCAACAAAAGTGATATTCCTCGATAGTTAACACAGTAGGTTTTGTCCCCCTTCTTAAAAATAGGTACAATTATGGACTCCTTCCAGAAATATAGCGAAGATTATACAAATATAACAAATGAGAAATTAATAAAATTCATACTGTGCATGGTGTACAGCACACCTATATTGAATAACACAAACTGAGTAGACATAACAAAGACATACAGTTTGCAGTATACAGGGTGTCTCAGGAGGAATGTAAAATACTTAATCTGATATACCTATGTCCGAATTCTTAACGATTGAGGAGAAACTATAGAACGTTTTGCAATTCCATGTACTATATTTGACGTGTTTTTTAGTGGATTATTTTACGACGCTGTATCAACATCTCAGGTTATTTAGCGTCTGAATGAAGTGAAGGTGATAATGCCGGCGAAATGAGTCCGGGGTCCAGCACCGAAAGTTACCCAGCATTTGGTCGTATTGAGTTGAGGGAAAATCCCGAAAAAACATCAACCAGGTAACTTTCCCCGACCGGAATTCGAACCCGGGCCACTTGGTTTCTCGAGCCTTCCCAATTTTGTTTTTTTGTCTTAGGGTGTACATGTTTGTACCAGGAAGTATGTATGATGTAAATTACGACTATTTTATGTTTCGTGGATAATTAAATGTGTAATTAACATGACACTGTTTATTATCGCCATAACTTCCAAGTAAGTTTCCTGATTTCATTTCAGACGAGTATCTGGGATGAAAATGTTCCCTATTATTAGAGGAAGCTCTACCTCATGCGACGTCATGAGGGGTAAATGTACAAACATTATAATTATCAAACTTTTGTAAGGTCCTGAGTTCGATTAACTGCGTGGAAGTTCTTAGCAGTGGGCGAACATGTCCTTCCAAATCCCTGCGATCGTAATTTTCATCTTCCCAGGAACTTGTTCGCTTGGACTTCAGGAAGAAAAAGTTTGTTAGTCGGCCAAATGCTGATAAAGCGAGCGGTCGCTCGTCTTTTGTCCAGCTGCGACGTCATCTGTCTGCTGGACAGCTCTGCTAGGCGTTGACATGGTTACAATTGTCTTCCGACGGAAACAGAAGAGGGACGGCTCTGTAGTTACGAATCAAGCGCTAGATGTCAGGTGGGACTTCAAGGAGAACTTGAAATACTAAACACTAGAAATTTGGCTAATTCGACGTTGTATAATCCTAATTATTGCATAATTTCAGTACATGTTTTTTTACCCTTGAATTTCCTATTTAAATCAATGTTAAAAAATTCGTAATTATTTCGAAATTTACATTTGGATATTCGAAGCCAGGACTTCATTGTTTTCAATGATAAAGATTCTTCTAGTAAGAGTATAAGACATAAAAATGTGTGAGAGCGAGCGCTACGCCAACTTCAACTGTCAGTTGCTTAGTAACGGATACATCCTACATGTGGCGGACCTCACAGAAAACTATTTGCTGAACTGTTGAATAACTCGACAGAAGTTAAAAACGGTGTAATAAAACCTACATATAAAAAGATCATAAAATATAGACGAAAAGAACAGTTAAATATTTATTTTCTTATGTAATATTACAACGTGCAAAAAAAACTGAATGTTACATCGCGTTTAAACGAGTGCCAGTAAGTATTAGAGATGGATCTAGATATGCAGTGTAGAAAATACGTAATTAGATGCTAGGTTGGGCATATAGTTTGGAAATTACAGACATATAAATGTACAAATAAAGACTCTAGCAACTTGTTAACAGTGTTGCATCATCCTATGTACAGATAGTATCATGGCTGTTAGTGGGGACAAGTTATTTCTTGAAAGTAACTTAACAAAAGAAACTTATTTATGTAAATGAATCGGTTATTGTTGAAAGGAACTAAGTCCACTTTTCAAAGTTTTTAGATAATCGAAAAAAACTGTTTTGTGAATAATCTATCGAAGATTAAACCAAAATATATTGTAGACATAAAATATATGTGTACAATTTATGTTGGTTTAATCTTCGATAGTCCCGCGCCGTGGCGTACTGGTCTAAGGCATCCTGCTTAGGACTCGCGTTACGGAATGAGCGCTGGTTCGAGTCCTCGTGGGGGAATAAATTTTCTCATGAAATTTCGGCCAGTGTATGGGACCGGTGTCCACTCAACATCGTGATGCACTTGGGGAGCTACGATAGGTAGCGAAATCCGGTTGAGAATGCCAGCTATAACGGCTGGTGGGATCGTCGTGCTAACCACACGATACCTCCATTCTGGTTGGATGTTAAATGTTATGTTTTATTTAACGACGCTCGCAACTGCAGAGGTTATATCAGCGTCGCCGGATGTGCCGGAATTTTGTCCCGCAGGAGTTCTTTTACATGCCAGTAAATCTACTGACATGAGCCTGTCGCATTTAAGCACACTTAAATGCCATCGACCTGGCCCGGAATTGAACCCTCAACCTTGGGCACAGAAGGCCAGCGCTATACCAACTCGCCAACCAGGTCGACTTCTGGTTGGATGATCGTCCACCTCTGCTTCGGCATGTGGGCGTGAGGCCAGCAGCCGGCTGGTCGGTCTAGGCCCTTCACGGGCTGTAGCGCCACGGATTATATGTAAATGTATACCGGAATCGTTGTTTTATTTTCTGGTAATATTGTTTAAGCATTTGCATCGTAGATACTATGTAGAGACATCCAAAGGTTCGGAACGAAATGTCGGTACCATCATCGGAGTTGGCGGGAAAAGGGAGAATGTTTCTTTGATCCGTTACCAAGGGTAACGCAGTGCGTTTTGTGACACAAATACCAGAACATCTTCCACTACATTGAACGCCATGAAAATGTAAAATAATATGAAAAATGTTACAAATAAGGGGTCATTTTAAGGCTTCCAGTGGATCAAATGATGGTATGTTTTCATTTTTGGAAGTAATTTCGTGTTGAAGTCCGTTTGGACTGCATGCAGACACACTGGCAGTGTTGTTACCATAACAACAAATATTCACAAAAAAAAAAAAAAAAAGAACGCTTATGCTGAAATGTGTGTTACTAGTGAAACATCAGTTAACAGTTAATATCCACTGTGTGTAAGGGGAAGCGAAGACAGTCGAGGCGTCTACGCATTTCTCACGGACATAGTTCGATGACAGGTTCCGTCGTACGCTATTAATAAGCTTATAAACAGCTGCAGGTGGGATTCTTGGTGCCACATTGGTCACTAGTGCAAAGACAGGGGTGCACAAAATTTTTAATACACTTTTATATATTCAGGCTAATATTTTCCGTCTTCCTTAACTTCCTTCTTGTTTTTCATCTTTTCTTCTTGTGATTTTCTTCTATTAATTTCTTCGTTAAGAGCAGAGGATGGTGGAATTTGAATTTTTTTTCGCAATTTATGTGCAATTTTTATTTTTGTATGTAGGAATATCTTCGTTGCTACACATTAAATTCAAGATTACTTTTAGAAAAAAAAAAACAATGGTGCCCAAATTTTTAAAACGCAAAAACAGTGATTCACTATAATGTATATATCTCAGCCATATTTAAAACATAAATTAAAAATTTGTATGACATTTTATTCCTAAAAGCACTTTTTTTTAAATATCTGTAACAATTTTGGCATCGTCTTTTAATATTATAGATTTATTAATTTGTCATACAGAATAATATCTGTAATATTGCCAATTAATATTTGAGGAGAAAAATTGGTACGTAGAACCAAGGACCCGGGTTCGATCTCGGCGCCGGAGCGAATTTTTCTCCTCAAATATTAATCGTCTTTTAAATTTTTAAGATAAGTAATTATATTGAAAAAATGAATTTTAGGAGTACTTGATAGAAATATGGAGTCATATTTTTCAAATGCTAGAAATGCTAGAAAAAAAAATGTTCCAGAGAAAATACCGTGATAGCCTAGAAAATGTGAATATCAAAATATCATGCAAGTAGCTTTAATAGTTCCGAAGATATATAGCGTTTTGTATGGAATAAAGAAGTAAATTTGCGGAAAATCGCGAAGTTTAGGGCCATTGGAACACCCGGTGCAACAGAGCTAGCAAGGCTTTAAATGCACATTAAATTACATTGTATTTTTCACATATAAAATATTATTTTAAAGAAAAAGATTGAAGTTACGGGATATTGCAAACGAAGTATCACTTGCACCCCTTAACTGAAAATATGTTCTCGTTCCCATATTGATTTACGATGAAAGAGTAATGGAACGGAGAAAAATTCTCCCCGGCGCCGGGATTTGAACCCGGGTTTTCAGCTCTACGTGCTGACGCTTTATCCACTAAGCCACACCGGATTCCACCCCGGCGTCGGATATATACATATTGATTTAGTTCTGTTTTGACCAATTTATTATTTCGCTCGTTCATTCGTGTGATAGATAAATTTTTTCTTCAATTTTGTCGTTTTGCATATATTTTTTCTTCTGTATTTCCTTTCTTTATTGCATTATTCTTTATGAACAGTTTTCCTCACATCCCTTAACTTTTGTCTCTACATCTGCTGTCTCCGTTTCTTTTCCTGCGTCTCTCTTACCCTTTTCCCTCTTACATCAATTATTATTCGTCTTTCCTTACATCCATCTTCTTCACATTCCCTTCAACAGTTCATTTCTGTCCCCCACCCCTCTGTATCTGTGTGATCATATCGTACATGCCATTCCTATGTGAAGTTGCAGGTGTAGGTGACAACGCATTTCACTTCCTTGCGACGCTTTGTCTCGCTGTCACCATGGCAACGGGTAGCAGAGTCTGTGAAATTATTCATTATGCTGGCGACAGTTCAGAGTGCCTGGAATAGGTCTGGGTTGGCTGACGAGCGTGGACATCGCCACAATCTATGTTAACTATATGTGGTTGCTAGGTTACAAAATCGTGATAATACTAAAACTGACAAAAGCAAATCGCTGTTAAGTTCATTTTATGTGCATTATTAATTACAATTCAACCTTAGAGTCAGTCTTGTTATGTGGCGTTAACACAATCTATGTTAACTATATGTGGTTGCTAGGATACGAAATCGTGATAATACTAAAACTGACATAAGCAAATCGCTGTTAAGTTCATTTTATGTGCATTATTAATTACAATTGAACCTTAGAGTCAGTCTTGTTATGTGGCGTTAACACAATCTATGTTAACTATATGTGGTTGCTAGGATACGAAATCGTGATAATACTAAAACTGACAAAAGCAAATCGCTATTAAGTTTATTTTGTGTGATTTATGAACTGAACTCTGCATCCAGCATCGTTGCAAACTACAGTTTGTATGTTTTTATTGTTCCGGTATCTCTGAATTGGTGGAACACCTGGCTTTATGTTTTAATCGTTGTTGTCCACTAAATATGTTACTCACTGAGTTATTTTCCACCTGGTTCCATATGGTACAATACCTATATCAATATGTTTGTAAAATATTGAAAATGTTGGCTACGTTACGGTTTTTTAAATTGAATTTTCGACTTCCCTGTTAGTTGCACAACGCACAGTGGGTAGTGTCTCTCTCTTCGCAGTACATGTCATGTGTAATAATTGCTATATCCCAACGCTGTTGCTACACAGATTACTCTAGGGAAGGAAGCTGCTGCGAAATGCCACAAGCTGTCGTGGTCTCGCTAGGGCGTCTTCGTGTTAGAAGTAGCTCTTTGCCAAAGGTCAGTGCTTCGTATTACATGCACTTTAACAGAAGTTTGGGAGTTTTTAGTCCTGCTCCAGAAGTTAGCTAGGGGCAGAGGTTGGATTATCATTGCCAGCAGGGGTCATTACAGTTTTTCTGAAAGTAATTCGGTAATCTTATTGTACCAGTATTGCGTAATGAAATACCATCAATCCATCATAACTGAGTACACCCTGTAATTGAAATGTTCTTCTTTAAAGAAGAACTTTACCGGCCTTCCTGCGTCTTATTCATATCGAACGGTAAATCGTGCAATTCATACAGGGTGATTCAGTAAAAACATGCGAAAATTACACAAGGAATAGGAGATTCTCTAGGAACTTGGGGTCTGGGAAGACAGATTAAGGAGATATGAACTTAAACATTCTAACGCTATCGATTACTGTTTTTTATTTACTTATTTTATTGGGTTATTTTACGACGCTGTATCAACATCTCAGGTTATTAGGCGTCTGAATGAAATGAAGGTGATAATGAAGGTGAAATGAGTCCGGGGTCCAGCACCGAAAGTTACCCAGCATTTGCTCATATTGGGTTGAGGGAAAACCCCGGAAAAAACCTCAACCAGGTAACTTGCCCCGACCGGGATTCGAACCCGGGCCACCTGGTTTCACGGCCAGACTCGCTGACCGTTACTCCACAGGTGTGGACGATTACTGTTTTCCGTGTTACTTACTTACTTACTTACTGGCTTTTAAGGAACCCGGAGGTTCATTGCCGCCCTCACATAATCCCGCCGTTGGTGCCTATCCTGAGCAAGATTAATCCAGTCTCTACCATCATATCCCACCTCCCTCAAATCCATTCTAATATTATACTCCCATCTACGTCTCGGCCTCCCTAAAGCTATTCTTCTCTCAGGTCTTCCAGCTAATTTTCTCTCTCTCAGTCTCTCTCTCTCTGTCTCTCTCTCTGTCTCTCTCTGTCTCTCCCTCTGTCTCTCTCTCTCTCTCATATACACAGGGACATCATTTTGTTTTTAAGCTCTTTTGTCACTGGAAAACGCGAACATATTTTTGGAACGTACTGTTTGCTATGATCGTAAGGCTACTATGACTGTATATGCGGTCTTGGATCTGTGTGGAGGACGGTTGAACTTCGTTAGTAGAAGGGGTGGGAGTGAAGTACATTCAAAAACTCAGGTACAATACAAATTGAAGTAAAAATAAAATGATGTCCCTCTATATTAATTCACACATTTTTTTCAAAATTGAACAATTACATTCTTTCCTTATTTCCTTTATGAATTATCTTCTTTCTCTTGTTCCGTGTTTCATTTTCTTCATCCGTTATGTATGTCTATTTCACCTGTTTTCATATTTTTTTATTTAATTTCTTTCTTACCTCCCTTCTTCCATTGCACCTCACCTGAGTGCTGAGGTTCGAAGTCTGGCCTTGCATTACCGGAGCCTGCTTCCCTTCATTCCGCCACGTGTCAGCAACTCCATTAATCTCGGTTCAAACTCGGCGTTACTCAGAGCAAATGACTCGTCCATCATTCTATTTTCGCTGGTTGCGGATTTGCTAGCGCAAACATTCAATTTCCCCTGTCTGGTGTACATTCACACCTCAAAATATGAACAGCTGACAAATGGAAGTGCTTAAGGGGTTAGATACAGCTTACAGCAGTAATAGTTCGGTAATATTCAACATTTTTCCTCCATTACTCTATCTTGTACAATAATGAAAATTGATATGTGTAAAACACTGTCCTTCTGCTATACGAAATAGTACATTATGCAACGAGCCTATAATGGTAGTAATTAAGACGCGAGTATGTTTATGAAACGAGCGCAAGCGAGTTTCATAATTTTCATACGAGCGTCTTAATTACCATTATAGGCAAGTTTCATACGAATTTTTATGCTCGACCATATTTCTAACTTGAAGTTATTCATAAGTATTCATGTTATTCTTATCTGACTGAGGAGCGGAACTGACCTTGTGCAATATCTCGTAAATTGTGAGATGCGCGCAGACGCGAAAGTATTGATTTTTTTCGAGAAACAAATGTCATTGACCTTGATATAATCTAGAGAGTAAAATAAACATTAATCTTGATGTAACCTTGAAATTGATTTAGAATTGAAAAACGAGATGACAAATTGAATGTATTTGAATATTATTTACAATTGACGCTAATTATTATAGTAACAGAACTAATTGTCTTTCGATTGCATATCCGAGAATAATCGATACTTGCGCATTCATATTGCTACAATGGTATTTTCTGATTGGTGGAACACCTGAACTTTAATGAATAGGTGTACTTTAATGAGGTCCATTAAAGGGCTGCTACCAGGTGTATAATTACTAGATTTCGGCATGGTCGAGGGTAAAAATATTTTTACGATTAAAAAAATTATTTACATTTTTTTTTTTTTTTTTTTTTTTTTTTCAAAAATTCAGTTCAATGTGCAGTGAACGTTTCCCTCATAACTCAAAAACTCTCCAACATTCTGTGATGAAATTTTTTGTGTGTATTTATGCATGTCATGTCTACAATATGATGCAAGATCATTCCTCTGCCTCTGATAGATTGTGTGATAAAAAATAAATTCATTTAAAAATGGTCAAATATCAGTTTTTTCTTCTGACACAAAATAAAAAAAAGAAATATTATTCATTACGGAATGCAGTTGAAAGAGCATGATATTGTAAACATGAGTTTCAGCAATAAAATAAAAGAGAGAGAACATGAAAAAGTTAACATGTTTATGAGTTATGAGGGAAAAGCTTCATCACTGCACGGTGAACTGCCACCATTTTGAATTAAAAAAAGTATTTTTTTATCGTAAAGTTTTTTTTTTTCATATAGCACAAGGACAGTGTTTTACAAATAACAATTTTCATTATTGTACAAGATACAGTAATGGAAGAAAAAAAAATGTTAATATTTCCAAAAATTTTACTCCTTTAAGCTGTACCTAACCCTTTAACTGAATACATTTAAGTTCTTACGTGATGAATTTTATTTTAACTTTATTTTCTATATTAATTCCTTGTTTCCATAGCGACCGAAAATTCTTTCCGTATGTCTTTTTTTTATCAACACGAAAATTTTACTTGAAGCAAGTAAAGCGATAGGTTTGGAAGTAAATCCCGAAAAGACAAAGTGTATGATTATGTCTTGTGACCAGAATATTGTACGAAATGGAAACATAAAAATTGGGGATTTATCTTTTGAAGAGGTGGAAAAATTCAAATAGCTTGGAGCAACAGTAACAAACATAAATGACACTTGGGAGGAAATTAAACGCAGAATAAATATGGGAAATGCCTGTTATTATTCAGTTGAGAAGCTTTTATCATCCGGTCTGCTGTCAAAAAATCTGAAAGTTAGAATTTATAAAACAGTTATATTACCGGTTGTTCTGTATGGTTGTGAAACTTGGACTCTCACTTTGAGAGAGGAACACAGATTAAGGGTCTTTGAGAATAAGGTTCTTAGGAAAATATTTGGGGCTAAGAGGGATGAAGTTACAGGAGAATGGAGAAAGTTACACAACGCAGAACTGCACGCATTGTATTCTTCACCTGACATAATTAGGAACATTAAATCCAGAAGTTTGAGATAGGCAGGACATGTAGCACGTATGGGCGAATCCAGAAATGCATATAGAGTGTTAGTTGGGAGACCGGAGGGAAAGAGACCTTCAGGGAGGCCGAGACGTAGATGGGAGGATAATATTAAAATGTATTTGAGTCAGGTGGGATATGATGGTGGAGACTGGATTAATCTTGCTCAGGATAGGGACCAATGGCGGGCTTATGTGAGGGCGGCAATGAACCTTCGGGTTCCTTAAAAGCCAGTAAGTAAGTAAGTAAGCTGTACCTAACCCCTTAACTGAATAAATTGAACTTCTTATGTGATGAATTTTGTTTTAACTTTCTTATTTTCTGTCTTGATTCCTTGTTTCCATAGCGACCGAAAATTCATTCCGTATGTCTTTTTTATCTTTTAATAAAGATGACCTTCTTTTTTTTAGTTTCCATGGAAACTTGCGTCAATAAAAGAATTCTTTACCATAATTAATAGAGGATAATTATTATTGTAAGCGATTTGACAATGAAACTTGTAAAGAATTGAAAAGTGTTGTAAAGCGTTGAATTTGACGAAAATTTTACTCTGTAGAAGCAGCTTAACCTATTCAAATCAATTCTTTAGCAATTTTAAATATATGTAAGTAGTTACTAGATTGTTACGAGAAATTTCTTAACTTTATTCAACACAATTTAAAAGTTTATAGTAGAAATGAGTATTTACTGGATGAAAGAAGTAATTACTAGCCAGTAATGACTAAAACCTTAACTGCGAGTTTTTAATCAAGCCTTATTCATTTGTCTCAAAGTAATTACTCAAACTTTCGCAAGTAAAAGAGGAGAGTTATTTTAATTCAATTTGACCCATGTTGCCGCTTTCGTCTTGACGCAGGAGGCTCACAAAGCCAAGTCAGTTCTATAAGAAACTGAAGCCCGTCACTTTGTTTAAAGCCGCCTTCATCTATTTCGTGGGTCGCCCACGCACCAGTGCCGGGTTTGACGCCGTATCAAACGGTTTCATTGGCAGAATAATTACTCTGTTTGAAATATCTGTTTTTCCACGACTGTTCAAACAATAACTCGTGAGGCATAGAGCTGTATAGTTTGGCGGCTTTGGCACGGTCCTGGGTTTTTATTTTATTTTCGGCTATAAATAACGCTTCATGGACAGTCATGTCATATTTTAACCTGCTGGCATCTCTCTCCAACAGTGTACAGTAAGTGCTCGCTTAACTTGAGAGCGTAAATAAACACTCCAAGGGGTTCAGCTAATGTTACATGCGAAATGAAATGTTGACTGGCGTTTTACTATAAATAAACAGGGTTTAATTTTGAGTAGGAGGAAGGAAGAAGTTTTGGCTTATTTGAGAAGGGCTTAAAGCAGTGATCAAGAGGAAGAGGATTTCCGGATGATAAACATTGTTGCATTATTCTAGTGTACAGGCTCGGGGTTAGAGATGTGACGTAATGGTATTGCGTACATTAATTCATTGTACCAATGATTCTACTTTAAGAAATTAATATTAGAGAATGAATCATAAATATAAAACTCTCTTCAAAACCACCAAAAGAAATGCTAATGTAAATTTCATTAAAACTTCTGAAAATAAAAGCAAAAAAATTGGTCTTTAATTGAAAAAGACTCGATAAGACTTGATGAAGATACTACTATTACGACCGATGAGTCCAGTTAATTTTTTTTACAGAATATCCATCGAGAATTAAAGTTTGGTTACCTCTGTCAAAAGGATTTGTTCTTAATTTATTAAATGAAATAAAGTATAAACCGAATTCTAATGATAATTTTAAGTGGAAAGCGATTACAAGCAATGACACAATGAAATTCGCCAGAAAAGTTAGAAATAATAAAAAATAAAGACATTTAGACATGCCAAATTATTTTATCACACAGATCATTTTTAACATTTTACATCCTCTGAAAATTAGTTTTAACCATGGTCTTCTTAACTGGCATTTTTCCAACTACCGTTAAATTATCAAGAGTTGTTACCAGTTAATAAAAAAAGGAAATAAGAATGACCCTAATTGTAGACATATTGCTAATATACCCGTATTTTCTAAAGTTTTTGATTTATCGATTAAAGAGAAAATTAATTAATGTTTTCAACATTATAATTTATTTCATGAACATCAGCATGGATTTCGGCCAGAATACAGTATAACTACCGCAGTAATCTATCTTACGAAAATATACTTAATGCATTTGAAAATGGTAAATTATTTAAATCCACGTTTTTGATCTTAGCAAGGCTTTTGATTTTATTGATCATAAAATTTTAATTTCAAAGCTAAATTTTTATGGCATCACAGGTACAGAATTATCCTTATTTTCTTCGTGCCTGCTTGAACGTAAAGATTGTGTTGTCGTTAATAAGAAGAAATTTAATGTAATGAGTGTTGAATATGGAGTTCCACAAGGATCAGTACTAGGGCCAATTTAGTACCTAAATCTTTTTATGATGTACAAGAATTTTTGACTAAGTTTTAATTGTATTTGAAAGGCTATTACACTATTTCAGTGTCTAAAGACTGTCAAATAAATAAATAAGTAAATAAATAAATAAATAAATAAATAAATAAATAAATAAATAAATAAATAAATAAATAAGGAAATAAGTAAAAATAAGAAATAAGTAAATAAGTAAGTAAATAAGGAAATAAGTAAATAAGTAAATAAATAATAAATAAGTAAGTAAATAAGGAAATAAGTAAATAAATAAATAAGGAAATAAGGAAATAAGTAAATAAGTAAACAAATAAATAAATAAGTAAATAAGTAAATGAGTAAATAAGGTAATAAGTAAATAAATAAATAAATAAAAATAATAAATAAATAAATAAAAAATAAATAAATAAGTAAATAACTAAATAAGTAAATAAGTAAACAAATAAATAAATAATAAATAAATAAGTAAATAACTAAATAAGTAAATAAGTAAATAAATAAATAAATAATAAATAAATAAGTCCTTTATACATAAGTTATCTGCGATCCCTCAAATTAATTTTTGTTTTTGTTTCATTCGGCCGTAAGAATCTGAACAGAATTAAACGTTCATTCTCTTGTTTCTTGCTGGTTGCTACGGTGATTTGTGCTTCCTTCTGAAAGCAGTCATCTGTCTCCCGATCCTCAACTGTTAGCGTTTATATTAACTTGCTAATATAAACGTCGCCATTAATCAAATTGAAATGTTTTGAGAGTTAATTTTTCAGCAGTTGGTATGCAAGGCCTTAGCAGTTAATTTAGGGTGATATAAATCAAAAGCTCGGCTTTCTAATCGAACCTCCATTTGTTTCACAAATTTGTGCAAGTGTTGCTGGGTAGGCTATAATGCATTATCTGTTAACTGGACAAGGACGGACTGCTAAAATGATGGAAAGTGGCAGGATTTGGAATGACAACTAGGCAGCATCACTACGATGTCGATTTCTCGGAGTCCACTTTCCATCGAAATGCGTACCGCCGCTGGCTGTGTTCTCTGTAAGCCATGGGCATTGCTTCGAACATGAACATTTCTCTAGTTACGAGTATATATAGATCTGGATATATTTATTTATTTATTTAGTTACTTTTTTAATTGTTTACTTAATTGTTTGTTTATTGAGTTGTTTAGTTCTTCATTTATTTGTTGTTTTTATTTGTTTATTTACTTATTATTTATTTATTTGTTTACATATTTATTTATTTAATTACTTATTTATTTGCTTAATTATTTATTTACTTATTTGTTAACATAATTATTTATTTACTTAATTACTTATTTATTTACTTATTTGTTTACATATTTATTTATTTACTAGCCGTACCCGTGCGCTCCGCTGCACCTGTTAGAAATAAATATAAAGTAATTACATAATTAAAATAGGACGTTTGATCCAGGGAACAACTTTTACAACAGCGCAAGATAATCTGCTTCGCTCATTACCCAATTTTTTTTGCATTGCATTTATTGCATATATATTTTATGTATTTTAACACGATTCAATTGAGCATTGTTAAAATTTGAATTATAAAATAATGGATTGCTAAGCTAACGTACTATTACTGCATACTAAATCAATACACTCTCGCTGTTCGTTAATTCTCTGAGATTAAAATGACTGTACATAAATATTATTTTAAGAAATACAGGAAACGAATGTACAAAATAGCCTATCAAATTTTCTGTGCATAAGAAGCTATTTTAATCTTACCTGTCCTCGATTTACTCAGACGTTACTGTAATAACATTGTAGCATTATGTCCATCTAGAGAAACTACACTTTCCAATGGTGAAATAATAATTAATTATACAAATCGGTTAATTTAGCTTCTGATATTACTTCATACAAACACAAACATTATCTGTAGGCTATGTTTAATAGCTTTCGATTGTTGTTGTCCAAGGCCCCTTATAGACGAAGTCATTTGTTCTTAATTCATTGCACCGTCTTAGATGGCGTTATTTTAATTTTAAAACTCATTTATCTCATTAAATATCAGTCCTATCAACATTTTGTAAAGAATAAAACTTATCGAAAATCATTTTCAAAGAAACTTTTGTTATGTAACATTTTTCACAAAAATCAATAATAAGCGAGGTATTTCGATTTATTTAATTCAGGCCCCCCTTTTAAATAAAGTATTTTGAATGTCATATAGCCTAAAATCTAAGTTACAACGAACTTAATTTATATTCCAATTTTCATATAAATCGGTTCAGCCATTATCGCGTGAAAAGGTAACAGACATACAGACAGATATACAAACAAAAATTTCAAAAATGCGATTTTCGGTTTCAGGGTGGTTAATCATATATGTTAGGACCAATTATTTTTGGAAAATCGAAAATTACCAGAAAAATTTCGGCTACAGATTTATTATTAGTATAGATTTGTTTACATAATTATTTATTTACTTAATTACTTATTTATTTACTTATTTTTTTACATATTTATTTATTTACTTGTTTACATACTTATTTATTTACTTAACTATTTAATTACTTATTTGTTAACATAATAATTTATTTACTTAATTACTTATTTATTTACTTATTTGTTTACATAATTATTTATTTAATTATTTGTTTACATACTTATTTATTTACTTAATTATTTATTTACTTATTTGTTAACATAATTATTTATTTACTTAATTACTTATTTATTTACTTATTTGTTTACATAATTATTTATTTACATAATTACTTATTTATTTACTTATTTGTTTACATATTTATTTATTTACTTCTTTACATACTTATTTATTTACTTAATTATTTATTTACTTATTTCTCAACATAATTATTTATTTACTTAATTACTTATTTATTTATTTGTATACATAATTATTTATTTACTTAATTACTTATTTATTTACTTATTTTTTACATATTTATTTATTTACTTGTTTACAGACTTATTTATTTACTTAACTATATAATTACTTATTTGTTAACATAATAATTTATTTACTTAATTACTTATTTATTTACTTATTTGTTTACATAATTATTTATTTAATTATTTGTTTACATACTTATTTATTTACTTAATTATTTATTTACTTATTTGTTAACATAATTATTTATTTACTTAATTACTTATTTATTTACTTATTTGTTTACATAATTATTTATTTATATAATTACTTATTTATTTACTTATTTGTTTACATATTTATTTATTTACTTCTTTACATACTTATTTATTTACTTAATTATTTATTTACTTATTTCTCAACATAATTATTTATTTACTTAATTACTTATTTATTTACGTATTTGTTTACATATTTATTTATTTACTTATTTGTTAACATAATAATTTATTTACTTAATTACTTATTTATTTACTTATTTGTTTACATAATAATTTATTTACTTAATTATTTATTTACTTATTTGTTTACATATTAATTTATTTACTTGTTTACATACTTATTTATTTACTTAATTATTTATTTACTTATTTCTTAACATAATTATTTATTTACTTAATTACTTATTTATTTACTTATTTGTTTACATAATTATTTATTTACTTAATTACTTAGTTATTTACTTATTTGTTTATATATTTATTTACTTATTTATTTACCTATTTGTTTATATATTTATTTAATTACTTATTTCTTTACAAATTTATTTACTTTCTTATTTACTTATTTACTTATATATTTACTTACTTATTTACTTATATATTCACTTATTAATTTACTTATTTATATATTTACTTTCTTATTTATTAACTTATTTATTTGCTTACGGTACTTATTTATTTACTTGGTTATTTATTTACTTATTTACTCATTTATTGACTTGTTTATTTATTTAATTATATATTTATGTTCCGGGGCCGGACATCGAATCCGGGACCTTTGATTAAACGTACCAACCCTCTACCAACTGAGCTACCCGGGAACTCTACCAGACACCGGTCCAATTTTACCCTCTATATCCACAGACCTCAAAGTGGGCTAATAGCTCAGTTAGTAGAGCGTTGGTACGTTTAACCAAAAGTTCCGGGTTCGATGCCCGGCCTCGGAACAATTTTTCCCTCGAAATTATTCATTGATAACATTTTTTGCATTAAGAATGTCAACAAATTATTTTTTACTTTTGCTGAACATAGAAATAAACTTAATTTTTTTAACCTGCTGTGTAAAATGCCATCACATTTATACTGGGTGTTCAGTTCAAAGTGTGTCATGGCTCGCTGTATGCCGTCATGTGGCTAGCCGATGAGCCTAGAGAATTCATTCTTCCTACACTTCCGCAGAGGTGTATAACCTACGAGGCAGAGAAGTTGCCTAGCAAGTACGGCGTTCATTCTGAAGAGTACGTACCGATACGTACGGTAACGCCGGTAGTGGCAGGAATGTGAACTGTTTGGAAATACGTACTGTCGGGATATGGGGAGAGGGTTAAGACGATTACTTACTTATTTGTTGACATTAACTTCGACGGTCAACATGGACACGGAGCATTTGATTTGTGTTGTGGAATGTTACCGTACGCAACCGATGATAACAAATACCCTGCGTACGACTTGCCGGCGCAAAACACAGTTCGAAAGAGGTTATGGTAGCACACAGACCGTACAGACCGCCATCTGTTGCTACGACGCTCAAGTTATACCGTACACGTTCTCAAGTTCAGATTGAAGAACGCCTTAAATAATAGGCAACTTCTCTGACATATAAGCTGAAACTCGCTTCAAATCGGTGACCCAACAACAGTGACGTCATGACACACTTTGAAATGAACACCCAGTATTGTATATTAATTTCAGCCTTCTGGGTACAATACTTTCTGAGGAAAGTGCATCAATGTCACAAAAAATAAAGTGCAGAAAAAATGGTGTCAAAGTTTCCATATCTTGCGATGTTAAATTCCTAAATTTTGGGTGCACTTTCCTCAGGAGTGATAAAAGATACAAATGTAGAAAAAATAGGGGATATGTAACATACCTTTGTGCGAGATCGTGCGTATTTGCTTGGTTTCCGCACAAAACCAATCTGCGGAAAGTCTAAAATTCCACATTCAGTAGGCCTATTCCCAACCTAACACACATAACAATTTCCCTCTTCTTACCGCTTAAGCGCGACATTCATTTTACTGCTTTAGGCTTTTAACATATTATTTTTAGAGACGTTTAACATAGTAATAATTATAAATTGGAAACTTACCACTGCAATTTCACCTAAATTGCAATGTTAATTATTGTTTTTAAATATTTGCAAAAATTAAGTAAACTCTACAACTCCACTAAAGTTACTGCATTCGCGATGCAAGTAACATTAAGGAAGCCATGAAAAAATCAACAATATTGCAGACTCATCATAGACTGGGGGAAAAAAAGAGAGACGTATATCACGGCCTGCTGGAGTATAGTAAACACAGAAAACATTTTAAAGCAACAATGTTGAAGATAGATATTTTTGTTTTGCAAATTTGCCGTCATTGAACAGAAACCAAGATGGAGATTTCATTGCAACTAATTACAAATTCGTCTTTCAGGTATGTAATAAACGATCTTCGTACAAAATAATGTACGATACACGAGCGGTATGTTTTCTTTCAATTCTCGGAAATTAAAAAAAGCTCAACCACGTTTCGCTTTCTCAAACTTTTCCTCGAAAACTTCAACATACCGCTCTTGTAACGCATATTACTATATCGGTGAAAAAATAAGTTAGAGTACTATTTCAGCATAAAGATAAGTTATGTGTTCATGAACTGTAGAAAAAAAGATCTGTTTAGATTCAATAGTTTCTGAGAAAAAGATCCTTATGTAAGAAATAATTTAACAGTGTCAAGATAGGCAATTCCGTCTTCCCCTTAAAGCGTATACTACAATATATACGTGTCATCAACATGGCACCGATTTTTAATATCCAATCACAGTCGTGTGCCTAGATGTCAGGCTTGTATAATTCACTTGTCAGTGTCTGTGACGCAAGCAGCGATTCCTGTGTTCAACTTCTCTCTGTACCCTATAAATCCCGCATTTGTTTCCTGTAGACTTTTCCTAGGAAAAAAATAAAAAAGAAACAAGTGACGGGTGACATGCGGCAACTCAACCACAGGGTTTTATTTAACCTTTTGTGACTGGAAGTCGGCCGTGTGCGTATCACCGTGGCAACGGCCCCAACCATAAGCGAAACCGTTTGGTTTTTTTCCCCGCTTTGTACCTATGTTTCCATGGTAACTTTGCTTTTTAATTGGTGCAAATCCGAAAACAAGAGAATCCGTCTGCTTGTGGGTTTTGTTTTTTCTGTTGTTTATGAAAACAAACATGATTAAATTGCGTTTTGTGTCCCCGTGATATATTGGCATTATAGTAATTAACAAATACAGGAATGGATGTCATATGTAATTAAAGCGGCCATTTTATTAAAGAAATGTTCACCGTATTGTTCACGGTCGGATTCCTCTGGATCCGTTGCTTTCCGTCACAAATTTCACACTTCTGAACATCACCTGCTCTAATCCCAGTTCTGGGAATCTAGAGTTTTTAACTCTAAACGTATTTTTCTCCGTCAACTAATTGCTACAGTAGCCTAAAGAATTTAATGACTTTGTCTGCAAACAGACAAATTGGTGCTGCTGAACCAAATACATTTGAGGGCACAACCGAGAACATAAAAATTTCCCATGTTGTCACATTTTCGATAGAACTAATGAAAAAAATGTATTTCCTTCAAAATATTGACAAAATCGAGTGAAGATGCCAGTGAAAATGGTTAAAAATTAGATTTTTTAAATTTTATTTTTATTTTATTATTTGATTTTAAAAGATTAGGTTCCCAAAATTTTATTTTGAAATTCCATGGGAAAGTTTCCCAAAATAATTTATTATTAATATAAAGATATGAGATGGGCAGGACATGTAGCACGTATGGGCGAATCCAGAAATGCATATAGAGTGTTAGTTGGGAGGCCGGAGGGAAAAAGACCTTTGGGGAGGCCGAGACGTAGGTGGGAAGACAATATTAAAATGGATTTGAGGGAGGTGGGATATGATGGTAGAGACTGGATTAATCTTGCTCACGATAGGGACCAATGGCGGGCTTATGTGAGGGCGGCAATGAACCTCCGGGTTCCTTAAAAGCCAATAAGTAAGTAAGTAAGTATAAAGATATTTCAACATAGTTCTTTATTTCATGAAAAAGGGCAATTCATAATGGTTATTAATAGAGAAAAATTCGCTTCGGCGCCGGGGATCGAACCCGGGACCTCCAGTTCTACGCTCTGGATGCTCAAACCACTGAGCTACGCCGAAGCTCAATCCACAGCGCCGGCGTAATACTCAATGCGTAGAATTGGAGGTCCCGGGTTCGATCCCCGACGCCGGAGCGAATTTTTCTCCATTAGTGTCTAATAACCAATGATAACCATAACAGATAATTCTGAAGGAGTCCACACCTGTGGAGTAACGGTCAGCGCGTTTGGCCGCGAAACCAGGTGGCCCGGGTTCGAATCCGGTAGGGGCAAGTTACCTGGTTGAGGTTTTTTCCGGGGTTTTCCCTCAACCCAATATGAGCAAATGCTGGGTAACTTTCGGTGCTGGACCCTGGACTCATTTCACCGGCATTATCACCTTCATTTCATTCAGACGCTAAATAACCTGAGATGTTGATACAGCGCCGTAAAATAACCCAATAAAATAAAAAGAAAATAAATTCTGAAGGACCAAAAAATTAATTTTTACGTACTTGGCGTTTCATAATACCAAATTTACATGATTATCTTATATTTTTTACACATCAAAGTCTTTCAATGTGTTGAAATTTTATGATAGATGTTTGTTATAATTAAACCTTGAAAGAAATTCTAAATTTAAATATTTCAAATATACTTCACTGTAATTTACTGAAAACTACTATTTTGAAAAAAAGAAATCCCTTTCCTATCAACCTCCTCACATATTTATAGTCCCTCACCTTTTCTTTCTTTTGTTTCCTTATCACTGCTTTGACTGAAGGAAAGAAAATCTTATTGCAGTCATTTGTTTTTACATCTCCATAGAAACCCAGGCCTGATATAGCGAAGGAACGTACGTTATGTTCTCTCTCTTGTTTTTCTTATTTATTTCCATGGCAACTTGTGAAGAACTGAGTCGATGCGGATTCCTTGTCATTGAATTACGGCCCCTTGTACACGTGCCTGCCTGTAACATGGCGGTGGCGGCGAGCCCCCCGAGGGAAGGAGGGGGTTTTCAAGTTTGTTCTGTCGCTTGTCAGTTTTCAGGGATCCCTTACGTGACACTTGGAATCCACCACGCATCATCCTCACAGCGTTGTGGAACTTGTCTTTGTACACCGAGAGACCCTACTTACACTGTGGGGGATTTAAGTAATTAATTGTTACAGAAAAATAGTTGTGGTGGGAGGGGGTCCCGGGTTCAGCTGCGTCGGCTGTGTTAGGGAAGGAAATGAAGTCTAGGATTAGGAGTTCATGGCTGAAATCTTAAGGAAACCTTAAGGAATCAAGAAGTATACAAGAATAGTACATTATGCAACGAGCCTATAATGGTAGTAATTAAGACGCGAGTATGTTTATGAAACGAGCGCACGCGCGTTTCATAATTTTCATACGAGCGTCTAAATTATCATTATAGGCAAGTTTCATACGAATTTTTATGCTCGACCATATTTCTAACTTGAAATTATTCATAAGTATTCATGTTATTCTTATCTGACTGGGGAGCGGAACTGACCTTGTGCAATATCTCGTAAATTGTGAGATGTGCGCAGACGCGAAAGTATAGATTTTTTCCGAGGAAGAAATGTCATTGACCTTGATATAATCTAGAGAGTAAAATAAACATTAATCTTGATATAACCTTGAAATTGGTTTAGACACTGAAAAACGAGATGACAAATTGAATTTATTTGAATATTATTTACAATTAACGCTAATTATTATAGTAACAGAACATAACCTTCTGCGACAGTATTGGATTTCCAGCCTCCGTGACGTTTCGCTAGTTGTCTTTCGATTGCATATCCGAGAATAATGGATACTTGCGCTTTCATATTGCTACAATGGTTTTTTCTGATTGGTGGAACACCTGAACTTTAATGAATAGGTGTACTTTAATGAGGTCCATTAAAGGGCTGCTACCAGGTGTATAATTACTACATTTGGGCATGGTAGAGCATAAAATATTGTCTTAAATACCTGAATATAACATAAATTATCAAAATATGGGTCATGATTTATTATAAGATGATATTTTTTATGTTCGTTATAATTAAGCAGTTTTATACAGTGTGGTCTGTTATTTGTGAGTAAACTGGACAAGCCAAAACCGATTCGAAAATACTCTTTGTTGTAATTTGGATCCGGGACTTAAAAAAAAACAATAACAATAACCAAAATAGAAGACATTTAATTTTAAGCAACGGGGAATTGTGATTCAACCAGTACTGAGGTAATGGTTAGTCAGCACGATGATCCTTAAAACCTAATCACGCTACTCATTGTAGCTCCCCAAATTCGTGTCGATGCTGGGTGGATACCGGTCCAAAACACTGACCGAAACTTTATGAGAAAACTTCTTTTTTTATGGGGACTCGAACCGGCGCACTTTCCGTACCAAGTCGAGTAAAATTCCGCAAACAATAGCCTACATATACAGTGTGTCTCAGAAATAAACCGACGAAATTTTGTGGGATGTTCTTTAATAATAATAAAAAAACACAAAATCAAAAGGTTTTAATGTTTTAATTCAGATTGAGAGGGAAAAAAATGAATCATAGAGAATGCATTTCTTAGAGATAACACATAGGCCTACCATTTCCCTTCTTTACGCCTTTTAGACATTGTCTAACTTCAATTATTGAGATTGAACTTTGACAAATTCACAAAATAATTTGTAACATATTTAAAATGGAATTGTGGGGTTTTCACTGGCATATTAATTTGCCAGTGTATTTTTGAAACACCCTGTATAATTATAACACGACTGCAGATCATGGCTAGAATGTATTTTGTTACAAACTGAAAGGAAGCCGAACGTTTTCAGGGCCGAGGAGTTCCGAGAACACCAGTTTTAAGCAATATTATGAAATGGGTGAGGATTATTCTCGTAAATTCATTGTGAAGCATTGAATGACGATTATGCATGCACCCATTCTACACCGTAATTCATTGCATTCATACGCGTAACTGGAAAAGTAATGTTTAAAATACTCTTTCTTTTTTTTTTCCGTTGTAAATAAACTGAAGATCGTAAACGAAAGCCCAGCTCTCTATTGCTTTTAAGTTTCCTTGGTAACGTGCCATTTCTGTCGAGACAGTCGCAAGTCTAGGGTCGTGTTTTGTTTTCCTTTCTTGAGTTGCTAAATCATAACTGCAAAGACCTCATTACGAGCGTCTGTTGTTTTTTTTTTTTTTAGCATTTCCATAGCAACGTAAATTTTAATAGGGAAATAAACTAACAGTGTTACGAAGGAAGCAGTTATCGCTTGAACAAAAATTTTCTGTAATTGTCTGGAGAAAGACGGATCTCCTGTCCCTTTTCCTCTACACCGTTTTAGAGTCATTGGGATTCTGCTGAAAATACCTTCATACTGTTTTACTCCAATTAACAAGATTGTGTAGCTTTCTTTCCAGATCTCGCGACGAAATACTTCTGAAATTGTTTCTTATCCAATCTTTTTTTCTGTCCACATTTATTCAAGGAGTGGATCAGTGTTGCCAAGTGTGGTGGAACTTTACAGTTCATAAATTTTAGGCAAATAAACTTCGCTGTTCCTCTCAACGTAGGCCTATCTCGTGTAACCACCCTCAATGACGCCACTTCTCCTCGCTATGGGGATGATGGCGCCGAAGTTTCGCATAAAATTAGCAGTGCCTCGCGGATTATCTCAGTAATATCTCGGCATCGAGAGCTGCTACAGACCTGTACGACCACTCGCTTGGTTTGTAATCGTGAGTTCTGCAATATTAAAATCATAATTGACACATATTTTCCATTTGTAAACCGAAACAGAAATAAAACATTAAAACCAACACAAATGTAATTTCTTTCCGGAAACTGGATGACGTATTTTATGTACCTGTATATCCCCTATACAGCGCAGAATTTATTATTTTTTGTCTCATTTTATTTGCATTTTTAAGGAAGAATATGTATGTATTTTCAGATCACATCATATTTCCCATGCTTCCATATTGTTCGTTATAGACGCTATATAGATAATTAGCTTATGTCCTCTGTTACCATGGCTGCGATTGTCACATGTTTATTGTGTTCATAGATTATAATTAAGGAGGGAGCTACTGCAATACAGGAATTGGAACGTCCATTGCTATTAAACTGTGTTTATGCTGGTACTTCTCATACCATAAATTGTGACGTCACTATGGATTATAATACAGAACATGACAAATTACGAGTTTATAGCATTCCATACTCCTTTGGAAAGCGCCAGCGTTGTTACCCGAGACAGTTATATTTAAATACAGGGTGATTCATTAAAGCGTGAAGAAAATTAAACAGGAAATAGATGCTGTACAGAACATTTGAGATTTGAGGTATGACCTTAAATATATCTATTCATATCGCTTATATTCATAAGTATACATAATACTGAAAACATTTCGGTCAGTGTTTGGGACCGGTGCCCACCCAGCATCGACAAGAATTTGGGGAGCCATAGCTATAGACAGGGTTAAGGTCATATCTCTTTGATCTGATTGCGTAGACCCGAAGTTCGCGACCTCAAAATATTCTGTACTCCATCCTCTATTTCCTGTTTAATATTTGTACGATTTTACTGGATCACCCTGTATAGGTTCGCTTTTTTTTTTTTGGTTATGTGGATGTGCTTTTTCAGAGGTTTTCGCCAACTGTAAAGCGAATGTCAGGTTGAATCCTCAGCCTCATCTCCCCAAATACCTTCTAAATATCACAAATTAATTCCATGGTCACTAAGTAACTTAGTAGTTGATACAAAGTCGTTAAATAACTCATTACAAAATAAGTAACCGGCCAACAAAATAAAACAAGTGACTAACCTTTCAGTTTAATCAAAAGTAGTTAAGTACTTTTTGATCCACAAACCATCGAAATAAAATAAGGAATTAATCGACTAGGAAACCCATAAAATAACAAGCTAGACAGTTCGGTTAATACAAGTTGACTATTGTTCGTTCATTCAACAAATTAACCAGCTAAACAATCAAGTAGCTAATAAAACAGTTATCATCCACAAAAAAGGGAAAATAAATACGGTAACTTCTTTTCAACAAATTCGTCAAATAATGAGTGAGTTAACAAAAAAGTAACAAGCCAACACAACGAAACAAAGTACAACCTGCCAACTAACCAATTCACCAACCTCCCAACTAACCATTCCACCAGACCAAGTGAATATTCAACGAACCGACAGTTTTCCGTCCGTTAGCCTTATTTGAACATCAATATGCTTGTACACGTTCAAGAAAACTCTATGAAGATTATGAAGCCTTTTCTAATAATCCTTACATGCCCCACATATCTCGACAAGAAATTAACACGTATGTGTTTTGTTTAATGTTTCTATGACAACACCGTATAACTTTATTGTGCTCCCAATTGTATATCGCAACGGTTGCTTGTAAAGACCTCATTAAGAGCTAATTCCTTTGTTTTCGGAGTCTCCATGGCAACACAAAAAAAAGTCAGATAATCGGCTTCAACTTTCCACCGGTTTTATTGAATAGTTCAGATCATTAGCCGAGTTTACTCGTTAGTGTAAGCCGAGTCGGGCTGTGCGTTCAGTTCGTCGGCGTCAATTTGCACCACGCGCGCCTTTCTGTCTGTTTCAGTCCCTAATTACTGTGACCCAATCAATGAGTCGAACTTCCCACCTCGTGCACACCTCGATACTGTAATTTCATCACGAAATGAGAGCATAAATGTCTGTCATAAAGGAAACCCTGTCTTGGAGGTCCATGGCATCGAGGAAACGGATTTGTGTGGCTTTTTATGATGTGTAAATCACTTCGAAGTTTCATCAGGGACAAAAAGAACGTGTGAAATATATTCTGATTATACAGGGTGATTCAGTAAAAGCCCACAAAAGTTAAATGGGAAATATAGGTTGTTCTACAGAACATTTTGAGACGGTCTGGGAATTTACATTAAGAAGATACGAGCTTAAACAAATACATCGCCCCGTCATGTTGGAAAAACATGCCCATCCTTGTAGCCAAGGAAACTACAAACAGCTGTTTCTCAACACCAAGAATGGACAGTGCTGCCCTCAGATGTTCTCTGAAGAGCGACTCGGACTATTCCTTTGTAAGTAATCAATACCACGCAGTCTTTTGTCTTTTCTCCATACCATTTGTAAGATTTTTTTTGCGTAACATTCAAACAACTGTAATCTCCACATCCGTTGAAAGTTTAACACACTTTTATTGGAACTTTTTACTCACAATAGTCCATACTACCACCTCCTAACTATATTACTATTCCTCCTAAATCACCCTGTATAATTTAATTTATCGGGGAATAATGCACACGTGAATTCATTGTCCAAATAGAGGAAAATAAAAAAGGTCCCTTTTTTTACTAGAAGTAGTGAAAACCTGATTTTTCTTGAAAATGTCTAAATTGATTTTTTGTAATAGAGTTTTCAAAGTTGACTTCATCAACAGCAGGCACAGGAAAATAGACAAGGAAGTCAACATAATCAGAATGGCTAAAGCATCAGATAGCCTATACTGTGAGTAACATACTTTAAACCGAGCGAGTTCGCTGAGACTCGCGTTCGGGAGGTCCTGAGTTCAAATCTTGTATTCGGCCAATCTAACTGGACTTGTTGCTAGGGAAACCTTTCTTCATAACATGAAACTATACTGAAATAGACCCATTACAGTGCACTTATTGTTACCTGGTTACCATTACAATATACAATCTGACCCGTTTGGGTGTGGATAATATTAATTCATTATTATAAAGCTATTATGATAGTAGGAAAAATTTCTTGCTGGTTATATTACGATTAAAAGATGGGAGTTTCCATGACAATCAACAATGCATAATCTGAAAGGACAAATGAAAATCGTAGATGATTAAAATGACTACTACAAATCAACAGCGGGCACAATGTGTTCTTTGGTATGCTAAATTCGAGAGTGTTAAAAGAGTTCGAAGGGAATTTCGACGTGAGTATGGTGTGCGTAATGTACCTAAATACGATTCCATAATGTTGTGGTATCGAATATTTGTAGAAACAGGTTCTGTGTTAAAAAACATGCAGGAGGTCGCAGGCGAAACCCAGTACAAGAAGCAGCTATCTCTTGGCTTGGCCCCCAAACTCCCCAGATCTAACCCCTCCTAACTTCTTCGTGTGGGGTTTTGTTAAAGACATTGTCTATTCACAGAAACCCAGGAACATTGATGATCTGAGAGTAAAAATTACTCAAGCTTTTCAACAAATCACCCCTCTTATGTTACAACGGACATGGGCTGAATTGCATCACCGTTATGAGTTGTGCAGGGTGCGCAATGGGGGTCATGTTGAGCTCTGAGGTATCTCCCATCTTTCAGTGTTGTGTGCACAAAGTTTCAACAAATAAATTTGAGTAGTAAATGTTTTACTGTGTTTTTATTTTATCCATACCAAAACGGATCACCCTGTAGTTTTGCGAAGGCTTTGGAATAATATTGCTCTAAATTTTCAAGGAAAATATATTGTATTTGCAATTTTAAAAATATGATTGTGCAAAAAATGATCGCTTTGCTCATTTTCCAAAGTTTTCCTCGATTTTGTAAAAAGCACTTTTCAATCTTGTATCATAATATACTATTTCCGAAATTATATACACTTTTTCAGAATATAATTGAACATTTTCCGAAATTGAGATTATAAATGCATGGATATGCGGACTACAGAACGGTTTAAAAACCAAGGGTTTTTAAAATGCGTATAATTAGATTCTAGATTGGGAAAATATTCTGGAGATAGTGTCATGGCTGCCCTTGATAAATCATTTATTTAAATTAACTTAAGAAACAAGAATCGATTAGGGAAAACACGGGAATTTTACTGGAAGCAAGTAAAGAGATAGGTTTGGAAGTAAATCCTGAAAAGACAAAGTATGTGATTATATCTCGTGACCAGAATATTGTACGAAATGGAAATATAAAAATTGGAAATTTATCCTTTGAAGAGGTGGAGAAGTTCAAATATCTTGGAGCAACAGTAACAAATATAAATGACACTCGGGGGGAAATTAAACACAGAATAAATATGGGAAATGCCTGTTATTATTCGGTTGAGAAGCTTTTATCATCCAGTCTGCTGTCGAAAAATCTGAAAGTTAGAATTTATAAAACAGTTATATTACCGGTTGTTCTGTATGGTTGTGAAACTTGGACTCTCACTTTGAGAGAGGAACATAGGTTAAGGGTGTTTGAGAATAAGGTGCTTAGGAAAATATTTGGGGCTAAGAGGGATGAAGTTACAGGAGAATGGAGAAAGTTACACAACGCAAAACTGCACGCATTGTATTCTTCACCTGACATAATTAGGAACATTAAATCCAGACGTTTGAGATGGGCAGGGCATGTAGCACGTATGGGCGAATCCAGAAATGCATATAGAGTATTAGTTGGGAGCCCGGGGGGGAAAAAGACCTTTAGGGAGGCCGAGACGTAGATGAGAAGATAATATTAAAATGGATTTAAGGGAGGTGGGATATGATGATAGAGATTGGATTAATCTTGCTCAGGATAGGGACCGATGGCGGGCTTATGTGAGGGCGGCAATGAACCTCCGGGTTCCTTAAAAGCCAGTAAGTAAGTAAGAAAGAAGAATATAATACCAGAATCAGTTTTTTACTTTTATTTATGAAATTTGCTTGCATTTGTTACAACTCGTCCCAGACAGACAGACAGGTCCTCATGGGCTCATATGCCAACATATTTCGTAGCCATACGGAACAACCATCAATCAAATTCAAGCTTAATGAAAACCCGCTGAGTTTCAAGAGAACGCAAACGCACAGGGCTGCCAACGTACAAAAACATTCCTTACATTTAATTACTAGTCTCTAATAGAAAGGCTGCGTGAAGCAACATTCTGTTCTGAGAGCTTCAGTTGTCATAGCAACGTGTGAATGCATTAATTCAGCCTGCGATATCTCTGCAAACGTAACCGTAAATTTGTACAGGACGTTACGGAAAAGCGGCACAATACTCCTGGAGCCTATGACGTAGAAGACAGTAGTAGCGCGTGACAGTTTATCAATATATGGATGACAAATGACAAATCTTCGTAATTTCTGTTGCGTAAGACAATTTTACCTTATTGACAATTTCGGTTTTAAAATAAAGTTAAAATGTGGCGTTATAATAATAATAATAATAATAATAATAATAATAATAATAATAATAATAATAATAATAATATACATCTTGATTACATATTGGAGTCCACATCTGTGGAGTAACGGTCAGCGCGTCTGGCTGCGAAACCAGGTGGACCGGGTTCGAATCCCGGTCGGGGCAAGTTACCTGGTTGAGATTTTTTCCGGGGTTTTCCCTCAGCTCAATATGAGGAAATGCTGGGTAACGTTCGGTGTTGGACCCCGGACTCATTTCACCGGCATTATCACCTTCATCTCATTCAGACCCTAAATAACCTAAGATGTTGATAAAGCGTCGTAAAATAACCTACTAAAAAAATTACATATTGGAACAGATACTATTCAAGGAAACAAAAGACAGATCCAAAACCTACATCAACACATAAACAAAATACAGCCAAAGCTACACTACACATTAGAAATTGAAAACAACAAATCCATAAATTTTCTAGACATCACAATAACAAAAGTAGACAGCAAACACACATTCAAAGTATACAGAAAAACAACAACAACAACACACATACACAACACATCCAACCACCCAACACAACACAAACAAGCTGCATTCCGAACAAAGGTACACAGACTACTCAACATACCAATGAACCAACAGGATTACAACGAAGACCTAAACACAATCAAATACATAGCACAAGAAAACGGATACAACCCCAACATAATAGACAACATAATACGTAAGACAAAAATAATCACAAAAAACTTAAGAATACAACACAAACACAAGAACACAAAAAATACATCACACTAACATACGAAAACAAAAACACACACAGAACAAATAACACTCTACAAAAACATCTCAACACACAAACAAACAAATACAACCACACAGGCGTATACAAACTCAAATGTAACACCTGCAACAACTTCTACATAGGACAGACAGGGAGATCGTTTCAAACATGTTACAAAGAACACATCACAGCCATAACAAAATTACAAAACACCTCCACATATGCAGAAGACATCACAAGTGCTAACCACACCCACAGAGACATCAACACAGACATGGAAATTCTACACATCCAACCAAAAAGCCAGAAACTAAACATACTAGAACAATATGAAATATACAGACATACAAAAACAGATCCAAATGAAATTCTCAACACACAACTCAATTTCAGAACACACACACTCTTTGACTCCACATTACACTACACAAACACACCCCCACAGGAAAAAACAAAACAAGAGGCGCCAAGACCAGCAACGACCAGTTCTGAAGAAGACCAATAACAGGCCGAAACATGTTAACAAGGTACGATAAAATTTAACACGAGATAGACATATAATACATATTCCGAAATAAAATAAATGTTAAGCTTTTATTTAATTTTACATTACAAAGAAGAAAGATAATCGTGGTTTATGACGCACACATTCGACATTTATACAGGGTGAGCCGTAAGTGATGTAATTAATTTCAGGGGATTATTCTTTGAGGTATTTCAAACAAAAAAAGCTTGCTTCCTTTTCGAGATAAAAATTGTTTTATAATTATGAAATATTTCATAGTGAGTTTTGGAAAGTCATTGATTTAATTCCCAATATGCTCAGTCAATTTAAGAGAGCAGTGTATTATGATAATAAATGATTGAAAGAATTTTAGTTTTATCCTTTAAATGTGCAGAAATTTGATTGGAACAAATGTAACTTTTTAAAATTACTTTGGAGAACGAAATAGTACATTATGCAATGAGCCTATAATGATAGTAATTAAGACGCGAGTATGTTTATGATACGAGCGCAAGCGAGTTTCATAATTTTCATACGAGCGTCTTAATTACCATAATAGTCAAGTTTCATACGACTTTTTATGCTCGACCATATTGATTTTTTTCCGGCAATTGGTGAATTGAATTTGCGGGAATGTGCTTTGTGAAAGGCTGGAAGATGACGGTGAATTGATGTTACTTTGTGTGTTGTTTTTTTCGACTGAGTTTAATATTGTCTAATCTCGTGCTAGTTGTCTTTCGATTGCATATCCGAGAATAATCTATACTTGCGGTTTCATATTGCTACAATGGTGTTTTCTGATTGGTGGAACACCTGAACTTTAATGAATAGGTGTACTTTAATGAGGACCATTAAAGGGCTGCTACCAGGTGTATAATTACTACATTTCGGCACGGTCGAGCATAAAGTTACATTTGTCAATGCCAGAAAATTGGTGATTTTCCCAATAATTTTTTTTTCTTTTGTGCATGGAAATAGATTAAGAAAATTATTATACAGTTCGTATTGCTAAAATACTCTTAAAATACATTTTCAATAATGATGAATGCTTTTTCCAAAGTTGTGTTAAATATTTGTTGTAAGAAGAATGACTATTAAGTTAAAATGTTAGGTAAATACGTAACAATAAGTTTACACTTGTAATTTTGTTAACCTGTACAGCACTGTAGTGCCAAGATGTCAACTCAAACATCCCTTAAGACCTGAGATATTATGAAATATCCCTGAAAGGGTAATACATTATTTTAAGTTACAAAATAGATCAACTTGGCCTTTCTAGTGTACCATAATAGCTCGAAAATGTCTATCATAATATCCATTCTCATTCATACACCAATTACTGCTAAACAGTTCAATACTCACAGCTTTTCTTTAGAGAAAAATGAAACTGACACTATTCTGAGTAAAAGAAAATTAAAAAAAAATCTATCTTTATTCATTCAAGACTAAATAACAAAAGCTCCACATCTGTGAAGTAACGGTTAGCGAGTCTGGTCGCGAAACCAGGTGCCCGGGTTCGAATCCCGGTCGGGGCATGCTACCTGGATGACGTTTTTTCCGGAGTTTTCCCTCAACCCAATATAAGCAAATGCTAGGTAACTATCGGTGCTGGATCCCGGACTCATTTCACCGGCATTATCACCTTCATCTCATTCAGACGCTGAATAACCTGAGGAGTTGATACAGCGTCGTAAAAGAAACTAATGAAAAAATAAAAATAACAAAAGTAACCGAGCATCATGTCAAAGTTTTTCAACATACAAAACTGCCTTTTTGAAAATGCATTTGTTGTATTATATTGTTTTTGTTTACATTCCATGGTATCCGTACATCGCTTGACAGCTAGAATATGGAACATGTCAAAATAATCCTACCAGTACGGTACTATAAAGTCTTGATTATAGTCACAGTCTAGTTGAAATATATAGAGAAGAGTTTTACAATACAGGTCTACTACAACACAAAGGGTAAGAAGAAGAAGAAGATCCTTAATACACCTCTGCCGTGAAACGAAATCACTTGACGGGGTGTTTTCTCGGCGGTCCGACTTGACAGTAGTTAACGGGCAGCATTGAAATGTAGCGGGCTATAATAGAATCTAATAGGTAATTTGTGCTTATAATTCTGATAAAGAATGGACACTGAGCGAATTTTCCTGTGTTTTGTTTCTCTGTGCGCCAGCGTTTAGTTCCACTTTCAAGCGCTAGAGGTTAGTGTAATCGAGCATACGCTAAGATAATAATTGAGAATAGAGTTGAGACACAGGATCCAAACATCGCCTACCTTATTGCATAATCTAGTAACGCTTTGCTTCAAATAAATTCAAGTTAACAGCTTTTCCTTATTTCTCAGTGACAAACTAGCTGTAATAATAATATTTTATATTTCAGATATCATAAATTTATTCTAATAATAAATCTGTACCCAAATTTTTCTGGTAATTTTCGATTTTCCAAAAATAATTAGTGTTAACATGTATAATTAACCATCGTGAAACCGAAAATCGCTTTTTTTTTTATTTTTGTCTGTCTGTCTGGATGTTTGTTACCTTTTCACGCGATAATGGCTAAACCGATTTATATGAAAATTGGAATATAAATTAAGTTCGTTGTAACTTAGATTTTAGGCTATATGGCATTCAAAATACTTATTATTTAAAAGGGGGTTTATGAGGGGGCCTGAATTAAATAAATCGAAATATCTAGCTTATTATTGATTTTTGTGAAAAATGTTACATAACTAAAGTTTCTTTAAAAATGATTTCCGATACGTTTTATTCTTTCCAAAATTTTGATAGGACTGATATTTAATGAGATAAATGAGTTTTAAAATTAAAATAACGCCATCTAGGTGCAATGAATTAACAAATGACTTCGTCTATAAGGGGCCTTGGACATCAACAATCGAAAGCTATTAAACATAGCCTACAGAGAATGTTTCTGTGTTTGTATGAAGTAATATCGGTAGCTAAATTAATCGATTTGTATAATTAATTATTATTTCACCATTGGAAAGTGTAGTGTCTCTAGATGGACATAATGCTATAATGTTATTACAGTAACGTCTGAGTAAATCGAGGACAGGTAAGATTAAAATAGCTTCTTATGCTCAAAAAATATGATAGGCTATTTTGTACATTCCTTTTCTGTATTTCTTAAAATGATATTTATGTACACTCATTTTAATCTCAGAGAATTAACGACCAACGAGAGTGTATTGATTTAGTATGCAGTAATAGCACGTTAGCTTAGGAATCCATTATTTTATAACTCAATTTTTAACTATGCTCAATTGAATCGTGTTAAAATACATAAAATATATATGCAATAAATGCAATGCAAAAAAAATTGGGTAATGAGCGAAGCAGATTATCTTGCGCTGTTGTAAAAGTTGTTCCCTGGATCAAATGTCCTATTTTAATTATGTAATTACTTTATATTTATTTCTAACAGGTGCAGCGGAGCGCACGGGTACGGCTAGTTATATTATAAAATAATATAATACATTATAAAATTAAGTATCAAATTCGTTTAATATTTGTATATAATATAATATAGGTATATGGTTTTACTTCTCATAAGAGTTTTGTTTTTCCATTTTCAGCGCTATCAAATCATTACATATTTTAATTGTTGTTGGGGTCAACGTCTCAACTCTCATTATAAAGGAACTCTAGAGTCTAGACATTACAGTTAATGACGGATTTATTATTTTATAGATCCAATTTATTTTATTTGAGTACATAATGTACCTAGATGTATTAATTATATGTGTTATATTTCCGCTGTGTTGACTGCTAGCTGGTGTGATGTCAGCGCCAACTCTAGGGAGAAAGCAGAATCTCACGCTCTAGCTGGCTTGAAGGTCATTGAAATCAGTCCGGCTACATCAAAGGTGCCGATGCGAAGTGTCCATTCTTTATAATCCCTATTCGCTGGTCCCCTGATCTGAGAAAAATCATCGAAGAACCAATTGGCTATTACCACAGTTAAATATACAGGGTGTTTAAAAAATACGGGGCATAATTTCAGGTATGTATTTCCCACATGTAGACAATCAAAATAGTTCATTACAACATGTGTCCGGAAATGCTTCATTTCCCAGTTATGGCCTTCACAATATTGAAATTCACCGGAACGTTTTTCTTTCCGCAGGTCGTTGTCATTACAGATGTTCAAAATGTCCACCTCCTGCTTGAATACAGACCTCACATCGATGTCTCATTGACCTGCGAACACGATCCCAAACTCCAGGAGTATTGCGTATGTCCTCAGAACATGCCACAATTCGATTCCGAAGGGATTCCAAGTCAGGCACCGGAGACGAATAAACCAATGATTTTAAATGGCCCCACAAGTAGAAATCGAGAGGGTTCAGATCAGGTGAGCGTGGAGGCCAAGCAATTGGGCCACCTCTACCTATCCATCGATCAGGAAACCTTCGATCCAAGTACGCCTACACAACACTGAATGTAACCTTCACCTCGGAATGAACTGTCAGAGTGCCCTCTTAATGTCTCCTTTGACGGCAACGACCTGCGGAAAGAAAAACGTTCCGGTGAATTTCAATGTTGTGAAGGCCATAACTCGGAAATAAAGCATTTCCGGACACATGTTGTAATGAACTATTTTGATTGTCTACATGTGGGAAATACATACCTGAAATTATGCCCCGTATTTTTGAAACACCCTGTATACAGTCACGAAGCTTGAGTTGTAGAGGGTACTAGAAACAATAGATTGTGCCGGTACTATTTCGTATTGTCTAGGATGAGGCGATAGTAGCGATCCTAGTGGTCAGCAACTATCTATGGATGCATATTCCATACGTATTGAGCTTCGTGACTGTATATACTAGACTGTGCTATTACCGTTTTATTGCCTAGACTTCGATCACTTCACATCTTAGTCAGTTCTATCCCCTCTTGCTCAACTCTCTGTACTTCGCCCTCCTTTCCCCCCCGTATATTGTAGCTAATAAGTTACGTTTATTTTCAGCTTTCCCCCTCGAAATTTTCTAGAGCTCCTTCAATGGAACAACGAAACCCGAAGTGAGACAAGTGGCCAACAGGTTTGGAGCTCACACATTTAGTTTTTCATAGCCCCAACTCCTTTACGAGGACGTGTTTTCACGTGCCTTTAACGTTTCTCCTCCCATTCATTCATTCATAAAGTGAAGTATTGTTGAATGCCATAAATTCACCTACAGAATAGAAGGCGTGAGAAATTAGGTACTTCTTTAATTTGGGCCCTAAATAATCTTATGTTTTGAGTTTCATTTTTTATAAACATAAGCTATTAAACAATTTCACTGCCATATAACGCACTCCTTTTTGATAGCACGAAGCCACCGGCTTGGCTCAGTCGGTAAGGCGCTTGCCTGCCGGTCTGAAGTTGCGCTCGGGCACGGGTTCGATCCCCGCTTGGCTGATTACCTGGTTGGGTTTTTTCCGAGGTTTTCCCCAACCATAAGGTGAATGCCAGGTAATCTATGGCGAATCCTCGGCCTCATCTCGCCAAATACCATCTCGCTATCACCAATCTCATCGACGCTAAATAACCTCGTAGTTGATACAGCGTCGTTAAATAACCAACTAAAATAAAAAAAAATAGCGCGATAGACTTGCCGATGGAGTATGAAAGTCATTTTTGCCGCCTATTTATGCTATGAACTGTTGAATTAGTTACAAAGTTTTCACGATTACATACGAGGAAGATTATTAATGAAAGAATAGGCTATACCGACAAGCCATGGACATTATTTGTAGTTTTTGAAAATGGTCCTACACGATTCCCTAGATTTGGCAACTACTATTATTCTAATTGCTCTTTTTTGTAATAAGAATATATTGTTACTATCTGTGGAATTTCCCCAGAATATTATTCCAAAACTCATTACCGAGTGGAAGTATGCAAAGTATATTGTTTTTAAGGTATTGATATTTACTATCTTTTGCATAGATCTAATAGCAAAACAAGCTGAATTTAGTTTGGGGGTAATTTCTTTAATATGATTTTTCCAATTTAACACATTATCGATTTGTAAGCTAAGAAACTTGGTTGTTGTTGTTTCTGTTAGGGACTTGTTGTTAATTATTGCGCTTGAATTTTGCGAGGTTGCATTTGGAAAAGATTTAATTGGATTGTTAGTTCCGAGGACGGGTATTGAACCCGGGACCTTTGGTTAAACGTACCAACACTCTACCCGGGAACTCTATCAGACACCGATCCGATACCCGATCCCGGAACAATTTTTCCCTCAAAATTATTCAAATCAACTTTACAGGGAGTTATACCTGAAAGCTTGATTTGCATAATACACGTCACTGTTCGTTAACAGAAAACCATAATTTAAGTCACACAGAGTTAGTGTGCACTCAGTGTTGGTTGCTTGACGGTTGTGAGCCCATTTTGAGGTCTGTGGATATAGAGGGAGAAATTGAATGGGTGTCTGGTAGTAGAGTTCCCGAGTAGAGCGTTGGTACGTTTAAGCAAAGGACCCGAGTTCGAGACACAGTCCCGGAACAATTTTTCCCTCGAAATTATTCAACGTGAAATGTACTTTCATAAGCTCACTTTGAAACAATTTTAAACTTAGATGTTGGTACATATTTAAAGTCTGAATCAGTTACCTCTACTTTTTTACTGTTTCTGTTTCCATGGTGACACGATTGACTTCATCGTATTACAATAAATGCTACAATTTTGTATCTAGAGTTCTGCTTGAACGCTAAAAATGTGAACAGAATTTATTCAGTGATTTACCTATGGTTTGGCGAGAGTGGTTCGTTGCGCATGCGCATATGCGACTTCCTGACGAGTGTTTAGACGGAGTTCTTACAAGAAGCACCCACGGACGAGCTGCCTGTTGGTTATTAATTGAATTATCGATCATTTGCTGTGAGGTGTCTAGCAGTTAATTACAGGGTTGATTGACGACTACCTGCCTTGGGAGAAATTGGGTGCAGTGACCCAGAAAACACCACCCTGCAAACACTTTTCCGATAACGTCAAGAACCTGACTTCATGGGGTGTGTCGAAAATTAAGTGAAACGCACACTGTGCAACTGGTAACTTACGACGCCAACAGCGCCCAGTGGTGATAACAGGAACTACTCCTGGAGACGGGCTCAAGCTAGGAGACTCTCTTAAGACGCTGTTAATGCTATTAGTGGGAAGCCCCGAAAGTGAAGTTGGATACGTGGTGGATATTTTTACTTCCCCATTATGAAATGTATAAATCTACAGTTTTGTGGAAACGTGTCCAGAATTATAGACACCGAAAACTCGTTTTGAAAGATTCTTCTGTCTTCTCTTTCTGAACAGAAATTTCTCCTGAGCCATTATACCGATCTTATTCATTTTCAGAATCCTACCCAGGGTGCGAATTAAGATTTCTGATGAGAGGGGATGGAATCTTAGATAGAGAATACCAAACATAAAATTATTATTATCCTGGTCGCACTGAGTTGCTTGTCTTGCATCTTGATCATAATAATATACTTTATAAAGTATATTAGTATACTTACTTACTTACTTACTGGCTTTTAAGGAACCCGGACGTTCATTGCCGCCCTCACATAAGCCCGCCATTGGTCCCTATCCTGTGCAAGATTAATCCAGTCTCTATCATCACATCCAACCTTCCTCAAATCCATTTTAATATTATCCTCCCATCTACGTCTCGGCCTCCCTAAAGGTGTTTTTCCCTCCGGCCTCACATTTCTGGATTCGCCCATACGTGCTACATGCCCTGCCCATCTCAAACATCTGGATTTAATGTTCCTAATTATGTCAGGTGAAGAATACAATGCGTGCAGTTCTGTGTTGTGTAACTTTCTCCATTCTCCTGTAACTTAATCTCTCTTAGCCCCAAATATTTTTCTAAGCACCTTATTCTCAAACACCCTTAACCTATGTTCCTCTTTCAAATTGAGAGTCCAAGTTTCACAGCCATACAGAACAACCGGTAATATAACTGTTTTATAAATTCTAACTTTCAGATTTTTTGACAGCAGACTGGATGATAAAAGCTTCTCAACCGAATAATAACAGGCATTTCCCATATTTATTCTGTGTTTAATTTTCTCCCGAGTATCATTTATATTTGTTACTGTTGCTGCAAGATATTTGAATTTTTCCACCTCTTCGAAGGATAAGTCTCCAATTTTTATGTTTCTATTTCGTACAATATTCTGGTCACGAGACATAATCATATACTATGTCTTTTCGGAATTTACTTCCAAACCTATCTCTTTACTTACTTCAGTTAAATTCCCGCGTTTTCCCTAATCGTTTGTGGATTTTCTCCTAACATATTCACGTCATCCGCATAGACAAGCAGCTGATGTAACCCTTTCAATTCCAAAACCTCTGTGTTATCCTGGACTTTCCTAATGGTATACTCTAGAGCAAAGTTATAAAGTAAAGGTGATAGTGCATCTCCTTGCTTCAGCCCGCAGTGAATTGGAAAAGCATCTGACAGAGACTGACCTATACGGACTCTGCTGTAAGTTTCACTAAGACACATTTTAATTAATCGAACTAGTTTCTTGGGAATACCAAATTCAATAAGAATATTATATAAAACTTCTCTCTTAACCGAGTCATATGCCTTTTTGAAATCTATGAATAACTGATGCACTGTACCCTTATACTCCCATTTTTTCTCCAATGTCTGTCGAATACAAAAAATGTGATCAATAGACGATCTATTACGCTTAAAACCTCACTGATGATCCCCAATAATGTTATGAATGCTTCCCTTTTTTTAAAGGTGTTCTTATTTTAGGTGCAGAGGGTACGAGACAGTGGAAGTGTGGTATAATTCAAACCATGGGGATGCCTAGATAATAGAAAACGCCTTAGAAAAAAAAATCCTTTTTCACCAAAAATGTGACACTCTACCGAGAATCGAAACTTAGCCCCACTTAAACAGAAGTCAACCTTTGTGAGCTATAGCTAGTCTCCTCCCTTCTCAGAGGGGTAATATATTTACACCCCCTCCCATTGGCATGGCTTTAATGACCCACGGGCGTGACTACACGGATCTGATATTTCAAGTGTCGCCATTGAAGCAGTAATTAGGAGAGGGAGAGACCGATTTATTAGCGAAGTGATATCTCCATATTTTTATTACAGGTATTCGCGGGGATGTTCTGGCGACTTCGTTAGAATTAGCTTCCTCACACAGGTGTTTCGTCACTTGTCAGCATCGGACAGATTTAGGGCCACCTTGAGCGGGGTTTTCGTATAGAGACTCGATGAAGCATAAAGCCGGAGTTAGACTGGACCCGTGGGAAAGATACTGCCAAGCTTGGGTTTTCCAAAGAACGGGTATTCTTGTGAGATATACAAACTAATTTGAGGTTATGGGAAATCCAAAGTCTAAATTTAGAGATGACATATTTCGCGCCCAATAAGAAGAGATCTTGGTCCAGCTTATGAGGTCACTTTGGACCAATAGGGAATAGATTTTAGGCCAGTTAGTGACGTAGTTTTTAACCAATAGAATAGTTAGTTTTAGCGTAGGATAGGTTTTTATAAATAAGGGTGACGGGGAGCGGAGATGACGACTACTATTCCGCTTCGGAGCGGAGATCATCAAAAACTACTTTACATCGTGTCGGCAGCCCTACATACAGGGCAGAATAACTACTTCGTTTGGTGTCGACAGGACTACTATTTCGCTTCGTGTCATAGTGTACTGGACAGAGTATTGAATTTGTAGTATCGGATAGAGCTTATTCAGAGCCGCCATAGAGTCGATACAAAAGGCGACCAACGATTGAATTATATGTCAGCCGGAAATACATATTCTAGGGTTTACCAAGTGGATACTACAATAAACTTATAGTTTTGAAGTTTACGCTGCCTTTTATTTAAGTAGCCGGCTTGGTATTATTCCCGACATCACCCTATACCACAACAGTACCTCGGCTACCCTGAGTGAATCTCACGCAACATCGAGACGCACCCACCCTCAAATGGCGCCCAACGTGTGGTCACAATAACCACTCACCCTCAAATGGCGTCCAACGTGGGACCTCAATAACGACAATCCACCCACAAATGGCGCCCAACTTGGGGCTTCAACAACGATTCCACCCACAAATGGCGCCCAACGTGGGGCTCGAAGGAAGACAGCTGTTCCAGTGACCGGCCCCGGGTGCGAACACAGCACCAAACAACGCGGAGGACCGGACGGAGCATTTCAGCCCTGCATAGCCGAGGAACGACGCTGGAAGGCGGGAACAGAACCAAGCCATCGCGACATCACGACAACACTAGAGAAGACAACACGGGGACCACCAGAGAAGGCGACTCGGAGAGGCGGTGGTAAGCATGAATAGAAGACGTACGAATGTGTATATATGTATATGATATTTTGGGGGAATAACTATAAAGTGTATATGTTTCAATTTCTGGTGTGATATTTTGGGTATATATATGTATTTTTTTTGTGTGTGATATTTTGGGGGAAAGTGAAATAAGTGTATTGCGTAATTAGTTGGAAGTGAGCAGAGTGCAAATACAGGCTTAGTTAGATTATTATTGGGAAAGCGAGCGTCGGATAGATGACAGAGTAGCATATAGATGATACTATGTAGCCATAGGAGTAAGGTAGTTAGGAAAATACGAGAAAGACGAGGAAATAGAAACAAGGGAACCATGGAGCAAAGGAAGGACGAGGAAATCATGGAAATCAGGGAGGAGGTCGAGAATAACGCAGGACAGGAAATAGAGGGAGAGCGAACAGTGGAAAAGCAACAGAGTAGAGAAAGTGGCAAAGGGGAAATGACGCTAGAGCAGTTGTGGGAGCAGATGAGACATTTCATGGAAAATAATTCAAGGGAAAGTAGAGAGCATATTCTGAGGGAAAGTAAAGAACAAATAAAACAAATGGAAACTAAATTAGAGAATAACTCAAGGGAAAGTAGAGAGCAGATTCTGAGGGAAAGTAGAGAACAAATAAAACAAATGGAAAATAGATTGGGGGAAAGTTCGAGAGAGATTAGAGATCAGATTGCAAAATTAGCGGAGAGAGGAAACAAGATGGAGGACAAAATAGAGAAGCTCGAGGGGAAATTAGCCGAGAATGGGATCGGAATGGAGAACCAATTGAAGATAGCTATGGATAGGATGTCAGAAAGTATGAAGGATTTAGAAGTTAGAGTTAGAGATAGCGCTACTAGAGAGAATAGCGACCTAAAATCAGCTGTTGAGGAAACGATAGTGGAGAAGGTTCGAGAAATTCAGAATTCGGTGGAAGAGAAAATAGGTGAGATGGATCAGGAAGTGGACGGTCTCAAGCGAGCCATAAAGAATAAAGAAAGGGCGGATAACGAATGTTTGGAAGAATTAAGAAGTAAACTAAACTCAATAAACGACGTACTAAATGGGGTAGTCCCGCAAATTTAAGCGGACATAGCAGCTCGGACCGTGCAGTTTCTAGACAAGAGGGCACAAGTGAGAGCCCGGCATCAGGTAGCAACATAAATGTAAGACATGTTAACAATAGTGTTGGTGAGGAATGTCAGACCTCACGGGATGATGTGCGTCGTGAGTTGATAAATGTAAACGACAAGGCATATTTAGGCCGTCCCCAGTACCCCACTCACATTTTGAATGAGATTGGTTACCCTATTTTTGATGAGGTTGAATTTTCAAACCCACATAACTACATAAGTGAGCTAGAAACGTACTTTAGAGTAAGAGGGGTGCCGGATGACTTAAAAATGACTGTCGTACGAAAGAGCCTAAAGAGCCGACCACTCAACTGGGCGCTAGTGGCCCTAGGGGATAATGTCACTTATGAGGAATTCAGAGAAAAATTTTCGGAGAGATACTGGGGACAAAGACAACAACAAAGAATTAGGAAGGAAATTAATCAGAGCAGGTTTGACGCGGGAAGAGGCGTCTCTATGATAGACTATTTTCTTGAAATTGTTAAGAAAGGGAAAAGCCTCAATCCGCCAATACCGGATTCAGAGCTGATCCAAACTGTGATTTCGCAGTATCCCGAGAACATAAGATATAATCTGATCGTAGCAGGGCCCCGAGACTTCGGGGAAACAATAGATTTACTGACTGCGCTGGATGGTTCGGACGCCACGCACTATGAATGTAGTGGACAGGCAGATTATGAACATGGCAAAGGAAAGGGTTCAAGCCCCACCGACCAGAAAGCGGGGAAGGGGGCAAGTACGGCCTTTTCATCCCCAAGGACAGGAGCCCAAAATCAGAGTAACCGGGGTGGTGACAGGAGCCCCAACAATGCATATAGTCGGTACCATAATGGCCATAACGGAGGGAAAAGTCCCAACAGGGAGAGAAGGAGTGACCCGCCCTTTGGGGTCCTTACAATAATGGTAGGAATAACCAGAGTAGTCATAACAGGATGAGGAACGATCGAGGAGGTGTTGGTCCCGTGCGTAGGGTTAACCACATACGATGGTACACGGGAAGACAAGAAAATGGAAATAATAGGCTTAGAACCCAACCACACTGGCTTAGGAACAGAAATTACAGACAGGGATTCTGGCAGCCTAATTTTAGCAGGGGACCGCAAAATCGAGGTGATTGGAGGAGACAGGAGCAGGAGAGAGATAGGCGAGGCGTCCTACAAGAAATGGCCTCACAAGGGTGCAATAGGCCACCTACACAGTGTAACGTGGGACAAAGTAGGAATAGAGACATGAACGGACGTCAGCAAAGTCCGGTCAGAATGAGTATGGGCCGGGAGCCTATAAATTGTAGAAATAGAGACGAGGTAGCAGTGGAACCGACTGCATCGCACTCGGGAAACTGCTAGACAGAAGTCTCAAGGGTTCGGAGATTTCTGTAGCTAAGTGCAGTAAGCCACTGTCAAAAGAATCCACCAACGCGGTAAGCGTGAAGAGACAGAGCGAGATTACTAACCCAGAGTTAGAAAATAATGGGACTTATGTATTGCCTTATATAGATGCCAAAATATTTGGGATAAAGTGTTGTGTGTTGTTGGACTCGGCTCCACAAATAATGTATGCAGCTTGGAATTTTTCAAAAGGTTAGGGATTCAGGAATAAAACTGCAAACGTTACCCATATGTTCATTGTACTGTGCGGGCGCCCTAAGCAAGAAGAAGGAAAAGGTAAAATATCAAGTATGGTTCGAGTTAGAGTGCGGAGACGTGAAATTAAATGCTATTTTTCTTGTGATACAAAGGTTGACTACCGACATCATTATTGGAGTAGAAAGCTTTTATGCATGGCACGCGCTATTAGATTTCAGGGAAAACAGACTAGGGGTTACGGCAGGTAACGGCAGTGTAGGCCATGTCCCATTCAGTAGGGACAGCTCTAGACCGGAACTAGACGAAAGGACCGCGGAAGAGATAGGATTACAGGAGGAGTTATTTTTGTAGAGCACCTCAAAATTTGTAAGAATGTAATTATAGAGGTTAATCCGTGGGAAGGTAACGAGGTAACTAGGGAGTGTGTCAAGTAGACTGCGGAGAATGCGAATTGTGTATCGGCGAATTAGTCCAGGCGAGACAAATAGGACGCAATCTCATTAGCGGTAGGGCCAGATATTGTAATGAGATTTCGCCGGGCGATCTTAGACAGGTAGACGCGTATAACAATAGAAAGACAGGTACTTTCGAAATAGTGAGAGATAAAGTTAACCAGGCACACGGCCTGAGTGAGTGTGAAAGAAAACGCTTAATGGGTGTTGTAGGTAGCCATTTAAATGTCTTTTCAGACGCGCCGGGTCTGTGTAGAGTGTATACACACAAAATTAAGGTGGTAGGAATGGAGGAATTTCGGCATAAATGTAGACCCATCCCCCTATCTTTAAGGGATCAGGCAGACGAAGTCATAAATGATATGTTAAAAGACGGAGTTATAGAAGTATCAGACTCGCCTTATGTAAATGCATTGTGCTGGGTTAGGAAGCCCAATGGAAGCTTAAGAGTAACGATCGATGCCCGACACGTTAACTCGTTTTCAGTTAAAGATAATTTCAGGACGGAGTCAGTGGACACTTTGTTAGGCCGTATCAGTGACTGTTCTATATTCACTAGTTTAGACTTGACCAGTTCGTATTGGCAGATTCCGCTGGACGAGGACTCGAGAAAATGCACAGCGTTCCTACATAACGGGAAAGTTTATCAGTATACCCGATGCCCATTCGGCATCGCGAGTTCTGGATCTGCGCTACTAAGGGCACTTGACATAATTTTTGGTGATTCGACGAAAGGTTTTCTGGCACAGTACATTGACGATTTTCTTATATATGGCAATAATGTTGACAGGCATATTAGAGATATTGATTTTGTACTTACTAAATTGAGAGAGGCTGGTATGACAGTCAAGCTGGGGAAAACAGCATTTTTTAAAGTTGAGACAGTTTTCCTGGGTTACGTAATTTCGTCTGACGGAATTAGACCGGACCAAGAGAGAATTCAGAGCATTTCGAGGATCCCGCCGCCGCGGAACCGGAAACAGGTTCGTAGGTATCTAGGTATACTACAATACCAGAATCGGTTTCTCGTCAATTATGCTAAGCATGTAGCCCCACTCAGAGCATTATTGAAGAAGGATACACCCTTCAGGTGGGGGTCGGCAGAGCAGGAAGCATTCGATCGAACGAAACTGCTTTTTGCCGACTCAATTCTGTTGGAAAGGCCTAACGACAGCCTACCTTTTCAGATTTATACGGATGCGTCTTCATATGGATATGGAGCAATTCTATGTCAGACAGATGAAGATAATAAGCGACATGTGATTGCCACAGCTTCTAGGGGACTGTCGCGTACCGAAAGCAACGCATCAATCACGGAACTAGAGATTTCTGCTGTGTACTTCGCACTACAGAAGTTCCGTCAGTATATCTTTAATAGGCAGATAATCATATTTACTGACCATGTAAGCCTAGCGTTTCTGAGTAGATGCAAATTGACGAACTCTAGAATATCTAGATATGTGCACGAAATTTTGGCTCATGATGTGACGATTAGACATATTCCGGGGCAGACAATATCTTTGGTGATTGTCTCTCTCGTTTGAATTCCAAATCGGGGCTACCGGAAACTATCACCGCCCCCGCGTACGAAGTTGCCGTGATGAAAATTGATTCCACGAGGAATGGAGCTCTGACGGAAAATTTCGGAAAATTGCAGATTTGCAGCAGGAGGATTCCACGATAAGGGCCTTAATGGACAAAGCTAGAGAAATCTCACAGGTGAAAGATGAAGTGTATGGATTGCGCTCTGGTATCTTGTATAAATTGCATGGTAGGGATATCCAGAAGTGGAAGATATACATACCTGCGAGTATGGAGAATGAACTTATAAACAACTTTCACCTATCTATGTGTCACTCTGGGAGTGATAGGATCATTTTAACTATGTCAGAATCATTTTATATTAAGCAACTGTCAAAGAAGGTTAGAAGGGTAATATCTCGTTGCGAGGTCTGCCAGAGGGCGAAACCTCTAAATGTAATGTATGACAATGTACCACAGGTCATTATCAGGGGTAAAAAGAATGAACTTGTAGCAGTGGACGAACACGGTCCAATGCCCACATCGTCCTTCGGACACAGGTACATATTTGTTACGTACGATGTGTTCACAAAATTTGTAAAGATTTACCCTTTAAGAAGTATCTCTAGCAAGTTGTGTGCTGATAAGCTGGTTAGAGACTACATACCGACTTACGGCCCGGTAACAGCGGTGCTCAGTGACAATGTGTCGGTACATAAATCGAAAGTGTTTTGCAAAAGGCTGGAAGATGCGGGCGTGAAACTATACAACTGCTCCGCATACTTTCCCAGCGGTAATCCCTGCGAAAGAGCGCTTAGGGATATATCATTGTACCTCCGTATTCTGTGTCACCGAAACCATAAGGACTGGTTTAGGCATGTGAGGTGATAGAGAGAGTCATGAACCACTCTATCAATCCAACGACCGGAATAGCTCCGATCAAACTTATGTTAGGGATCGATCCCGATCCCATGATAAAGAGTTTGCCGCAGGCAATACAGGAGGGTGAGCCTCCTAGTGCGGAACTACTGTGTAAACTAGCTTTCGACCGAATCAGGAAAAAGGCTGAGTATAGACTCGGTAAAGTTAAAAGATATCGCCACAAATGGGAGCCCTCACCCGGCGATTTGGTATTGCTAAGGGACGTGAAGTTATCTTCCGCCCTTAGAGGACGTTACTCACGCATGGAGCTACTGTACAAGGGGCCCTACGAAATTAAAAGTAAATACGGAGACCATACTTTCGAATTGGTAGAAAGGGGAAAAAGTAAACCTGTTGGAAGGTACCACAAGCAACTCTTGCGGCCTTTCAAACAGGAGAGGCTAGGAGGCAGGAATGAGAAAGAGTAGGATGGTTAGTCTCACGCGTACAGCTAGGTGAACCTGTACAGGGCGGCTGGTACAACCAAGCACGCAGAGTGTGTAACTGATCAATTAATAAATAAATGTAAATATGTGAATGAATGGTATTGTACATATGTAAATGTGGATATAAATTGTACATTGTTGTGCTTATTGTGAGAGAGTTGTGTACATAGAAAGGCTTGTGAAGATATATGTAATATTTATTGTAATTGTTTGTAGTGACATTGTGATCTCACTGTATTGTAAATAATGTGTTACCGGCTGATATCGCGTGGGGGAACTATGAGGCTAGTTATAGGCAGAAAGCGGGGACATCTCATAACATTGGAAACTCTTTCGGGAATTTCCAATGGTTATGTAGATGGGCATTTGAAGCAGTAATTAGGAGAGGGAGAGACCGATTTATTAGCGAAGTGATATCTCCATATTTTTATTACAGGTATTCGCGGGGATGTTCTGGCGACTTCGTTAGAATTAGCTTCCTCACACAGGTGTTTCGTCACTTGTCAGCATCGGACAGATTTAGGGCCACCTTGAGCGGGGTTTTCGTATAGAGACTCGATGAAGCATAAAGCCGGAGTTAGACTGGACCCGTGGGAAAGATACTGCCAAGCTTGGGTTTTCCAAAGAACGGGTATTCTTGTGAGATATACAAACTAATTTGAGGTTATGGGAAATCCAAAGTCTAAATTTAGAGATGACATATTTCGCGCCCAATAAGAAGAGATCTTGGTCCAGCTTATGAGGTCACTTTGGACCAATAGGGAATAGATTTTAGGCCAGTTAGTGACGTAGTTTTTAACCAATAGAATAGTTAGTTTTAGCGTAGGATAGGTTTTTATAAATAAGGGTGACGGGGAGCGGAGATGACGACTACTATTCCGCTTCGGAGCGGAGATCATCAAAAACTACTTTACATCGTGTCGGCAGCCCTACATACAGGGCAGAATAACTACTTCGTTTGGTGTCGACAGGACTACTATTTCGCTTCGTGTCATAGTGTACTGGACAGAGTATTGAATTTGTAGTATCGGATAGAGCTTATTCAGAGCCGCCATAGAGTCGATACAAAAGGCGACCAACGATTGAATTATATGTCAGCCGGAAATACATATTCTAGGGTTTACCAAGTGGATACTACAATAAACTTATAGTTTTGAAGTTTACGCTGCCTTTTATTTAAGTAGCCGGCTTGGTATTATTCCCGACATCACCCTATACCACAACAGTACCTCGGCTACCCTGAGTGAATCTCACGCAACATCGAGACGCACCCACCCTCAAATGGCGCCCAACGTGTGGTCACAATAACCACTCACCCTCAAATGGCGTCCAACGTGGGACCTCAATAACGACAATCCACCCACAAATGGCGCCCAACTTGGGGCTTCAACAACGATTCCACCCACACCATGAACTGCCATAGCTTGAATTTAATGTATTGTAGTTGACAGATACCTTACACGGGGTTGTGGGGGTGGTGTGGGAATTCATCCCCTAAGTAGCGCCGGCTAGCCGCTGGGGGCGTGGCTGTAGTATGTTGCATGATCGAAAGCGGGGTGGAATAAACGAGACAGAGGGATGTAATTACGAAATGTTGGAGGAAATTGCACCCTTTCTGTCAAACCCCACCCCTCGTAGACAGAAGGGGACGGTTAGGGTTTTACTAATCAAGTGGCTATTTTCCTCCACAAAGGCTGTGAACAATGTTGGTATTCCTGCTAAGGTCAGCACGTGCAACTTTGTGTTGTTTGGAAAACAGTCAGGGGGTGTAATGGCGGCTAATTTACTTCCGAGGGTGCTGACAAAACAGCGGTGTAGCGTGTAGTGGTGGGGGTGATGTGTTAGGCTTGCTGAATAGTAGTTGGGGTTTGTTTTCGGGTGATGGTGGTAGAAAGGTGATAATTCCAACGTTTCGGATTTACTGGTATTGTGCGTGTAACATACAGAGTGGCTCAAAAGACACTATGCATTAAAGTGGAGAAATACAGATCGAATGTTAAAATGGTACTTTATAGACAGCTAATAGATTCATTGATTGATTATAACAGCAATGCATTCTAGGCTTTACATTAGTAACAGTAACTGTCAGGATACTTTATAGACAGCTAATTGATTCATTGATTGATTATAACAGCAATGCATTCTAGGCTTTACATTAGTAACAGTAACTGTCAGGATACTTTATAGACAGCTAATAGATTCATTGATTGATTATAACAGCAATGCATTCTAGGCTTTACATTAGTAACAGTAACTGTCAGGATACTTTATAGACAGCTAATTGATTCATTGATTGATTATAACAGCAATGCATTCTAGGCTTTACATTAGTAACAGTAACTGTCAGGATACTTTATAGACAGCTAATAGATTCATTGATTGATTATAACAGCAATGCATTCTAGGCTTTACATTAGTAACAGTAACTGTCAGGATACTTTATAGACAGCTAATTGATTCATTGATTGATTATAACAGCAATGCATTCTAGGCTTTACATTAGTAACAGTAACTGTCAGGATACTTTATAGACAGCTAATAGATTCATTGATTGATTATAACAGCAATGCATTCTAGGCTTTACATTAGTAACAGTAACTGTCAGGATACTTTATAGACAGCTAATTGATTCATTGATTGATTATAACAGCAATGCATTCTAGGCTTTACATTAGTAACAGTAACTGTCAGGATACTTTATAGACAGCTAATTGATTCATTGATTGATTATAACAGCAATGCATTCTAGGCTTTACATTAGTAACAGTAACTGGCATCATAAATAGCTAAAATAGGCAGGGGAAAAAGACATCATAAATAGCTAAAATAGGCAGGGAAAAAGTCATCATAAATAGCTAAAATAGGCAGGGAAAAAGACATCATAAATAACTAAAATAGGCAGGGGAAAAAGACATCATAAATAGCTAAAATAGGCAGGGAAAAAGTCATCATAAATAGCTAAAATAGGCAGGGGAAAAAGACATCATAAATAGCTAAAATAGGCAGGGAAAAAGTCATCATAAATAGCTAAAATAGGCAGGGAAAAAGACATCATAAATAACTAAAATAGGCAGGGGAAAAAGACATCATAAATAGCTAAAATAGGCAGGGAAAAAGTCATCATAAATAGCTAAAATAGGCGGGAAAAAGGCATCATAAATAGCTAAAATAGGCAGGCAAAAAGGCATCGTAAATAGCTAAAATAGGCAGGCAAAAAGGCATCGTAAATAGCTAAAATAGGCAGGCAAAAAGGCATCGTAAATAGCTAAAATAGGCAGGCAAAAAGGCATCGTAAATAGCTAAAATAGGCAGGCAAAAGGCATCGTAAATAGCTAAAATAGGCAGGAAAAAGACATCATAAATAACTAAAATAGGCAGGGGAAAAAGACATCATAAATAGCTAAAATAGGCAGGGAAAAAGTCATCATAAATAGCTAAAATAGGCGGGAAAAAGGCATCATAAATAGCTAAAATAGGCAGGCAAAAAGGCATCGTAAATAGCTAAAATAGGCAGGCAAAAAGGCATCGTAAATAGCTAAAATAGGCAGGCAAAAAGGCATCGTAAATAGCTAAAATAGGCAGGCAAAAAGGCATCGTAAATAGCTAAAATAGGCAGGCAAAAAGGCATCGTAAATAGCTAAAATAGGCAGGCAAAAGGCATCGTAAATAGCTAAAATAGGCAGGCAAAAAGGCATCGTAAATAGCTAAAATAGGCAGGCAAAAAGGCATCGTAAATAGCTAAAATAGGCAGGCAAAAGGCATCGTAAATAGCTAAAATAGGCAGGCAAAAGGCATCGTAAATAGCTAAAATAGGCAGGGAAAAAGACATCATAAATAACTAAAATAGGCAGGGGAAAAGACATCATAAATAGCTAAAATAGGCAGGGAAAAGTCATCATAAATAGCTAAAATAGGCGGGAAAAAGGCATCATAAATAGCTAAAATAGGCAGGGAAAAAGGCATCGTAAATAGCTAAAATAGGCAGGGAAAAAGGCATCATAAATAGCTAAAATAGGCAGGGAAAAAGACATCATAAATAGCTAAAATAGGCAGGCAAAAAGGCATCATAAATAGCTAAAATAGGCGGGAAAAAGGCATCATAAATAGCTAAAATAGGCAGGGAAAAAGGCATCGTAAATAGCTAAAATAGGCAGGGAAAAAGACATCATAAATAGCTAAAATAGGCAGGCAAAAAGGCATCATAAATAGCTATAATAGGCAGGCAAAAAGGCATCATAAATAGCTAAAATAGGCAGGCAAAAAGGCATCATAAATAGCTAAAATAGGCAGGCAAAAAGGCATCATAAATAGCTAAAATAGGCAGGCAAAAAGGCATCATAAATAGCTAAAATAGGCAGGCAAAAAGGCATTATAAATAGCTAAAATAGGCAGGCAAAAAGGCATCATAAATAGCTAAAATAGGCAGGCAAAAAGGCATCATAAATAGCTAAAATATGCAGGCAAAAAAAAAAAGGCATTATAAATAGCTAAAATACGCAATTAAAGGCAATTACAAAAACCTTGCACTAGACCCACAACCTTGCACTTTCCACAAAGGGATTTCGGCAGCAAGAAAAGCTTTACATAAATCGAATGCAAATTGAGATTTTCGACTCGATGTTGCAATTACTGTTGGAAGCAAAGAAATCTGCTTCCCAGTAACCTTGGAAAGTGCATTTTTGTGTTCGGTTGTACTGATATGTTGCGATATGAAATATTTAGCTAGCTACAACAATGAAAACTGAAAGCAAAATAACCGTTAAAAATAACGTTAGGCCCGCACTCATTGTTGCCTCGTCAAATAAACACAAGCGATGATTAAAACGCTTACTGTTATACATTTTTGCACGGCAGCACTCATTGTTGCAAAGAGAATATGAACTGACTGAAATACAATAATATACATTCGGTGAAGTCACTTTCATTGTAGCGGTTATAGAAATAAATTAAAATATACCTGTAGGCAATTTTATTAATAAATTAATAAATAATAGATAAATAATCAAATAGAGGCAAAAAAACATTTGTTTTGTAAATTGGGCATTTATATTAAAAAAGGGAAGAAAAGGGCAACATAAAACTGTGACGTTTCAATCACAAAGGTATAATTCGTACAGATTTACTTTCAAAATGAAGATAGATTTAACACATTTAAAAGGCATTCTGCCTAAGTTCCGGTCTCTGATTCTTTCTATTACTTTATGACCCTAGTACATTATCTTCCGACAAATTTCTTGACCAATTTTAACATTGAGATCTCCCAATATAACAAGAAGTGGCTTGAATCGGCTCGCTATCCAAGTTGCCATGACGACGCCTTTTAGTGGTATTAGTTGTTCTTTACACCACTCTTCCGCTGAGCACGCGCTCCATTATAAATTAAGGCTCTGAATTTTACGCCCCAAGTCAAGATTTACAACAGTAATGGCTGACCCACGTGACTTCGGTCTTCTGAGCCGTGTGTACCGCTCATCCATTTTGAGACGAAGTTCCGCAGATGAGACCTGGGTGGGCACATTGTGGTCCCCGAGTCGTGGTCTGATTTTTGTAGCAACTTTAAAGGATTTTAGAACATCTCACATTCTTTACACCGATGATTTTTTGTCAGTGCTCGTTAAAGCGGTCCAAATCGCACTTGAATTTTGTAATTTGTTTTGTTTCTTCCGAAATTGTTTTAATGCAGGGAGTATGAAGACAGAAATGAAAAGAAATATCAAACTTTTATTTCAAACCCCAAACATCCTCACAATTCCAACTATGCTCACAATAACAATCACGAACAACATAAACGTTTCACGCAAGTATATCGATTCGACGAATTCCCTGTCACTTTTCTGAAAACAGAATACACATGCCGTTCTTTTCATCTTCAAATTTTACGTAGGAAAGAAATTTTAAAATATTATTACTTTTTTAATTTACCTGTTACTTTTTTACACGTTAAGGGAAGGAGATACTGAAATTTGATTTTTTTTCCTAATTTATGCATAAGTTAATTTTCATTTTGCTCTAACAAATTAAATTAGTGATTTGTTTAAAAAATACAGTAATTCACTAAAATGAATATATATTACCCATTTTTAAATATAAATACAAAATTTCTTTGAAATTTTACTGCTAAATGCACGTCCTTTATAATTTGTGGATCACAATTTGATACTGATTTTCAAATTTTTAAGATAATTACATTTTAATAATTAATTTTAGAGGCACTTTTATAGAAATATGGAGGAATGTTTTTGAAATGCAACAGAATAACAAATTTCTATTTCGACCAAAAGTTTCCTAACAACTTGAAGGATGTGTGTTTCAAATATCATGCACGCAGGATTAACAGTTCCGAAGGTATAGCCCTTATAACTTTCTGCTTTCTGTTTGAAATAAAGGAAAAATATTAGAGTTACGCGAATTTGCAATCAAATTCTAGTGCACCAGAGTTTTAAAAATGGGGTCATAGCAGCTGACAAGGTTATAAATGCGGGTTAAATTTTATGTAATATACTTTTTTGCACGATCGTGTTTTTTTTTTTTATTATAGCTATTGTTGTTAGGCCTTGGAAGTTAGAATTCTCACACAAAAACTTGTTGCCAGGGAAACCATTCTTAATAACATAAAACTACACTGAAATAGAGCCAGTACAGTCCACATACCGTTCGTTACTTAGTTACCATTACATTATAGTTTTGTGAGGGATTTGGAATAATATTGCTCTAAATTTTCAATACAAAATATAGTCTACTTGCAATTCTAAAAATATGATCGTGCAAAAAATGTACAATACACGTTTCCGAAGTGCATTACAAAATTTCGGAAATTTAAAAACTCGCTCTGCTCGTTTTTCAAATTTTTTCTCGATTTTGTAAAAATCACTTCCCAACTTTGTATCGTAATATACTATTCCCGTATCAAAGATTATTTTAAAGGATTTTTCTTATTTCCTGATTTTTTAAAATACTTGAATATATTCTTCCCTTAAGTTATTTTTCTTCCGCAACTCCCTTGATATGGCACTGCGATCTCCAGTATGGGAATCGATACCCAAAAGGAACATTGAAACTTTCTAATATTTACCTACGTTTTTTTGTTAAATTTCTCTTTATAAAATATGCAACAGACAATTGAGTATTTCAGGCTTATGTACAGGGTTAGTTAAAAGTCCCGCACCACCTAAATAACTTTTGAAGCATACGGTTCAGTGACATGAAACTTGGTATGTGGGGATAACCATATACTAAGAACTCAATAATGGTATTACCGAGTTTTTTCTACTTCCGGTTTAACCGGAAGTAACTCCAACTTTCTTATTTTAAATGGAACACCCAATATGCATATTTTTTTATTTTTGAATAGTGCTCATTAAAAGCTTTTCAAAAGTACCCACACTTGAAACTTCTGTACAAATTCAGTGTTGCTAAGTCAAGAAAACAGAAAAGTGTATCGAATATTAAAATAATAAAATACTCCTTTCTTAACAAAAACAAAACAAAGCTAGCTCACCTTCTAAATTATGTATTCAAATTGGTAGCCCTCAGCTGCTTTACAATGTGTCACTCGATCATAGAAACCATTTAAGGAATGATTTAACCAGGCTTTAGGAATATCTTGCACCACTTCCATTTTTATTTAGCAACACTGAATTTGTACAGAAGTACCAAGTGTGGGTAATTTTTGAAAAGCTCTTAATGAGCACTATTCAAAAATAAAAAAAATATATATAGGGTGTTCCATTTAAAATAAGAGAGTTGGAGTTACTTCCGGTTAAACCGGAAGTAGGAAAAACTCGGTAATTACATTACTGAGTTCTTAGTATATGGTTATCCCCACATACCAAGTTTCATGTCACTGAACCACATGCTTCAAAAGTTATTTAGGTGGTGCGGGACTTTTAACTAACTCTGTATATTATATTAACAAGTATTGAGAATTTATTAATGAAACTTTTTTTTTCGACTGCCCTGACTTCAAACCAATGTGTTATACGCGTGAGTTAACCACTGAAGGCTTATCTATTTATTCTAATAATCATGCCACTTTCAAATAGCGATATTCATTTTTGTTTGCCTAAATGTCCATCGCTTTTGGCCAAATACATAGAATACATACATAAAACACTCCTTCCTTAACAAAAACAAAACAAAGCTAGCTCACCTTCTAAATTATGTGTTCAAATTGGTAGCCCTCAGCTGCTTTGCAATGTGTCACTCGATCATAGAAACCATTTAAGGAATGATTTAACCAGGCTTTAGGAATATCTTGCACCACTTCCATTTTTATTTAGCAGCACTGAATTTGTACATAAGTATCAAGTGTGGGTAATTTTTGAAAAGCTATTAATGAGCTTTATTCAAATATATATATATATATATATATATATATATTGGGTGTTCCATTTAAAATAAGAGAGTTGGAGTTACTTCCGGTTAAACCGGAAATAGAACCAACTCGGTAATACCATTATGAGTTCTTAGCATATGGTTATCCTCACATACCAAGTTTCATGTCACTGAACCGTATGCTTCAAGAGTTATTTAGGCGGTGCGTTTATTATTTTAATATTCGATACACTTTTCTGTTTTCTTGACTTAGTAACACTGAATTTCTACAGAAGTATCAAGTGTGGGTACTTTTGAAAAGCTCTTAATGAGACTATTAAATATATATATATATATATATATATATATATATTGGGTGTTCCATTTAAAATAAGAGAGTTGGAGTTACTTCCGGTTAAACCGGAAATAGAACCAACTCGGTAATACCATTATTGAGTTCTTAGTATATGGTTATCCTCACATACCAAGTTTCATGTCACTGAACCGTATGCTTCAAAAGTTATTTAGGTAGTGCGTTTATTATTTTAATATTCGATACACTTTTCTGTTTTCTTGACTTAGTAACACTGAATTTGTACAGAAGTATCGAGTGTGGGTACGTTTTGAAAAGCTCTTAATGAGCACTATTCAGAAATAAAAAAAATACAGTGTGTCCACCATGAAACCTGACACATTTCATTTGGCTGTCAAAAATCAATGAATGGAAATAAGTTGGTAACATGCATTGCAATATGTAGAGAAACTGTGGAAATTTCGTTGGCTATTTTTAAAAACTCGCGCGAGAGGTTGTACGTGGCGCTGCGGTAGCTTAAGTCAAAATGGCGACAGGGAGCACAAGCGATCTGGTGGTATGCTGAAACGAATTCGGTGATTCAAGTGCAACGGAACTTTCGGCGCGTGTTCCAGAAGGACCCACCATCACGGAACACCATTAAGACATGGAAACAGCAACGGGAAGTGTGCTGGAATTGCATGGTGGCGGTAATGTGCGCGTGTAGCAGCCGTGAGACAGGCGTATGAACGAAGTCCACGCAAGTCAGTTCGACGAGAAGTGCAGATGCCGAAGTCCACGGCACATAAGACACTGCACCGCTCTCTTGGGTTTCATGCATACAAATTGCAGTTGGTTCATGAACTGAAACCAGATGATTTTAATAAGAGGCAGGCATTTGCTATCGACATGTTACAGCACATTGATGAAGACCCAACATTTTTAACTCGCATTGCTTTTTCTGATGAGGCCACTTTTCATTTATCGGGCAAAGTCAACACACATAATGCTCGTATTTGGGGGTCAGAAAACCCACGCTGCATTGTGGAACACATTCGTGACAGCCCGAAATTAAATGTGTGGTGCGGATTGATGCACAATTTGATCATCGGTCCCTTTTTCTTTGCACAACAAACAGTTACGCGCAATACCTACCTCGACGTGTTGTGCCTCAGTTAATGCATTTGCAGCCGAACGTCATCTTTCAACAGGACGGCGCCCCCACCACATTGGAGCCTGATCGTTCGAGAATTTCTCGACACACAATTTCCAGGTCGCTGGATTGGGCGTGATGGACCGACAAGATGGCCACCTCGATCACCGGATATTACCCCTCTAGACTTTTTCGTGTGGGGAAATGTCAAGAACAAAGTGTATACAGGCCACAAAATTCGTGATCTTCAACAGCTACGCGGCCGCATAAGAGATGCCGTCAATTCCGTTACGCCCGAGATGCTTCAGAAGACCTGGCAGGAAATTGAATTCAGGCTAGATGTTCTTCGTGCAACGAGAGGATCTCATGTTGAGGTGTACTGATTTTTTTAATAAATCTTGGTGAGTTACTCTTGGTATTGCATGCATTCTTTTGTTTTTACCCCAAGCAGTATGAATTATACAGCAATTTCAAATGTGTCAGGTTCATGGTGGACACCCTGTATATTGGGTGTTCCATTTAAAATAAGAGAGTTGGAGTTACTTCCGGTTAAACCGGAAGTAGAAATAACTCTGTAATACCATTATTGAGTTCTTAGCATATGGTTATCCCCACATACCAAGTTTCTGATCACTGAACCTTATGCTTCAAAAGTTATTTAGGCGGTGCGGGACTTTTAACTAACCCTGTATGTTCTCCAGTCCTGTATAAGATTGAATTAATATTGGCTAGTTTTACTGCAGAGCTGGGATCACAGCTTTGTGCTGCTACAAGCTGTGTGTACAGATATTTGTGTCAGCTAATAGATAACAAAGTTAGGTAGTATTAGCATATGCCGACTGCGATATTAAACCGTAGTTAATGCATTGCGTGTTGCATCAGTTCAGGGACTGCACTGAATACTCCCGCTGGCGGTTTCTACACGATGCAATTACATTAGTTTTAATATAGATTACACAGAATGGGTCACGAGTTCATAGCCCGGCGGTATTAAAGCTTCATTAGTGTGGCTTTACTAAATTACTTTCAGGTGTTCGCAGTTGTTTCTCTCAGATTCGTTGTTTTTGCTCCGCGACTCAAATCAAGCAGTGATTACGTCACTGAGTTGAGTTGTTTAGTCTACGTGTTGTTTGCTATCTCACCCGCTGGTTGTGCTGTGTGATCAAAGAGTTTGCGTTATGTGTTCAAAGAGGTGATTATATGGCTACAGAGATGCAGTTGGAGGAAAATTAACTCTTCCACTACCTATTGCTCCTGGTCACATATAGTAGATTGAGTAACCTAATGCACTTTCAAGACAACAACTTTTATTAATTTCACTGTGCTGCTATCTAGCGACTGCAAAAGAAATCACGTTATAACCCTGATGGATTTGCATGGAGTAATAGCTTGCAGCAGTACTTCCATCTAGCGGTCGTTGCCAAAAATTCATTTTCGACAGTGGAGATCCTAGCGGTAGTTATAATTTAGATGTTGCCATTTCATAACATGGGAACGGCCAATCTGATATAATGGGATCAGGACTATTGCTCTGTCCTTGTTCAAATACATTCATCAGGATTTTTCGGGAATCGATATCCTGACTGTTTATTGAGAAGTCCTTAAATGCTTGGAATGTCTCAAGAAAGAGAGCCTTCTAACCTTTATTGACCTCAGACTCACAATTTGTAACAGGGTGTCCAATCTCGCAGAATGTAACTTTGGATTGGATCTCTTTGTAATAATAATAATAATAATAATAATAATAATAATAATAATAATAATAATAATAATAGTAGTAGTATTTATTCCATATTTATAAACCCTATTTTACATATAGTATATTAGGGTTATATTTTAAACTAATCATAACAAATTGAAATTTACAGACTACCATACAATAAATATACACTTGTAAGAACGTAACATATATAAATTAATTAGATTAATGCCTTGAAATTACAGTCGAAAAACATAGAGAATTTAACATGAATAGCATGTTGCACTTATAGATAATATTATGACACTTCGCTAATATACACACACACATACATACATACATACATACATACATACATACATACATACATACATACATACATACATACATACATGCATACTTACGTATGTAGAGACATAACATATAGATACATACGGTGAATAAACATTAATTTGATTGAAGGCTTGAAATTATAATCGAAATACCTAGAGAATTTAACATGAATAGACATGTTGAACTTGTAGATCATATTAAGACATTTCGCTAAAATATGTACATTTGTAGACATAATATAACAACATGTAGACATAGTTATAAATATACACATGCATGCATACATAATAATAATAATAATAATAATAATAATAATAATAATAATAATGTATTATATATTGCAATAATTTATAATTAATTTATGTATAATGTATTTATTAATAATATTTATATATAATTATAATAATTAATAAAATAATATTATTATTATTAGTGTAATAGATCTATATATCTAGTCAGCGATGTATGCAATGGAGAGGGAAAAGAAGTGACCACCCTACCCCATTGGCTCCTGGCTTATGTCGTGAGTGACGTCTTATTGGTGTCGTTTGTGAGGTTGGAATCTGTCTTCGGAAAGTTGATTAAACAATAATAATAATAATAATAATAATAATAATAATAATAATAATAATAATAATAATAATAATAATAATAATGGAAGTGGCCACCCTACTCCATTGACTCCTGGCTTAGTTGCCTCATGAGTGGTGTCTCACTTGTGTCGCTTGTGAGGTTCAAACCTGTCTTCGAACAGTTCACTAAAAATAATAATAGTAATACTTACTTACTTACTTACTTACTTACTTACTTACAAATGGTTTTTAAGGAACCCGGAGGTTCATTGCCGCCCTCACATAAGCCCGCCATCGGTCCCTATCCTGAGCAAGATTAATCCAGTCTCTATCATCATATCCCACCTCCCTTAAATATATTTTAATATTATCCTCCCATCTACGTCTCGGCCTCCCCAAAATTCATTTTCCCTCCGTCCTTCCAACTAACACTCTACATACATTTCTGGATTTGCCCATACGTGCTACAAAAATAATAAAAAAAATACTCTATAATATCAGTAATATGAGATTCTCTTGTGGTAGCTATTACATATTTGTGAAAACATGTTTTGTGAAAATTTGGCATCAGTGTGAAGCATGTACAAGTATACTGATACAGTATCATAATGCGTTTGTTGAAATGGAGGGCAGTAATCAGTTGAAAACCTGAGGTGCTAAGTAACTGAATGAATGAATGAATGAATAAATAGGCCTATAACTGAATGAATGAATAAATGAATATAACTGAATGAATGAATTAATGAATGAACAAAGAAACGAATAAGTAAATAAATAAATACATAAATAAATAAGTAAATAAATAAATAAATAAATTAATAAATAAATAAATAAGTAAATAAATAAATGAGTAAGTAAATAAATAAATAAGTAAATAAATAAATAAGTAAATAAATAAATAAGTAAATAAATAAATAAGTAAAAAGGTAAAAAGGTAAAGGTATCGCCGTAACATGCCATGAAGGCACTTGGGGGAGCATGGAGGTAGAGCCCCATGCTTTCCATGACCTCGGCACTAGAATGAGGTGGTGTGGTCGGCACCACGCTCTGACCGCCTTTTACCCCGGGAAAGACCCAGTACTCAATTTTATAGGAGGCTGAGTGAACCTCGGGGCCTTTCTGAAAGTTTGGCAACGAGAAAAAATCCTGTAACCACCTGGGATCGAACCCCGGACCTTCCAGTCCGTAGCCAGCTGCTCTACCAACTGAGCTACACGGCCGCCAATAAATAAGTAAATAAATAAATAAGTTAATAAATAAATAAGTTAATAAATAAATAAATAAGTAAATAAATAAATAAATAAATAAGTTAATAAATAAATAAGTTAATAAATAAATAAGTTAATAAAAAAATAAATAAGTAAATAAATAAATAAGTAAATAAATAAATAAGTAAATAAATAAATAAGTTAATAAATAAATAAGTTAATAAATAAATAAATAAGTTAATAAATAAATAAATAAGTAAATAAATAAATAAGTAAATAAATAAATAAGTTAATAAATAAATAAGTTAATAAATAAATAAATAAGTAAATAAATAAATAAGTAAATAAATAAATAAGTTAATAAATAAATAAATAAGTTAATAAATAAATAAATAAGTAAATAAATAAATAAGTAAATGAATACGTAAGTAAATAAATAAGTAAATAAATAAATAAGTAAATAAATAAATAAGTAAATGAATACGTAAGTAAATGAATACGTAAGTAAATAAATACGTAAGTAAATAAATAAATCAGTAAATAACTAAATAAATAAGTAAATAAATAAATAAGGAAATGAATAAGTGAATAAATAAGTAAGTAAATAAATAAATAAGTAAATAAATAAATAAGTAAATGAATACGTAAGTAAATAAATACGTAAGTAAATAAATAAATAAGTAAATAACTAAATAAATAAGTAAATAAATAAAATAAATAAGTAAATAAATAAATAAATTAGTAAATAAATAAGTAAATAAACAAGTAAATAAATAAATAAATAAATAAATAATGCTATTTATTAAGGAACTGAAAATATGTTTTGAAACAGTCTGAAGTAATTTTGTAAAGGGAGACCTTATGCATTAGTTGCTGGGTACTGACAGCTGTGAAGTGGAGCCGTTAGCTGTTAGAGCCGTGATTTGCGAGTAGGCTAATTCTTTCCTATCGTTACCACAGATGTTCAGGCTGATAACGGTACACAATACTCAATTGGAAACGAAGTCCGACCTAACGATTGGGTTGTAACGAACATAATTTGTGCCGCTTATCTGCCTCAGTTATTTATACTGACGTTTGTATACTGTAGTTCATTCACACATTTGTGATTGTATATATGTATGTTACCAACGATAACAAAGGTGAGTGTGTTGTATTGATGCGATTAAAAACCATGTATCACGTTCGGAATCGACCCACCCCCATCCACTGCCACCAGCATTGACCCACGCAGAGTGTACATAAGTGTTTTGCCCATGGGCAGGTCTTTCACTACAAACCCAGCATTCTTCAATCTTCCCCCTTTTCCGCCTTCCTTCTTTGTCTCCTCATATGATCCATATATCTTAATGTCGTCTATCATCTGATATCTTCTTCTGCCACGAACTCTTCTCCCGTTCACCATTCCTTCCAGTGCATCCTTCAGTAGGCAGTTTCTTCTCAGCCAGTGACCCAACCAATTCCTTTTCCTCTTCCTGATCAGTTTCAGCATCATTCTTTCTTCACCCACTCTTTCCAACACAGCTTCATTTCTTATTCTGTCTGTCCATTTCACACACTCCATTCTTCTCCATATCCACATTTCAAATGCTTCTAGTCACTTCTCTTCACTTCGTCGTAATGTCCATGTTTCTGCCCCATACCATGCCACACTCCAGACAAAGCACTTTACTAGTCTCTTCCTTAGTTCTTTCTCCAGAGGTCCGCAGAAGATGCTCCTTTTTCTATTAAAAGCTTCCTTTGCCATTGGTATCCTCCTTTTGACTTCCTGGCAGCAGCTCATGTTACTGCTTATAGTACACCCCAAGTATTTGAAGCTGTCCACTTGCTCTACTGCCTCATTTAGTATTCGCACGTTTACCTTCTTTATTTTTCTTCCTATGACCATGGTCTTCGTCTTGTTTGCATTTATCTTCATCCCATACTGCTCACAGCTGTCATTTAGCTCCAGTAGCATATCCCTTAGTATCATCTCCTCTTTGCTAACAACGCCATATGCAATTTATTCTTCTTTCTCCTACTATCACCCCTCCCATGTTCTGAAAACAGTTCTTCACTAATCCTCCAATTAGATGTTGAAGATGGTAGGTGATAAAAGACATCTTTGACGTACTCCTCTACCTATTTCACTTCCTTCTGACATTTCTTCTCCTATCCTGACTTTGACTCGTTGTTTCAACAAAGATTACTGAACAGTCTCTTCTCTTTCCAATTCAAACCTATTTTCTTTAGGATCCCCACTAGTTTATTCCAATCCACTCTGTCAAAAGCCTTTTCTAGGTCCACAAATACAAAATAATTCCGTAAAAATAAAAGGCAACCCTTTATTCATATATATTTTTTGTATTCGATGTAGTGTTTTAAGTTTTTTTTTGTGTAAATCTATTTTGTAGTTCTTTTATAAAGTGTGTACAAAAATATTTAAAGCTAAATGTAGCAATATTCTTGACACATCCTGTAATTGATCCCACTGAGTTCTGTAATCCATCTTATGCTTTTGCTAGAAGTACTATATCGTTTGCAAAGATTGAAATGTCTAAAGCTAAAATCCGTATCGTATTGGGTCAATAGTTCCATTGTTATTTTCTCGAGCAGTTAAAGAAAAGTACATCTTACAATGCACATATATGATTTTCTGGGATCCAATGTGTTTTTCGAACGCCTAAAAAATCGACTGGAAATCATTTAAGATCTCAGTTGATCTATATGAATATGATTTTTTGTAATTTGTTTCCGATGGGGTGTATAGTTCCGGAAATTTTAAATAATTTCTTTGAAAGAGTCGTTTTTTCAGACATACTGCCTAAGACATTTTTATTTCAAATTCTGTTTTGTGTAAGAAAGTACCGGTAATTAAAAAATTTCTTTGTTTTACTGTAAATTTTTATAATTCCATGTACACCATTTTCTGATGAATACACTCGCAGATAAAACATATGAACACAGGTGTCAAAATATTTAAGAAAGAATCACTGACTACAGATATGTCACAGAAACAACCGCTTTGCAATGGATATGAGAAAAGGGACGAACTTTTATTTCTTTTTAAATTCCGTAACAGATTCCCTATCGTAATCCTTCCTCTATGTTCATTGTGTATTGAAGAAATTTCCAATTTCCTCAACTGGAATAGAATTGAAGCATTCCAGGTTCAGTCACCGTTAATTCAGTTGAAGATCCTCTGCAACATGTTCCAGATCCTTCCCTGTGTTCCGTGACTGGTACAGTCTGGATGAGGAATGGGAGATTAGGCATGGAATCACGTGATTCGACAGACTGGTAGGGGAACCCCTATTGATCGCCCCGAGTGGGTAGGCAGCCCGTCCGCCATTGCACCAGACAAATAGTTTACGTGGGGGCTAATTCTTTCGACATAACAAACATTTCTGTGCAATTGGGTTCAGTTCAACACCGGCTTAAGTCTTTTGTCCCTTAGGTTCAATTTACTACGCCTTATTGAGTGACTTTCAATCCAGAAATCTATTATCGATGTTGTTTTGTCAGATTTAATAGAGTTCTTCTGTTACCGTCTCCTGGCAACAAGAAAAATTGACAGATTGTATTGCTGAAGGTATATAAAATTGACTCGTGGAATTTGCTAGTGTTATTGATTTTACTAAATTCGCCGTCTCTTGTTTTTTAGTGTATTGTAAATTCCACCACGTTCTTCGCTTTAAAGAATTAAATAAATGTATAGCAATTTTACATTTGATTGTCATAAAAACAACCTTAGCTGTCTTAATATAACTGGCCCCTATCCATAGTTTCGTTGGCCTACCTAAACTTACGATAAGAATATTATTAATTTATTATTATTATTATTATTATTATTATTATTATTATTATTATTATTATTATTATTATTATTATTACGCAGGAAATAAGGTAGGCTACTCAGTGTCGTGACTAAAAAAATATCGATTGAAAGAAAATAACACATTTATGTAGCAAGAACATCTTTAGTTTAGCACAAATCGCTGTACACAGACAGACTAGCACTAAAATTATTATATTTCATGTACATCATTCCCTGATAAATTGACTCGTAGATACTGAATATGAACAAAATCCGTCCAATAGTTTAGTAGAAATCGCTGTACACAGACAGACTAGTACTAAAATTATTATATTTCATGTACATCATTCCCTGATAAATTGACTCGTAGATACTGAATATGAACAAAATCCGTCCAATAGTTTAGTAGAAATCGCTGTACACAGACAGACTAGTACTAAAATTATTATATTTCATGTACATCATTCCCTGATAAATTGACTCGTAGATACTGAATATGAACAAAATCCGTCCAATAGTTTAGTAGAAATCGCTGTACACAGACAGACTAGTACTAAAATTATTATATTTCATGTACATCATTCCCTGATAAATTGACTCGTAGATACTGAATATGAACAAAATCCGTCCAATAGTTCAGTAGAAATCGCTGTACACAGACAGACTAGTACTAAAATTATTATATTTCATGTACATCATTCCCTGATAAATTGACTCGTAGATACTGAATATGAACAAAATCCGTCCAATAGTTCAGTAGAAATCGCTGTACACAGACAGACTAGTACTAAAATTATTATATTTCATGTACATCATTCCCTGATAAATTGACTCATAGATACTGAATATGAACAAAATCCGTCCAATAGTTTAGTAGAAATCGCTGTACACAGACAGACTAGTACTAAAATTATTATATTTCATGTACATCATTCCCTGATAAATTGACTCGTAGATACTGAATATGAACAAAATCCGTCCAATAGTTCAGTAGAAATCGCTGTACACAGACGGACTAGTACTAAAATTATTATATTTCATGTACATCATTCCCTGATAAATTGACTCGTAGATACTGAATATGAACAAAATCCGTCCAATAGTTCAGTAGAAATCGCTGTACACAGACGGACTAGTACTAAAATTATTATATTTCATGTACATCATTCCCTGATAAATTGACTCGTAGATACTGAATATGAACAAAATCCGTCCGACATTTTGACACTGGTGGTGATAAAGTAATGGATGATCTATGTCGTTACGTATATTATCTTTCTTTGTTCATATTTTTTATTCCTGCAAGCCTTAACCCTTTTATGTTTTGAAGGAACGGATTGTTAAGTGAAGTGAAATCTCCTAATTTTTACGATTTGTTGCCATGGATACGAGAAACAGGGGTAAGGAAAATGCAGGGCACTAGGTGCGCACTATGCTTTTACAATGTTTTGTGGCGTCACGTCATCCGTTTGAGGTATTTATCGGGTTTGTAAGTGACGAATATTCAGTGTAAGAGTCCTGGGTTACATTACCGCGAAAATTTGTTGCGGGATTGGATTGCTGTACCGTTCTGAAGAGAGTTATGCAATATAAAGTTAAATTTATATCTACGTACCATGTTGAAATGGCTTACAGGTTTCGTCATTCGTCAGCAATAAAAATTGATTTTATTTCGTCATTCGATTAAGCAGAACATCGAATTCAAGATTGTGCTAGTGACAACTCCATAGGATTTGTAGACTGTATTGACACGTTATTCAAGTGTCTGAAAATCAGAGACTGGCTCATAATACACAACACTTTTCGGGTACTTCCCACAGCTAAAAGTCTGTTGGGTGTAAGTCCGGTGACCGGGAGGGCCATGTAAAAGGACGTCCTCGTCCGATCTGTCAGCCGGGAAAGATGTTGAGATGCTGATGAACGTTAACTCGGAAGTGGAGAGGTACTCTATCATGCATCAGCACGTGACCTTTTGTGAGCCAATAGCACTTATTTTTATCAAAAGAGGCAGAGTGTCTTGCAGAAGTCGTAGATACGTGGCCATTATGGAAGAGTGACTGCTCCAAGTAGTGGTCGCTATTTAATCCCAGCCCAAACATTAATTCTGAACCTGATGTGTGCTCTTTGGAGAATGTAATGATATGAATAGTACTGCCCTGCTATCATAGAACACATGCATTTCTGGACACATGTTGAAATATTTTTTTTATTGCTTTTCCTCTCATAAATGACTTTCTGAAGTTTGTTCTTATTTTTCATATTCACCCTGTATGGCTGGTGTTCTGAGACAATTACGTGGTAATTTTCGTTGTAGGCTTAAGATTGTATCGAGCCTCGTAAACTTTCATTCATTTATTCATTCAGTCATTCTTTTTGTGCCCAAGAACAGGTGTTTCACTACAAACCCAGCATTCTCCAATCTTTTCTTATTTTCTGTCTTCCTCTTAGTCTCTGCATATGATCCACATATTTTTCTGTCTATCATCTGATATCTTCTTCTGCCCCGAACTCTTCTCCCGTTCACCATTCCTTCCAGTGCATCCTTCAGTAGGCAGTTTCTTCTCAGCCAGTGACCCAGCCAATCCCTTTTCCTCTTCCTGATCAGTTTCAGCATCATTCTTTCTTCACCCACTCTTTCCAACACAGCTTCATTTCTTATCCTGTCTGTCCACTTCACATGTTCCATTCCTCTCCATATCCACATTTCAAATGCTTCTATTCGCTTCTCTTCACTTCGTCGTAATGTCCATGTTTCTGCCCCATAGAATGCCACACTTCACACAAAGCACTTCACTAGTCTCTTCCTCATTTCTTTTTTGCAGAGGTGCGCAGAAGATGCTCCTTTTTGTATTAAAAGCTTACTTTGCCATAATTGCTGGTAATTCTTGATGATTGTTGTATTAACAGCAGGAGGAAGTGAAATATGTGAAAGATATTTAGTTAGGACTAAAAATCGTACAAAAACTGTTACAATTTTGTTCCTTTTGGTCAGCAACCTAATCCGAAATGAACACAAAATCGGAGTAAGGCTATAAATAAGTTGATATGTCGTAGTTAAACAACCAAAGTCTTGAAAATGCTGCGAGATGTGTGTAGCTATAGTATTCTTTTTTAGGTACTGTATGTGAGAGTACACCCCTGCCCCGTAACAAATGCAAGTGTGGTGGGGTAAACATGGTCGTGCCTTTGACAGTCCGACAGGACAATAAAATTTATTGCTCTTTGACGAGGCGATAAAAAAAAAAGCTACGAAACTGTTTACAAAATGAAAACATTGGTGCGTTTGAATTTTATGGCATTTCAGGACACTCAATATAATAAACAGTGTCATGCAAATGGCATGTTCATCCACACTCGTTTAAAAATGGTTATGAGGTATTGTGGAATATAATGTATGTCGTATGAATTCACGTCATAGCTCTGCACAGATGAATTACTTATGCCACTCTTGATGTATCTTGACCGTTTATCTACAGGGTGTAACAGAATAACTTTTCCTATGTTTCTGATATTATGGATGGCGTGAAATTAAACATTTATTCTTAATAAAGTAATGTCAGGAAATGCTTCGTTTTCAAGTGATAGTGGTATGAAGTAAAAAAAAAAAAAAAAGAATCTCAACTTGGAAAGTTACTTTATTTACTTTCTGTGGTTACACAGTAACTTTTTTAATATAATACCAGATATTAAGAAAATAGTATTGACAGACTGTAGGAACTGTTCAAAATTTCGACTGCCATTGTTGACACACCAAGTATAACGCCGTATTTTTAAGCAACGAATCCTTCGAAATGAGCCGTTGAGAGCAGAAGTGGTGTAAGTCGGAATTGGGTAATGAGGTTTAAAGTAAAAATTCTGTAAAATACTGCTCACAGTAGCAATTAAACACATAAAAATTTTCACTCAAAATTCAATTACATTTACCCTTATGGGGACACAATGGTGAATTAATGGTAGAAAATTAAGAATATTCACTTAAAAATATATGTCCTCATAGGGGAAGAAATTTTTCTCATGAAATTTCGGCCAGTATATGGGACCGGTGCCCACCCAGCATCGTGATGCACTTGGGGAGCTACGATAGGTAGCGAAAACCGGTTGAGAATGCCAGCTATAACGGCTGGGGGAATCATCGTGCTAACCACACGATACCTCCATTCTGGTTGGATGATCGTCCACCTCTGCTTCGGCATGTGGGCGTGAGGCCAGCAGCCGGCTGGTCGGTCTAGGCCCTTCACGGGCTGTAGTGCCACGGATTATTACTTAAAATTTATTGTGAGACTCTATTTAGACAGCTGAAAAATCTAAATTTATATTCCCAGCCAATATGAAATAAAATTTTGAGAACTTTGTTGCAAGGAGCCTTTTTAGTGACGTCAATATAAAATATATATAAAAATAATTTTTAAAACTATTAGCCTTAATTGCACCAAATTCCAACTTAGGAGCGCTGGCCTTCTATGCCCAAGGTTGCGGGTTCGATCCCGGGCCAGGTCGATGGCATTTAAATATGCTTAAATGCGACAGGCTTATGTCAGTAGATTTACTGGCATTAAAAGAACTCCTGCGGGACAAAATTCCGGCACATCCGGCGACGATGATATAACCTCTGCAGCTGCGAGCGTCGTTAAATAAAACATAACATTTAAACATCCAACTTAGGTCTGTTTGTATAGTTTAAAATTCATAAATTTGGGATGAAAATTGTGGAAGTTTTAAATCTCTCGTAAGTAAAAAAAAGAAGAAGAATACTGAATAACTAAAGCGTTCTATTACTCAGTAAATTCAGCACATTTCGAAGTCCCGTGTAAATAGTGCATGAAAACAAAAGCTCATCAAAAGGAAAGACAGTCTGTGCACAACAGTTGACTGTCGGAGTGCCATACATCTAATAGAACGTCAATAATTTAACAGAAACAAGCGAAACAAGGTTACGGTAAACATTGCGAGACTTTTTTTTAGATAAACAAGCGAAGGCAGCTTCATTTCGTTGCCATAGTTACATCAAGCTGTTTCTTTAGTAGTATCATTCCGTGTTTGCCATTTTCCACACAGATGGCTTGAACTTTGAACTTTGAATAACATGTATGGTCTCTGTGGGGGTAGTAAAAAAATGTCGATCCTTACCGCCATCACAGCTCCGGTAATCAGCTGGTAATCGTGCTCAACGGCCTGGAAAATGTTGAACAAACTTGAGTACATTGTCACTCGGAGGTGAGGGGAGGAAAAATATGAATTCTTGCTTCTAACTGAGGGTGAAATTGTGGTGGGAAAAATCAGAAACCTCTAGAGTGGATCCATTAGATGGGGTGCGTGGGTTATATGTTATGAGGTGGTGGAGATAGTGTTGACAAGAGTGTAATCCCCGCGATGAGGGGTTGGAGAGGGTGCCAACGATGGGGAATGCAGTAGACGTGAACACGGGGTGCCAGGAGAGAGCCCCTGTTATGGTAATTTGTGTTTTGGTGCTTATTTGATGATGAATTTTGACTGCTGAGTGTATTTAGAGAGGAAATACTTTACTCAGAAAAAAAATTCCCCTAAATGTTAACACTGTTTACTCAGTAAGTTCTATCAGTACGATTCTGATTTTTACTGTTATCATTAGAGAAACTGATAAGCAGTGATTTATCCCTTTACAGTTTTTGAATAACATGTACGCTTTTCTTGCAATTGAGATAAAAAGATTAAAGTATATGTACACCCACAAAACGCAAACAAATGATGAAAAATTAGAATTTTCAAAATATAACTATTTTAATAGAGAATTTAATGCCCTTTAATTTGATATAAGAATTTTCGATTTATGCCGTATGGTTTTTCAGATAAGTCCCATTTTCTAAAATCTTGCGTCATCTGCCACGGCCACTTCTACGAAGATCACTCTAAAAGCAATTGACAACATTTTTTAAAATTTTATTTTATTCTAAACCTTTACAATTTATGGAGGTCGTTTGAAAGGTGCGGGGATTATGTGGAAAAGTGACGTATTGTTCCTGAAGGATGTATCTACATTCTGTGAAAATAGCAAAGCTGTAGGATAAAAATGTAATTTTTAAATAAATATTGTGGATTATTTTTGGAGTGATCCTCGTAGCAGTCAATCCCCTCGTCCAGCATTGCTTCTAAAATAAACTTCTTTCTAGTCCCGAAATAGATGCATAGATATCTGGACATGATCATTAGATTGAAAACACGTTTTTACATAATGAAGTAATTTATAATCTTTTACTGTTAGTCATAAAACTGTAAATTTGTGTGTCAGTGATGTTATACGTCATTTTGATAAGAGTCCAAAAGGAGAAATTAAAATTCTGAGGAGGATGGGCATAAACCCTGGGACAAACACCATCGCAGGATTTGTTGCATCAATGGAAATAGGGACAAAAATGCCAAAAAAAAACATTCAACACCTGAAGTTAAAACAAGGCGGAGGTATTTGAGAGGCAGAAAGAAGCTGAAACAGGACAGACATGAAGCTGCTTAAGGGGTGACATATGATGATGCAGTCTTCTAGGCTCTGAAAGTTTGTGGCTCATTTCCTGTAAATAGTAATTTTAGAATATTTAATTCTTTCAAACATGATATCTCAGCCAAATATGGTGATACCAAGAAGATATTGGTGTCATTTTGAAGCTTAAAATGTCTCCTAAAAATAAGTAAAGTAACATTAATATAATTAATAATTATCTATGGATTTTTTACATGATTTATGCAACATAAAATATTAGTATGAGTTACATATATGGTAATATTTAATTAATGTAAATAAAAATAAAAAATAGCTCTATGTCAGGCACTAAAGAATAGTTTTAGCTATAAAACAGTGAAGAAACTGTGGCTCTATCTTAAAAACTGCATGAGTTATGTTTCAAGTTGCATGTCAAAATTATAAACAAAATAATTTTTATAAACAATTCAGACATAATTTCAAGGGATGTGTTCACTTCATTCTCTTTCTGGTACCATTCTCAATTGTATAAAGATTTTACAGATCAAAATTATATGAAAGAAATTTTTTTTGTATGTAAAGGTGTACATATACCTTAACACGTATCGTTATTTCCTGCCTTTAGAAATTTTGGCAACCCTACTGTAGTGAGTAGGGGACGGAATACTGCTGAGTTTGTGTGTGTATTCGTAGATGAGATGGCGATGCGCCGTTGCCAAATTACGCAGACTTTCAACCCAATTTTGTAATTAATCATGCGCTTAATTTCCAGAACCATAACAGGTTTTATTAGTGCTGTTGATCGATCAAAATATTTAATCGATTAACTATTTGAATTTAATCTATAGATTAATCGAGTTTTGATCGAGTTGAAAAATGTTTTAATATACTGTAGTACACAATTATTGTTAAATTTAACTTGTGTTCTGTGATAAGCATAAGTATTAAATGTTGTATATCTGTATATATTGTATCGTTATACTACTGGGTTCAAAAAGTTCCCGGAATTTTACTACCATTTTTCGTATTAATATATAACAAGGGATATTATACATTTGTTTTGTTGGTAACATTCATGACGTCATTTCCTTAAAGTTTGTCGATAATGGCGATTGTTGGTTTTGAGTTGTAGGCAATTGTTTATCATAGTGTTTTGTTTGTTCGTCGCATTTTGTAATGATGTCCATAGAGCAACGTACAAACATCAAGTTCTGTGTTTTGTTACACAAAACTCCTGCAGAGACATTAAGATTGTTGGAAGAAGCATATGACGAAGCAGCAATGAAAAAAACTCAAGTGTATGCCTGGCATAAACGCTTTTCTGGTGGCCGCGATAGCATCAAAGATGACGTACGCAGCGGCCGACCAACAACTGCAACAAATGAAGCAATCGCTCAGTGTGTGCGTAATGTTGTGAGGGACGACCGACGTAAAACCATAAAAGAGATAGCAGAAGAGGTCGGAATATCAGTCGGAAGTGTACACAGTGTTCTTCACAAGCATCTCAACATGCATTACGTGTCTCAGAAGTTAGTTCCGAAAATGTTGTCGGCAGAACAGAAAGAAACAAGAATGACTCTTGCTGGGGACATGATCAGTATGGTCGATGAAGATGGTGACTTCTTAAACAAAATTATTGCTGGTGATGAAACTTGGTGCTACTTGTACGACCCAGTCCCTAAACGACAGTCATCTGAATGGAAATCGAAAACATCTCCTCGGAAGCAAAAATTTCCTAGGGACACTTCCAAAGGCAAAGTTATGTTGGAAGTTTTCTTCGACTCTCAGGGTCTCATGCACCATGAGTTCATTCCAGAAGGTCGTACTGTAACGAAAGAATTGTACGTAGAAATCCTCCGTCGCCTCCGGGACGCAGTGAGAAGGAAACGTCCAGAAAAGTGGGTAGAAAACAACTGGTTCCTTATGCATGACAATGCACCTGCTCATCGCGCAATTATTGTAAAGAATTTTCTTGCCAGGCACAACATAACTGCTTTGGATCACCCACCATACTCTCCTGATCTCTCACCACCTGATTACTTTCTGTTTCCCCGTCTGAAAAGTCATCTGAAAGGACGGAGATTCAATGCTGAAGAGGTTATCGCAAACGCGACGAGAGCACTAAGACGGGTTTCACAAAATGGCTTCCAGGCCTCCTTCCAGGAACTCTACACGCGTTGGCAGAAGTGTGTTGTTGCGGAAGGCAACTATTTTGAAGGGAATGCTGTAGAATAGTGTTTAAGGTACGTTGTTTCTATGATACTAGCAAATTCCGGGAACTTTTTGAACCTAGTATGTATTACAAAAAAAAAAAAAAAACCTATTTTAATTACTTACTAACACATTTATTATGAGGCTTATAATTTATTGTGTCAATTTCTCCGGGAATTTTTGAGACAAACATAAATAACAAAAAGTATGAAGACTGACCTAGTTAATACTGCTTCATCCATGATTTTAAACATGTGAGTGCATTCACATGCTCCGAATTATGTACCACTCTACGTTTAGTAACAATGTTTCCTGCATCACTAAACACGAAAAAACTTTTTTTCTGTCAAGCACTTCTCCATGATCGTTCAATTTAAATCCAAACGTTTCACCGACTTTATCTCTCAAATTCTCATATGACATAATGGAGTTCACACTTTTCACAAACCACAGAAAACTGTTTTTTTTTTTTTTCTTTATCAAACTAAACACACGACCTTCATATACAAACTCAGTACAGAAACTGCAACTCCAAAAGTACAGCGGTCGAAACAGAAGACTGGCCCCTATTGTAATCGAATTACCAGATTTTAAAAAGAGAAGAAGATAGTTATGCTCTCACTTGCACACAGTGTAATTAATTGATAATTGTGTTTTATTTAACGACGCTCGCAACTGCAGAGGTTATATCAGCGTCGCCGGATGTGCCGGAATTTTGTCCCGCAGGAGTTCTTTTACATGCCAGTAAATCTACTGACATGAGCCTGTCGCATTTAAGCACACTTAAATGCCATCGACCTGGCTCGGGATCGAACCCGCAACCTTGGGCATAGAAGGCCAGCGCTATACCAACTAGCCAACCAGGTCGCACACAGTGTAGACATGGCTATTTTATAAGGGATGAGGGGGACGAATCCGACAAAAGTATGTATTTCATTTGCTAGGAAAATGAGCTGATACCTAGTTGGAAGTTTTCTTGGAAAACCACAAAACTTTAATAGGAGTTTCGCATTGTGTTTCAACTTTCAATAGAGGTAGACTAGGTCACTGTCCTCATATCTGCATCTCTTTCTGAAGTGTTTGTGCAAAGATTTTCCCTACGCTACCTGGTTTACAGTTAGAAAATAACAGTACTATTGTCCTTTTAAGTAAGCAATTTCCGAGAGAAGAATATTGTCGGAATTTTTAGTATGAGTTTGTATTAACAAAATAATAATTAATATCAACTACAACCGATTAATTTTAATCGACTCAATTATTCGATTAAATATTTTTGATCCATTAATCTTACAACAGAAATTAATCGATTAAATCCCACATCACTAGTTTTTATACATTTTAATGTAATCCATTGCCCCTTTCAGTCTGCAGAATTATGCATCGCTTCCACCCTGGATATATACAGGGTGATCCGTAAGTAATGTCATTAATTTCAGAGGGTTAGTCTTTGAGATATTTCAAACAAAAAACTTTATAGAGTTTTGCTCGTTTTTGCTTTCTTTTAGAGATAAAAATTATTTTATATGAAACATTTCATAGCGTCTTCTGAAAAAAATAATTGATTGAATTCCCAATATGCTCAGTTAATTTAAGAGAGCAGTGTATTATGATAATGAATGATTGAAAGAATTTCAGTTTTGTCCTTTAAATGTGCAGAAATTTGATCAGAAGAAATGTAACATTGTAAAATTCTTTTGCAGAACGAAAAGTTACATTTCTTCGGATCAAATTTCTGCACATTTAAAGGACAAAACTAAATTATTTTAATCATTTCTTATCACAATACACTACTCTCTTAAATTGACAGAACATAGTCGAAATTAAATCAATAGGCTAGCTTTCCCAAAACACGCTATGAAATGTTACATATAAAACAATTTTTATCTCGAAAATAAAGTAAAAACAAGCAAAATTTTATGATATTAATGGGGAAAAATTGTTCCAGTACCGGGTATTGAACCCGGGACTTTTGGCTAAGCGCGCCAACTTTCAACCATTGAGCTATCCAGTACCGATACGTTACCACTGGCCAATTCTTCCCTTCCAGGAAGCCAGATTTGAGCAAAATTGTACTAAATCTTTTAATTTGAAATATCTCAAAGAATAACCCCCTAAAATTGTTGACATTACTTAAGGTTCACCCTGTATATTACATGACTACGTATCCCATTGTTTTATAAAGATCTGTCGTCTTGTTCCGGAAAGCTGTTGCCACTTCTTTGCTGTATGCCAGCGTGCTGTCTTGAGGCTGGCCTGGCTTTCTATACGGAAGCTGCAGTACACGCGTTGTCATGGATACGCCGTGAAACAAAACACTGCCCCATATCTTGTTCTCTGTCATTAGCGCTGAGTGAATCATAGCTGACAATTGACTGCAGCTACGCGCGAGTAATGATCAAGTGTGAAGATAATATCGCTGTCAGGTGACCGTTCCTCGGCTGTAACGATCATGTCAGGCGGTAATTATACGAGGAGGAAAACATTCAATTAGGCTATTTGCAAGCAACTTTTCTCGTCATGTTGTTATGTGTAGGCACTTTAATGGTTAGTACTGGGTATGGGTGGCACCACTGTCCATTTGCTGCGACGGTGAGGGAAGGAAAATATTCTAGAGACGCAGTGTTGTCACGTTTCTTTTGGAGGATGAGGGGTTGTTTATTAATTTATTTCCAATGTGTATCAGTGCCCAAAATACAGTGTGTCCGAAATTGATGTATACACATTTTGAAACACTATTTCTCAGCAACGAAATGAAACAGAAATACGATTTTTGCTGTTTTGTATTCCTTAAGGGGAGAGGATGGTATTTTTTGGTGAAAAATGAGTAAATTGAAAAAAAAATCTTTAAAAACACTCTGTGATATGTGTTGAATGCATTGCATAACATTTTGTGGGTATTTGTGCCCTTATCGGATGTTGAGTCGCCATTTTTAAACTTCCTGCGCTATGGATTTTTAAATCACTCGCCCACTTTTATTGTTGTTTCCGGTAAATTAAATTTTCCAAAAAAAAAAAAAAAATTAAATACTCTTTGATATGTGTGGAATGCATTGCATAACATTTTGTGGGTATTTGTGCCCTTATCGGATGTTGAGTCGTGATTTTTAAACATCCTGCGCTATGGATTTTTAAATCACTCGCCCGCTTTTGTCCGTTTCCAGTAACTTAATTTTTTCTGCTACATTGCCAGACAAAAATGGATATAATTTCTGAACTATTAAAGATACATGCATGAAATTTAGAACACACATTCTTTAGACTATTAGGAAAAGTTTCTCTGTAACAGAATTTTGTTAATTGATTTCATTTTAAAAATACGTCCGTTTGTTTGCAAGAAAGGAAATCAGAAAATTGTTATTAAATTTTAATTGTTTATTTTACAAACGTAGGGACTAATATCAAAATTCTGTTACAGACAGTTTGTAGAACATGCTTTTGCAAATACTTTGCAAAAAAAGTTTGAATCTATCTTTAAAAACGGTTTAGATATATCGGTTTCAGTACAATCCTGCATTGGGTATATATTTTTTTTTTTCAAATTTGGGCCTCCAAATAATTTTTTTTTTTATATATTTATATTTGGTTGAGTTGCCACAGCTATGAGCTCTGTACGCACAAAAATTGGAGATTTATCCTTCGAAGAGGTGGAAAAATTCAAATATCTTGGAGCAACAGTAACAAATATAAATGACGCTCGGGAGGAAATTAAACACAGAATAAATATGGGAAATGCCTGTTATTATTCGGTTGAGAAGCTTTTATCATCTAATCTGCTGTCAAAAAATCTGAAAGTTAGAATTTATAAAACAGTTATATTACCGGTTGTTCTGTATGGTTGTGAAACTTGGACTCTCACTTTGAGAGAGTAACAGGGATTAAGGGTGTTTGAAAATAAGGTTCTTAGGAAAATATTTGGGGCTAAGAGGGATGAAGTTACAGGAGAATGGAGAAAGTTACACAACAGAGAACTGCACGCATTGTATTCTTCACCTGACATAATTAGGAACATTAAATCCAGACATTTGAGATGGGCAGGGCATGTAGCACGTATGGGCGAATCCAGAAATGCATATAGTGTGTTAGTTGGAAGGCCGGAAGGAAAAAGACCTTTAGGGAGGCCGAGACGTAGATGAGAAGATAATATTAAAATGGATTTGAGGGAGGTGGGATATGATGATAGAGACTGGATTAATCTTGCTCAGGATAGGGACCAATGGCGGGCTTATGTGAGGGCGGCAATGAACCTCCGGGTTCCTTAAAAGCCAGTAAGTAAGTAAGTAAGTAAGTATGAGCTCTCTACATACAAAAAATTAATATTTTACACCAAATAGAAAAAAAGTTTTAAAAGATACCATCCTCTTCCCTTAAGCCCGTACATGTTCAAAATGGCCCCCTTCCGACACAGTACACTCCCAACAACGACGTACAACAGAGCGACTTATCAACTGGATTGTTGCTAATGGAATATCATTACAGCCATGTTCAATCTGAACTCTCAGTTCCTCCAGTGTTTATGGTTTTGTGTCGTACACTGTGTCTTTTAGAACTTTGTGTCTCAAAATTCTGAGATAAATAAAAAAAAATATTCTAGAAAGCTGATGGCAATCAGAGAACGTGATGAAACTTTGCCCCTTTGAATTCACTCAGGGGTCCGCGGACCACACGTTAGGAACCGCCGCCTTACATCACAGAGACAGTTGGCTGCCATTTAACAACCACGAGCCTCCAGGAGTTTCAATTTGTTGGTGTGCTGCAAGATGCTGAAATGCAGGGATTAAGACAACCACACAGCGAGGGGGCTATAAATAGACCGCTAGCACGTGAAGCTGAGGGAGAGGAGTCCAGCGGTGTAGCGGCTCGAGGTAGGCATGACTCCAGGACCATGTTACAGCATCGAGAAATTACACTATTTTGATTGGAGTACTCTTTTTTAATCATCTGCACATGTTTCGATTGTCAGTTTTTGAGCCTGGTGCAATCTTGTTGCCATAACAACTACAATATTCCTGCAAACCCATTTCAGTAAAGCTGATTGTATACGATAATATTTTCAAGTTCAACGTTTGACAAGACTTTTTAGCCGAGAGAGGTGGCTCAGGCGGTAATGTTTGAGACTCCCATTCGGGAGGTCCCGGGCTCAAACCCCGTGGTAAGCTAATCTGAGTGGGTTTTTTTTTATGATTTATTTCAGTTACAAATACGAATGTCGGATTGGAAATTTAGATATTATAGTTCATCACCGCCTTAATCATCAATATCATTAATCATTAAAATAAAATCTAAAATCAGTTACATGAATACAAGCCATATGTTTTTTCCTCAGAAACTAAGACAGCTAGAAGATCGCAGTTTTTACACTTATCTAAAGTAATGCATTGACCACCGAACTGTAGTTTCAGGTCATTTGGATTTCGTTGTTCATGAATCTATATAATTTGAACTGGTAATGGAAATTGCGGGAAAACGGCTGAACGGATTTTAATTAATGACCCTCCATTTTTAAGATTGGCATCTAAGGATTTTCAGAGAAATAGTAACTTTCAGTGAAGCGTTAGTTTTCCTACATAATTTTCCTATTTTCCGAAATCCATCTTTCGTCACTTTTGAAAACTAATTGCATTTCAGAATAAAACAAAACACACACTACAATAAACAATAGGATATTACACGAAGGCCATGACGTGCAGGATTGCTGACATATTTAGAGTTCAGATTCAATTGGTTATTAAAAACTTCAAGACTTACTAAAAATAATTTATAGGTCTGATTCTGCGGTGTGAAATTTTCTGAGTACAGCTGTGTATTGGATATTAAAAACTACAAAATGTGAGGTGGTTTGATGACATTATTACCATTAGAAATGAAATATTATTATAGTTTATGCCGTGATGTGACTATATTTCATTAATTATACATATTAATGCTCTATTGATGATATGAAAGTGAAACGTTTTGGGGTTATATAAGTAGATGTACAGAAAATCTTAAATTAGATCTTCATTTCTATAATTTGCTGAGTGACGGCTATTATACAAATGAACTTACAAAACTTACATAAGACAAAAATATTGTTATTAAAAATCAAATATTTTCGTAGTTATTAATCAAGTGGGGCTGAGTCTTTTTCATATACTTATTGGCGGTGTGGTGTAGATATTGATATGTGTCATTCTCTTCAGTATTGGCTCGAGAGAGCGCAAAAATTACAGTTCCTAAGGAAAGACCAAAAGGTATTACTTACTGATAAAATAAGAGGCCTACAAGATTTTGTAGTCTCCCGATCATTTCAGCAAGATCTCTTGGTAGAATAAAATGATTTTACCCTCTACATTTGAAGCTCTACATGCAGCAGCTATACCAAGATGCTATGTCTATTGTTCGAAAGCATAGCAAAGCTGACTTTTTTTAACTTTCGTCTATAATCCACAATGACCTGAAATAGCTATTGCTTTACTCCCATATGAAAAACCCACTGATCATCCTGACATTGTTACTTGCGTTTTCGCGTTGAAACTCAAAAACTGAAGGTGGATAGGTTCAAGAAAAAGTATTTGGCATAAAAAAAAACATTCAGAGGGAGTATGTTTCATTATTATGGAAGCAAATAACTTTCAAAATGTCTGGTATTCTTCATTGAAAATAAATCTTAAAAATGTTTATTTGAACGTCTAATTAGCTTAGTTTGCAGGACAAGCCAATAGTATGAATGTAATTTTATATTTCTGAAAATTCAGTCAGTTGGTTACAAAGCAAATAGTAGCTTATTATTTTCACAAAGTGCACTTTCTAAACCTGAGCTCAGAAGTTAATAGATGATTAATCAACAGTAAATTTTCAGTAATATGTGTAATACTTCATGAGATTAAAAGTACTTAAATATGATTAATTTAACTTTTTTAATGTAGGGTCTCTGATCTCACCTCAAGAACCACATGTCTGCAGATTCGATTTTCCTTTTTGCTTGAAATTGTTCAGAGATCATTTTTCGCTGCCGTAGTTTAATATATAACTCTTTTTTCTTTTGCCTAATGGCGGGTATTTGACTGTTCGTCATTCACCAATGTGAAGCCAGTCGTGTAGAACAATTTACCGACAGAGTCGTTGCCCAGGTCGCACCATAGAAGGCTGATTTACGCTACACCCGGGATAAGATGAGATGATGATAGAAATTTTTTGGGATACCACAGGAGAACCGGAGTTCCCGGGCTTGCCCAACACAAGTTATAAATCGGAGGTATGTCGGGGATCGAACCTGGGTCCACAAGATTACAAATTCAGCGCCCTTGCAGCTAAACCATCATGGCTCACTTAAAATCACCAACTTCGTGTTTTCTGTTGTCTGAAAAGGCTCTCGTATTCAAATATCTTGGAAGTTATTAATTTCTTGACACTTTATTTGGACCACCCTGTAGCAAGCACCTCAATTCGGCCTGAAGTCCATCCCGAGCCGCATACACCCTCTACTATGATCTCGGGGATGTAATATAACCCTCTCGGGGGTACAAGACAAGCACCCTCTGCGGGGGTGTTAGGAAGTGTGCATTTAATTATTAGATTCTCCCATCATGCATTGCGCCACGGCGGGTCACGTATTTGCGGTGGACCTCCGGGGCATGGACACGTGGTCCATTTACGAAATGAGATGGCCGAAACACTCACAGCGCCGCCCGTATACTTAACATTATTACGAATTGGGTTGGTCGCGTGGGGGACGTCAAAAGATTTGTGAAGCCGGGATCCTGACGTATTCGGTACGTCCAGAATATTGCTGCAGAGTTTAACCTCAAAGTATGAAATGAAGGAAAGGTCGAAGTAATGGTTCTATGGTACTCAAGGGAAGAGGATGGTATTTTTTGGTGAAAAATGAGTAAATAAAAAAAGAATTCTTTAAAACACTCTGTGATAAGTTTGAATGCATTGCATAACATTTTGTGGGTATTTGTGCCCTTATCGGATGTTGAGTCGCCATTTAAACTTCCTGCGCTATGGATTTTTAAATCACTCGCCCACTTTTATTGTTGTTTTCGGTAAATTAAATGTTAAAAAAAAGTTTTTTTTTTCTTTAAAATACTCTTTGATATGTGTGGAATGCATTGCATAACATTTTGTGGGTATTTGTGCCCTTATCGGTTGTTGAGACGTCATTTTTGAACTTCCTGCGCTATGGATTTTTAAATCACTCGCCCACTTTTATTGTTGTTTTCGGTAAATTAAATGTTCAAAAAAAGGTTTCTTTCTTTAAAATACCCTTTGATATGTGTGGAGTGCATTGCATAACATTTTGTGGGTATTTGTGCCCTTATCGGATGTTGAGACGTCATTTTTAAACTTCCTGCGTTATGGATTTTTAAATCACTCGCCCACTTTTATTGTTGTTTCCGGTAAATTAAATGTTCAAAAAAGTTTTTTTCTTTAAAATACTCTTTGATATGTGTGGAATGCATTGCATAACATTTTGTGGGTATTTGTGCCCTTATCCGATGTTGAGACGTCATTTTTAAACTTCCTGCGTTATGGATTTTTAAATCACTCGCCCACTTTTATTGTTGTTTCCGGTAAATTAAATGTTCAAAAAAGTTTTTTTCTTTAAAATACTCTTTGATATGTGTGGAATGCATTGCATAACATTTTGTGGGTATTTGTGCCCTTATCGGATGTTGAGACGTCATTTTTAAACTTCCTGCGTTATGGATTTTTAAATCACTCGCCCACTTTTATTGTTGTTTTCGGTAAATTAAATGTTAAAAAAAAAAAGTTTTTTTCTTTAAAATACTTTGATAAATGCACATTTTGGGGTATTTGTGCCCTTATCGATGTTGAGACGTCATTTTTAAACTTCCTGCGTTATGGAAAATCACTCGCCCACTTTTATTGTTGTTTTCATAAATGTTATTTTTTTCTTTAAAATACCCTTTGATATGGTGGAATGCATAGCATAACATTTTGGGGGTATTTGTGCCCTTATCGGATGTTGAGACGTCATTTTTAAACTTCCTGCGCTATGGATTTTTAAATCACTCGCCCACTTTTATTGTTGTTTCCGGTAAATTAAATGTTCAAAAAAGTTTTTATTCTTTAAAATACCCTTTGATATGTGTGGAATGCATTGCATAACATTTTGTGGGTATTTGTGCCCTTATCGGATGTTGAGACGTCATTTTTAAACTTCCTGCGGTATGGATTTTTAAATCACTCGCCCACTTTTATTGTTGTTTCCGGTAAATTAAATGTTCAAAAAAAAGTTTTTTATTCTTTAAAATACCCTTTGATATGTGTGGAATGCATTGCATAACATTTTGTGGGTATTTGTGCCCTTATCGGATGTTGAGGCGTCATTTTTAAACTTCCTGCATTATGGATTTTTAAATCACTCGCCCACTTTTATTGTTGTTAATACCCTTTGATATGTGTGGAATGCATTGCATAACATTTTGTGGATATTTGTGCCCTTATCGGATGTTGAGGCATCATTTTTAAACTTCCTGCGTAATGGATTTTTAAATCACTCGCCCACTTTTATTGTTGTTTTCGGTAAATTAAATGTTCAAAAAAAGTTTTTTTCTTTAAAATACTCTTTGATATGTGTGGAATGCATTGCGTAACATTTTGTGGGTACTTGTGCCCTTATCGGATGTTGAGACGTCATTTTTAAACTTCCTGCGTTATGGATTTTTAAATCACTCGCCCACTTTTATTGTTGTTTTCGGTAAATTAAATGTTAAAAAAATGTTTTTTCTTTAAAATACCCTTTGATATGTGTGGAATGCATAGCATAACATTTTGGGGGTATTTGTGCCCTTATCGGATGTTGAGACGTCATTTTTAAACTTCCTGCGTTATGGATTTTTAAATCACTCGCCCACTTTTATTGTTGTTTTCGGTAAATTAAATGTTAAAAAAAAAGTTTTTTTTTCTTTAAAATACCCTTTGATATGTGTGGAATGCATAGCATAACATTTTGGGGGTATTTGTGCCCTTATCGGATGTTGAGACGTCATTTTTAAACTTCCTGCGTTATGGATTTTAAATCACTCGCCCACTTTTATTGTTGTTTCCGGTAAATTAAATTAAAAAAAAAAGGTTTTTCTTTAAAATACCCTTTGATATGTGGGGAATGCATAGCATAACATTTTGTGGGTATTTGTGCCCTTATCGGTTGTTGAGACGTCATTTTTGAACTTCCTGCGGTATGGATTTTTAAATCACTCGCCCACTTTTATTGTTGTTTTCGGTAAATTAAATGTTCAAAAAAGGTTTTTTTCTTTAAAATACCCTTTGATATGTGTGGAGTGCATTGCATAACATTTTGTGGGTATTTGTGCCCTTATCGGATGTTGAGACGTCATTTTTAAACTTCCTGCGGTATGGATTTTTAAATCACTCGCCCACTTTTATTGTTGTTTCCGGTAAATTCAGTTTTCAAAAAAAAAGTTTCTTTTTCTTTAAAATACCCTTTGATATATGTGGAATGCATTGCATAACATTTTGTGGGTATTTATGCCCTTATCGGATGTTGAGACGTCATTTTTAAACTTCCTGCGCTATGGATTTTTAAATCACACGCCCGCTTTTATCGCTTTCCAGTAACTTCATTTTTTTTTTGCTACATTGCCAGACAAAAATGGATATAATTTCTGAACTATTAAAGATACATGCATGAAATTTAGAAGACACATTCTTTAGACTATTAGGAAACTTTTCTCTGTAACAGAATTTTGTTAGTTGATTTCATTTCTTTGCAAGAAAGGAAATCAGAAAAGTGTTATTAAATTTTAATTGTTTATTTTACAAACGTAGGGACTAATATCAAAATTCTGTTACAGAGAGTTTGTAGAACATGCTTTTGCAAATACATTGCAAGAAATTGTTTGAATCTATCTTTAAAAATGGTTTAGATATATCGGTTTTAGTACAATCCTGCATTGGGTATATTTTTTTCAAATTTATATTTTATATTTGGTTGAGGTCTCTATATACAAAAAATTAACAATTTATACCAAATAGGAAAAAAGTTTAAAAAAATACCATACTCTCCCCTACAGGGTGTGAATTGTAAAAACTCCCAACTACCAGATAATACAAGCAAGCCATTATCTGTAAGAATAAGGTAAATATGAGTCTTTGTCCGTTAAACAAGCAGGCCTGGGTTCAGATCTTGGTAGAGACAACTTTCCTCAACCCATTAAGAGCAAATGCTGAACTCTGAACTCATTTCACCGGCATTATCACCTTCATATCATTCAGACGCTAGATAACCACAGCAGTTGATAAAGCATCGTAAAATAACTTAATTAAAAATAGGAGTATTGAAATCCATACAGCTCTTCTTCCTTCAATTTCGTTCCCTTACTTCAGAATCGCCCTTCTATTGTTTCCATTATAAACATACCATCGCACATAAAGAGATCTTTTGAGCGTTATCAATAGAAACGTGGGTTTGGTTGCCATGGCAACGAATTCCATATCCTTTCTCTGACAGTTACAACAAAGTAATCGAAAAAGTGGGATTTTATTGGCGTGTTTCTCGCATTCTGGCAGTGGCGTATCTCTGCTTAATGTGTTGTAGGACTGACGTTGGTTGTCGTGGCGGATTTTACACTAAGAAAAATATTTTTTATTGTTTTATTATAAATATTATTGCTTTTAATTAAAATTTTTTCGTGTGTAGATAATTTTCCGTTTCCAGTAAGAATTGACCAATCGCAAGTTGAGTAGCCTATAATAGAAGAAAACTAGAATTCTTAGAGGAATTTCGGCCGAAGAAATAGACACAAGAAATATTCAATCTCCTAGTGATAGAACATTTCGTCCTACTGTATAATTATTTTATCGATTTATAGGGGGTCTTGCTGGGTTCAAAAAGTTTCACTTACATACGGTAATTATGTAGTTTTACTTATTATGATTAAAAGATTGACTTCTACCAAATTTGAGGTAATTTGGATATATAGTTTTACGTTTATTACAAATTAAAAAAAAAAAAAAACATATATTTTAATAATTTTGAAGGAGTCGCAGACGGGCTAATGTTTTAGTTGTCACTATGAAGCTTTTTTTTGGATACTCATATGAAATATACCTACCTATAAATAATATATACTACATGGTTTCTTTTTCGTACGGTTTTATTTAATATAAAGTTGGCCCAAATGTCACTACCCATTAACGTGAAAAAAAAAAAAAAAACTCACAGATCAATGGTAAAATGATACTTTATTGAAACTACAAGATTATATTTGATAGAAATTGTTTTTGAAATTAATATTAATTTGAAATCCCTTTGG
>JAJSOF020000011.1:169919403-170061903 GCA_025594305.2 Periplaneta americana
TGCTGCATCAGAACTTCGGGATTATTACGGCCCGTTCCTAGGCAACGGCGCCCCATTCATATCGCTGCTGCATATTTTTGCAGTTATTCTCCTCCCGGTGAGTTATTTTTGTTTCAATTTTAAGGCTGCAGGATACATTTTGTCACAAGAGCGGATTTTGTGCAGGAAGGTAATGACAAGCACTGGATTCTGTATTGACCGCATGAAGCAGTAGCAGCAGATACTTCGTTGCTATGGAGACTAGAAAAAAGTAGTGTTTTCTTTTGTTATTTTCTGGCTGTGCAAATAGGAGTAATTCGTAATGCAGCACAATAGTAATATGCGTTACAAGAGCGGTATGTTGAAGTTTTCATGTTCGAGGAAAAGATTGAAAAAGCGAAACGTAGTTGAGCTTTTTTAATTTCCGAGAACATGAAAACAAACATACCGCTCGTGTATCGTACATTATTTTGTGCGAAGATCGTTTATTACATACCTGAAAGAGGAATTTCTAATTAGTTGCAATGAAATCTCCATGTTGGTTTCTGTTTAATGACGCCAACTTCGGAACACCAAAATATCTTTCGTTTCTTCAACTTTGTTGCTATAAAATGTTTTCTGTGTTTACTATACTCCAGCAGGCCGTGATATACGTCTGTCTTTTTTTTCCCCCAGTCTATAAATGCGAACTTAAAACAAACGGTAAGGTTATGTAATGATTTATTTTTCATTTTAATATTTTAACAATATTATTTATATAACATATTGCAGTAATAACATCGGCATCTGGAATCTTGTTGATTTTTTCACGGCTTCCTTAATGTTACTTGCATTACGAATGCAGTAACTTTAGTTGAGTTGTAGAGTTTACTTAATTTTTGCAAATATTTAAAAACAATAATTAACATTGCAATTTAGGTGAAATTGCAGTGGTAAGTTTCCAATTTATAATTATTACTATATTGAACGTCTCTAAAAATATGTTAAAAGCCTAAAGCAGTAAAATGAATGTGTCTCTTAAGCGGTAAGAAGAGGGAAATTGTTGTGTGTGTTAGGTTGGGAATACTGAATGTGGAATTTCACACTTACCGCGTATTGGTTTTGTGCGGAAAGCTAGCAAATACGCACGATCTCGCACAAAATATATTCGACTGCCTCCGTGGTCTGTCGGTCAGCATGCTGGCTTCCAGATCAGGAGGTCCCGGGCTCGGCTCTCGGTGAATTTTTCTTGAAGAAGAAAAATTCCCTGGGTGTCTAGAGTCTGGAAATTTGTATGAATGTGATAGTGAGTGTGCCGGGTTAATATTAATTAACCAATCATCACAAATATAAAAATACATCAGGACTGTCGTTGGGCAGTAATCTGAACACACGTTTCAGCGTCACATTGTTGACAAGGAACTCCATCTGTTAGCACAACCATAAAGGATCTAATAGATGCTATAGAGTTACCAACAACGAAACAAAAAAATAAATAAAGAAAATACGTTTAGCGATTTTTAAATAAATATTTTTTTCCGTATTCCAAAAAAGTGGCTTCTGGTTTACTGTACAAGAATTTCTCCTAACGTCTCGGACATTTTAGACCTGATTACGGGTGCAGTGTACACGGAATGGAATATGTATATTCTGGTTACTCATCCGGTGTACCATGTGAATTTGTGCGAAGTTTATTGCATGTTCTTGCTAAACCATACAGTTTATACCATATTTCTTGAATTCAGACACATTATTTTTCGGGGTTGTGTGCAGTAAAGAAAGACTGTTATGTTTCTATTTGTGTAACAAATAATTGAAGGGGTTTTTTTTTTTTTTGGAAAAATAACTATAGTCCAAAAACATAGGTTTTTGTTTGTCCTGAAAATTTATCTGACATGGGTGTTGTTGACACTTAAAGTACGAAATTCATCATGCCATTTTTAAAGTGTTGTAGAAACTTTGGGAAGCTGAAATACATTTTATAACTTAAATTCTCTCATAGAAATACATGTGTAAATGTAGGTAACTTTGAACAATGGTTGTTTTAAGAAAAATATTCAGTTGTGGCCGAAATGTGTCCCTACCTTAATCTTCTTTTTTTTTATTATATCCTGTTTCTTCTCCTTTCGTTGTTTACGTTTCTTCCATGGGGTTACTTCTGCATCTAAAGATGACTCCATAACTATTACAACAATTCACCTGCTAAAGTATTTTTTTCCGAGGTAGCTTTTCCCGCGTAAATAAGAAGCAGTATCGCCAACCTATTACAGTTAAAAATTATATGGTTAAATGTTTCAAGATGATATGAATGGCATATTTGTAAATGCTACAATCGTACTGGCTGGACAATGACTGTTTTCACAAAAAAAAAAAGTCTTTGGACTATGGTTGTTTTAAGAAAAGAACTAAAAATTTCCACTCCTATAACATAGGCCTATGGTGTTTTTTTTTTTCCACTAAGCTTGTTAATATGCATGAAAATGATTTTTATACTTAAGTACGAATTTACTATTTCTGTCATTGTTTCATTATGTATTTCACTTCTGGTAATGTGGAAGAGAAGGCCTGATGGCCTTAACTCTACCAGAATAAATAAATAAATAAATTAATTAATGAATAAATAAATAAATAAATGAGTAAATAAATGAGTAAATGAGTAAATAAATAAATAAATAAATAAGTAAATAACTAAATAAATAAATAAGTAAATAAGTAAATAAATAAATAAGTAAATAACTAAATAAATAAGTAAATAAATAAATAAATAAATAAATAAATAAGTAAATAAAATAAGTAAATAACTAAATAAATAAATAAGTAAATAAGTAAATAAATAAATAAGTAAATAACTAAATAAATAAGTAAATAAATAAATAAATAAATAAGTAAATAAAATAAGTAAATAACTAAATAAATAAATAAGTAAATAAGTAAATAAATAAATAAGTAAATAACTAAATAAATAAGTAAATAAATAAATAAATAAATAAATAAATAAGTAAATAACTAAATAAATAAGTAAATAAATAAATAAATAAATAAATAAATAAGTAAATAAGTAAATAAATAAATAAGTAAATAACTAAATAAATAAGTAAATAAATAAATAAATAAATAAATAAATAAGTAAATAACTAAATAAATAAGTAAATAACTAAATAAATAAGTAAATAACTAAATAAATAAATAACTAAATAAATAAATAAGTAAATAAATAAATAACTAACTAAATAAATAAATGAGTAAATAAGTAAATAAATAAATAAGTAAATAAATAAATAACTAAATAAATAAATAAGTAAATAAAATAAGTAAATAACTAAATAAATAAATAAGTAAATAAGTAAATAAATAAATAAGTAAATAACTAAATAAATAAGTAAATAAATAAATAAATAAATAAATAAATAAGTAAATAACTAAATAAATAAATAAATAAATAAGTAAATAACTAAATAAATAAGTAAATAACTAAATAAATAAATAAGTAAATAAAATAAGTAAATAACTAAATAAATAAATAAGTAAATAAGTAAATAAATAAATAAGTAAATAACTAAATAAATAAGTAAATAAATAAATAAATAAATAAATAAATAAGTAAATAACTAAATAAATAAGTAAATAACTAAATAAATAAGTAAATAACTAAATAAATAAATAACTAAATAAATAAATAAGTAAATAAATAAATAACTAACTAAATAAATAAATGAGTAAATAAGTAAATAAATAAATAAGTAAATAAATAAATAACTAAATAAATAAATAACTAAATAAATGAGTAAATAAGTAAATAAATAAATAAGTAAATAAATAAATAAATAAGTAAATAAATAATTAAATAACTAAATAAATAAGTAAATAAATAAATAAATAAATAAATAAATAACTAAATTAATTAATTAATTAATTAATTCAGTAGATGGCCGGTACAATATGCTCACAATATGCTTAATATCTCACATTTGGATTTTTTGGACTATAGTTATTTGTTTTAAAAACCCTTCAATTTCTTTTTTTGTCTTTTATAATTAATGATTCAAGAAAATGTCTGATCATGTAGACCTCGGATTTTAGGCTAAATGCCTATTATTTCTACGGGGATGAACTAAAATCATTTAAATATATACACATTTTATATAGAAATATAAACGTTTCGAAGTGGTTTTATGTTGCCTGTTTGCTTATTTTGCTTATTTTGACCTATTTTCTGATTTTGAAACCTAAAATGCCGATTTATTATTGTGTGAATTTTTAATTTTTTTTTTTTTTTGTGCAGCAATGAAAAAAAAAGTTTTGAATATCATGGTGTGGGTTAGTTTCAAAAACCTTAGAATAGTTTGGTTGTAGGGATGAAGAAATTCTTGGAAAGTGACTGGTTTTGTTGAGCAATTGAACAGGCAATAGGAATGTGTTGGATGGGGGGTGATGTACAGTATGAGAAAAAAAATTGTCCCTCTGAATTCTCGAGGTTCCAGTTTCTACGCTCTGCGCATGCTCAGTCCTCCAAAACACTCGTACACACGAGATCTCTTAAGCAGATATTGAATTCATTAATAATTGTTCATAATTGAAGACCTAAGAAAAATAAAATTTCCACCCAAAATAGTTATTTTTGTCACTGTATGCTGTAATATTTAAAGCTCACTTTTTAATTGCATTTTTATAGTTGTTGTCTGAGCGAATAGAAACACATTTTAGATGCATAAAATCGTATTTTTAGATGCCTAAAATTGTATTTTTATTGCATATTTCTTTTTTATAAATTTGGAGCCTATTTTAGGTGCATAAAATTTAATTTTAAGATCATAAAAATCGTATCAATAATGAAATGGCAAAAATGTGTCTCAGTGAAACGTACAGCAGAGTTCGTATAGGTCAGTTTCTGTCAGATGCGTTTCCAATTCACTGCGGGCTAAAGCAAGGAGATGCACTATCACCTTTACTTTTTAACTTCGCTCTAGAATATGCCATTAGGAAAGTCCAGGATAACAGACAGGGTTTGGAATTGAACGGGTTACATCAGCTGCTTGTCTATGCGGATGACGTGAATATGTTAGGAGAAAATCCACAAACGATTAGGGAAAACACGGAAATTTTACTTGAAGCATGTAAAGAGATAGGTTTGGAAGTAAATCCCGAAAAGACAAAGTATATGATTATGTCTCGTGACGAGAATATTGTACGAAATGAAAATATAAAAATTGGAAATTTATCCTTCGAAGAGGTGGAAAAATTCAAATATCTTGGAGCAACAGTAACAAATATAAATGATACTCGGGAGAAAATTAAACACAGAATAAATATGGGAAATGCCTGTTATTATTCGGTTGAGAAGCTTTTGTCATCCAGTCTGCTGTCAAAATATCTGAAAGTTAGAATTTATAAAACAGTTATATTACCGGTTGTTCTTTATGGTTGTGAAACTTGGACTCTCACTTTTAGAGAGGAACATAGGTTAAGGGTGTTTGAGAATAAGGTGCTTAAGAAAATATTTGCGGCTAAGAGGGATGAAGTTACGGGAGAATGGAGAAAGTTACACAACACAGAACTGCACGCATTGTATTCTTCACCTGACAATTAGGAACATTAAATCCAGACGTTTGAGATGGGCAGGGCATGTAGCACGTACGGGCGAATCCAGAAATGCATATAGAGTGTTAGTTGGGAGGCCGGAGGGAAAAAGACCTTTAGGGAGGCGGAGACGTAGATGGGAAGACAATATTAAAGTGGGTTTGAGGGAGGTGGGATATGATGGTAGTGACGGGATTAATCTTGCTCAGGATAGGGACCAATGGCGGGCTTATGTGAGGACGGCAATGAACCTTCGGTTTCCTTAAAAGCCAGTAAGTAAGTGAGTAAGTAATGAAATAGCAGCGGCGAGCTGTTCTACCGCACCATCTTTCACTTGAGACCAATTCCACGAAAACGTCCTGCCGAGCAAGTAACCACGGGTATTCCTGCAGTTGCCTCCGACGCCTAGGTACTTGGACGTATCACCGGAAAGCATGAAATATAAAAAAAAGAGCTGACAAACTCTTCCTCCGTATACTGCATAATATGCAAGCATAGCGAAGGCTCGCTTCATTTGTTTCGGATGTTGCCAGGGCGACGCGAGACCTCCGTGTGTCGCGCAGTGAAGTATATCTGCGCCTGGCTGCAATGTTTGTGTTAAGTAGGGAACTTTTAATTACATTAAAGGAATGCACGTGGAGAGAACAGAATTTCAATAAACAAATTGTAAAAAGGTAACATTCTATATTAAGTGCAGCAGTGGCCTAAGTGAGTCATTTATTACCCGCAGTATATTACAGCGGTCTTCAATTCTGTGTCGTGATAGCCTATGGAGGGTCAATTCCGTCCAGCCGATTGTCACGATACCAAGACTCATACATACATACTTACTTATTTACAAATGGATTTTAAGGAACCCGAAGGTTCATTGCCGCCCTCACATAAGCCCGCCATTGGTCCCTATCCTGAGCAAGATTAACCCATTCTCTACCATCATATCCCACCTCCCTCAAATCCATTTTAATATTATCCTCCCGTCTACGTCTCGGCCTCCACAAAGATCTTTTTCCTTCCGACCTTCCAGCTAATACACTATATATATTTCTGGATTCGCCCATACGTGCTACATGCCCTGCCCATCTCAAACGTCTGGATTTAATGTTCCTAATTATGTCAGGTGAAGAATACAATGCGTGCAGTTCTGTGTTGTGTAACTTTCTCCATTCTCCTGTAAATTCATCCCTCTTAGTCCCAAATGTTTTCCTAAGAACCTTATTCTCAAACACCTTTAACCTGTGTTCCTCTCTCAAAGTGAGAGTCCAAGTTTCACAACCATACAGAAGAACTGGTAATGTAACTGATTTATAAATTCTAACTTTCAGATTTTTTGACAGCAGACTGGATGATAAAAGCTTCTCAACCGAATAATAACAGACATTTCGCATATTTATTCTGTGTTTAATTTCCTCCCGAGTGTCATTTATATTTGTTACTGTTGCTCCAAGGTATTTGAACTTTTCCACCTCTACGCAAGATAAATCTCCAATTTTTATATTTGCTTTTCCTACAATATTCTGGTCACGAGACATAATCGTATACTTAGTGTTTTCGGGATTTACTTCCAAACCTATCGCTTTACTTGCCTCAAGTAAAATTTCCGTGCTTTCCTAATCGTTTGTGGATTTTCTCCTAACATATTCACTTCATCCGCATAGGCAAGAAGCTGATAATAATAATAATAATAATAATAATAATAATAATAATAATAATAATAATAATAATATAAAAATGTTTTGTGGAAATTGAAACATTGGACTATTTTATAATTGTAAAATATAATTGAATTTTTCTTTGAAATTGATACCAAATTTCACATTACTATGGTCTATATTTTTCTGAACCTTAGGTCAGGGGGCAGCACTGAAGTAATGACAAGAAAGAGGGTGGGTTCTGATCTTTAAAAAGGTTTGAGAAAGACTGCTTTAGTGTTCCAGACCTTATACCATTGCTAATCTACAGAAAGCGAAAAACAAATGCGGTTTTTTTTTCCTTCGTAACAGCGATGGCGATATTCCAGCTCGTTGCTATGAAACGGTGTTCGTCTTCGTTGAGCGTTGCGTCGCTGTTTCTCTTCTGTAGATATCAGTGCATCATGTCATCTGTTGTGTTTACGTAAGGTGGATGTTTGTAGAGTACACATCTCCCAGTCTATTTTCATGCTTGTTTCAACGTTCAACAATACCGTATTTAAAATTCGAACCCCAACCATGAAGGAACGGAAGTGAATGCTGGCAGAGTTTACACATGGCTGCCAACGTTTCAAGCTAGTGCTGGTGAATTTTTCCTTGGTAGGAAAGGAGAGTTTCTTTCTGATCATGAAGCAATACAAGACAGTGGGTCCAGGTTCACATCCTCTTTACACCTCTCACCTTAGGATCGTTTCCTTAACTTCAACTGTAGTTATTCCTCCCATTACATCCCTCGACCCAAAGAGTACGAAATATTTTTGAAAAACTATACTACTGTTTGGAATTCTTCAGAATGTTGTATATTTCCAACCTAGTGCATTTTTAATTCGGTCAGCTTGGAATTTTCATTTCATTTTCATAGTAATTTCTAAGAGAATTGTCATTTAAAAAAACTGAATATACTGTGACAGCGACGTGAGATTCGAACTCACGACCAGCGTCCCGCGAGAGAGCATATCGCGCGGGCTTCACGGGGAAAGGGGAAAGGGGCCTACACGCGAGGGGAGGCTGCGCGCGCAGCTGCTACTTAACGCAGTGAATGTGGAACGACCTTCCCGACTATTCCAGAAATCCGTCGAAGTGGAAGACTCGCGAATTTTCGAGGCTACGTCGCTGTGGTTATAAATTACGGATGCGAAGGAACGACAGCAGTTTTCAGTTGATTAGTCAGCCAGTCAGTGAGAAAGCCAGTCTTGTGTACCGGAGTTCGACTCGAGTGTGCGTCCGCAACTGCGTCAGCAGCCGAAGGCCTGAGTTCGAGTGCAGTGGACCGCAGTTGGAGGGACCTGAGTTCGAGTGCAGTGGACCGCAGTTGGAGGGACCCGAGTTCGAGTACAGTGAACTGTCTCTGAAGGTCTGTGGTTCGAGATACTGTGAACTCGAGTGACTGAGATAGAAGAACTGTGAACTGAGAACTGGTAGTTCTGATTTGTAAATAGTGCTTTGTAAATATTAGTTAAGATTAACAGTTCATTTTTGTGCGTAATAGTCCAAGTAAATTGTCATTGTCGTCGGTGGAGTGCTATAACGAATACTGTGTTGAGTGAAGATCCAATTGTTGACGAGAGCGTTTAAGGTGAATTGTAGAAAGGAATTATTGTTGTGACGAATAAATTACATTGTTGTTACTAATAAAATTCACAATACAGTAAAATAATGTCATTAATTTCAGGGTGTTATTCTTTGAGATATTTCAAACAAAAAAGTTTAATACAATTTTGTTTGTTTTTGCTTTGTTTTCGAGATAAAAATTGTTTTATATGAAACATTCCATAGCGTGTTTTGGGAAAGCCATTGATTTAATTCCCAATATGCTCAGTCAATTTAAGAGAGCAGTGTATTATGATAATAAATGATTGAAAGAAATTTACTTTTTTTCCTTTAAATGTGCAGAAATTTGATCGAAACAAATGTAATATTTGAAAATACCTTTCCTGAACGTAAAGTTACATTTCTTCAGATCAAATATCTGCATATTTAAAGGACAAACTTATATAAAACATTCTTAAATTAAAATGCTAAAAGAGTTAGAAAGACATTGATAATGATACCACACCGATGTTGAAACGCGTCCGTCTGCCATTAAGGTATTCATTCATTCATAGTGTACTACCCAAGGGAGGTCTTTCACTGCAAACCCAGCACTTTCGACTCTTTCCTATTTTCTGCCTTCCTCTTAGTCTCCACATATAATCCAAATACCATAATGTCGTCTATCATCTGATATCTTCTTCTGCCCCGAACTCTTCTCCCGTTCACCATTCCTTCAAGTGCATCCTTCAGTAGGCAGTTTCTTCTCAGCCAGTGACCCAACCAATTCCTTTTCCTCTTCCTGATCAGTTTCAGCATCATTCTTTCTTCGCCCACTTTTCCAACACAGCTTCGTTTCTTATTCTGTCTGTCTACTCCAGACGTTCCATTTTTCTCCATATCCACATTTCAAATGCTTCTAGTAGCTTGTCTTCACTTCATCGTAATGTCCATGTTTCTGCCCAATATAATGCTACACTACACACAAAGTACTTCACTACTTTCTTCCTTAGTAGCTTTTCCAGAGGTCCGCAGAAGATGCTGTATATAAAAACGATTTTTCCTCGAAAAGGAAGCAAAAAAGGGGCAAAATTGTATTAGCCTAAATATTTTTGTTTGAAATATCTAAAATATAACCATCTGAAATTAATAACTTTACATACGATTTACTCTCTATGTATTTGTTGTGTGATTTGTTTACAAGGACGGTTTTACCACCCCATGCTGATTATTTTGATAGGGCTGTCCTTCCATCACATGATAATGATGATGATAGTAATAATAATAATAATAATAATAATAATAGTAATAATAATAGTTTTATATTCCCTGGCAGACTTATGGCCATCTGGCGTTCTCTTCCACTCAGCCAGGATCAAAGCACATACAGAAAAATACATACCGGTATACAAGTGTTAACTAAAAGTAATAATAATAATAATAATAATAATAATAATAATAATAATAATAATAGTAATAGTAATAATAGTAATAATAATAACAATAATAATAGTAATAATAATAATAATAATAATAATAATAATAGTAATAATAATAATAATAGTAATAATAATAGTAATAATAATAATAATAATAATAATAATAATAGTAATAGTAATAATAGTAATAATAATAATAGTAATAATAATAATAATAATAATAATAATAATAGTTTTATATTCCCTGGCAGACTTATGGCCATCTGGCTTTCTCTTCCACTCAGCCAGGATCAAAATACATACAGAAAAATACATACCGGTATACAAGTGTTAACTAAAAGTAATAATAATAATAATAATGATGATAATAATAGTAATAATGAAGATAATACTAATAATAATAATAATAGTAATAATAATAATGATAATAATGATAATAATAATAATAATAATAATAATAATAATAAATAAAATAGGAAAGAGAGATTGAATACATAAGAATATAACCACAGAGAGGAAATAAGTTCCGGTATACAAGTATTAACTTACAAGAAAATAATTAATACCTATGAATATAATCACAACTAAAGGAAATGATATGCTTATGACATCACAATGCAAAGAAGAAAACAGCCATGTCCTAAGATTGCTTCGAACCCATGACCCGTGATTTACAGTCGAGAGCCTACACGATCTGCTGTATCATCTCATCTTCGCGTGGGTTGTCGCCAAGGTCTGTTATTCTATTTGTAGCTCTTAAATACGTTTTTTGTGCTATTACATTTCGATCAGTATGTTTTCGCCTTCACGATTGACTGTATGCAATACGCCAAGCAAACGCGTCGGAGAAGTTGCCGTTAAAGCACGGCGAACCGGTATTATTTCATGAATCAGTAAGTGAACTGCCATCATGAATGTCTCTTGACATTACCACAGTCTACTATATACAGTCACGAAGCTTAAGTTTATGTGGGTACTAGGAACAATATACTGTGCCGGTACTGTTTCGTATTGTCTGTAATGAGGCGATAGTAGCGATCCTAGTGGTTAGCAACTATCTATGGATGCATATTTACTACGTATTGAGCTTCGTGACTATATACTAGACTGTGACATTACTTTCACCGTTTGGCAGTTCGCTGTCCTCCTGTCATCGGTTCGAGTCCAGAATCATACTTAACCGGCGTAACGTGTATCAATGAACTACTTTCACTGTTAGCATTGCAATCTACAAATTGTACTTCAAATTATTTGTCAACTTTCCCCGGGGGACAGTATAGGCAGGGGTGGAACAAATCTTCGCTCTTAAACCTTGAATAATGGCATTATGCTGTGTTGAAAGTTAGATATAAGGGAAATTGACGGTATACTTTGCCTGAAGTCCTTTTATTCAGGGGTAGAATACTTTTATACATCGTAAATCTATCACATGGGACCCCCCCAGCTTCGTTTTAGCAGTAAGGCAGACAGATCATGAACCTTTCTGCGTAAAACATGTCTTTAGTCCCACCGAGTTTGGACACCCATGGTGAAACTAAAAATGACAGAATTTGAAAAGCTCACTGTAACAACACTATGGGCCACAGCCGAATGCTAATATTATTAATAGTCGGCCATGAATCATTGTAACTTACACTCCCACACCCAATAACGCCGATTCAGTTGTAATTTCTGGAGGAAAACAAAAGGTGGCACCATAAAAGAGACATTGTTGCCGCACTCTCGCTTGTCATTGTGGCATTGTTGGATAAAGCAAATTGCGTTAAATGTTTACATTTTTCAACTCTTCTGTGAATTCTGTAGTATTTCGATAGTTATAGAGAACTCACAGGAATGTAGTTGGTGTTTATTGAAATACCATAGTACACGGAGTTGAGCGTGTCTTCGGACGAGAGTTTGAACATGCGGCACCCACTGCCAAGATGATTCTGAGGTGGTACGCACTGACTACGTTCCTGTGGCTTCGCCATGACTCTGTAAATGCTGTAGAATTCACACAAAAGTTCAAATGTAAACATTCACACCTTTTAACATAGTTATAGGTTGATGGATGGATGATTGGATTTTACAGATGAATTAGATACATGGATGGTTAGATGGTTGGATTTTACAGATGAATTGGATACGTGGATGGTTAGATGGTTGGATTTTACAGATGAATTGGATACGTGGATGGTTAGATGGTTGGATTTTACAGATGAATTGGATACGTGGATGGTTAGATGGTTGGATTTTACAGATGAATTGGATACGTGGATGGTTAGATGGTTGGATTTTACAGATGAATTGGATACGTGGATTGTTAGATGGTTGGATTTTACAGATGAATTGGATACGTGGATGGTTAGATGGTTGGATTTTACAGATGAATTGGATACGTGGATGGTTAGATGGTTGGATTTTACAGATGAATTGGATACGTGGATGGTTAGATGGTTGGATTTTACAGATGAATTGGATACGTGGATGGTTAGATGGTTGGATTTTACAGATGAATTGGATACGTGGATTGTTAGATGGTTGGATTTTACAGATGAATTGGATACGTGGATGGTTAGATGGTTGGATTTTACAGATGAATTGGATACGTGGATGGTTAGATGGTTGGATTTTACAGATGAATTGGATACGTGGATGGTTAGATGGTTGGATTTTACAGATGAATTGGATACGTGGATGGTTAGAAGGTTGGATTTTACAGATGAATTGGGTAGGTTGATGGATGGATGGTTGGATTTTACAGATGAATTGAATAGATTGATGGATGGATGGTTGGATTTTACAGATGGATTGAATAGGTTGATGGATGGATGGTTGGATTTTACAGATGAATTGGATAGGTTGATGAATGGATGGTTGGATTTTACAGATGAATTGAATAGGTTGATGGATGGATGGTTGGATTTTACAGATGGATTGAATGGGTTGATGGATGGATGGTTGGATTTTACAGATGAATTGGATAGGTTGATGGATGGATGGTTGGATTTTACAGATGAATTGAATAGGTTGATGGATGGATGGATGGATGGTTGGATTTTACAGATGGATTGAATGGGTTGATGGATGGATGGTTGGATTTTACAGATGAATTGAATAGTTGGATGGTTGGACTTTACAGGTGAATTGGATAGGTGGTTGAATGGATGGTTGGATTTTACAGGTGAATTGGATAGGTGGATTAATGGATGGTTGGATTTTACATGTGAATTGGATAGGTGGATGGATGGATGGATGGATGTTTGGATATTACAGATGAATTGGATCGTTGAATGGTTGGATTTCACAGATGAATTGGATAGGTTGATGGATGGATAGTTGGATTTTACAGATGAATTGGATAGGGGATGGATGGATGGTTGGATTTTACAGATGAATTGGATAGTTGGATGGTTGGATTTTACAGATGAATTGGATAGGTGAATGGTTAGATGTTTGGATTTTACAGATGAATTGGCTAGTTGAATAGTTGGATTTTACAGATGAATTGGATAGGCGTATAGATGGAAGGATGGTTGGATTTTACAGATGAATTGGATATGGGATGGATGGATGGTTGGATTTTACAGATGAATTGGATAGGGGATGGATGGATGGTTGGATTTTACATATCAATTGGATAGGTGGATGGATGATTGGATTTTACAGATAAATTGGATAGGTTGATGGATGGATGGTTGGGTTTACAGATGAATTGGATATTTGGATAGTTAGATATTACAGGTGATTTGGATAGGTGAGTGGATGGATGGATGGATGGTTAGATTTTACAGATGAATTGTATGGATGGATGGATGGATGGATGCCACAGGAGCGGGAATAGCGCCCTTTTTCCTTTTGGTACTATCTATATATTGTTTTCCGCCAACAATTACAATTACACATCCCTGAATTTCTTTGAGCCGTTCTTTTTAATGGCACTGGTATGAATTTCGTAATACGTATAGTTAAAAAATTGTAACATTTCATAATCACGGAATGTTCCTGTCAACACAATATTGGTTATTTAATTGCTGATCATGTAAGTAATGATTTCAGTGTAATAATAATGTTTGTTATTTATAGTTTTACGTTGAAGAGGCTTCCCTTCAACTCTCCGTGCTTCACGATGACGTGTTATTTTTGCTGCAGTGTTTCTGCCTCAGCAGTCTTGTGTTTCTCCATTTGCTCCGCGGAGATGGCCCGGACGCAATCCCACCACAAAACTCGCGATTGGTTTTTCTTTCTGCCTCTCCAGGCCCGGAGCGAAATGAAAAAGACGAAGAGCGCTACATTCATATATAACAGAGCCAAATGGTCGATGAACATGAAAGTGAAACAAGAAAGACCGATAAAAATAATAATAAAAAAGTTTGAGTGAGACTTGGTGTCGTAACTTTACAAACAACTCGTGCCGGAGCGGGGGAAGATATTCCGGGAACTTGTGATCCGGTGCAACTCCATCACGCGTGTATATCCTGGCTAGGCTAACGGGGTTCAGCTCCCGAGGCTTGGAGTAGGCACGGTACCACATAGACATCTTTTCTGGTTTGTAATCTGATATTATTAGACGAACAACTGATGGAAGAAAGTTAAGGGCTGGTAAGGGCAGAAGGACAAAGAAGTGCGTATATTGAGGAAGGTGGAAAATAGATATTGAGCGATAATAAAAACGTAAGGAAACAAGAATGGAAGGACGTGAGTGATGAAAGAAATGTTGAGAAGATTTAAAAAAGCAAGAGAGAACAAAGGACAGTCGACACAAAAATAAAAAACTGATTAACGGAAATAAAAACTAAAAACAAAGTAAATGTATAAATAAAGAGGATAGAGGGAAATAAGAACAGGAAAGTAAAAGGCAACGATGCATACAGGAAATTAAAAAAAAAACAAAAACAAAAGTTAAGGACAAAATTAGATGGCTATAGGTGTAATGGATGGATTGGATAGAAGGATGGGTGCATTGTATAGATGGATTTATTTGTTTATTTATTTATTTATTTATTAATCGGGATTTCAATGTATTTGATATATTCCAATTGCCCTTCTCCATGTGCTTCTTTATTTATTGAATTGAGGATAATATTAAAATGGATTTGAGGGAGGTGGGATATGATGGTAGAGACTGGATTAATCTTGCACAGGATAGGGACCGATGGCGGGCTTATGTGAGGGCGGCAATGAACCTTCGTGTTCCTTAAAAGCCATTTGTAAGTAAGTAAGTATGTATTGATGAAATGGTTTGGATAGATGAATTGTATAAGTGTATGTATAGATGAATTTTATAGATGAATTGATAGGTGTATGGATGGACGAATTTTACAGATGAATTGTATAAGTGTATGGATGGACGAATTTTACAGATGAATTGTATAAGTGTATGGATGGATGAATTTTATAGATCGATTGGATGTGTATGGATGGGTGGTTGATTTTTTACAGATGAATTGGATAAGTGTATGGATAGTTGATTTTTACAGATGAATTGGATAAGTGTATGGATGGCTGAATTTTATAGATGAATTGGATAAGTGTATGGATGGCTGAATTTTATAGATGAATTATATAAGTGTATGGATGGTTGAATTTTATAGATGAATTGAATAAGTGTATGGATGGATTAATTTTTATAGATGAATTGGATAAGTGTATGGATGGATGAATTTTATAGGTGAATTGGATAAGTGAATGGATGAATTTTATAGGTGAATTGGATAAGTGTATGGATAGTTGATTTTTACAGATGAATTGGATAAGTATGGATGGTTGAATTTTACAGATGAATTGGATAAGTGTATGGATGGATGAATTTTATAGATGAATTATATAATCGTATGGATGGCTGAATTTTATAGATGAATTGTATAAGTGTATGGATGGTTGAATTTTATAGATGAATTGAATAAGTGTATGGATGGATTAATTTTTATAGATGAATTGGATAAGTGTATGGATGGATGAATTTTATAGGTGAATTGGATAAGTGAATGGATGAATTTTATAGGTGAATTGGATAAGTGTATGGATAGTTGATTTTTACAGATGAATTGGATAAGTATGGATGGTTGAATTTTACAGATGAATTGGATAAGTGTATGGATGGATGAATTTTATAGATGAATTATATAATCGTATGGATGGCTGAATTTTATAGATGAATTGTATAAGTGTATGGATGGTTGAATTTTATAGATGAATTGAATAAGTGTATGGATGGATTAATTTTTATAGATGAATTGGATAAGTGTATGGATGGATGAATTTTATAGGTGAATTGGATAAGTGAATGGATGAATTTTATAGGTGAATTGGATAAGTGTATGGATAGTTGATTTTTACAGATGAATTGGATAAGTATGGATGGTTGAATTTTACAGATGAATTGGATAAGTGTATGGATGGATGAATTTTATAGATGAATTATATAATCGTATGGATGGCTGAATTTTATAGATGAATTGTATAAGTGTATGGATGGTTGAATTTTATAGATGAATTGAATAAGTGTATGGATGGATTAATTTTTATAGATGAATTGGATAAGTGTATGGATGGATGAATTTTATAGGTGAATTGGATAAGTGAATGGATGAATTTTATAGGTGAATTGGATAAGTGTATGGATAGTTGATTTTTACAGATGAATTGGATAAGTATGGATGGTTGAATTTTACAGATGAATTGGATAAGTGTATGGATGGATGAATTTTATAGATGAATTATATAATCGTATGGATGGCTGAATTTTATAGATGAATTGTATAAGTGTATGGATGGTTGAATTTTATAGATGAATTGAATAAGTGTATGGATGGATTAATTTTTATAGATGAATTGGATAAGTGTATGGATGGATGAATTTTATAGGTGAATTGGATAAGTGAATGGATGAATTTTATAGGTGAATTGGATAAGTGTATGGATAGTTGATTTTTACAGATGAATTGGATAAGTATGGATGGTTGAATTTTACAGATGAATTGGATAAGTGTATGGATGGATGAATTTTATAGATGAATTATATAATCGTATGGATGGCTGAATTTTATAGATGAATTGTATAAGTGTATGAATGGATGAATTTTTATAGATGAATTGGATAACTGTATGGATGGATGAATTTTTATAGATGAATTGGATAAGTGTATGGATGGATGAATTTTATAGATGAATTGGATAAGTGTATGAATGGATGAATTTTTATAGATGAATTGGATAAGTGTATGGATGGATGAATTTTTATAGATGAATTGGATAAGTGTATGGCTGGATGAATTTTATAGATGAATTGGATAAGTATATGGATGGATGAATTTTATAGATGAATTGGATAAGTGTATGGATGGATGAATTTTATAGATGAATTGGATAGGTGTATGGATGGATGAATTTTATAGATGAATTGTATAAGTGTATGGGTGGATGAATTTGATAGATGAATTAATAGATGTATGGATTGATGAATTTTATAGATGAATTAATACGTGTATGGATGGATGAATTTTATAAGTATATGGATGGATGGTTGGATTTTACAGATGAATTGGATAGGTGGATGGATAGATGGCTGGATGGATGGATGGATGTATTTAACAGATGTATTGCATAGGTGTATGGATGCACGTATGAATGGATTTGATAGGTGAATTGGATTGGTTAATGGATTCAATAGATCTATGGATTGGGTAGGTGAATAGATGGATTGATTAAGTGGACGGATGGATGGATGATAATATTCTTATTACCCCAGATTAGTAGGTACAACAGTGTTGCAATATATCCAGCCTATTACTAACTTTACAAAGCTAGTGGAGTGTGCAAATGAAAGGAAAACAAATTAAATGAAGAAAGAAGAGAAATGAATCCAAAAATATAAGGAAAGGTACTAAGAAAACTGGAGAAATTGATAGCAAGGAAGTAAACAAAGAGGGAAGTTAGGGGTGTAGGGCAGTAAACTGGAGGAAGAAGGACTGAAATAGTGCAACCATGAGAAGAAACTAATATTTATTGAAACAAAAAGAGAGGGAATGGAAGTCGGAACAGAATAATGGACTTGAAGAGAAGCGAGGAAGATGTGAACTACAGTACGAGTGCACCTGGTAGTGTGGATACAGGGTGGGAAGACAGTACTGTGGTACAAGTGCCCAGAATATTACGAAGAGTCGAACACAAGTACACAAGATGGAGGGAAGAAAATGTATAAAAGAGATTGTCATATCTGGAGTTGAGATAAGGACAAAGGAAAATGCAATACACTAATTTTTTGTCTCCATAATTTATTTCGAGTGTTGCCATGCTGGGGTAAATAGACTGTCAGTTCCCATCTAGGTTTTTTCCGACGATTTTTCATAGTATATTGGGTATCGATCGCCATCCATCTGTACACACCCCTCATTATCGACACCTGACGTCATGACGGGCAGGGGTGTCAAACTTACAGACTTCTCTCGTCGTAAAATCTGTCTTGATATTACTTAAAAAGGTCTATCGCGTGTCTTTAGACACCAATTTGTTTCTGTTCATGGAAAACTTTTTCAGTAAAGGGATTTTTCTCCGCCATATCTGTGGCTTTGAGTGTTTTCCAGTTCAAGGTATTATCACATTCTAGTATATACAGTCACGAAGCTCAATACGTAGTAAATATGCATCCATAGATAGTTGCTAACCACTAGGATCGCTACTATCGCCTCATTACAGACAATGCGAAATAGTACCGGCACAGTCTATTGTTCCTAGCACCCTCACAACTCAAGCTCCATGACTGTAAATACTAGACTGTGGTATGCAACTCTAAACCAAGAAACTTTATCGTAAGAAAATGTACTAAATTTGACTGCAACAATTTTATCGATATTAAGTACTAGTTCATTTGCTGTAAACGAATAATCCATTCAATAGATTTAACACTGTGTTAGAAGTTTTTATAAAGTGACTATAGTGTTTAGTTCAGATTAATCACACTTCTGATATCTGCAGATAAGATTATCTCGGATAAAATTAGCATACGCCATTAATTATACAGGGTGTTCATTTCAGAACTTTCAACCTTGAATAATTTTAGATGTATAGGTTACATGTGTTTTTAGCAAAAAAACACGTCGATTTAGTTTTCGAGGGGGAAGTTCAAAACCATTACTAATTGAATTTTCTGTTCCACCCCTTCACCCCAAAATCCCACTTTTGAATTTCAAGTTACGTCATTTTAAAGGAAACGATAAACTGTATACGTTTACAAAAAATGATAATAATTTGGTCCATCGGTTTCTGACATAGAACAAGAAACATGTGTCTGATGATAGGGGATGAAATTTTAAATTCAGAAGTGGCGATAGAAACTGAAGGGGTGGAACAGAAAATTCAACCAAGCATTGGTTTTGGACTTTACAATTGAAAAGTAAATTTTTAATAAAGAAGATTTTATATTTTGTAAACTGACAATGGCATCATCATAAACAACGAAAATAATCTGCAAAAATCTGTATTTAAATTTAAAAAAAATGTCGTGAATATGAACACATCTCTTGAAAAAAAAGATTCCAGGTCATAGCTGTTCTATGCTTCAAATTTTTTAACTTAAAACTACTTTTTTGCTTCTAAAAGTAATTAAATAAATTTTGCTCTCTATTTAATTTCTTTGTTGCTAAGTATAGAAACAAAACAATAACTACAAAAGTCTGAATCACAGAAACATTTGAATGTCACTTCATTTCAAAGTCACCTATATTTACAGTGTGTCAGTTTTTCACTAAACAATGAAGCGAATTCACACTTTCTCACAAACTTCAGACCGGCCCTGTACATTTGTTTTCGTTCGACTTCCGACATATGTGGTCTTCTTCGAATCCTTATACCCTTGACCATCGCTTTTGGTGAATTTTTTGGTCGCGATGGTATTTTACTCCGTATTTCTTAATCATGTTTGACATTTTCTTTTCTGCTATCACAAACATACAAATCTTGCACCCCAAACGCCCACCAAAGACATTTTAACTAGACGATATGCACATACGGGCAACATATTGATTTTTTCATTCCTTCAGCAGAAAATTGCATTAAAGAACCTAACTGCATAATGAAGTTTACATGAGCGCCAGGACCTGCTTTCTTATCAACCTCTTTGAATGCTCTCCGTTGCTAGGATACGTGTTTTCATTAAAGGTTTATAGGCCCGTCTTAGGAAGTTTTCTCGTAAGTTATAATTAACTGGTAGCTGTTGACCCCGGTGGACGATCCAATAGCCTTTACTATGAATATTTAGGGGTTGCAATCCACCGCCCTCCACCCACGCCTCTGTGTACACTTCCCTTCCGTTGCTGTAACAACAGAGATCGCCGTTTCAGTCTGAAGCCAAACAAACTTCTTGAGAAGTCTATACACCGACTTCAGGTTTTTATTGTCTGTAAAATGTAAACAGAGTTCTTCTGGATATTAAATCTGTAGGTTTCTGGTATTCAGCCAAATCAGACGTATTTCCATGACGCATTTCCATGTTCGAATCCTCACTGCTCCTATTAGAATTTGTGGTAGACAAAACCGAAGTTGGTGCTAGGTTTTTTTTCTGTGAAATTGTGTCTACAGCTTTCATTTCATCCGTGATGACAAAAAATTTTGCGAAATTTTCCTTTTCATCAGCCTAATTATACAGGGTGTGTCAGGAGGAATGTAAAATGTTTCAGGGTAATGTAGTTTTGGTTAATCTACATTGATTTAACCTGATATTCCTATGTCCGAAATGTGCTTATACGAATTTTGGCAATCGAGCGCAATTACTATGGCTTTCCAGAAAGTAAGTTTCCTTGGACCGTTTACAGAAAGAAAACACAATTTCATCGAAAGATTTATTGGAACAGCTATTTTGCAACATATTTCCCATTAGAATTGAGACATTTGTCATACCGTGGGATCAACAGATGGGTGCAGATGGCTGTCAAACACTGGTTCCGATCCCAGGCGGCACAATTCTACGACACAGGGATAAGAAAGTTGATCCCACGGTATCACAAATATCTCAGTTCCGGTGGGGAATATGTTGATAAATTGCTGGACAATTGCTGTATCTGTCCCAATAAATCTTTCCTTGAAATTGTGTTTTCTTTTTGTAAACGGCTCCAAGGGAAATTACTTTGTGGACGGTCCTTGTATTTGCGCTCCAATGGCAAAAATTGTATAATCACTTGTTTTGAAATTATTAACTCGGTGGAAGAAAAAATTACTTTTTTTTTTTATTTGCCCCTCATGAGAATGTTTGCTTCTTAGACTTTCCAGAATTTGAACACAGTTCATTGACCTGGGAAGCAATATGAATGGAAAGCAATCTAAAAGGGTAACTCAACCCCAATTTATATTTAATTTCCAATATTCCTCCCCCTTTCTGAGAGAATTCAGTCATTGGAAGTCAGGGGGAAGGTCTTCATCGTGGCAGCACCGTTGCTATTAGCAACCCACTCGTGGCTCACGATTGACAATGTTTGTCATCGCTGAGCGTTTGTCTTTTCTTTCTGAGTGGACACGGGTCTGTCGCCAGGGTAACGCCGGAAAGTATATATAACTTCTTGGGACGTTTCTCATCTTGATGTGTCTGCCATTGTTAGCCGGATGATAAATGGGCGGTTGGAATTGCAGTTTGTTGGCAATAAATGTTGGAGGACCATCCAGTGTTCCCGTGATGTGTATTGACAGATGGGTACAGTCGCGTTCTGTGCAAATGGCTCACATTCTCGAAAATATAGTCCGCAGCGCCACGAATAACTGCCGTTAATAATACTTACTCACTTACTTACTGACTTTTAAGAAACCCAGAGGTTCATTGCCGCCCTCACATAAGCCCACCATTGGTCCCTATCCTGAGCAAGATTAATCCAGTCTCTATCATCATATCCCACCTCCCTCAAATCCATTTTAATATTAAATTCCCATCTACGTCTCGGCCTCCCTAAAGGTCTTTTTTCCTCTGGCCTCCCAACTAACACTCTATATACATTTCTAGATTCGCCCATACGTGCTACATGCCCTGCCCATCTCAAATGTCTGGATTTAATGTTCCTAATTATGTCAGGTGAAGAATACAATGCGTGCAGTTCTGTGTTGTGTAACTTTCTCCATTCTCCTGTAACTTCATCCCTCTTAGCCCCAAATATTTTCCTAAGAACCTTATTCTCAAATACCCTTAACCTATGTTCCTCTCTCAAAGTGAGAGTCCAAGTTTCACAACCATAAAGAACAACCGGTAATATAACTGTTTTATAAATTCTACCTTTCAGATTTTTTGACAGCAAACTGGATGATAAAAGCTTCTCAACCGAATAATAACAGGCATTTCCCATATTTATTCTCTGTTTAATTTCCTCCCGAGTGTCATTTATATTTGTTACTGTTGCTCCAAGATATTTGAATTTTTTCACCTCTGCAAGGGATAAATCTCCAATTTTTATATTTCCATTTCGTACAATATTCTGGTCACGAGACATAATCATATACTTTGTCTTTTCGGGATTTACTTCCAAACCTATCTCTTTACTTGCTTCCAGTAAAATTCCCGTGTTTTCCCTAATCGTTTGTGGATTTTCTCCTAACATATTCACGTCATCCGCATAGACAAGCAGCTGATGTAACCCGTTCAATTCCAAACCCTCTCTGTTATCCTGGACTTTCCTAATGGCATACTCTAGAGCAAAGTTAAAAAGTAAAGGTGATAGTGCATCTCCTTGCTTTAGCCCACAGTGAATTGGAAACGCATCTGACAGAAACTGACCTATACGGACTCTGCTGTACGTTTCACTGAGACACATTTTAATTAATCGAACTAGTTTCTTGGGAATACCAAATTCAATAAGAATATCATATAAAACTTCCCTCTTAACCGAGTCATATGCCTTTTTGAAATCAATGAATAACTGATGTACTGTACCCTTATACTCCCATTTTTTCTCCATTATCTGTCGAATACAAAAAATCTCATCAATAGTCGATCTATTACGCCTAAAACCACACTGATGATCCCCAATAATTTCATCTACATATGGAGTTAATCTTCTCAAAAGAATATTGGACAACATTTTGTACGACGTCAACAAAAGTGATATGCCTCGAAAGTTACTACAGTTAGTCTTGTCCCCCTTCTTAAAGATAGGTACGATTATGGACTCCTTCCATTGTTCTGGCACAATTCCCTTTTCCCAAATAGCAAGTACAAGCTTATAAATTTCGTTAGATAATGCGCTTCCGCCCTCTTGTATTAATTCTGCTGGAATTTGATCGATACCTGGAGACTTATAATTTTTCAGATTTTCTATCGCAATTTCGACTTCAGAAAGTGTGGGTTCGGGTATAAATAATAATAATAATAATAATAATAATAATAATAATAACCTAAATTAATCTGTGTCATAAAATGACACGTACATCGCCTCTACCTTTTACACTTTGCGCTGAAAAACGTATCCTGATAAAAAAAAGTATATCCGATTGTTGCCTGTTTTCGTCACAGTGACAGAAACGCATTGATGCTCCTCTAATCCATCGTACAGTCAAATATTTATTGCCTTTTTCTACTAAATGATTTCCCTGTTCATTTGCCAAGAGAAGCAGTTTGGTTGCCATAGAAACACAAACAAATGAGCGAATTACAATGTTTTGATTTGCTTCATCGCATTGAGGTTGCAATAGAAACAAAAGGCAGTGAACGATTTATGTTGTGATAAAACAAACGAAAGTAATGTAAATCACTCTTTTGTTTCCGTTCCTATGGCAACCTCATCGTTTCTCTTGAAATATGAGGTAGTGAACAGTTGCGATATGCATTAATTCACGCGTTGCGCTAATGTCTGGTACGGAAGCGTGGAGAACGACTTGTTCAGTTCGGACTGCAATCCGACATCAAAGATGCGCACTTGTGAATAACTGCAAGAGATAAGAGCTCCACTGGGTGGCAAAAGTTCCTCAAAGCTCTTTACTTGATCCCTTTGTTCGTCTTCCCCCATCCCAGTAGCCCGGGTCTTGTCTTCGCCTTTGAATTTGTTCTGTCAGCATCGGCCGTCATCTTCTGATACGCTACAGCTGTTTTTATCTTTTTCCTCTGCAGATCCGCTCACTGTGCGCGTATTGTACCGTAGCAGCGCGCTTCTCTTGTTTTTAGCTGTCATCACAAATGGTGACATATTGAAAATGAGATAACAAAGAAGGCGCGTAGCCAACAACATAGTATACAAAGGATTGCAAATTTGTAGTCACTTATATGCCGCTAATGCAGTGAAGTTCATTTTATGTGCATTATTAATTACAATTGAACCTTAGAGTCAGTCTTGTTATGTGGCGTTAACACAATCTATGTTAACTATATGTGGTTGCTAGGATACGAAAATTGATAACACTAAAACTGAGATAAGCAAATCTCTGTTAAGTTCATTTTATGTGCATTATTAATTACAATTGAACCTTAGAGTCAGTCTTGTTATGTGGCATTAACACAATCTATGTTAACTATATGTGGTTGCTAGGATACGAAATCGTGATAATTCTAAAACTGACATAAGCAAATCGCTGTTAAGTTCATTTTATGTGCATTATCAATTACAATTGAACCTTAGAGTCAGTCTTGTTATGTGGCGTTAACACAATCTATGTTAACTATATGTGGTTGCTAGGATACGAAATCGTGATAATACTAAAACTGACATAAGCAAATCGCTGTTAAGTTCATTTTATGTGCATTATTAATTGCAATTGAACCTTAGAGTCAGTCTTGTTATGTGGCGTTAACAGAATCTATGTTAACTATATGTGGTTGCTAGGATACGAAATCGTGATAATACTAAAACTGACATAAGCAAATCGCTGTTAAGTTCATTTTATGTGCATTATTAATTACAATTGAACCTTAGAGTCAGTCTTGTTATGTGGCGTTAACACAATCTATGTTAACTATATGTGGTTGCTAGGATACGAAATCGTGATAATACTAAAACTGACATAAGCAAATCGCTGTTAAGTTCATTTTATGTGCATTATTAATTACAATTGAACCTTAGAGTCAGTCTTGTTATGTGGCGTTAACACAATCTATGTTAACTATATGTGGTTGCTAGGATACGAAATCGTGATAATACTAAAACTGACATAAGCAAATCGCTGTTAAGTTCATTTTATGTGCATTATTAATTGCAATTGAACCTTAGAGTCAGTCTTGTTATGTGGCGTTAACACAATCTATGTTAACTATATGTGGTTGCTAGGATACGAAATCGTGATAATACTAAAACTGACATAAGCAAATCGCTGTTAAGTTCATTTTATGTGCATTATTAAATACTTACAATTGAACCTTAGAGTCAGTCTTGTTATGTGGCGTTAACACAATCTATGTTAACTATATGTGGTTGCTAGGATACGAAAATTGATAACACTAAAACTGACAAAAGCAAATCGCTGTTAAGTTCATTTTATGTGCATTATAATTACAATTGAACCTTAGAGTCAGTCTTGTTATGTGGCGTTAACACAATCTATGTTAACTATATGTGGTTGCTAGGATACGAAATCGTGATAATACTAAAACTGACATAAGCAAATCGCTGTTAAGTTCATTTTATGTGCATTATTAATTACAATTGAACCTTAGAGTCAGTCTTGTTATGTGGCGTTAACACAATCTATGTTAACTATATGCGGTTGCTAGGATACGAAATCGTGATAATACTAAAACTGACATAAGCAAATCGCTGTTAAGTTCATTTTATGTGCATTATTAATTACAATTGAACCTTAGAGTGGCCAGTCTTGTTATGTCGGCGTTAACACAATCTAACCTGTTAACTATATGTTAACTATATGCGTTGCTAGGATACGAAATCGTGATAATACTAAAACTGACATAAGCAAATCGCTGTTAAGTTCATTTTATGTGCATTATTAATTACAATTGAACCTTAGAGCCAGTCTTGTTATGTGGCGTTAACACAATCTATGTTAACTATATGTGGTTGCTAGGATACGAAATCGTGATAATACTAAAACTGACATAAGCAAATCGCTGTTAAGTTCATTTTATGTGCATTATTAATTACAATTGAACCTTAGAGTCAGTCTTGTTATGTGGCGTTAACACAATCTATGTTAACTATATGTGGTTGCTAAGATACGAAATCGTGATAATACTAAAACTGACATAAGCAAATCGCTGTTAAGTTCATTTTTTATGTGCATTATTAATTACAATTGAACCTTAGAGTCAGTGTTGTTATGTGGCGTTAACACAATCTATGTTAACTATATGCGGTTGCTAGGATACGAAATCGTGATAATACTAAAACTGACATAAGCAAATCGCTGTTAAGTTCATTTTATGTGCATTATTAATTACAATTGAACCTTAGAGCCAGTCTTGTTATGTGGCGTTAACACAATCTATGTTAACTATATGTGGTTGCTAGGATACGAAATCGTGATAATGCTAAAACTGACATAAGCAAATCGCTGTTAAGTTCATTTTATGTGCATTATTAATTACAATTGAACCTTAGAGCCAATCTTGTTATGTGGCGTTAACACAATCTATGTTAACTATATGTGGTTGCTAAGATACGAAATCGTGATAATACTAAAACTGACATAAGCAAATCGCTGTTAAGTTCATTTTATGTGCATTATTAATTACAATTGAACCTTAGAGTCAGTCTTGTTATGTGGCGTTAACACAATATATGTTAACTATATGTGGTTGCTAAGATACGAAATCGTGATAATACTAAAACTGACATAAGCAAATCGCTGTTAAGTTCATTTTATGTGCATTATTAATTACAATTGAACCTTAGAGTCAGTGTTGTTATGTGGCGTTAACACAATCTATGTTAACTATATGCGGTTGCTAGGATACGAAATCGTGATAATACTAAAACTGACATAAGCAAATCGCTGTTAAGTTCATTTTATGTGCATTATTAATTACAATTGAACCTTAGAGCCAGTCTTGTTATGTGGCGTTAACACAATCTATGTTAACTATATGTGGTTGCTAGGATACGAAATCGTGATAATACTAAAACTGACATAAGCAAATCGCTGTTAAGTTCATTTTATGTGCATTATTAATTACAATTGAACCTTAGAGCCAATCTTGTTATGTGGCGTTAACACAATCTATGTTAACTATATGTGGTTGCTAAGATACGAAATCGTGATAATACTAAAACTGACATAAGCAAATCGCTGTTAAGTTCATTTTATGTGCATTATTAATTACAATTGAACCTTAGAGTCAGTGTTGTTATGTGGCGTTAACACAATCTATGTTAACTATATGCGGTTGCTAGGATACGAAATCGTGATAATACTAAAACTGACATAAGCAAATCGCTGTTAAGTTCATTTTATGTGCATTATTAATTACAATTGAACCTTAGAGCCAGTCTTGTTATGTGGCGTTAACACAATCTATGTTAACTATATGTGGTTGCTAGGATACGAAATCGTGATAATACTAAAACTGACATAAGCAAATCGCTGTTAAGTTCATTTTATGTGCATTATTAATTACAATTGAACCTTAGAGCCAGTCTTGTTATGTGGCGTTAACACAATCTATGTTAACTATATGCGGTTGCTAGGATACGAAATCGTGATAATACTAAAACTGACATAAGCAAATCGCTGTTAAGTTCATTTTATGTGCATTATTAATTACAACTGAACCTTAGAGTCAGTCTTGTTATGTGGCGTTAACACAATCTATGTTAACTATATGTGGTTGCTAGGATACGAAATCGTGATAATACTAAAACTGACATAAGCAAATCGCTGTTAAGTTCATTTTATGTGCATTATTAATTACAACTGAACCTTAGAGTCAGTCTTGTTATGTGGCGTTAACACAATCTATGTTAATATATGTGGTTGCTAGGATACGAAATCGTGATAATACTAAAACTGACATAAGCAAATCGCTGTTAAGTTCATTTTATGTGTATTATTATTTATAATTTAGCTTTTAATGTGGTTGCTAGGATACGAAATCTTAATAATGAATCTTTTCCATTGCGTCTAGGTGATTTTAAATATTCCTTTGTTTCGTATTCATTTCACCAAGTTTTGTAATGGGTTCTCCGATCTATTTACACGAAGAAGAGAAGTTGAAAGTTTCAGCAGCTGTATAATGTAGCTAATGCGAGTTTATTTTGACAAACTAAAATAGACTCGCTTCAGTGGTTGGCAAACATCCCCTTAATTAAAAAAAAGGAACCTTACGTTGAGTGTATTGTGCGCCACCATGCGCTTTCTGACCTCCTTTTGTTTCTTCTGTTGTATGAAAGTTTTTTTTTTCCTTCTTTTCCTCTTGAACATTGTTAACTGTGTTCGAAAGGATTTAAAATTACAGAGTCTTTCTGCTGTTAGCGCTTTGTGGAAACTACACATGGAAAATGTCAGCCAGTCTTCTTTTACGACGGCCCTTACTCGATATCTCACACATTTACTGCGCGGAACCCTTCTTTTTATCGATTGCACATGCCTGGAATCCATTTCAGCTGACATAACTGCTTGTAAGTTCCAGTCGTAAATCCAGTGTATGGTTGCCATGACACAAATACAGATAACTTGTATGCTCTGGCATGATAAGGCCTCTAGGAGGCTGTGGTTGCCAGGAATCTGATTTTATATTCATAGCTATCCTCTCTGAACTCTTGGCTCTGCCATTGCACACAAAAGTGCCATAAGTGAGCCGGGTATTGAACCCAATGGCGATGAATTTGAAGTGTGTTTCATCTCGGTAATCAAGTAACGTGTTTCACTCCGTTTTGAACCCATTAAAATATGTGACAACAGAAAATGTGTACATTTCTGTAATATGTAGCCTGTACAGGTGGGGAAAGAATAACGTAACGGTTATTTTGGAACAGTTCCTTGCTTGCAATACTACGTTCCAAAATAACCGTGTTCTGAGCTATACTCCCGTCGCTCTAATTTCCGGCAGCCAATCGCGTTGCAGGTCGGCTACATTTAAACGTGTGCGTCTTGCGATTCGCTGAGGAAGACGTTATTCATTTCCTAACTCTCGATAAATACTTAATATAGTCGCCCGCCATTTTTGTTCTTTCGTTGGCGTTCGCAGAAAGCACACGAGGACGTTATTTGCCGCTCAATTATTTGCTCAATTACAGTGCATTTGATTTATTATCATAGGAGCTACGACATGATAATGTTTAACGGTGCGGCAAATAGATTCCTCGTATGGTAGCTCGGCAACGAAAGAACAAAAATGGCGAACGATACTACCTATCTAGACTGTATAGAGTCTTCACTTCCTAAGACGTAAGCAAAGAGGAGGAGTCACGCCGGGACTAACAGCAAATACTTGCTGTTACAAAATACTCGTTTCACTTTGGAACTATATTATGACAACGAATGTTCCACAGAACGGATATGTCTGGCACTAGTGGAAACAGTGGAGCCAACTTTTGAAAAATATTGGGTGGGCTCAAACATTGCAGATATAAGTTAAATAAATCTCGTAAGTGTATTGATATATGCCATTAGGAAAGTTCAGGATAACAGGCAGGGTTTGGAATTGAACGGGTTACATCAGCTCCTTGTCTATGCGGATGACGTGAATATGTTAGGAGAAAATACACAAACGATTAGGGAAAACACGGAAATTTTACTGGAAGCAAGTAGAGCGATAGGTTTGGAAGTAAATCCCGAAAAGACAAAGTATATGATTATGCCTCGTGACCAGAATATTGTACGAAATGGAAATATAAAAATTGGAGATTTATCCTTCGAGGTGGTGGAAAAATTCAAATATCTTGGAGCAACAGTAACAAATATAAATGACACTCGGGAGGAAATTAAACACAGAATAAATATGGGAAATGCCTGTTATTATTCGGTTGAGAAGCTTTTATCGTCTAGTGTTCTGTCAAAAAATCTGGAAGTTAGAATTTATAAAACAGTTATATTACCGGTTGTTCTTTATGGTTGTGAAACTTGGACTCTCACTCTGAGAGAGGAACATAGGTTAAGGGTGTTTGAGAATAAGGTGCTTAGGAAAATATTTGGGGCTGAGCGGGATGAAGTTACAGGAGAATGGAGAAAGTTACACAACACAGAACTGCACGCATTGTATTCTTCACCTGACATAATTAGGAACATTAAATCCAGACGTTTGAGATGGGCAGGGCATGTAGCACGTATGGGCGAATCCAGAAATGCATATAGAGTGTTAGTTGGGAGACCGGAGGGAAAAAGACCTTTAGGGAGGCCGAGACGTAGATGGGAGGATAACATTAAAATGGATTTGAGGGAGGTGGGATATGATGATAGAGACTGGATTAATCTTGCACAGGATAGGGACCGATGGCGGGCTTGTGTGAGGGCGGCAATGAACCTTCGGGTTCCTTAACAGCCATTTGTAAGTAAGTGTATTGATAACAGGACAAATTATTAGATGGGCTCGAACCCCACGAACCCTTTATAAGTTGGCACCACTGTTTGAAAGCAAAAGTGGGAATTCTTTCTTCGCACAGAAAGAAATGTTTGAAACTAAAGTAAAAGATAAATAGTAAAGATATGAAGAACTCCTTTGAAAAAAAAAAAATGTACACATTATGATGGAACTCATGTTACTAAGTGTAGGATTCTATCAATTATTAAAATCGCGACGCTATTTTTCCCGGCGTGATTCCGCCTCTTTGCTTACATCTTAGGAAGTGAAGGCTCTATAAAGTCTAGGTAGATAGTATCGTTCGCCATTTTTGTTCTTTTATTGCCGAGCTACCAGACGAGGGATCTATTTGCCATATCGTTAAACATTATCATGTCGTAGCTCCTATGGTAATAACGTCCTCGTGTGCTTTGTGCGAACGCCAACGAAAGAGCCAAAATGGCGGGCGATTATATTAAGTATTTATCGAGCCTTAGGAAATGCATAACGTCATCATCAGCGAATTACAAGACGCACACCTTTAAATGTAGCCGATCTGCAACGTGATTGGCTGCCGGAAATTAGAGCGACCGGACTATAACATAATGCCTGTATTTGAATATAGGAACTGCATTGTGAATTTTATCAAGGGAGGTGAAAATAGGGCCTATATGGGTTATGTTTTATTTACAAATATTTTACATCTTTCGTTTTATTACCAATTCTTAAAATTAAACTGAATTCTGTTGTATTGTTGAAGTTTTTTTATTTACGAAAATACAACGGTAAATTTTCATATTTCAATACAATGAGATTAGCACTCTTCATGGCGGTATTAATGTGAATTTTAGCACGGCCGAAATGATTATAGCTTTTATTTATTAATTTTTGGAGAAATTGAACACTTTTGTGAACTTGAGCTGGGCAGAAGAGAAAGAATAGGTTAGGTTCTATTTACCATTGGGATCCACTTCGATTTCGTGACCAATTTACAAATAATTTAAAATTGCATTTTATTTCCTTCTTCGAACAAACCTGATCTACGAATCCAATTTGGCATTAGAAAACATTTCTTTTTATACATCTTGATTACACAACTTTTAACACTGTATCACTTCGGAATATGTATGATAAGAACTTCCTTGTGTTAAATATTATTAACGTACCTTGTTAACATGTTTCGACCTATTTTCGGTTATCTTCGGAACAGATATCTTTTCCACGAATCCACATCTCGCCTCACTATGACATCATGGATAAATATATAATAGGATGCGATACTTAATGAGTTTCCCGTAACACATACTAGAGGCGCTGTTGTAGAAATTGATCTTGCTGCCATCTATTTCTGGGAGGGGCGTTATTACATCTAGCAGCGCATCAAGTAGCGAAATGAGTAATTACTCCATTCATTTAGCAGCGCACCTGGTGACGAAAATGTTAAACTGTGCAGAAAGTATTCCCTCCCACCCTCATCGATATTCAAAACTAACCCAATTTAAAATAAAACATTTACAGTTTTATTCCTCACACCGTATTCTACTGAACATTCTTACCGGAGCTAACAGGAAGATAAAAGAGACTATATATTTTACACTACCCGATTAAAATAAAGGGTGCGTCAGAAAGAACGGATGGATTTCAAACTATCGATACGCAACGAGGAGAGAGATATAGTGAGGGGGACCACGACTGTTGGGTCAGCCATAGAATGCAGTTTCAGTTGAGAACATGGTGTCCTTTCATCGTAGAGACGTCCTTTCATCGTAGAGACATATTTTGAAAAATGAAGAGTCTGTGATCGCCACTCAGGACTCATTTCGACATCGGATGTCACGCTAGGATTCCAACTCGGAATACAATTTTGCGGTGGGAGGCTTCATTTCGTATCACAGGTTCAACATTAAAGAAGAAATCACCTGGACGAAATTCTATTGCACTGAGATTGTCCTAGGCTACGGTAAGATCTCGCGCCCTGCGACTTCTTTCTTTGGGACCATTTGAAGGCGTAAGTTTGTAAACATCGATCACATACACTGGACGAACTGAAGACAGCGATTCGTGAAGAAATCGTGGCAATTGCACCAGCTATGACTGTGAAAGTGATGGCGAACATCTGAAAACGCCTCGATGCCTGTATTGAAAGCCAAGGACATCATATGGAAAATGTTGTTTTACATAAATAAACTGCATGTATTGGTGAATATGTTGATAACAATAAATTTTTGATTTGATGAATCTTTACAATTTTCTTGCCATGTGAAATCCATCCGTTCTTTCTGACGCACCCTGTATAACCAGACAGAGACAAAAAATAAAGCAAAAGGTTACATAATTGGGATTGTATTCTTTGGGTATGGAAAAGTCTGCAAGAACTACTTAGATAGTTCAATTTATTATATTACTATTACATCCAACAACACTATTTTTACAACGTCCATAAACATCACTGTTTAACATACACTGCTTATACACACAGTATCACTTAATGTTCACTTATTAGCAAGTTTCAGTCCGCCATCTTCATCTTCGACTCTCCCGTACAGCAATATCTCGAACGAATAAATAGAGAACTCTCGGTAATGTACCCAACACGTACTTCTAATATTCACCACCTACGACGTTGGGCGCTGATCGCCTTATTTCAAACCCCCAAATCCAGATGGTGCTGACCGCAGTTTCGCATCCTATTATATATTTATCCATGATGACGACATACTGCATCACATGGCATACAGGGAAGTATGTGATTGTATAGCGTCCTAAATACCACTGTTATATGCATACTAGTAGTACGTACCTGTTCCTGAATACTACTGTTCCACCATCAGATACTAGTCATACGTCAGTCTTCCAAGATACGTCTGTGCACCTGTGTAGTATTTGGAACCAAGTAATTTCAAGAAACTGGAATAGTTGGAACTGTTACCAAACTTCCCGCCTCAACAATGCGTGGGAGAAATAATCGTGTTCAATTTTGAATACCAACTTCCGTCACTTATTTTTATGTTCACGACGTCACAGGATTGATTGTGAAATCTAATCAAAGGAAGACGATTTTACTGATTTCATAAATTGTGGTTCTTTCGAGTGTCTGAGTTGAGCAACTAATACAGGGACATCATTTTATTTTTACTAACATTTCTAATATTAAGCTGGCTGTACCTTTGGATCAACGATTAAGAACCGGAAATACTGTTTGCTACCCCCTTCCACGACTGGAGTTCTATGATACTGGCGTAATATACAAACAAATCACTTTACTACGTATAGGAGGGAAGAAAAGTAGTTCATCCATTTACGTAAACTAGGAAATATCGCGATTTTGAGTTTGATAATTTTCATTAGGTTCTTGTTTACTCAAAATACAGTACAGTATTAACAATGAGTGTTTTTACTCACGAACTGAGCTTTCCATGCGGACGTATTCATTATGCAGTGTATATTATACTGTCTACAGCACATTAGCGTACAATTTAGAGAATGAAGTTAAATTGAAAAATAATCATAATATGAATATTTGAACACATTTTTGAAAATGGTGGCCGTTCATTTCGATACAGGCTTCAGTTCTTTTGTGCATATTATCGCACTCTAGACTACTGTACCTAATCCCAAGTACCAGTTTCGTTCTTCGTATCAGTAACTCATGTTGAAATAATTCTGTACCTACTCTATAAAAGAGTACCTTACGTACTGTAAATTCAATCTTCACTTCTGCCCGATCCGAAAACATAAAATTACTCAGACATGCTATCTACTGTCCGTCCAAGTGGTTATGCCGTAGAGTCGTAAAAAATGGGGGGGGGGAAATCACGTGACAGTTAATTACTTAACGAGGCCCTTTTATTTAAGTTATTTTAAACAGTTGTATAATATTACGTAGACGTCCAATTCCTAACAGAAATTAATGTTCCCAGAAAAGAGCTAAGACAGCCCAGCCACTAGCATTTACAGAGAGGCGAATAGAAGCAGGTGGGGGAAACCGTAATGTGACGTAGGCAAATGGAAAATGATGGAATATTGAAAGCTCTTTCGTCACTGGAAAACGCGAACATATTTTTGGAACGTACTGTTTATTATGACCGTATATGCGGTCTTGGATCTGTGTGGAAGACGGTTGATCTTCATTAGTAGAAGAGGTGGGAGTGAAGTACATTCTAAAACTCAGGTACAATAAAAATTGAAGTAAAAATAAAATGATGTCCCTGTATATTTTTAGTGTGTGAGAGAAATATATCGTGTTTAGAGATGGGAACGATATTTTCGTTTTGATATATCGATATCGAAATTTTGATTCAATATATCGTAATATATCGGTTTTCTCATAAATTTATCGTTTTTTTATATTTGTTTTTGTTTTTGTGGAATTATTATGAACAACAAAATCCACACTAGTTAACTCCGATAATTCCCTGAGAGTGGACAGTTACATAATTGTGTAATCTTGAAATATCCAATCCAGTCAATGCCTTTCTCTGAGTGGCTGGTCTAGAATTCGAATTCAAACTATTTAATATGCAGTACTAATTTCAAAATCCAACGTGTACGAACGTGATACTGAGTCGGGAGGTTTGCTACTACTGTTTTAGTATTAATTTCTGCAAGGAAGGAGCAACTGCCACTTTGAAAAGGAACCGTTTGACTTCAAAACTTTTATTTATATGTTTTTAAATGGGAAGAGAAACCAGGATGTAATACTGGTTTGAGATTTGTTCACGGCTAGGATTTCTATGCACAACCTAGTACTGACATTGTTTTCTTATTATAGCCTATATTTTAGTATATAAAAATTTTATCAACAGTAATCTCACTAGACGTTTTGATTTATCTAGAGAAAACCAAAACTCGAGTGGGATTTAATTGACTTTTACAAGATTAGAAGAAAGTATATAAAGATTAGAAGTAACGAAGTACTCCAATACAATAAAATATTAATTGACTTACGAAAATACAACTGTCTTCAAATGTATTATTGTACCATCTCAACATTACAAATATTACGCTAGATGCATGCTAGATGGCAGTAGTGAGCAATGTCTTCTCGTCGAGAAGTTCTCGATCTATTATACACGATGGCAGTGTTCCTAGTCAAGAAGGCTTTGTTGATTCAGTTTCATTTTTATTAAAATGCAACATTCCACTTCAATTATCCGGATTCCAGTAATCAACGTCACTTGACAGATGATTTTCAATAAATCTTAATATTAAACAATCTCTGATACGTGACTATCCATAATATCATATAGCAGAAGCTATAACATAACCTAACTAATATACTCAAGTGTTAGAAAAGTTTTAATTAACGACGATGACATAAAAAATAAACATGGATAATTTTAAAAGGAATATTTATTGAATGTACTATTTTCAAATTTGAATGTGGCTGGTGGTTCAATTGATGTTATATTGGACGTGTGCGTAATAGAAGTGGAACTCGTTGATTTAGGCCTACATGGTGTATTCAACTTATTCAGGATTTCCGAATGGTGCTCTTCATTTATTTGTAAATCGGATTTCAGAAGATGCATAGGTATGATCAGTGATTTTTATTAATTCTTGTTCTTGAATGCCAATGCGTGTCATATTTGAAACTGCTGTGCATCGACTGGAGTGGTTTGTAATTTTATATATATATATATATTTATTTTTTTTTTTTTTTGACATCCAGACCAGCGCAGTTTCAAATGTTGGCAAACAAAGAAACAAATGCTAGGGACGCGATAAAATTATGCGATAAGCAGCCATGATTGGTTGAAATACGTCCTTTCGTACCGTTTTATTGGTCAAAAGTAGTATGACGTAATAAGAGTGTAATAGTCTCCATAATCACCATCATCATTATAATTATCATCATTATTATCATCATCACCACCATCATTGAGATTTGGAATGTTGGAGTGTAACAATAACTTGCAATGGGAACTTACTGTAGAAGGTTTGTATCAAATCAATTGTGAAGTTTGTTAAAATTTGTAACGTTCTAAGTACTGTTTACTTACATTTAAAAATGATTACGTTGTTATCTAGAAAAGAGCATTATATTTGTATTCTAGACTGAATCCTATAGGCTATAAAATTAGAATAATTGAATCGTGGATTGGAGAAAAACTGATGGGGATCCTAAAGAAAATTGGAGCGGATTGGAAAGAGAGAAGGTTTTTCAGTAACCTACAAATGAAACGAGTCAAAGGAGAAAAAATGTCAGAAGCAAGTGAAATAGGGAGAAGAGTACGACAAGGATGCCCTTTATTACGTACCCTGTTCAACATATACTTGGAGGATTTAGTGAAGAACTGGTTTCAGAACATGGGAGGAGTGATAGTAGGAGGAAGAAGAATAAAGTGTTTAAGGTTTTCTGATATGGCGTTGTAAGATAATACTAAGGGATAAGCTACTGGAGCTAAATGACAGCTGTGAGCAGTATGGGATGAAGATAAATGCAAACAAGACGAAGACCATGGTCATAGGAAGAAAAGTAAAGAAGGTAGACTTGTGATTTCTAAATGAGGCAGTAGAGCAAGTGGACAGCTTCAAATACTTGGGGTGTACTATAAGCAGTAACATGAGCTGCTGCCAGAAAGTCAAAAGGAGGATAGCAATGGCAAAGGAAGCTTTTAATAGAAAAAGGAGCATCTTCTGCGGACCTCTGGAGAAAGAACTAAGGAAGAGATTAGTGAAGTGCTTTGTGTGGAGTGTAGCAATGTATGGGGCAGAAACATGGACATTACTAAGAAGTGAAGAGAAGCGAATAGAAGCATTTGGAATGTGGATATGGAGAAGAATGGAGTGTGTGAAATGGACAGACAGAGTAAGAAACGAAGCTGTGTTGGAAAGAGTGGGTGAAGAAAGAATGATGCTGAAACTGTTCAGGAGAAGGAAAAGGAATTAGCTGAGAAGAAACTACCTACTGAAGGATGTACTAGAAGGAATGGTGAACGGGAGAAGAGTTCGGGGCAGAAGAAGATATCAGGTGATAGATAATATTAAGATATATGGATCATATGCGTAGACTAAGAAGAAAAGCGGAAAAGACAGAAGATTGGAGAATTCTGGGTTTGTAGTGAAAGACCTGCCCTTGGGCAGAACATTATGAATGAATGAATGAATGTTTCATTGTCAAACACTTTCCCATGGTATCAATTAAGCTCATCTTACCTCCACCATAATTTTGATTTAGGTTACGAACTACATAATAATAAAATTATGATATTGAAAATGTATTGTTTATCGTTGCAATTTTACATTTAATATTTTGATTGTTATGATGTTAATTTCAATTCTAATAAGGAATAGGCTATTAAAATTTAAGTTTATTGTAATAAAATGTACACCCACAAATTTAATTGTATTAGTAGGCCTATCTATTAATTTACTTACAGGATAGCGATATATCGAATCGTTTCGATGTACCGATATATTTTCTGCAATATATATCGTTTATCCAAATTAGGTTTGCAAGATAATGCAATGTCCCTAAATCTATCGCTGAAAAATACCGTGTTCAATTTTGAATACTAACTTCCGTCACTTATTTTTATGTTCACGAAGTCACAGGTTTGTTTGCGGAATCTAATCAAAGGAAGACGATTTTACTGATTTCATAATTGGTGGTTCTTTCGAATGTCTGTATTGCGCAACTAATATATTTTTTTTACGCTTTTTAAAGGCATTTATTATTTTGTCAAGTGAAAAGAAAATATTAAATTTATCTGTTAACAATTCTCTCTACCCATCCTTCATCATATGATGACGCAGAATTTCTGCATGGAAATATCATGTATTTCGGTACATCGTAATAATACGAGTATATATGCGAAAATAATCACCTACTGATTTAAGACGGCGCTCATTCCGTCGGATCCCGGCCACTCAGTCACTCGTAATGAGTGCACCTCTGCACACAGTGTGTTGGACCTGTCATTGTGTTACACTACTAAGGCATTCTGTGTACTGCAGCGTTGCTCGCGTGTGTTCAATATTAAAAACGGTTTCGCGAGCTTCCTCCCCTCTCCCCTCCCCCCTGACTGTTTCCCTCCATTGTTCAGCAATGTCACATAATGCTGTTACTGCGTTTAAGTGCATTTCCTCTTTTTGTTTTAATCTCATTGTCAGTAATGAGTTACGTTCACATAATAATGGTGTTGAAAATCCGCAGTGCTGCCAACATCAATATTGAACTTCACTCCACATAAATGTAATTTTATTTTATTTTTTCGTGTCTGTTTTTTTATCGGGAAAGGAATGCAACTGTTTTAAATTGTACAGTTGCTACTGGAAATCGGTTTCCTCTGTGTTTATTTTCCGTTAATTCGTATTGTGTGGTTCATTGGTCACATTGTTCGTTATTTGAGGCTATGTCCCGAGTTCGAACCCGGTTTATTCCGCTGGATCTCCAAGAACAGCAGAAATATCTGGTGTGATTGTAATTGTGGTATTTCTCCGGGTATATTTATGGTACTTAAGGTGAGATGTCAACGAAAATAGTAAAAAATCCTATCCCTTAATTAAATTTTATTTTATTTTCTGATGTTTAAAGATTAGGTTCCCAAAATGTTATTTCGAAATTCCATGAAGGAATAGCCCCAAAATAATTGTCTCCTGTATAATTGTAAACTTAGCCTACGCTTCATTTTCCGAAAGTTAGGTATTTTAAATAATATAGCCATAACTCACAAACTGATGGATTTTGGCTAAATTGTTGCAGAGAAAAATAAATTTTGGAAAAAATCCTGACTTGAAATTACTTAACTATATATGAAGTTAGATTGTATTAAATATTGTTTAGTTGTACTGATTGGCTTTTGTAAAAATAATACAGGAGTAATATGAAAAATACTAAAACCTTTAAGCCACGCTTGGCCAAAATACATTTCCAATTATCATAAAACTTAACATACACTCTTCATATGTTCTTACATGTATCATATCCCAGTTTCATGACGCTGTGATGGGAAACTGAGGGAGTTATGGGATTTTTAGCAATGTCTTGCATTTTCATTGACATCTCTCCTTAAATTAATTTGTCCTTCATTAGAGTGGTTCATGTCGGGCTGCGAAATTGCGGGCCCAGTTTTGAATCCCGGTTGGGACAATTTACCTGGTTGACGTTTTTTCCGGGTGTTCTATCAATCCATTAAGAGCGTAATATCCTGGGTAACTTTCGACGATGAACCCTGGACTCATTTCTCTGTCAGTACATAAAGAGAAAATAAGTAAATAAATAAATAAATAAATAAATAAATAAATAGGAGGGTGGATGAATGGTCGATTGACTTAACAAATGAATAAATGATTAAATAAATAATAAATAAGTAAATAAATAAATAACTAAATAAATAAATAACTGAATAAGTGTGTGGATGAATGTATGATTAAATTAACAAATTAATAAATCATAAAATAAATAAATGAATAAATAAATAGATAATAAATAAATAGAAAAATAAATAAGAGGGTGGATGAATGGTTCATTGAATTAACAAATGAATAAATTATAAAATAAATAAATAAGCAAATAAATAAATAAATAAATAAATAAGTGGGTGGATGAATGAATGAATAAATTTAAAAAATGAATAAATAATAAAATAAATAAATAGATAATAAATAAATGTAAAAATAAATAAGAGGATGGATGAATGGTTCATTGAATTAACAAATGAATAAATGATTAAATAAATAAATAAATAAATAAGTGGGTGGATGAATGGATTATTAAATTAAAAATGAATAAATAATAAAATAAATAAATAGATAATAAATAAATAGAAAAATAAATACGAGGATGGATGAATGGTTCATTGAATTAACAAATGAATAATTGATTAAATAAATAAATAAATAAATAAATAAATAAATAAATAAATAAGTGGGTGGATGAATGAATGATTAAATTTAAAAAATGAATAAATAATAAAATAAATAAATAGATAATAAATAAATAGAAAAATAAATAAGAGGATGGATTAATGGTTCATTGAATTAACAAATGAATAAATGATTAAATAAATAAATAAATAAATAAGTGGGTGGATGAATGGATTATTAAATTAAAAAATAAATAATAAAATAAATAAATATATAATAAATAAGAGGTTGGATGAATGGTTCATTGAATTAACAAATGAATAAATGATTAAATAAATAAATAAATAAGTGGGTGGATGAATGGATTATTAAATTAAAAATGAATAAATAATAAAATAAATAAATAGATAATAAATAAATAGAAAAATAAATAAGAGGGTGGGTGAATGGTTCATTGAATTAACAAATGAATAAATGATAAAATAAATAAATAAATAAATAAATAAATAAATAAATAAGTGGGTGGATGAATGGATTATTAAATTAAAAATAAATAAATAATAAAATAAATAAATGTATAATAAATAAGAGGGTGGATGAATGGTTCATTGAATTAACAAATGAATAAATGATAAAATAAATAAATAAATACATACATAAATAAGTGGGTGGATAAATGGATTATTAAATTAAAAAATGAATAAATAATTAAATAAATGAATAGATAATAAATAAATAGAAAATAAATAAGTGGGTGGATGAATGGATTATTAAATTAAAAAATGAATAAATAATTAAATAAATGAATAGATAATAAATAAATAGAAAAATAAATAAGAGGATGGATGAATGGTTCATTGAATTAACAAATGAATAAATGATTAAATAAATAAATAAATAAGTTGGTGGATGAATGGATTATTAAATTAAAAATGAATAAATAATAAAATAAATAAATAGATAATAAATAAATATAAAAATAAATAAGAGGGTGGGTGAATGGTTCATTGACTTAACAAATGAATAAATGATAAAATAAATAAATAAATAAATAAATACATACATAAATAAGTGGGTGGATGAATGGATTATTAAATTAAAAATGAATAAATAATTAAATAAATGAATAGATAATAAATAAATAGAAAATAAATAAGAGGGTGGATGAATGGTTCATTGAATTAACAAATGAATAAATGATAAAATAAATAAATAAATTTGCTCTCTTCCATTTTTCCCGTCGCACAGTCGCACAAATTTCGCGTTATCACTCCCATGAGGAAGTTCTGGCACTTGGTAGGGGCTTCCTATCTGACCAGCTACTCCAGCTGAACGCAGATCAATAGAGAGAGATGTTTCATTTTACGCAGAGTGTCCGTGCAGCGCAGCGGACGGAAAACTGCGGCGCGTTGCTATGGCGATAAAACCATTTGTCTTCAAGAAAAACAATTGAAGGTCCGTTCTTTGCCACATGATGATGTATTGGACATCGCGAGACGTGCTGTCCTGCATTTTATCTACAGTCATTTGTTATTTATGTCAGTTGAACGGAGTTCCCTTTACCGCGTTACCTGCCCAACATGAAGCTTGTCGTTTTATTGCAGGCGTCATTGTCTCACATCGGGACGTGCTTCTCTTCCCAATCAGTTCCTGCAATTCCTTCATAACTTACGTAACACTCAAAGGACTTGCTAGACATTTCTTTAAACACATAGGTGTGCAAACAAGCTCTCATAAAATTTTATGATGCTTTAACACCGTGTTCTTTTCACATGGGTCGTTGTTATGGTAACGTAACATTGACTCTACGGAAAACAATTGAAGGCTCATTCTTGATTGTTGTTGAGATGAAAAGAAAGTATTTTCTGCGAAGGTTAAGTTCTTAAGGAGGGACGATAGTTACATATGGTGAAAAACCAGTGCATTTTCAAGAATTTTTTTATGTTCCGATACTTTTTAATATGTGAAAAATAGGTCATATAAAATATAATGCGCATTTATGTCCTTGTTAGCTGCTGTAATGGCATTTTTAAAGTCTCATTCACAGGGTTTTTAAATGGCATTGAACTTTGATTGCAATTTTCCATACTTTGCTTTATTCCAAATAAAAAGTTGTATATTTTCGGAACTTCTAATGCTAAATGCATGGTATTTGTTACACACGTTCTATAGGCTATTCTGAAATTTTCTCTTTAATATAAATTTTTTATTTAGTTACATTTGAAAAATATTCCTTCGTATTTCTATAAAAGTGCCTCTAAAATTAATTATTGAAAATGTTATGTTTTATTTAACGATGTTCGCAACTGCAGAGGTTATATCAGCGTCGCCGGATGTGCCGGAATTTTGTCCCGCAGGAGTTCTTTTACATGCCAGTAAATCTACTGACATGAGCCTGTCGCATTTAAGCACACTTAAATGCCATCGACCTGGCCCGGGATCGAACCCGCAACCTTGGGCATAGAAGGCCAGCAATTATTGAAATATATTTGTTTATTTTAAAATTGTAGAAATCCAATATCAAAATTGTATTCCGGACATTTTAAAGACCGCACTTTTAGGAGTAAATGTCAAAGAGATTTTGAATTTATCTTCAAACATTACCCAGACATATCCATTTTAGTGAATTACTGTTTGGGCCCTAAATACTTTGTTACAAAATCTAATATCGAATTTGAGTTTTTGAAGTGATATTTATGTATATAACATATGAGAATTATGCATTAATTAGGAAAAAAAAATTCAATTTTCACCACCCACCCTCTTTTTTCGTTCTGAAAAGGATTTTTAAAATGTTACGTTTGTTCAGTTTAAATTTCTGCACATCTAAAGGAAAAAACTAAACTAAATCACATTCTCTAAAAACTAGTCTAAAATATTAGTGTTGGGAATCTCTCGACAAAGTTTTTTTACGGCCCAATCAAGAAGAGCCACAAAGCAGTTCTAGAAACAAGATTGGAGAGGGGCTTGAATTAGAAATAATTGTAAAAATGATTCTTCTTCAGGATTTAGAATAATTCATTTATCAATTTTTCCCTTTGCTATAAATAATGCCTGTTCTTCTTCTTCTTCTTCTTCATGTGGATCACAAGGGGTAAAAAAATAATTAATCATATGACATGCATATTCAAACTTTACGACTTATCCGAAGTACCCAATTTTCAATAAAGAAGGAACATTTTCTCAGAAACTATTTCATATTAAGTAATGCATATTGCAAATTTCCACCCAGTCTGCTGTCTAAAAATCTGAAAGTTAGAATTTATAAAACAGGTATATTGCCTGTTGTTCTGTATGGGTGTGAAACTTGGACTCTCACTTTGAGAGAGGAACATAGGTTAAGGTTGTTTGAGAATAAGGTGCTTAAGAAAATATTTGGGGTTAAGAAGGATGAAGTTACAGGAGAATGGAGAAAGTTACACAACACAGAACTGCACGCATTGTATTCTTCACCTGACATATTTAGGAACATTAAATCCAGATGTTTGAGATGGCCAGGGCATGTAGCACGTATGGGCGAATCCAGAAATGCAAATGGAATGTTAGTTGGGAGGCCAGAGGGAAAAAGATCTTTAGGGAGGCCGAGACGTAGATGGGAGGATAATATTAAAACGGATTTGAGGGAGGTGGGATATGATGATTAGTATTTAGTAGTATTTATTTATTTAACCTGTTAGAGATAAGGCCGTCAGGCCTTCTCTGCCCCTCTACCAGGGGATTACAACTATAACATGAACAATAAAATTACAATTAATATTAAATTTACAATTACAATTACAATAAAAAATAAAGTACGACAAGATTACCTGATTAATGAAAGCTAGACATTTTATCATATAAGAACAAAGAATATTTTTGTATTTACTGAATTACAAATTAAACCTACAATAACAAAATGCTATAATGATAGATGATAGAGACTGGATTAATCTTGCTCAGGATATGGACCAATGGCGGGCTTACGTGAGGGCGGCAATGAACCTCCGGGTTCCTTAAAAGCCAGTAAGTAAGTAAGACTGGGAAGTTTTGAAATGAAAGCCCTGTATAACAGTGTATTTGAGACTAGGTCGCCCTTGAAGTATCTCAAAGAATAACCCCCTGAAATTAATTAAATTACGAGAGGCCCAATTGTATAAAAAGTCCTTGACTAAAGATCAACTTTGATCGAAGATCGAAAAGTGAACCGAGTTCAGACACTTCTTCTATTGTATAAAACTTTTCTGCGATCAAATTACCTTTGTTCAAATGCAATCTAAGTTCACGAGAAAAGGATTTGGCAACATCGCATAAACTGGTGAAATACGTGATGCGCGGACAGGTTTGTTCAGTGTTGCCAATCTAGCGACTTTAATTCTTTTTCAACAACCACTTCTTTTAACTTTTATATTGCTTAAATAGGGATTTAGTGACCCTTTTAGCACCCCATAGTGACAAAATTTAATCTTTCTTTGTTGATAATGAGAAATCTAGCGACTTTACAACTACTTTTTGGCGACTTTCCGTACGCTCTGTTGGAGACACTGGTTTTTTGTGCAATGTAAATAATGGCGGACAATAAGAAGAAGGTTGACTGTTCTCCAAGTTGTTATCATGTTATGGTGTTTGATACTGCTAAACATAATAAAGCTTTATAAAACGACAATTTTCGTTTAGTAATACAGTTAATTGAACATTTATGAATGTACCTATCATATCCATTAATAATTAATGGTTGTTATAAACATAATATAATAATAGGTTATGTTATTTGATACTGCTGAACACGATAGAGCCTTATAAAATATAAGATTGTTTGTGTATTAAGGCAAGAAATTGAAAGAAATATATATAAATGTACCTAACATATCTATTAATATTAATAATAATGGATATTTTATTTGCACAATCTGTCACTCGTATATTTCAAACAGAAAAGAAATAACTGAACTTGGATCATTTAACTTAATCGGAGAAATTTCTTCAGTCAAAGTTGACTTTAGTTTGAGACAAATTAATCTCAGATTAGACTTTATACAACACAAAATTCCAAGTTCAGCTGAAACAAGGATCAATTTAACCTCTGATCTAAGATTAAATGGTTTATACAATCGGACCTTAGGGAATTACACAAAATAAGCTGCGTTTTCATCTTACAATCAACTGATAATAACATAAATACAGGTTGCCAGGCGACGATAGAAAACAAAAGAGCGAAAACAAATGAATGAGGTGTATAATAGTACATTATGCAACGAGCGCAAGCGAGTTTCATAATTTTTAATACGAGCGTCTTAATTACCTTTATAGTCAAGTTTCATACGACTTTTTATGCTTGACCATATTGATTTTTTCCGGCAATTGGTGGAATGAATTTGCGGGAATGTGCTTTGTGAAAGGCTGGAAGATGACGGTGAATTGATGTTAATTTGTGTGTTGTTGTTTTCGACTGAGTTTAATATTGCCTAATCTCGCGCTAGTTGTCCTTCGATTGCATATCCGAGAATAATCGATACTTGCGCTTTCATATTGCTACAATGGTATTTTGTGATTGGTGGAACACCTGAACTTTAATGAATAGGTGTACTTTAATGAGGTCCATTATACGAGGGGCATCCAGGAAATAACGACCGTTTTGTTGTAATAATTAAAAAAAAATAAATTTATTTGAAAAAACAAAGTCTGTTACATAACTGAAGCTTCCTTTACTTCTCTACATAATCACCACCTACATTTAAACATTTGTCGTATCTGTTCACTAGCTTTAGAATTCCCGTGTTATACTCCTCTGCCGCCAGTTCATTAAGCCAGGTGTTCACTGTCTTCTTCAACTCTTCATCACTTCCAAAACGCGTACCACCCAGAAAGTCTTTCAGCTTAGTGAAAAGGTGAAAATCGCTAGGAGCAAGGTCTGGACTATAGGGCGGATGATCAAAGATTTCCCAACCGAATTGATGCAGCAATTCTCGAGTTGAAGCAGCAGTGTGCGGGCGGGCGTTGTCGTGAAGAAGCACAACTCCTCTCGAAAGCATTCCTCGCCTCTTGTTTTGGATGGCTCGCCGTAGTTTTCGTAAAGTCTCACAATAACGATTTGCATTGATCGTAGTGCCTTTTGGCATGAAATCCAGCAAAAGAACACCTTTGCGATCCCAAAAGACGGTAGCCATGACTTTTTGTGTTGAGAGAGTCTGTTTGAATTTTCTCGGTTTCTTGGGTGATGAGGGATGATGCCACTGACGTGATTGGCGCTTGGTCTCTGGGGTGTTGTGAGACACCCAGGTCTCATCACCAGTCACAATTTGATCAAGAAAGGCGTCTCCATCTGTGTGATATCGCATCAGAATGTCAATGCTGAGGCCATTCTCTGAGTTTTGTGTTGGTCACTCAGTTGCCGTGGAACCCATCGTGCACAGATTTTGTGGTAGCCAAGATGCTGCGACACAATTTCACCAAGCAAAGAACGAGAAATGTCAGGAAAGGCAATATGCAATTCGTCGAGTGATGTGCGCCTGTCTTGCAAGATTCTGTCGTTCACTTTAGTCTTCAGGTCTTCTGTGATGAGTGATGGGCGTCCGGGTCGAGTTTCATCGTGGACATTTGTTCGCCCATTGTTGAACATTTCGCACCATTTTCTCACATTTCTTTCATTCATTACAGTATCACCATACACTTCTTTCAATTGCCGGTAAATTTCTGCAGGTTTCAAATGTCGGGCATTCAAAAATCGAATCACACTCCTCACCTCACAGTCGGCGGGATTATCAATCACGTCGTTCATTTTGAAGTAACACAAAATGCACAATGGCGACTTGTTGCAACCAGTACTCACAACGTTATGAGAACACATGTTAAGGAAGCCAGTTGACCTTCAAACAAGGAAGGGGAGTCAGCTGCGCGGCGGGTATGCGCGAACGGTCGTTATTTCCTGGATCCCCCTCGTATAATAGCTGTATAATTACTACATTTCGTAAAATTACTTACAGTTTAGCTTGTACACCGGAACCGTTGGTTTCACTGTTACTTTTTCAGTATGTACCATGTAAAATTGTCAAATAATCTTTCTACCGGGTGTTTCTTGTAAGGCCTAGCTGAAGATTGGGTTGTTTCGTTTCTGTTTCCCGCAGATTGATGGCGCGAGAGCGGTAGTACACCCTCTCAACTCTTCCTCACCGAAGAGCCGAGGAAGAAGTCCTCCACGTCCTCCCTGCACCAGCTCCCGTTCCCGTACTGCCTGCTGCGCCCCAAGAGCTCTCTGGTGGCCATCAGCATGGACCACAGCGTGAAGGCCATGAACTCCCACCGCAAGCTGGCCTTCTCCCGGCTGCTGAACCGCCACCGCTTCGAGAATGACGAGCTGGAGTCGCTGTACCAGCGCTACATCTTCAAGCTGCAGCACTCGTCCGTGGCCAGCGTGGTGGCGCTCTTCGTGGTGCTGACGGGCGTGCTGGCCAACCTCAGCCTCGCCTACGCGCAGGCGCCCACGGCGCAGAACGTGTACCACAGCCTGCACTGCCTGCTGTTCGCCCTGCTGCTGGCCTTCCTCAACACCAGGCTGATGCAGGACGCCTACCTGCTCTGGGTCTGCTACGCCATCCTCTTCTTCTGCGCCACCTTCTGCGCAGTCGCCCTGCCCTTCGGTGAGTCCCAAACCTAGTGTTTTCCCTAAAGTGTTTACATACCTTTTTGTTACACCCTGTAGATTGCTAGATTTTGTTCCCTTTAAGGGGAGAGGATGGTATTTTTTAAGACTTTTTTCCTATTTGGTGTAAAATATTAATTGTTTGTATGTAGAGAGCTCATAGCTGTGGCGACTCAACCAAATAAAAATATTTTGAAAAAAAAAAAAAGGTTATTGGGGGGCCCAAATTTCAAAAAAATATACCCAATGCAGGATTGTACTAAAACCGATATATAGTCCACACCTGTGGAGTAACGGTCAGCGCGTCTGGCTGTGAAACCAGGTGGCCCGGGTTCGAATCCCGGTCGGGGCACGTTATCTAGTTGAGGTTTTTCCGGAATTTTCCCTCAACCCAATACGAGCAAATGCTGGGTAACTTTCGTCATTTCACCGGCATTATCACCTTCATATCATTCAGACGCTAAATAACCTAGATGTTGAAACAGCGTCGTAAAATAACCCAATAAATTAAAATTAAAATTCACATACCTTTTTGTTACACCCTGTAGATTGCTAAATTTTGTTCCCTTTAAGGGGAGAGGATGGTATTTTTTAAGACTTTTCTCCTATTTGGTGTAAAATATTAATTGCTTGTATGTAGAGAGCTCATAGCTGTGGCAACTCAACCAAGTAAAAATATTTTGAAAAAAGAAAAAGTTATTGGGAGGCCCAAATTTAAAAAAAATATATACCCAATGCAGGATTGTACTAAAACCGATATATAGTCCACACCTGTGGAGTAACGGTCAGCGCGTCTGGCTGCGAAACCAGGTGGCCCGGGTTCGAATCCCGGTCAGGGCACGTTACCTGGTTGAGGTTTTTTCCGGGATTTTCCCTCAACCCAATACGAGCAAATGCTGGGTAACTTTCGGTGCTGGACCCCGGACTCATTTCACCGGCATTATCACCTTCATATCATTCAGACGCTAAATAACCTAGATGTTGATACAGCGTCGTAAAATAACCCAATAAAAAAAATTAAAAAAAACGATATATCTAAACCGTTTTTAAAGATAGATTCAAACAGTTTTTTTGCAATGTATTTGCAAAAGCATGTTCTACAAACTGTCTGTAACAGAATTTTGATATTAGTCCCTACGTCTGTAAAATAAACAATTAAAATTTAATAACAATTTTCTGATTTCCTTTCTCGCAAACAAACGGACGTATTTTTAAAGTGAAATCAATTAACAAAATTCTGTTACAGAGAAAAGTTTCCTAATAGTCTACAGAATGTGTGTTCTAAATTTCATGCATGTATCTTTAATACTTCAGAAATTATATCCATTTTTGTCTGGCAAAAAAAAAAATGAAGTTACTGGAAACCGATGAAAGCGGGCGTGTGATTTAAAAATCCATAGCGCAGGAAGTTTAAAAATGGCGTCTCAACATCCGATAAGGGCACAAATACGCACAATATGTTATGCAATGCATTCCATACATATCAAAGGGTATTTTAAAGAATGTTTTTTCTTTTAAATTCACTCTTTTTTTTTTCACCAAAAATTACCATCCTCTCCCCTTAAGAGACACTGGGAGTAAATTCGACATTTTCTATAGTTTTGGTTCAATAGTTTTCAAATTTTGTGGGTTGGATGGTATATACAGAGTGTCCCAAACAGATGTATACACTCCTTGAAATACTATTTCACAGCAAAGAAATAGGAAAGAAATACTATTTTTGCGGTTTATGATTCAGAAGGCAGTGAAAGCATGGAGACATGTTCATCTGTTTATAAACAAAAGCACACAGACTACAGATTGTACCAGAAGTTTAAGGACATCCCTTAGAAAGAAATGTTTCATTCCTGCCCTCATACTTAATGTGAAATCTCTTGATGTTTATAAGGGACCAAATGCCTGTGAAAAATAAAGTTTTTTTTAACTGCAAACCCAATCTCCCTATTTTTCAAACTGCGGATTTTATAACAATTTTTTGTTATAAAAATTACTGAACGATTTTCCACTCAAAGAAAATTTTTTAATAATTTAGTTTTTGCGAGATTTTAAGCTTTATGAACATGAATAAAAATTACAAATCCCATCGGATTTTTCTAGTTTCTTTAAAAAAAATGTTGAATTCGTGTGTACGCACGTATTTCTATCAAAAGTTTCAAGTTCGCGTCCGGAGAAATATGTAGAAATTTTATTTATTTATTTATTTATTTATTTATGTATTTATTATTTATTTATGTATTTATTATTTATTTATTCATTTATTTATTCATTTACTTATTTATTTATCCTGGTAGAGATAAGGCCATCATTTACAGATACAATAAAAATCAAAGTACTAAAAGATTAACTGATTAATAAAAGCTAGACAGTTTATTGTAAAAGTTAAGAAGAGAGAAAAAAATTTAATTAATCCAGAATAGATGTATTTAGTAAAATCAATTAATTTTTGGATAGAGTTAGAAATATCTGAAAGGCTTCTTGTCCAAGTATTACAGTACCGGTCAAAAGTTTTCGATCAGCTATGAAAACAACTACATAATTTATTTCAATGTATAAAAACACATCGGAAAAACTAAATAGACCAACAAAATAAATATTTTCTCTCTCTAGCATTATGATATGATAGAATATTCAAAACGAAATCCCTTTTTAACCACAAATCCATAGTTGTACTTAAACAATTTTCTATTGGAAAAATTTATTTTATGAGCAACATAAATGAGACACCCTGTAGATGATGAAATGATATCAATCGTTACTTTTTATTAGAACCTGCTTTTTAACTGCACAGAGTATTGAAATAAAATAACGAAATACACGAAATGTAAAGAGAAAGCATGTGTCAACTTCGCAGGCCCCACCATGTCGCCTGAGGACACGAGCGCTGGCTCGTCCGGGATGCGAGTGGAGACCCGTCGCGTCCTGGCCGAGGGCGTGTGGCAGGTAGTGTTCGTGGTATTCCTGGCGTACGCCATGATGCCCCTGAAGACCTGGGTGGCTGCCGTGTTCGGGGTCTTCCTGCCAGTCGTCCACATCATCTTCGCCGCCATCTTCGCCAGAGAGTTTCCTTCGCTCACCTGGCAGCAGGTATGATTATATTTTAATTCATGGCCTTCATATTATCCACAGTAAGAAATTGATATACCGAAGCATTTTTCCTTGTTACGTGAATATAGATTAGGCTCATCAAATTGAAGGATTTTTACTAATTAGTACATAGATGGTTTTAAAAATTCTTTAATTTCTTGGAGAATAAAAAAGTAAAAAGAAAAGTACATGGTGCCATTTAAAAAAACTGACTCCTTGGCGCACCCTGTAAATGGATAAAACAGTTCGTAAAAAACATGTTCAAAATATTTCTTTCACCTCTATAACTTTTGTATACAGGGTCAGTTAAAAGTCCCGCACCACCTAAATAACTTTTGGAGCATGTGGTTCAGTGACATGAAACTTGGTATGTGGGGATAGCCATATACTAAGAACTCAATAATGGTATTACCGAGTTTTTTTTCTACTTCCCGTTTAACCGGAAGTAACTCCAACTCTCTTATTTTAAATGGAACACCCAATATATTATTTTATTTTTGAATAGTGCTCATTAAGGGTTTTTCAAAAAGTACCCACACTTGATACTTCTGTACAAATTCAGTGTTGCTAAACAAAAATGGAAGTGGTGCAAGATATTCCTAAAGCCTGGTTAAATCATCCCTTAAATGGTTTCTATGATCGAGTGACACATTGTAAAGCAGCTGAGGGCTACCAATTTGAACACATAATTTAGAAGGTGAGCTAGCTTTGTTTTGTTTTTGTTAAGGAAGGAGTATTTTATTATTTTAATATTCGATACACTTTTCTGTTTTCTTGACTTAGCAACACTGAATTTGTACAGAAGTATCGAGTGTGGGTAATTTTTGAAAAGCTTTTAATGAGCACTATTCAAAAAAAAAAAAAATATATTGGGTGTTCCATTTAAAATAAAAGAGTTGGAGTTACTTCCGGTTAAACTGGAAGTAGAAAAACTCGGTAATACCATTATTGAGTTCTTAGCATTTGGTTATCCTCACATACCAAGTTTCATGTCTCTGAACCGTATGCTTCAAAAGTTATTTAGGTGGTGCTGGACTTTTAACTAACCCTGTATAGTGTTTCTTCATAAAATTAGAATTAGCACAGCTACAATCAGTGTTGCATAATTTTTACTAATGCGTGTATATAATTACCATGGCAACCGAGACAACTCGTGTTACGAGTTTTTAAATACCATTATCAAACAACCTCGTCAGTTCCTGAAACGCTATGAGCTTGTACGTAGAAAATGAGTTTCGGTAGGGGTTTATAATCGCTGGGAGCCAGGTCGGAACTGTACGGTGCTTGTTCGAATAAGTCTTATTTCAAAGGTGAAAACAGTTCAAGAGTGGTTCCATTGTTAAGTTTAATAAAACATACAACTGACACTATAAATTACTTACTTGCTTACTTACTTACTTACTTTACTTACTTACTTACTTACTTACTTACTTACTTACTTACTTACTTACTTACTTACTTACTGGCTTTTAAGGAACCCGGAGGTTCATTGCCGCCTTCACATAAGCCCGCCATCGGTCCCTATCCTGAGCAAGATTAATCCAGTCTCTATCAACATATCCCACCTCCCTCAAATCCATTTTAATATTATCTTCCCATCTACGTCTCGGCCTCCCTAAAGGTCTTTTTCCCTCCGGCCTCCCAACTAACACTCGATATGCATTTCTGCATTCGCCCATACGTGCTACATGCCCTGCCCATCTCAAACGTCTGGATTTAATGTTCCTAATTATGTCAGGTGAAGAATACAATGCGTGCAGTTCTGTGTTGTGTAACTTTCTCCATTCTCCTGTAACTTCTTCCCTCTGAGCCCCAAATATTTTCTTAAGCACCTTATTCTCAAACACCCTTAACCTATGTTTCTCTCTCGAAGTGAGTGAGAGTCCAAGTTTTACAACCGTACAGAAGAACTGGTAATATAACTGTTTTATAAATAATTATAAATTAATAACAAAATATTCTTTCGATGCGAAATTCATGGCGATAAACTTTTTTTTTTTTGTTTACTTATTTTATTAATAGAATTGTCAGAGAAATTCGGAAGGACATGGATATCTCCCATATTTTTCGTCCGGGTTCGATTCGTAGCAGTTTCAACAAGGTACACTTGAAAGCCTATCGATAAGCTTGTAATGCACATTTCTAAACACACTGTATAATCGTCCTTACCTAATGGAGGCCCACAAAGATGAAGACCTGTTTGCACCCTTTCCTTTCTTCGAAATAACTGTAAGGTATATTTCCGTTTAGAAGCCCTGCAAGAATAACAAAGATTAACAACCCCTTCCTCGAAAGTCACCCCAGCGGTAGGCTTGCAATTACTTCCCCCTGTCGCCGTGAAGTGGGGTGCCTGTCTGCCTAGACTAATGACTGCCACGCTTCATCAATCAGTCCTGCTGGTGCAGGAACAATCTGACGTCACCTTGCTGCAGATTCATGCTTACCCCCGCCTCACACCCAACTTTTCTCATGAAGCAGCATTACAGATGTGTGCTGCGAGCTTTAACCGATAAATACATTAACAGTATTTCACTTTATACACTTGCTAGGGAACATGAAAGAGGTTTGTAGTATGCTTGCTACTACCATTTTTACTACTAGTCACTTCTGCTACTAGCACTATTACTGCTACTACTACTACTACTATCACTACTGTACTACCATTGCTACTACTATCACTACTGCTACTACTATTGCTACTACTATCACTACTGCTACTACCATTGCTACTACTATCACTACTGCTACTATTATTGCTACTACTATCACTACTGCTACTACTATTGCTACTACTATCTCTACTGCTACTACTATTGCTACTACTATCACTACTACTACCATTGCTACTACTATCACTACTGCTACCATTGCTACTACAATCACTACTGCTACTACCATTGCTACTACTATCTCTACTGCTACTACTATTGCTACTACTATCACTACTGCTAGTACCATTACTACTACTATCACTACTGCTACTACACTTGCTACTACTATCACTACTGCTACTACCATTGCTACTACTATCTCTACTGTTACTACCATTGCTACTATTATCACTACTGCTACTACACTTGCTACTACTATCACTACTGCTACTACCATTGCTACTACTATCTCTACTGTTACTACCATTGCTACTACTATCACTACTGCTACTACCATTGCTACTACTATCACTACTGCTACTACCATTGCTACTACTATCTCTACTGTTACTACCATTGCTACTATTATCACTACTGCTACTACACTTGCTACTACTATCACTACTGCTACTACCATTGCTACTACTATCTCTACTGTTACTACCATTGCTACTACTATCACTACTGCTACTACCATTGCTACTACTATCACTACTGCTACTACCATTGCTACTACTATCACTACTGCTACTACCATTGCTACTACTATCTTTACTGCTACTACCATTGCTACTACAATCACTACTGTTACTACCATTGCTATTACTATCACTACTACTACCTCTACAAGTGCTCTGTTATGTGGAGTAAGATACCTTGTGAAATGTCTTCAATGAACTTATTGTCAACAAAAATGTCACAAGCGCATGGTTATGGTTTTGCCCTGCACATACATAAAAAATATATGAAGCTCCGTATGTTCTAGAACATTAAGTATTTTCAGTGTAGTCACTTATGAGGCAGCACACTTTTGTTGAGCTTTTCTTACTAGCTCAAACATAAAATTAGCTCTGTTTCAGCATTTCCCAATTTCCAAGTAAGAGCACCATATGATTTTCATTTTCTATATCTGCCACCAGAGGGAAGTGGTTTCTCTTTATTTTGACAAGAAGTTACTGCTACTGTTGCTGAATTGTAGTGAATGGTATTCGATTCAAAACGTGTCTTGTCCCCAGTTATTCGTCTGTAACGGTACCCACCGACGTATTTTATACGAGTGTGAGGTACATCAGTTGAACATTGTCAAGTATCCTGAAGCCAGTGGATAAAAGGGAATGATTTCGTCTGTAAATGTCCGGCAAACGAAACATTTGTGCTGACATTTGTGTCTAATGCTGGAAAATCGTTAATGTTACGACCAGGGAAAGGATTTATATGTAAATACATATTTACTTATAAAGCTAATATAATTTATATTTTGCATTATCTTTATGTTTCACAATGTGTAGGGTTGAAAAATCCTACTTTTATTTTCCATATTTTTCCATATTTTAGAGTTTAGTACATATTTTCGTTAATTTCCATATATTTTCCATATTTCATATAAAACAGTCCATATTATATTAGGTTTAACAATAAAACAAAACAAAATTCCATTAACTTTTAAAAATACATTTCAACAATAGAGATTTAAACACATGTTCAGTAATCCCTTTAACATCAGAGTTATTTGAAAATTAGCAGTCCTATCAACAATGGGAAAGTAAGTTACAAAACTGTATTAATTTAATTTAAAATTTTTAACAGACTTCAGTTGTGCAGCTCAACAGTTAAATGCCAGTCAGAGTACACATAGGTTCAGTTTTGTAAATCATACTATAAAGACGGTAAATATGCCAAAAGTACGTCATTCAGTCAATTTAAAATCAAAACTAACAAGTTACATTTCAGAATTTAAAGAAGATGGTTTATCAACTGACAATAAAATATTATTTTGTAATTTGTGTCAGTGTGCAGTATCATCTACACAAAAGTTCCTGGTGCAACAACACATTACAACTAGTAAACATCAGGCCAACAAACAACTAAATTCCAAGCAGAGACAATTGTTTTTAACACAACTAACAACATCGAATGTAAGATCTGAGTTTAACATCGACCTGTGCCGTTCTCTCATCTCTGCTGATATTCCTCTCTACAAACTAAAGAATAAGGTCTTCAGGGAATTCCTTGAAAAATATACTCAACATACAATCCCGGATGAGTCAACACTTAGGAAGACGTATGCTCCATCCATCTACGATGAGACAATACAGAAGATAAGAGATGAAATTAAAGATAGTTCAATTTGGGTTTCCATTGATGAGACTCCCGACAAAGAAGGTAGACTTGTTGGTAATGTAGTTATCGGTTTGTTAAGTGAACAATATTCTGAACGAATTCTTTTACATTGTGATGTTCTAGAAAAGTGCAATAACAAAACTATAGTTAAACTGTTCAACGAAGCTATGGGTATCCTGTGGCCAAAGGGTATTATGTACGATAATGTGTTATTCTTTATTAGCGATGCTGCCCTTATATGGTCAAAGCTGGACAAGCATTATCTGTTGTATATCCTAAATTGACTCATTTTACTTGTGTGGCGCATGCATTTCATCGTGTGGCAGAAGTGGTCAGAGACAATTTCCTAAAGTAGATTTGTTGATTTCATCAGTGAAAAAGTATTTCTCAAAGCTCCCAGTAGAGTTAACGTGTTGAAAGAAATGTACCCTGAAATTCCATTGCCACCAAAGCCAATTTTAACTAGATGGGGTACATGGCTAGAAGCAGTTGAATATTATGCCGAACATATAGACTCTATTAACAATGTTCTCCTTGCATTGGACTCTGAAGATGCAGTCTCAATTGATACTGCGAAAACAGTTACCTGTGACATAAGTGTGAAGAATGACTTAGCTCACATTCAGCATACATTTTCATGCATCATAAAAACGCTCAAAAGTCTCCAAAATAGGCACCTTTCACTATCTGAAAGTTTTGAAATTATAAATAGTACTGTGGAACAACTGAATCGTGGTAGAGGTAAAGTTGCAGATGCAGTAAGAGCTAAGGTGGACACTGTACTTTCAAAAACCCTGGATATGAAGAACTACAAAAGGTTGTTGCTGTGATGAGTGGTGAATCAACAGTGAAGATTAACTTGGACTTATCCCCAGCAGACATTGTGAAATTGAATTATGTACCAGTTACTTCTTGTGACGTCGAACGCTCTTTTAGTCAGTATAAATCTATCCTCAGAGACAATAGAAGAAGATTCACTTTTCAGCACTTGAAAGAAATGTTTGTAACCTATTGTTATGGTAACAGACAATAAAAATTGTGTTTTGTTGAAACTACATTGGAAGATAAGGTACGTCCATTATATTTTTTGTTTAGTTTGATTAAAATGTACCAATATTTAACGTACATAGTCATTTTTTTATAATTTTAAGCCCATATTTAATTCCATATTTTGGTAAAAATCCATATTTAATTCCATATTTTGGTAAAAATAACTACATATATATTTACATATTTCATATATTTTTAGTCCATATAAATCCGTTCCCTGGTTACGACTATACCGTTTGCCCATGACATAATTCACAAATTCTCCTTTTTAAAAGCGGCAGATAAGATCCTAGACGAGTGATGTCAAAGCAAGCGCATTTTTCTGACCTTGACGTCGTGCGCGGGCAGCAAGCGCTAAGTATGGAAAGAGGAAGGGTTGTGTATATGAATAAGCAGCCTGTTGGATTAAGAAAACAATGGTGCACAAACTTCAAACGGAACGTGAAATTTTATGTCGTTATTTTTATATGGCTTCTTTCTGTTTAATATTATCTATATTGTCTGTAAAACAAAAGTACTAACACTGATTTCTTAATATTGCACTTGTGTTTTAAATCTTAATAACATAATAGAGAGTTAACAAGGAATATTCACTTAAATTCCACAGTAGTATAATATTATACTGTATTAAGTGGATGAAACACATCATTCATAAAGAAAGTGATATTCCAAAGAAAGAGATTGAGTATGACATGATAAGTTGGAATTTATATTGATGGTATCTTTAGCCTTACAAAAGTAATCAATAAACTAATCAAAACAATATTACAGTACAAAGCAAAGTTACCTAGGTGCTGTATCTGTTTTAAGTGTAACTAATATTACATAACAAAACTCTTATCGCATTATGCTTTTAAGGTGATATTGGTGAGCAACTTCCTATCATCAGAATATTAAACTATTTTCTCGAAATCTGCTGAAGCTATAGAGCTGACATTTTTACAACACATGGGCACGTATCTTTTGCTTATGATGTAACAGTAGTTGCTTTGTTAATTCATTTCCTTACAAACAATTTCCATGCGAATATTTTCAAAATTTTCAATACACTATCTTCAGTAATACGTATATACGGTATATTAGATTTACGAAAACATTCTGTAAGGCTACTAAATAAATAGGCCTATACCTGAAAATTTCACTTTTCTATACGAAAAGTTGAGAAAATATTTCTTTTGAATAAAAAATCAAACTTGTGAAAAATGAGCATTAAAATTAAAACTTACATTCTTATAATGCACTTATACTTCTCAGGCAAATCTAAAAATTACCATGGATACAGTTTTAATAAGTTCTCTTCCCTTTATCTATTGAATCAGTGCTGGCCATCCCTGAATATAGCTCGACCAAGCGGCATATACCACCTCTTTCGTCTGTCTCTTTCCTTTCCGCTGTAAAGCTCTCAGGCTCTCCTGGGCTCTAAAGCGCGCGCTTGCTCCTGTGGGCATCAATTGACATGCCTGTCCTAGATTGTTCTCGTTGTCATAATTATTCTCAAATTAATTTCAAACAAATGTGCTAACAGCGTTACTCGTGGCACATAGCTCCGTCTTGCTCTCGGAGGAGCGCTGCTTGAATTACTCGGAATATAAAGTCACCTGGCGCTACGTTGTCATGGCGACGCGTGTTATTTGATTGCGAGGACTCGCTTTCAAACATGTAATGCAATTCCGGGCCATTAGTGTCGAGTTCAGCCGGTGGGACAAGTGCAATGGAAGTATCTTCATATCTAAACACTTTCATTTGTTTGTCTGCACGTCCATTTCTCGTCGTCGCAGTTTCGTAGAAGTCATCGGTGCTGCGATCCGATTTGTGATTTTGTGACTGGATCTCCAGACTTCCAGTGACGTCTGTCTGTCCGATACTTGGGAGAGAAGCAGGCAGCGTGTTTTACTTGGAGGTCTCTTCATTAACGGATAGTGTTCGTAAAGGAATCATAAATCTATGATCCTGGACTCCTTGAACAGATAGCCCTACTGGGATTTCCGTCACTTGTGCGATCTTATGGATATGCAGTTGTATAGACAATAATTGCACGAATGGGCAAATGTTAGATCAAAGTGACAAAAATTTGGATAACAGTGGCGACATGGACGGAAATTTGAACGGATTTACAAATTAATAGTTGGATGGATGGATGGATGGATGGATGGATGGATGGAGTGATGAGTAGGCGGACAGTTGCACAGATGAGTTGATGTTTGAAAAAAGTGGCAGGCTTTTGGACGACATTGGTCACATGGACGGAAATTTGAACAGACTTACGAATTAATAGTTGGATGGATAGGTGGGTGGGTGGGTGGATAGGTGGGTGGTTGGATGGATGAACAGTTTAACAGATGATCAGAGGTTTGAACGAATTGACACTTTTGGGGAACATTGTTCATATTTTCATTCCCTTTGAACAAATTGATATTAATTAATATTTAGGGTGGATGGATGGATGAATGGATGGATGGATTGATGGGTGGGTGGATGGATGGTTGGTGGATGGATGAATGGGTTGGTGGATGGGTGGATTGATGGGTTGGTGGATGGATGGATGGATGGATTGATGGGTGGATGGATGGATGAATGGATGAATGTGTAGGTGGATGGATGGATGGATTCATTGATGGGTGGATGGATGGATGGATTGATTGATGGGTGGATGGATGGATGGATTGATTGATGGGTGGATGGATGGATGGGTTGGTGGATGGATGGATGGATGGATGGATTCATGGGTGGGTGGATGGATGGATGGGTTGGTGGATGGATGGATGGGTTGGTGGATGGATGGATGGGTTGGTGGATGGATTGATGGGTGAATTGATGGGTGGATGGATGGGTTGGTGCATGGATTGATGGGTGGATGGATGGATGGGTTGGTGGATGGATGGATGAATGGATGGATTGATGGGTGGATGGATGGATGGGTTGGTGGATGGATGGATTGATGGGTGGGTGGATGGATGGATGGGTTGGTGGATGGGTGGATGGATGGGTTGGTGGATGGATGGATTGATGGATGAATGGATCAATGTGTAGTTGGATGGATGGATGAATTGATTGATGGGTGGATGGATGTATGGGTTGGTGGATGGATGGATGAATGGATGGATGGATTGATGGGTGGATGGATGGATGGGTTGGTGGCTGGATGGATGGATGGATTCATGAGTGGGTCGATGGATGGATGGGTTGATGGATGGATGGATGGGTTGGTGGATGGATGGATGGATTGATGGATTGATGGGTGGATGGATGGATGGATTGATGGGTGGATTGATGGGTGGATGGATGAATGGGTAGGTGGATGGATGGATGGATTGATTGATGGGTGCATGGATGGATGGATTGATGGGTGGATGGATGTGTGGATGGATTGATGGGTGGATGGATGGATGAATGGATGGATGGATTGATGGGTGGATTGATGGGTGGATGGATGGATGGGTTGGTGGATGTCTGGATGGATTGATGGGTGGATGGATGAATGGATGGATGGATTGATGGGTGGATGGATGGATGGGTTGGTGGATGTCTGGATGGATTGATGGGTGGATGGATGGATGGATGGGTGGATGAATGAATGGATGGATGGATGGGTTGGTGGATGTCTGGATGGATTGATGGGTGGATGGATGGATGGGTTGGTGGATGTCTGGATGGATTGATGGGTAGATGGATTGATGGGTGGGTGGATGGATGGATGGATGGATGGATGGATGGATGGATGGATGGATGGATGGGTGGGTGGATGAGACGTTGGATGTAGTAATTGATTTTTGGACGGAGGAGCGTACAGTATAGTTGCATGAAAAGATAGGAGTTTGGTGCACTTTTGCGCACAACCCCTTATGGTACTTGACTCTGATAGCTGGATGGCTGTACCTCCCTTTACATAACTGGATGCAAATTTCTATAAAACAGCTGTTTAATAGACGCTGTGATGAGGAAGCATATGCGATGTGTGCTCTGAGCGCGGGCAGTGCCACCACGGGGGCTCCGGAACCAATTACAGTGCAAACGACATGCGGAGGGCAGAACTCTGTGTGTTTTAAATGGACGCACCTGCACGCTCTAACAACCTGGTTGCCTAGGAGACACTGCGGACGAACGGGCGTTGTCAGCTTGTGCACTTCAGCTTTTTCGAGAGCAGACTGGATGACAAAAGCTCAACCAAATAATAACAGGCACTTCCCATATTTATTCTGCGTTTAATTTGCTTGAAATCTCATTTATATTTGTTACTGTTGCTCCAAGATATTTGAATTTTTCCACCTCATCAAAGGATAAATCTCCAAATTTTATACTTCCATTTCGTACAATATTCTCGTCACGAGATATAATCATATACTTTGTATTTTGGAGATTTACTTCCAAACCTATCTCTTTAATTGCTTCCAGTAAAATCCCCGTGTTTTCCCTAATCGTTTGTGGATTTTCTCCTAACATATTCACGTCATCCGCATAGACAAGCAGCTGATGTAACCCGTTCAATTCCAAACCCTCTCTGTTATCCTGGACTTTCCTAATGGCATACTCTAGAGCAAAGTTAAAAAGTAAAGGTATAGTCCATCTCCTTGCTTTAGCCCGCAGTGAATTGGAAAAGCATCTGACAGAAACTGACCTATACGGACTCTGCTGTATGTTTCACTGAGACACATTTTAATTAATCGAACTAGTTTCTTGGGAATATCAAATTCAATAAGAATGTCATATAAAACTTTTCTCCTAACCGAGTCATATGCCTTTTTGAAATCTATGAATAACTGATGTACTGTACCCTTATACTCCCATTTTTTCTCAAATATCTGTCGGATACAAAAAATCTGATCAGTAGTTGATCTGTTACGCGTAAGACCACACTGATGATCCCCAATAATTTCATCTACGTACGGAGTTAATCTTCTCAAAAGAATATTGGACAACATTTTGTATGACGTCAACAAAAATTATATTCCTAGAAAGTTACTACAGTTAAGTTAGTCTTGTCTCCTTCTTAAAGAAAGGTAAAATTATGGACTTCTTCCATTGTTCTGGTACAGTTACCTTTTCCAAAATAGTAAATAGAAGCTTGTAGTAAACTTTGTGATGCGAAATTGTTGGAGTGTAGAAATCAGCCTCTGTTTAGGTGTTTACCTATGAAAGTCGGTTCGTGCAGTTTGTAGAGTGCCTCAATATGAGTAGACGTGGAATTAACAATTGGAAGAAACAAAGAAGTTATTGATCTTTGCGTGATGGTGTTAGTTGTAGGAAAATTGCAAATCAGCCTTTTCAAACATTAGCAACAATAGGACTTCAAATATTAAATGCATGGTAAAAACTGCAGTGGGAAAGGAAAGGTTTCGCCACACTGTTAACCCTTAAATTGGCAAAGCTTCATTTCTCACACTAGTTTATTAACCCGTGGCGGACCGTAAAGAAAACAACTATCGCAATGTCCATATTTTATATTATGTTACGCAATATTATGGTATTGTAATATTTTAATTTTCCTACCATTTTTTTCTATTGTTCTAATAAAATTATAGCAAACTAGTGGCTTGTGCAGAAAATGCTGCTGCAAACTAAGTTCGTTAGACGTTCAAATTTTTTTTTTTTTTTCAGATTTATTTTCAATGAAGAATACTTGACATTTTGATAGCTATTTGCTTCCATAATAGTGAAACATACTCCCTCTGAATGGGTTTTTTAGGCCACATACTTTTTTTGAACCTACCCACCTTCAGTTTTTGAGTTTCAACGCGGAAACGCAAGTATCAATGTCAGGACGATAGCAGTAGCTATTTCAGGTCATTGTGGATTGTAGGCAAAAGTAAAAAAAAAAAAAAAATGTCAGGTTTGCTAAGCTTTCGAACAATAGCATTTTCGTATAGCTGCTGCATGTAGAACTTGAAATGTGGAGCGTAAAATCATTTTATCCTACAAAGAGATCCTGCTGAAATGATCTGGAGACTACAAAATTTTCTAGGCCTCTTATTTTATCAGTAAGTAATACCTTTTGATCTTTCCTTAGGAACTGTAATTTTTGCGCTCTCTCGAGCCAATACTGAAGAGAATCACGCATATCAATATCTACACTACACCGCCATTAAGTATATGAAAAAGACCCAACCCCACTGGGTTAATGACTATAAAAATATTTGATTTTTAATAATAATATTATTATCTTACGTAAGTTTTGTAGTTATATATAGCAGCCACTCAGTAAATTATAGAAATGAAGATCTAAATTAAGATATTCTCTACATTTACTTACATAACCTCAAAACGTTTCACTTTCCTGTCATCAATATAGCATCCATATTATGTACAATTAATGAAAAATGGACGCATCATGATATTAACTATAATAATATTTAATTTCTAATGGTAATAATGTCATCAAACCACCTCAAGTTTCGTAGATTTGAATATCCAATACACAGCTGTACTCATAAAATTATACACTGCAGAATCAGTTTTTAATAACAAATTGAATTGAGCTCTAAATATGTCGGCAATCCTGCAGGTCATGGCCTTCGTGTAATAAACTATTGTTTATTGTAGTATGTGTTTTGTTTTGTTCTGAAATTCTATCAAGTCGGCCGTGGTTCAATAAAATTAGTACTCAAAACTGACAAGAGATGGATTTTGGAAAATAGGAAAATTATGTAGGAAAATTGACATTTCACTGAAAACTACTACTTTTCCGAAAAACTTTGGATGCCAGGCATAAAAATGACAGGTCATTTATTAAAATCCGTTCAGCCGTTTTCCTCGTAATTTCCACTACCAGTTCAAATTATATATATATATATATATATATATATATATATATATATATATTAGTGGCTTGTGCATCAAATGCTGCAAACTAAGTTCATTAGACTTTCAAATAAACATTTTTCAGATTTATTTTCAATGAAGAATACCAGACATTCTGAAAGTTATTTGCTTCCATAATAATGAAAGATACTCTCTCTCGAGCCAATACTGAAGAGAACCACGCATATAAATATCTACACCACACCGCCATTAAATATATGAAAAAGACCCAATCCCACTTGATTAATAACTATAAAAATATTTGATTTTTAATAATATTATTATCTTACATAAGTTTTATAACTTTCAGTAACATATACAGTACTATATACACTATATAGCCACTCACTAAAATATAGAAATCAAGTTATTCTCTACATCTGCTTATATAACCCCAAAACGTTTCACTTTCATATCATCAATATAGCATTAATATGTATAAGTAATGAAAAATAGTCACATCATGGCATTAACTACAATAATATTTCATTTCTAATGTAATAATGTCATCAAACCACCTCAAGTTTTGTAGTTTTTAATATCCAATACACAGCTGTACCCAGAAAATTACACACCACAGAATCGAACCTGTAAATTATTTTTAGTAAGTTAAGTTTTTTTAATACCAATTTAATTTGAGCTCTAAATATGTCAGCATTCTTGCAGATCATGGCCTTCGTGTAATATTGTTTACTGTAGTGTGTGTTTTGTTTTATTCTGAAATGCAATTAGGTAGTTCTCAAAACTGACTACAGATGGATTTTGGAAAATAGGAAAATTATGTAGGAAAATTGACATTTTACTGAAAACTACTATTTTTCCGAAAAACTTTGGGTTCCAAGCTTCAAAATGAGGGGCTATTTATTAAAATCCGTTCAGCCGTTTTCCCGTAATTTCCATTACCAGTTCAAATTATATATATATATATATATATATATATATATATATATATATATATATATATATATATATAGCTAGCCTATTAACCTGGTGTATCCTAAAGGATATATTGCCAATTTAAGGGTTAATGCCGAACTAAACGACAAAGTGTTTAAATGCTGCAGTTCGTTAATTTTATGTACAGTAATTTCCTTTCCATTGCATGCTGAAAAATTTCTACTTTCTCCACCTTGGACACCCCTTTAAGTTGCGACATTTTTTATTGAACCATACGTGTGTAGGTTTGGACGTTTCACTTTACAAAGACAGGAGAAAACAATCAAAGATTTTTTTTCATATGAAATGACTTCTTATTGGCATTTTACACTGCAACTAATCCATGCTAATAATAAATTTATTTTATTGGGTTATTTTACGACGCTGTATCAACATCCAGATTATTTAGCGTCTGAATGATATGAAGGTGATAATGCCGGTGAAATGAGTCCGGGATCCAGCACCGAAAGTTACCCAGCATTTGCTCGTATTGGGTTGAGGGAAAACCCCGGAAAAAACCTCAACCAGGTAACTTGCCCCGACCGGGATTCGAACCCGGGCCACCTGGTTTCGCGGCCAGACGCGCTGACCGTTACTCCACAGGTGTGGACTACTAAATATTACTTGAGATTCTAGTTGCAAGCTGGGCTATGTTGCCAGATTTCCTTTTAGCTCCAGAATTTTTCCCTGCACTTTTTTTCCCTCGCTGTTGCAGTTTCTTATTAACGAGAAAATTTGTCCCGGTAAGTGTACCATTGCTATAATAAGCCATCAAATAAAGAACGACTGTCACATGTCTTCAAACATCACGTCCCCCCGCTAGCTGTTGTGGACGTAATCTTTGTGAGAGAGCAGCTAACGCGATCCAACCTGGATTTGAATATCAAAAGCCGAGAGAGTTGGCCGCATGCGACTTCACTTGTTTTCTTTCACGGGCAAGGCGGTGGGAGGTGAACTGGAGCCTCCTAACTGTTGCTGAGTCAGGGAGGAGGGATTAGGCACGAGTGAGGTGCGTGAGGCGGTGGAGGAGCACACAATACCCGGCGGTCACGGTATTGAGCCCGTCCGTGATTTACGGCTACACCGGGTGTCGCACTTGCCCCTATGCTTCGCAGCTATAGCCTACGTGTCTTCATGCGTATTTCCAAGAAATTCCTCGTCATGATTCCCTTTGTAATGAAGGTACACTGTTCGTTATCCGACAGAAATTATTGCTATAGGCTATCGGCAGAAATTACATAACATTTAGTACGGATAAGACGCTTGCTGGAGTTGCTCTGGGGCGCAGGTTCGATCCCCGCTTAGGCTGATAACCTGTTTGCGTCTTTTCTGAGGTTTTCCCGAACCGTAAGGCGAATCCCCGGCCTCATCTCGCCAAATACCATCTCTATCATCAACCTCACCGACCCTAAATAACCTAGTAGTTGATACAGCGTCGTTAAATAACAAAGTAAAAAATTAGTAAGTATAGGCCTAAATAATATAGTAATAATAATAATAATAATAATAATAATAATAATAATAATAATAATAATAATAATAATAATAAAAATAATAGTAGTAATAGTAATAAATGACTTAGAATAAATGATTTCTTTATTATAACAACCTATCGTAGTTATTTTTTAATCCTTTAATTGTCAGAGGAAAGACCTCAAAAGCTGCTAAATTGGGTATAATTATAAATTGCACTGAGTTCTCAACAGTCATGATTTTGGCTTTCTTCAGAATTAGCTTTAATGCTGCAGACACCACTGCCTCTTCCATTTCAGATATTTACGAATTCGACCGAGAATGTGTAGGATTGCGTAGATACTCTGTGCAAAAAAATGTAGATGCCCCGCCCCGGGATACACATACACACACACTCACACACAAACACAAACATACACTCAAACACAAAAACACACAAACACAAATATAAACATACACAGACACAAATATAAACACACACAAACACTCACACTCTAACATAAAAACACACAAACACAAAAACACACATAAACACAAACACAACACACAAACACAAGAACACACAAACATTCAAACTCTAACATAAAATACACACAAACACAAGAACACATACACTTACAGTGTAACATAAAACACACAGAAACACAAATACTCACACTCTAACATAAAACACACAAACATATTCAAATACAAGATCACACACAAACACAAATACAAACACACACGAACACAAAACACACACGAACAGAAATACACACACGAACACAAACACACACACAAACACTCACACTCTAACATAAAAATAAACTTTTTTCTACGGAAAATTAAACCCAGGCTTGTTCCCCGTTATTGCCAGCAGACAACTGTCTTAAAGTATAGCAGCAGCCCTGTCGCCCCTGGTCCGTATGCACCCCGCTAATGCAGTACGACACGCTCCACAGCCCGACATGACGTTTACATCTCGACTTATTAAGACTTGAGAAAGAAGCGCGAAATGTGATTTCCATGCTAGAGACGCGACGCCGGAAGTGACATAATGGATCCTCCGACGATGAGCAGTTTCCTGCCCCGGAATGAGTCCGTGCCCCCCCCCCCCAGCGTAGTCGATCTTATTTGCTTCTTAAGAGCTGAAAGCTGGGGGATCACAGAACTACACGATATACAGGGTTATTAAGAATAATGCAGCAGATTTCAAGTTTTTATTCCAAACAAACTGTAAAAGAGATGAACACATTTCTGACATCGCTAGATAGAGGAAGATTTAAAAGTCCAAGATTAAAAAAAAACGCGCACATAGAAAATCCATTCATTGCTAAAGTGGCGACAACTTTTCCGAACGAATATTTTTTTCTTTCGAGTGAATCGACGTTTCATCTGTCCGATAAGGTTACTCGCTAAATTGTCACAATTTAGGGAGTGAAAATTCTTGCTTAATCCTTGTGTTATTTCTGTTAGTAAAGTTGGTGGACCTTTCTTTTTGCGGGGCAAACTGTGACAGGGTTGTCTTACCTGCACATGTTACAAAACTGGCTATATCACTAACTTCAAGAAGATTCGAATAAATTCATGAACGAAAGATATCCCTCCTCACTTTCACTTGGAGGTCTGACGTTATCTAAACGAAACCATTCCAGGACGATGGATTGGGAAAGGTGGACAACATTATCTTGTTCTTTTTCCCGTAATTTTTATTCTCTATTTGGCTTAAAATACTTTTTGATATATGAAAAATATAATACATAAAATTTAATGTTCATTTATGGCCTTGTCAGCTGCTGTGATATCATTTTCAAAGCTATGCTCACAGGATTTTTAAATGACACTAAACTTTACAATTTCTCGTAACTTTAATTATTGCATATCTTCGGAAATATTAATGCTAAATGCATGATATTTGGAATTATCGTTCTTTAGGAAAGTTTTCTCTGAAATAGAAATTTATTTTGTTGCATTTAAAAAATATGTCTCTGTATTAAAAATAACAAATATAAATAACACTCGAGAGGAAATTAAACGCAGAATAAATATGGGAAATGCGTGTTATTGTTCGGTTGAGAAGCTTTTGTCATCCAGTATGCTGTCAAAAAATCTGAAAGTTAGAATTTATAAAACAGTTATATTACCGGTTGTTCTTTATGGTTGTGAAACTTGGACTGTCACTTTGAGAGAGAAACAGAGATTAAAGATGTTCGAGAATAAGGTGCTTAGGAAAATATTTGGGACTAAGAGGGATGAAGTTACAGGAGAATGGAGAAAGTTACACAACGCAGAACTGCACGCATTGTATTCTTCACCTGACATAATTAGGAACATTAAATCCAGACGTTTGAGATGGGCAGGGCATGTAGCACGTATGGGTGAATTCTGGAATGCATATAGAGTGTTAGTTGGGAAGCCAGAGGGAAAAGACCTTTGGGGAGGCCGAGATATAGATGGGAGGATAATATTAAAATGGATTTGAGGGAGGTGGGATATGATGGTAGGGACTGGATTAATCTTGCTCAGGATAGGGACCAATGGCGGGCTTATGTGAGGGCGGCAATGAACCTCCTGTTCCTTAAAAGCCAGTAAGTACGTAAGTATATTAAAAAAGTGCCTCTAAAATTAATTCTTAAAATCTAATTATTTAGCTTATTATTTGAAAGCTAACACAAAATTGTGCTTCACGCATATTAAAGAACGTGTTTTTAGAATTGAAATATCATAGAAGCTTTGAATTTATATTAAAAATGGCTGACATACTCTATATTCATTTAGTGAATTACTGTAACCTGATATAGCCTATATATATATTTTAATTTGGGCCCAAATTTTCTTCTCCAAAATCTAGTCTCGAATTTAAGTTGTTACAGCAAGATATTTACCACGAAAAAAAAAGTGCATCAGTTACGAAGAAATATCAAATACAGGGTGATTCAGACCAGCCGTAAGTAATTTATTTCGGAAACTAGTGCATCAAAATTTTCGAGACAAAAATATTTGTAACTAAACCACAATATATGAACTTTCATTTGAGCTTGATTTCATCAATCAGCCTTAACAAGAAGTAGGGTCAGTGGCGTATCACTTTAAAATTTCAAATTGAAGTCGGAGTCAAAATATGATACCATTTGATAGAGCGCTTCAAAACAAACAACTTTCATAGGAAACGTTTTTATTAATTCCTACTCTTTCAATGAGAAAACGTACGAAAAGACAATGCCATCAATATTGAGAAATGTTACAATACGAAAATGTAAACAAGACAATTAATGTTGACTGATGTTCTCGAAAATTTTAATGCTCTAATTTCCGAAATAAATTACTATTACACACAAGCATACTTTACACCTAGTCTCCTTAACCCTCAAATTGGTAAAACTTCATTTCTCACACTAGTTTATTAAACCTTGTCGGACTGTAAAGAAAACAACTATCGCAATGAAATCGATCAGTAAAAAACCTCGCATTTTTTTATACTCTAATTTTTTCCCTACTTATACAAGGTGATGAGGGGAGTGCATTTTCAAAAATATGCTATCCAAAGTCAAACGGTTTTCGTATTATTGAGCGACAAATTTAGCGTATTTTATGAAAACAAGCCTCTTTCAGCGCTCAAAACTCTGGAACCATTTACTGCAGAACATTGAACGAGAGCTCATTTTGAAGCTGATATTTGGTAGGTTATGTTAAGAAGTAATCCTTATTTTTATTGTACACAGAGAGACAGATAATCTGATTTTACTTGCTCTTAGGCTTTTTGGCCATTTGTAAAAATGTTAAAAATATTGAAAAAAAACTTTGCATTCTTAAGAGTGATTCGGCATTGTTTGGTTAGTGGCTCGACAATAAGCTTCGAGGGTATTAAATAAATTATTTTCATACGCTTAGACTTGAACGGCGCAGTATCGCACGCACTGGCCGAGAGCTGAAGATAAGCGAGCGTTAGGCGTCATTTTACTCCTGTGTTTATGAAAACTTGTGATAAAGCTAGCCCAGCTATGCGCTACTAGACGAAACATCACGTGTTTGTCTCCTGGCCTTGCTTGTCTCGGCTAGCTCCCGCCTCACAGTCAGCTGGTTAGTTCACGCGCGTACTATTTATTTTTCTTTATTTTATATTTTCAATACTTTCTTCTTATCAACGGTGCACCAGTAAAAAATATGTGTTTATTTGTACTTTCAATGCGGAATCTAGCCAAATATTTTAAAAATATTTTTTCGTGGGCAAAGGCGTCTTAATGAAGAAAAATCTAAATTTCTCCATTTCCATAAAAAGTAAGAAAAACTGTTTACATGTCAATATAAACTTCAATTTTTCAGCATCAAAACAAAACCATGATTTTGATCATTGGGTGAAAGGGTTTCGGAGCCACAACAGTTTAAAGTTCCTAATTTTATGAAAATACGATAAATTTAAATATTTTTAATTTAAACACTATGAAGTTCTGATACCTCAAACTTTGCACAAAGCATTGTATCACAGTTGTCTACGGACAGAAAAAGTTTCATTGTATTTAAAAATTGCAAGGTCAATTTTCTCTATATTTCGGTCGATTTGAGATGGAATAGCCCTTCCAGAGAATTCATTGAATATGAAAGAATGAAAGCGAACATTTTCGAGGTGTAAATCAGACTTCCAAATCACTTTCTTCCTGTTCCTAAGAACTGTTATTTCGAACAGGGTGTTCCGCCCATCTGTTATTTCTGAAATTGCTCCATTTCCTTACTGCACAGATATTTTTACCCACTCCTTCAGGCGAACGTCCTGCAGTGCATCTGAATTGCTTCTCCCTCAGTACTGGGGTTCGACGTCATGCGAATCAGTTTATCAACCAATCAGCTTATTCAATATACGAAATCGAAAGCGGCGGTATATTTAGCTGATGAATGTTGGCAGTTCCGCCCGGCTGCAGTGGCCGTGGAAATGGAATCCACTTGATAAATGGACCTCCTAGCCTCCAAGCCGCCGTTCGAGAGTGATATAGATTTTTAATATCTGATGACGTTGCAGTTTTCATATATGCTATTGCCATGGAATTTCCTCCCATCCTCTCCGCCATTTCCTCCTCCCAAATGGAACGGAAAAGAGGTCACTGGGCTGCCGCAATATACAGGGTGTTCCCGGACTCTACACGTATTATAACGGGTGTCCCATAACATACGGGATGAGTTATGTGGACCACAATTTATATTCCTATTGTTTCCGGTCCACATATCACGTTTTGTTAATTTCCTTAAGAATATGGAGGTATTCTCGCGAACATTTTATATTTCTAAAGTCTGAAATATACCCTTTCTAGTCCTCCACTTTTTTTTCATGGTAAGCATGGTTACCATTCGAGAAAAATGTTAACTAAAATTATGGCAGTGTCCCTTAAAGGAGTTGCACAGACGCTGCTTGCAATGTATTCGTTAAAGAATTTCATTTGTTCATTCAAGGCCCAGGTTATGATACTACTACAACATTGATCAAATGGAATGCGCAGTTTATGTTTATTATGTTTGACGGATCCTTCATCATTTGTTTACATATTGTAAGAGATTATGTGTACCACAGTGGTTTCTGAAAGAAACCACCCAGCGATCAGAGATGTCTTAGGCAGTTCCAACAATAGCAATGACGTAGAATTAATTAATAAATTCGCCATTTTTCTTGAAAAATTTAGAGCACAATGCGATTTCGGATGGCTTTCCTAATATTAATTTTGTCTTATGTCCACCATTTTAATTGTATTTTTTCGTAAAATTTGTAACTACAAAGTAATTTCGGATGGCTTTCCTAATATTAATTTTGTCTTATGTCCACCATTTTAATTGTATTTTTTCGTAAAATTTGTAACTACAAAGTAATTTCGGATGGCTTTCCTAATATTAATTTTGTCTTATGTCCACCATTTTAATTGTATTTTTTCGTAAAATTTGTAGACTACAAAGTAATTTCGGATGGCTCTCCTAATATTAATTTTGTCTTATGTCCACCATTTTAATTGTATTTTTTCGTAAAATTTGTAGACTACAAAGTAATTTCGGATGGCTTTCCTATTATTAATTTTGTCTTATGTCCACCATTTTAATTGTATTTTTTCGTAAAATTTGTAGACTACAAAGTAATTTCGGATGGCTTTCCTAATATTAATTTTGTCTTATGCCCACCATTTTAATTGTATTTTTTCGTAAAATTTGTAGACTACAAAGTCATTTCGGATGGCTTTCCTAATATTAATTTTGTCTTATGTCCACCATTTTAATTCTATTTTTTTCGTAAATTTATAGACTACAAACTCATTTCGGATGGCTCTCCTAATATTAATTTTGTCTTATGTCCACCATTTTAATTGTATTTTTTCGTAAAATTTGTAGACTACAAAGTAATTTCGGATGGCTTTCCTATTATTAATTTTGTCTTATGTCCACCATTTTAATTGTATTTTTCGTAAAATTTGTAGACTACAAAGTAATTTCGGATGGCTTTCCTAATATTAATTTTTGTCTTATGCCCACCATTTTAATTGTATTTTTTCGTAAAATTTGTAGACTACAAAGTCATTTCGGATGGCTTTCCTAATATTAATTTTGTCTTATGTCCACCATTTTAATTGTATTTTTTCGTAAAATTTGTAGACTACAAAGTCATTTCGGATGGCTTTCCTAATATTAATTTTGTCTTATGCCCACCATTTTAATTGTATTTTTTCGTAAAATTTGTACACTACAAAGTCATTTCGGATGGCTTTCCTAATATTAATTTTGTCTTATGCCCACCATTTTAATTGTATTTTTTCGTAAAATTTGTAGACTACAAAGTAATTTCGGATGGCTTTCCTAATATTAATTTTGTCTTATGTCCAACATTTTGATTGTATTTTTTCGTAAAATTTGTAGACTACAAAGTCATTTCGGAAAGCTTTCCTAATATTAATTTTGTCTTATGCCCACCATTTTGATTGTATTTTTTCGTAAAATATGTAGACTACAAACTCATTTCGGATGGCTTTTCTATTATTAATTTTGTCTTATGTCCACCATTTTAATTGTATGTTTTCGTAAAATTTGTAGACTACAAAGTCATTTCGGATGGCTTTCCTATTATTAATTTTGTCATATGTCCACCATTTTAATTGTATGTTTTCGTAAAATTTGTAGGCTACAAAGTCATTTCGGATGGCTTTCCTATTATTAATATTGTCTTATGTCCACCATTTTGATTGGATTTTCTTCATAAAATTTGTAGACTACAAAGCCATTTCGGATGGCTTTCTTAGGCCTAATAATTACTTGTTTTATGTCCGCCATTTCTGTTCTTCTGCCATCATTGTACTCGCTGCGAACTCAAGAGTAACTTATTCCAGTTCAGAATATCTGTTCCCTCGTCACGAACCCATGGTGTTAGTATCCTAGAGAAGTGAACCCGATACATGATTGCATATAGGGCTAGTGGGCTCACTTTGGAGGACGACAAGTCTCATTTCCGTGTTTTTTCTTGTCACAAAACAAAACTCACTCTCGCAACTCTACTTCATCATCATCGCTTACAAAGAAGGTCCATTAGCCATTTGATGACCTTTACATTATGTTGCGTTAGAAAAAAAAAGTACTTTTTCAGTTCCGGACTTTCAAATTCATTCAAAAGCTATTCAGTATGAGTGTAAACCTTCTTTTGTTATCGTATCGGCTTGTGATGCTATGCAGATCGAGTATCCATGGTAACGAGATGTTCCCTGAACTGTAGGCTACAGACGTGGAGCAGTGCCAGGTTATTAAACCGGTTGTTGTGACCGATCGTGAGATCGCGTGACGATTAGGATCTGCCGACAGCTAGCTGACAAATGAGGCAAAACAAATGAATGAGAATTCTACTAAATTAGGCCTGCCTGTTTTTTGTTTTGCTTGTTTCATACAGTGTAATTTTATTGAGTGTTGCATCGAATTGCATTCCTTTTTTATACATTTTATTTTCTTTGCTTTATTGTTTTGTTTTAATCATTTGTGTTTTGTTTAGTTACTGTTTCTTGGCTACGCTATTCATATCGTGCTTTTTTAATTTCTTTTGCTGTGTATGATAACTAGATCGAGTACAATAAATATTATGAAGTAATTTTTGTCAGAACATGTAAAATAATAAATTTGGTAGACGAAATATGAAATAATATCAAACATTCTTTTTCTTTTTGTTGAGCTTAATTTATATTTTGGAGGTAAATAATAGACATTCAAGTAAAAATGAGATTTCAGATCTCGAGTGACATTTATTAGGACTATTTCCTGAAAAAAATAAAAATGTAAATAATATATCCCTAAAATTCGCTCACAAAATGTTAATAATTGTATATTTATTAATACTTAACCTATTCAGACATTGTGAAGTCGAAATAGGTGAATAACGAATACTGCAATAAAGAAATTGAATGTTATTCAGTAATGCCAATTGAGAAAAGCGAAATACAGGTTTAAAAATGTTAATTACATGTAGTGCGCTTTTCTCTTGTTATTATAACAGAAATACGTTTTATTATCTGCTGAAATCATAATTTAATTTAAACATTTTATAGTATAATTACAAATAACCTGATTAATATATTAATTAAATGAACAATTGTCATGAAGGAGTGTCATTTTCTTTAGATACAATGGACATGGAATTAGAAGATGAAGATGTAGATGTGGAAGTAGGATTTCGCACTTTATTTAGTACAATGGATTCATGCTCATCGATTTACGTGCAAACAGTTGGCGATACTGACTAAACAAAAGAACGACCATGCGATAAATTGATAGTGATAAATCGAGCTGCAGAAATTATCGCGATGTATTGACTGTGATTGGTTTGAATTCAAAATTTCATTACACTTCATTGGCTGAAAATGGAATGACGTCATATAAACGAAATAGTCTACACCTGTGGAGTAACGGTCAGCGCGTCTGGCCGCGAAACCAGGTGGCCCGGGTTCGATTCCCGGTCGGGGCAAGTTATCTGGTTGAGGTTTTTTCCGGGGTTTTCCCTGAACCCAATACGAGCAAATGCTGGGTAACTTTCGGTGCTGGACCCCGGACACATTTCACCGGCATTGTCACCTTCATCTCATTCAGACGCTAAATAACCTAGATGTTGATACCAAGAAAATAAAAAAAAAATTAGTACAATGGATTCATGCTCATCGATTTACGTGGAAACAGTTGGCGACACTGACTAAACAAAAGAAGGCCCATGCGATAAATTGATAGTGATAAATCGAGCTGCAGAAATTATCGCGATGTATGACTGTGATTGGTTGGAATTCAAAATTTCATTACACTTCATTGGCCCAAAATGGAATGACGTCATGTAAACGAAATAGTCATTGTAGACCCACTTTCATTTGTTCTTATTTAAATACGACATAACTAATACAACTTTTGACGGCCTTCGATATTCTAAATATGCCCAGTTTGGAAATGTTTGCGAAAAATGAAACAGTTCCGGGTTCGATACCCGGCCCCGGAACAATTTTTCCCTCGAAATTATTCAAATTAACTTTACAGGGAGTTATTCCTGAAAGCTTAATTTGCATAATACACGTCACTGTACGTAACAGAAAACCACAATTTAAAGTCGCACAGAGCTAGTGTGCACTCAATGTTGGTTGCTTGACGGTTGTCAGCTCACTTTGAGGTCTGTGGATATAGAGGGAAAAATTGGATCGGTGTCGGGTAGAGTTCCCGGGTAGCTCAGTGGGAGAGCGTTGGTACGTTTAACCAAAGGTCCCGGGTTCGATACCCGACCCCGGAACAATTTTTCCCTCGAAATTATTCAGTTCTCATTATTTTCGCAAATTTTACATCTTGTAGAGTTTTCCTTGAATTTAATTAGCAAAATCCCATTCAGCATTGTATGTATGTATACGTAGCCTACATGGTATATTATTAGTAGGCCTATCTACGTATTTATATAGGCTACATTGATTACACAATTAGAACTTGGGTTTGAGACAAAAAAACATGTGAAGAAATAAAACAACGTATGAATAATCAAGCAACATGTATAAAGTAAAACACAGAAAAATAGGCACAAGTAAAACAGTAAGCACACACTGTTACATGAACGGATATTATATGAATATACTTAGTTTCCATGGAAACAAAAGTGAGTGTTGAACACGGAGTACTCTACACACATACAGCGATCTGTTGCTCGGGTTGCATAACGAGCGCGGCGGGGCGAAGATGCGTCGCTGGGTCGATACTGGCGGAACACCTGCTGCTGCACGCACTGTGCCGCAGTCACGCAATAACCACACACATGATCTAGGGTTCATTCCCCGCCACAGTGTTTACAGTTCCCGGTGGACGGTGGACCGACTGAGCAGGCTTTCCAGAACAGAACCTTGCTTTTGTCGTTCCACAATTACTCCACTTGTTACTATTATTATTATTATTATTATTATTATTATTATTATTAGTATTATTAGTAGTAGTAGTAACATGCCTATAGTATTTTAATGGTGATAGTAATAATAATAATAATAATAATAATAATAATAATAATAATAATAATAATTTTTTATTTTTTTATTTTTATTTCGAATATTAATGTGCAAAACAACAGCACAAAGCCAATTACAGTTTAGCACAAAATAAAAAACAAAACAAAACAAATGATTATGAATGAATGACAGAAATGGCAGTGAGATGAAATACAATCAATATAATGGTCAACATTAATCATTCACCAAATACAACAAAATAAATGGCAATATCTAACAAATGATAAAAGATATTAAATAACAAGTAAGGATATATCATGCATAAGTAAAATCAAATCAGATCTTGCAAATTAGCACTTTTAATACACCTGGCTATTGGAGAAAGGGATTTAAATAATTTAGTGAAAAAAATTCTTTGACCACGAAAACCTTTCACAGGAATTCTAAGGTAGGTGTTATGTATAAAAGAATCGCAATCAATGACACCATTAATAGCATTATTAAAGAAAGTGTAATCAAGATCCTGACGTCTCGAATACAGACTGGTACAGTTAAAATGTTTACTAGATAGTGAATATGTTAGGAGAAAATCCACAAACGATTAGGGAAAACACGGAAATTTTACTTGAAGCAAGTAAAGCGATCGGTTTGGAAGTAAATCCCGAAAAGACGTATATGATTATGTCTCATGACCAGAATATTGTACGAAATGGAAACATAAAAATTGGAGACTTATCCTTCGAAGGGGTGGAAAAATTCAAATATCTTGGAGCAACAGTAACAAATATAAATGACACTCGGGAGGAAATTAAACGCAGAATAAATGTGGGAAATGCGTGTTATTATTCGGTTGAGAAGCTTTTATCATCCAGTCTGCTGTCCAAAAATCTGAAAGTTAGAATTTATAAAACAGTTATATTACCGGTTGTTCTGTATGGTTGTGAAACTTGGACTCTCACTCTGAGAGAGGAACATAGGTTAAGGGTGTTTGAGAATAAGGTGCTTAGGAAAATATTTGGGGCTAAGCGGGATGAAGTTACAGGAGAATGGAGAAAGTTACACAACACAGAACTGCACGCATTGTATTCTTCACCTAACATAATTAGGAACTTAAAATCCAGACGTTTGAGATGGGCAGGGCATGTAGCACATATGGACGAATCCAGAAATGCATATAGAGTGTTAGTTGGGAGACCGGAGGGAAAAAGACCTTCAGGGAGGCCGAGACGTAGATGGGAGGATAATATTGAAATGGATTTGAGGGAGGTGGGGTGTGATGATAGAGACTGGATTAATCTTGCACAGGATAGGGACCGATGGCGGGCTTGTGTGAGGGCGGCAATGAACCTTCGGGTTCCTTAAAAGCCATTTGTAAGTAAGTAAGTAAGTAAGTTCATAATTTAAAGAAGAGGAGTTGGGTACAAATCTGAACGCACAAAGAGAAATGAATTTTCTTTGGATATTTTCTAGTTTAGCCGAATCAGTTGAAGTAATAGAGTTCCACGCAACAGATGCATATTCTAATTTAGACCTTACTAAAGCATGATACAATGTAAGTAGTGTATAATAATAATAATAATAATAATAATAATAATAATAATAATAATAATAATAATAATAATAATAATAATAATAATAATAATTCAGTGAGACCTTTTTAACTCTAACGCTAATGGGAATGTGAAAAATTCTATTTTACTACAATAAATGCGAAGCGATTATATTTACTTTGTGTCGTCCTGCTAATCCTCCATGCATAAATCTTTTAACCAACGTGTTACCATGGAAACCAAAGGATGAAGCTGTAAAATATCTTGGAGTGCCCTTAGATCGCCGTCTATCACAACAACAAACTTAAATTGGCCTACTCAAGACTCGCTAAATTATATCCGCTCCTCAACAAGAAATCATCTCTAAAGCTACAAAATCGCATGCTACTTCACACATCTCTATTACGACCTCTACTGCTTTACGCCTGTCCTGTCTGGGGAGGAGCTGCAATAAGTGAAATTAAACACATCCAGTCATTTCAAAATAAAGTCCTACGAATTTCACTCAGTTCTCCTTGGTTTGTCCGTAATAGCCAACTACACAGAGAAACTGGCTTTGACACAATCCAACAGTTTATTCATTCACAAACTAAGAAGTTCTATAACAACCTAGAAAATGTTCCAGGCGCCATCCACTACTCTCTCGGAAGGAAGTCCACATTTCCCACCAGAATCAAGAGCCGACTTCCAATGGACCTCATATTATAATCAAAATTTATCATCACACCAACCTTTGTAAATAATTACTTATTAACAATTATTTTTGTTCATTGAGGAGCCCAATCTAGGCTGCCCTCAATTCAGTGCCATGTATTGTATTTATAATTTATTTAGAAATGATCTGTATAGCGCTAAATGCGCTGATCGATCAGTAAATTGTGAAAAAAAAAGAAACTATTTTGTTTAGAAAATTCATACCAAAAAGATAATTCATATCAAAACAGCTATACAGTGTGTTCAAAAAGTAAGGAATATTACTCACAAATTCTTAAATCTTAATTTTAAAAAAGTTTCACACAAAAGCTGTTAGAAACAAAACCATACAATATGATACCAATGTTCGAAAATAAGTTATTCAGGCATACAGGGTGTGGTAGTAAACTTTATTTTTTAATGGCACCCTATATTAAAATTTACATATTCCGAATCCCCATTAAATTTTACGTACGAATGTGTAGAAATTTTACCCATTCACCCGTTTCATGTCTTTTAATTATTTATTAAACTTGATTCGTGGACTTCAGATTTGAGATAAATAAGTACCGGTATGTAAAATCATGTTGAGTAGGTCATAAATCTAAACAAAACACTATCACTAAGCAAATGAGAACCATTCACGCCAAGCAATGTCCCAGTCTATCACGAAAATAGTTGCTTCTTTACAGTTGAATTTTGCATCATTTTGTAGAGCCGTAAAGAGTTTAAGAAGAGTGGAATGATTTGTAACAATTGTTGTGATAAGTGCATAAGAAAAATGCAATTTTGTAGTTTAAAAAAATCGTTCGAAGCAACACATTTTTAGCTTCAGAACACTAGCCAATTAAAGAAATGATACTTCTGAATAGTTCATTCTTTATTTGTAATATTCTTTTACTCTTGAAACTAAAGGAGAAAGGTATTTTACAAACAACTTCAAACTAGTTTAACTCCGAAAATATTCAGTGTAGGATCCATGTTTATAAGAAATTTTATTGTTCAAAATTTCTTCGGAAATATGTTCCATAATTGGTGGTAACTTTCATGAATCACCCTGTATAATAAAGATTTCCATATATTCATTTTCTTCCAAGTTATTGACTGGCAGGTAAGAGGGTGGGGATATGCACGTCTCTAAACAATAGCATTGGACATATCGCCCGTTACTTTTACCTGCCGTCAGTCACTGGATAATGCTACGAAATCTGTTAACAGCAGTAGCGACCCTCTTCTGTTCCATTACCTGTCGATCGTTATGAATTTAAGAATATAATTTGTCCACCGCTGTGGATAATGGTTAGCCTGACCGTGAAACGAGTGGGCCCGGGTTCAAATCTCGGTTGGAGCAAGTTACTTGGTTGAGGTTTTCTGGAGTTTTCCCTTAACTCATTAAGAGCAAATGCTGGGTAACTTTCCACGCGGGATCCCGGACTCATTTCGCCGGTATTATCACCTTCATCTCATTCAGACGCTAAGTAACCATAGCAGCTGATAAAACGTATAAAATAATCGCTTTAAAATAATATAATTTGAATTCTTGGAATAATTAACTGAGATTTTCATGAGAATCTTTTTGGACTTTCTGTAAAATTCTAGATAGTACACTGTTTTCGTTGAAAAGCATGAAGTCCTGACTTCGAATTGTCGAAATATAAACTTTTCAAAATTTGAATTAAATGTTAATTTTCTACATTGGTTTAAATATGAATTTCAACGGGAATAAACATTTTTTTATTCCAGTTACCCAAAAATTTGGAATGGGGGCAAAGACTAAAAGCTGGTTCACAATAAACCGGGAAAGAGAACCAGAATGAAAACGAGAAACAGAGGACGTGAATATGAAGATTTTTGATTCACAATAAACCGAGAACGTACACGACTATGCATATCGATATGTAAAGTCGATATTACGCATTCTGATGTTATTTGTGTATAATTGACCAATGGCGTTCTCTCATGAGTACAAGGCAGCCAACATAAACACAGGTTAACCAACTTCGAAATTTCAACTGAAACATTTCATTAGGTACGGTACTATAAATATGCCCATGCATCTTGATTATTACAACCTATTTTAAGTCTACCATATCGTAAAATAATTAGAGAAGAAATATTTGTAATAGAACAAAAATGAACACAACAGTAGTTATTGAATTGAAACGTGAATATGTAGTGTGTAATACAACCAATACAGTAATAAAATATGATTCACTTACGATCGGTGTTCAAAGATGCAGCTGTTGAAAGCCATGTATTCTCCCTCATTTTCTCATCTTTATACGAGGCGCGCCGCTTATCGTAAACGTGAGGATTTTCCTCAACACTCAATATTAGAATCTCATCAAATAAAACTTGCTCCATGATGCACAGCACAGAACAAAATAATGCATAGGTTATGTCACGGTCTTCTTGCTACAAAATATACGACGACAAAATAGCTTTTAGATGGCAATAGAATGAATCTAGTGGGCTGTGATCGGAAACGTGAACGCCAAAGTTGAAACTTGGCCAACTCTCCGTTCCCGATCCCGGGCTCGGGCAAGCTTTTCGTTAATTGTGAATGCTCACATTTAAATGTAGGCTACACATTTTGACAATTTTACCGTTTTCGCTTTCGTTCCGATTCTCGTTTCCGGTTTATTGTGAACCAGCCTTAATTGGGATTTCTCGGTCTCTGATCGGGTCAAAAACCCTGATAAAACTGATATTTAACTCTTGCGGTGAATTTCGGTGAAGTCTGGAGGGCTAGTCCCTCTCCTCACTTTGACGCTGGGGCCCTCTGAGGTCTTTTAAAATTCGAAAGAGAGAGCGGTGTGCGGAAAAAAACTGGAAGCTACCGCATTTACCTTTCGAAAAAAAAACCTGCAAACATGGCTGAGACTAAGAGAAAGGCAGAAAATAGGAAAGACTGAAAAATGCTGGGTTTGCAGTGAAAGACCTGCCTTTGGGTATAACACTATGAATGAATGACAATTTCGAACTAACAAATCTCTAGTGATGTAACCCAATAGAACTTATGTGGGCTGTATTGCAGGTGACGGCGAACGTGTTGGTGTTCGTGTGCGTGAACGTTGTGGGCGTGTTCATGCACAACCTGATGGAGCATGCGCAGCGCAAGGCGTTCCTGGACACGCGGAACTGCATCGCCGCGCGCCTCGAGATGGAGGACGAAAACGAAAAGCTGGTGAGTAGTGCCTTTACTTGGTTTTCTTTTCAGACGTGCTAGAGTGTTGTCACACGACAGTACTGGCAGTCTTTGACTGACATGTCAGTTGTACCCTTACGCGCATGAGTCTCTAAAATTCAGTAAATAACTATGTACAGTGTGTTCTCTTTTTTTATTTTCAGCTGTTCATTTCGAAAATAATTCCTTTGCGAAAATACAGTGATGAATGAAGTTTCAAGGGGGTGAACAAGCGGCATTAGCTATTTTTTTATTTAATTAGTAGATGTTATCGAGGACATTTTAAGGTGAACTTGTGCTTTTTTTAATGGGGACTCAAAATTTTTTCGTCAGGTTATGGTATTACGCACAAAAACAGATTTTGTCTGAAATATATATTTTTTTTCATGTTGCGTCTCATAATGCCGTTTCATGTTGCTTTTTTTTTGCAAATGATATTTTTTTTTACACAACAAACACTGGACTTTATCGCCATGTTCGAAGCATAAAATAATATTGTATCTTCCACTCTTCCTTGAAACTCCGTTCAATCATGATGCGCTGTGTTCTAAGATCTGCACATCCTTTAGCAATGTTTACAGGTAAAAGAGCTCTCGCTCGAGATTACTAGTCACCATCGCAAGACTGGTTTACTGTCACCCATATCAGCAGAAAAATATCCCCAACTTGACGTAGCAACGGCAGGAAGAGGGGGGCCGTTACAAGAAACAAACGAGAAGCGCTGTGCCCAAAATCACACAAGGAAACTTTGCTGTGAAGCATAAGCAAACGACTGTTATTGTGACATCTGGCACTGTAAGGGTTAAGACAAGTGACATTAGCAGTTCTGCTTTAACATTCACATTTTTACGATTCTCTTCTCCGCAGTGCAGGCGACGTGGACGTCGCACACTGCGTAGTATTGAGATGGGCAGCCAAGTTATTGATAGTACGATGCATGGCATACGAGGAAGAAACACAATCCGTGATAGCTTGGCCTACTTATGCTGAAATGCAAGTCGTACATACAGGGTTAGTTAAAAGTCCCGCACCACCTAAATAACTTTTGAAGCATACGGTTCAGTGACATGAAACTTGGTATGTGAGGATAACCATATGCTAAGAACTCAATAATGGTATTACCGAGTTTTTTCTACTTCCGGTTTAACCGGAAGTAACTCCAACTCTCTTATTTTAAATGGAACACCCAATATATTTTTTTATTTTTGAATAGTGCTCATTACGAGCTTTTAAAAAATTACCCACACTTGATACTTCTGTACAAATTCAGTGTTGCTAAATAAGAATGGAAGTGGTGCAAGATATTCCTAAAGCCTGGTTAAATCATTCCTTAAATGGTTTCTATGATCGAGTGACACATTGTAAAGCAGCTGAGGGCTACCAATTTGAACACATAATTTAGAAGGTGAGCTAGCTTTGTTTTGTTTTTGTTAAGGAAGGAGTATTTTATTATTTTAATATTCGATACACTTTTCTGTTTTCTTGACTCAGCAACACTGAATTTGTACAGAAGTATCAAGTGTGGGTACTTTTTGAAAAGCTCTTAATGAGCACTATTCCAAAATAAAAAAATATATTGGGTGTTCCGTTTAAAATAAAGGAGTTGGAGTTACTTCCGGTTAAACCGGAAGTATAAAAAATCGGTAATACCATTATTGAGTTCTTAGCATATGGTTATCCTCACATACCAAGTTTCATGTCACTGAACCGTATGCTTCAAAAGTTATTTAGGTGGTGCGGGACTTTTAACTAACCCTGTATATACAAATCTGTTGTTTAATTACTTTATCCCTTTGTCGCTACATATCTCCTTTGTTGACGTTCATTTTTGTCCCCGTTCTTCATTCCGCATCCTTTTTAGTATGCGTCCAAGTGTTGATCGCTAAACGCTGTTCAATTGTTCACAGGAGCGTCTTCTGCTCTCCGTGCTTCCGCAGCACGTCGCCATGGAGATGAAGGCCGATATCATCTCTCCAGTGGAGGGCCAGTTCCACAAGATCTACATCCAGAGGCACGAAAACGTTAGGTAAGTCGCTTGTAACTATGGCAACCGTACGATTGTACCACAGTCTAGTATATACAGTCACGAAGCTTGAGTTGTGAGGTTGCTAGGAACAATAGACTGTGCTGGTACTATTTCGCATGGTCTGTAATGAGGCGATATTAGCGATCCTAGTGGTTAGCAACTATCTATGGATGCATATTTACTGCGTATTGAGCTTCGTGACTGTATATACTAGACTGTAGTCTGCTCTTTTTCTTAATGTATACATTGTAAAATTTCTTTGCAGAAAGAAAAGTTACATTATTCGGATCAAAGTTCTGCAAATTTAAAGGGGAAAACTAAAATTGCTTCAATTATTTATCATAATATACTGCTCTCTTAAATTGACTGAGTATATTGGGAATTAAATCAATGGCTCTCCCAAAACACGCTGTGAAATGTTTCAAATACAACAATTTTTATCTAGAAAAGGAAACAAAAACGAGCAAAATTGTATTAAACTTTTTTGTTTAAAATACATCAAAGAGTCCACACCTGTGGTGTAACGGTTAGCGCGTCTAGCCGCGAAACCAGGTGACCCAGGTTCGATTCCCAGTCGGGGCAAGTTACCTGGTTGATCGCATTTTACGCATTTTAATTATTTAAATACAATTTAAATTAAGTAACATATTAAACGATTTATCCTTCTATCAAACACGAATGTTCCCTGGATCAAATGTCCTATTTTAATTATGTAATTATTTTATATTTATTTCTAATGGGTGCAGCGAAGCACACGGGTACGGCTAGTTAATAATAAGGGAGATATTTCGATTTATTTAATTCAAGCCCCTTTATAACCCCCCTTTTAAATATAATATTTTGAATGTCATATAGCCTAAATTCTAAGTTACAACGAATTTAATTTATATTCCAATTTTCATATAAATCGGTTCAGCCATTATCGCGTGAAAAGGTAACAAACATCCAGACAGACAGACAGACATACAAACAAAAATAAAAAAAGCGATTTTTGGTTTCAGGGCGGTTAATTATATATGTTAGGACCAATTATTTTTGGAAAATCGAAAATTACCAGAAATATTTCGGCTACAGATTTATTATTAGTATAGAATAGATGACAACTGTATATGTGTAGAACGTTAGAACGAATATTGGGGAAAGCGACTTTTGACCCACCATATATTTCGACACAGGAATTACGTAAGAAATGTAGGTGTAGGAAAAAGGGATGTGAACTGCGTTACATGGGTGAACGGAAGACACTGTACAAGTTGGTCATGATGGAATACTAAAGTTAAATAAAAAAAAAATTAATCCTTTCTTTCAGGATTGAGCACTGCACCAAAAAAAAATCCCTTTTGAACTCAGGCCACACAAGCAATTCATCTCCCGTCTCGATGCATCTTCACTCGATTCAAGGAATCAATTCACTGGACACCTATTAAATGAGTTCAAAATTTCCTCAGGGAACTCTGTACTGAATCAGCTCACCATCTCAGCAGTGGCCGGTTTTTGTCACCTAATCAACGGAGCATTCAGTACGGCGATGGTGTATCTCTGGTTTCCATGGCGACCGCTTGCAATTGCGAACAGATAGCGATCCAGGCCGCGTAGAGATAAAACCAGAGCTCGGCGTTGTGCCTACCAATGAAGTTTTAGAGCATTAACCAGCTGATAAAATTAACTATCCGTAATAACAGAGTTACTATTGTGTGCAGCTTACACGAGGTACTGGGTTCCGTCCAAATTACGCCAAACCAAAGCGCTCGCATATAACGTATCGTTGCTACATATGTTGTTTATTACGGGAATTTGTAATTCCCACACCAATAAATTCACACCTCGATATTTGTATCACTGCCAGATGGAAGACACGGCCTGCTGAAACAATAAAGGAAAACAAGACGTTGACACAAATACCTAAAGTAACATAAGCAAATCGCTGTTAAGTTCATTTTATGTGTATTATTCATTACAATTGAACCTTAGAGTCAGTCTTGTTATGTGGCGTTAACACAATCTATGTTAACTGTATGTGGTTGCTAGGATACGAAATCGTGATAATATTAAAACTGACATAAGCAAATCGCTGTTAAGTTCATTTTATATGCATTATTAATTACAATTGAACCTTAGAGTCAGTCTTGTTATGTGGCGTTAACACAATCTATGTTAACTATATGTGGTTGCTAGGATACGAAATCGTGATAATACTAAAACTGACATAAGCAAATCGCTGTTAAGTTCATTTTATATGTTCATTTTATATTATGTGGCGTTAACACAATCTATGTTAACTAATTGAACCTAATACTAAAACTGAGTCAGTCTTGTTCATTTTATGGCGTTATTAATTACAATTGAATCTATTATAACTATATGTTAACTATATGTGGTTGCTAGGATACGAAATCGTGATAATACTAAAACTGACATAAGCAAATCGCTGTTAAGTTCATTTTATGTGCATTATTAATTACAATTGAACCTTAGAGTCAGTCTTGTTATGTGGCGTTAACACAATCTATGTTAACTATATGTGGTTGCTAGGATACGAAATCGTGATAATACTAAAACTGACATAAGCAAATCGCTGTTAAGTTCATTTTATGTGCATTATTAATTACAATTGAACCTTAGAGTCAGTCTTGTTATGTGGCGTTAACACAATCTATGTTAACTATATGTGGTTGCTAGGATACGAAATCGTGATAATACTAAAACTGACATAAGCAAATCGCTGTTAAGTTCATTTTATGTGCATTATTAATTACAATTGAACCTTAGAGTCAGTCTTGTTATGTGGCGTTAACACAATCTATGTTAACTATATGTGGTTGCTAGGATACGAAATCGTGATAATACTAAAACTGACATAAGCAAATCGCTGTTAAGTTCATTTTATGTGCATTATTAATTACAATTGAACCTTAGAGTCAGTCTTGTTATGTGGCGTTAACACAATCTATGTTAACTATATATGGTTGCTAGGATACGAAATCGTGATAATACTAAAACTGACATAAGCAAATCGCTGTTAAGTTCATTTTATGTGCATTATTAATTACAATTGAACCTTAGAGTCAGTCTTGTTATGTGGCGTTAACACAATCTATGTTAACTATATATGGTTGCTAGGATACGAAATCGTGATAATACTAAAACTGACATAAGCAAATCGCTGTTAAGTTCATTTTATGTGCATTATTAATTACAATTGAACCTTAGAGTCAGTCTTGTTATGTGGCGTTAACACAATCTATGTTAACTGTATGTGGTTGCTAGGATACGAAATCTTGATAATACTAAAACTGACATAAGCAAATCGCTGTTAAGTTCATTTTATGTGCATTATTAATTACAATTGAACCTTAGAGTCAGTCTTGTTATGTGGCGTTAACACAATCTATGTTAACTGTATGTGGTTGCTAGGATACGAAATCTTGATAATACTAAAACTGACATAAGCAAATCGCTGTTAAGTTCATTTTATGTTCATTATTAATTACAATTGAACCTTAGAGTCAGTCTTGTTATGTGGCGTTAACACAATCTATGTTAACTATATATGGTTGCTAGGATACGAAATCGTGATAATACTAAAACTGACATAAGCAAATCGCTGTTAAGTTCATTTTATGTGCATTATTAATTACAATTGAACCTTAGAGTCAGTCTTGTTATGTGGCGTTAACACAATCTATGTTAACTATATGTTGCTAGGATACGAAATCGTGATAATACTAAAACTGACATAAGCAAATCGCTGTTAAGTTCATTTTATGTGCATTATTAATTACAATTGAACCTTAGAGTCAGTCTTGTTATGTGGCGTTAACACAATCTATGTTAACTATATGTGGTTGCTAGGATACGAAATCGTGATAATACTAAAACTGACATAAGCGAATCGCTGTTAAGTTCATTTTATGTGCATTATTAATTACAATTGAACCTTAGAGTCAGTCTTGTTATGTGGCGTTAACACAATCTATGTTAACTATATGTGGTTGCTAGGATACGAAATCGTGATAATACTAAAACTGACATAAGCGAATCGCTGTTAAGTTCATTTTATGTGCATTATTAATTACAATTGAACCTTAGAGTCAGTCTTGTTATGTGGCGTTAACACAATCTATGTTAACTATATGTGGTTGCTAGGATACGAAATCGTGATAATACTAAAACTGACATAAGCGAATCGCTGTTAAGTTCATTTTATGTGCATTATTAATTACAATTGAACCTTAGAGTCAGTCTTGTTATGTGGCGTTAACACAATCTATGTTAACTATATGTGGTTGCTAAGATACGAAATCGTGATAATACTAAAACTGACATAAGCGAATCGCTGTTAAGTTCATTTTATGTGCATTATTAATTACAATTGAACCTTAGAGTCAGTCTTGTTATGTGGCGTTAACACAATCTATGTTAACTATATGTGGTTGCTAGGTTACGAAATCGTGATAATACTGAAACTGACATAAGCAAATCGCTGTTAAGTTCATTTTATGTGCATTATTAATTACAATTGAACCTTAGAGTCAGTCTTGTTATGTGGCGTTAACACAATCTATGTTAACTATATGTGGTTGCTAGGATACGAAATCGTGATAATACTAAAACTGACATAAGCGAATCGCTGTTGAGTTCATTTATATACGAACTTAGTGAAGACCACACCTCCACTCCACCTATCCGCCCCGATCTCGTTTCGTTGTCCGTAGGGAAGAAGTTTATAAATTTAGAGGCGTTCGTCGGGAACGACCGCAAATATTTGAGATGCACGTGTGCGACATCGATCCGCCACCCTCGGCCCTCTGGCGGAGGCCCTGCGAAGCTCATTAAATTAAAGTGAGGGATTCTTGAAGTTGGGCATTCTTCACCGGCGGGCTCTGCCCCATCCTGTCAGTAACTAGCTCTGTGCCACCTGTCTGAATCCCCTACTGTGGTGTGACAAATGTGCCTTCCTAATGTGAGCCCTTAAGGGTTCTTAAAACGAATGTGAAGGCAGGCGTTGGGGGTGGGGCCCTTAATCATGCTCAACCCGTGAAGGGGCGATAATCCATCAGCATAATGTCTGGCGCTTCAAATAGTTTGGCGTTCTTAGCCGTCGGGAGTCAAACTCGGAGACTTCAGGTTCATTTTTCACCTTTTTAGATTCGAACCGTCATTCTGATGGACTCACAGGCCGTGCTATCCCGGAAGAAGTGAATGCTCGCGTTTGTAAAAGCTGAGGTTACATTTAAGAGGATTTCTGAACGAGGTTATGGGTGAATGCTGTGAACTGCTTCGCTTGATATGATGTGACTTCATTTATTAAGTAGTGAGATCATCTGAGGAGGTTTTTCATGAGGTAAAAATGTTGTGACAGTACAAAAAAAGTAGATTTTGGTTTTGTGATGGAAATAATAGTCCTACATATTCAGTATGGGTTATATCCCTTATCATAAACAATTTTGTTACGCATGAATGGTCCAAAGCAATGTGTAATACAAGTACGTTAACATCTATTTCATTTTTTTGTCGACCTGGTTGGCGAGTTGGTATAGCGCTGGCCTTCTATGCCCAAGGTTGCGGGTTCGATCCCGGGCCAGGACGATGGCATTTAAGTGTGCTTAAATGCGACAGGCTCATGTCAGTAGATTTACTGGCATGTAAAAGAATTCCTCCGGGACAAAATTCCGGCACATCCGGCGACGCTGATATAACCTCTGCAGTTGCGAGCGTCGTTAAATAAAACATAATTTAATTTAATTTCTATTTCATTTAAATGTCGAGTTTTGTAAATAAAAAGCATTAGAATTGATTAGAATAGACATATCGCTACAATACGTAAATTTGTTAAAAATTAGTTTTGCCTATATATATTTACACCGGGTGATTCAGAAGGAATATTATAGCTTATATTCTAGGGGATGGTAGTATCGATTATTGTGAGTAAAAAAAATCATAATCATTTATTGCAATTGACACATAGATATCTCATGTAAATTTGGAAAAAAAATAAATTAAATATACAGGGTGTGTGTTAAAAGTCACTTTCCCCAGACACTTCCTTACATTTAATTACATTCAATTTATATTTGACTACACATTCCTTTACAGATTTCGTTCAAAATGGAGGTCCTGTTTCTCGATACACAATTCGCAACGTTTAGACATTGATTTACAGATGGCAGAACATAACTCACGATTTTGGCTGTCCGATCAGCTGTTTGTTCAAGTCGTGTGTTCAAGTTTCCGATCGCTTGACGTTATGGCGGTTGAACATCAGGAAATCTTGTCTCGAAGTCTGCTATCACCAATGATCTGTCCTTTCTGTGCTTCCTCCAACATTGTAGCACGAAAACACGTTGTTCTGTGGTAAATCTAGCAGTTATTACTAGACATCGGATTTTTAGGCACTAAAAATTGCAGTTTTAGGCGCCTAAAATAAGCTCAAAATTTGTAAAATTAGGCTCTGTTTTAATGAAAATAGGCATTTTAGGCACATCAAGGTATCATACTTATTTCTTTCACTGAAATTTTTAGTTATCCACTAAAATACGCACAAAAAAGTATGTTTAAACATTAAAAAAGAATACTATATTATATTTATAAACAGAGCTGCACAAATTTAATATATTGAAACTAATGAAATAATGATTATTGATATCAAGATTACTCATTTTAAGTTATTGAAATTCAGTTCCATGCTCAGACTTTATTATAATTATCTGCACAGTACACCACCAGAAATTGTGATTTTATGACACTCTGAAGGGCAGTACAGCTAATCGGTTTCAGACCGAAAACAGTCATTTTTATAGTATAGTATATCTCTGAATCGGTAGCAGCACATGTTGTGATTGTTGCCTGCTTCAAAACTAAGGTTGGTCCTTTGTCGGCATTTATGTCTCCAAACATGTTAAATTCGGTGAAATCTATTGCGAGTGTCGTGAGATTCAAAACATTTTGTTTCCTTTATCAATGGTTTCATGGCCGGTGTGAAGCAAACTTTCCACTTTTTAAAAGCCTTAAATTTCGCAGTGAATGCATGTATAAATTATAAAAAGTAAGAGTAAAATGCGAAACTTTACAGTGAGTTAGGCATTTTTAGGCGAATATTAACAAATTAGGCTCTAATAACCGTTTTAGGGCACTATAAAACTCTTTGAATACCTTTCAATTTCCATGAAACACAAATATTAATAATTATTTTTACTTTTCTCCCAAAGAAACACAATAGGCATTTGCCCTAGAATCCGATGTCTGGTTATTACACAGAGACTCAACCCAACACAATAAAACAAAACAACAAAAGTACCAAAACATGACATCGGAAAAACAGTTGACGCACGAACATGGTTGTCAACTCACCTCTTATTACGCCAGCTAATCGTTTATTCAAGTTATGACATCTGTATATGTGTACAAGTATGAAACCTAAAAATGAATATTGGGGAAAGCGACTTTCGACCCACCTTGTAAGTTATATAAGTACGGTGATTCCGTACAATTTATGAGGAGGCCAAATAGAAATGATCGGGACGTAATTGAAATACAAACTGCTGAGCCATTTATACCCGAACCCACACTTTCTGAAGTCGAAATTGCGATAGAAAATCTGAAAAATTATGTCTCCAGGTATCGATCAAATTCCAGCACAATTAATATATGAGGGTAGAAGCGCATTATCTAACGAAATTTATAAGCCTTTACTTGCTATTTGGGAAAAGGAAATTGTACCAGAACAATGGAAGGAGTCCATAATCGTACCTATCTTTAAGAAGGGGGACAAGACCAACTTTCGAGGCATATCACTTTTGTTGACGTCGTACAAAATGTTGTCCAATATTCTTTTGAGAAGATTAACTCCATATGTGGATGAAATTATTGGGGATCATCAGTGTGGTTTTAGGCGTAATAGATCAACTACTGACCAGATATTTTGTATTCGACAGATATTGCAGAAAAAAATGGGAGTATAAGGGTACAGTACATCAGTTATTCATAGATTTCAAAAAGGCATATGACTCGGTTAAGAGAGAAGTTTTATATGATACTCTTATTGAATTTGGTATTCCCAAGAAACTAGTTCGATTAATTAAAATGTGTCTCAGTGGAACGTACAGCAGAGTCCGTATAGGTCAGTTTCTATCTGATGCGTTTCCAATTCACTGTGGGCCAAAGGAAGGAGATGCACTATCACCTTTACTTTTTAACTTTGCTGTAGAGTATGCCATTAGGAAAGTTCAGGATAACAGAGAGGGTTTGGAATTGAACGGGTTACATCAGCTGCTTGTCTATGCGGATGACGTGAATATGTTAGGAGAAAATCCAGAAACGATTAGGGAAAATACGGGAATTTTATTGGAAACAAGTAAAGAGATAGGTTTGGAAGTAAATCCCGAAAAGATAAAGTATATGATTATGTCTCGTGACGAGAATATTGTACGAAATGGAAATATAAAAATTGGAAATTTATCCTTTGAAGAGGTGGAGAAGTTCAAATATCTTGGAGCAACAGTAACAAATATAAATGATACTCGGGAGAAAATTAAACACAGAATAAATATGGGAAATGCCTGTTATTATTCGGTTGAGAAGCTTTTATCATTCAGGCTGCTGTCAAAAAATCTGAAAGTTAGAATTTATAAAACAGTTATATTACCGGTTGTTCTGTATGGTTGTGAAACGTGGACTCAAACTTTGATAGAGGAGCATAGGTTAAGGGTGTTTGAGAATAATGTGCTTAGGAAAATATTTGGGGCTAAGAGGGATGAAGTTACAGGAGAATGGAGAAAGTTACACAACGCAGAACTGCACGCATTGTATTCTTCACCTGACATAATTAGGAACATTAAATCCAGACGTTTGAGATGGGCAGGGCATGTAGCACGTATGGGCGAATCCAGAAATGCATATAGTGTGTTAGTTGGGAGGCCGGAGGGAAAAAGACCTTTAGGGAGGCCGAGACGTAGATGGGAGGATTATATTAAAATGGTTTTGAGGGAGGTGGGATATGATGATAGAGAATGAATTAATCTTGCTCAGGATAGGGACCGATGGCGGGTTTATGTGTGGGCGGCAATGAACCTCCGGGCTCCTTAAAAGCCAGTAAGTAAATAAGTTGGATTATTTCGCCTATGTACATCATTTGAAAAAAAAAATAGTTAAAGAAAATGAACTATAAACTGCAACAGTATTTGGAATAAGATAAACTGATAAGACTATATTGTTCAGAACTAAAATTATTGATATTTGGTCGTTCACAGAGGGAATAAGACAGCTGCATTAAAAGAGAACACGTATCAGACCCAGCGTTACAAGAAGAAGCCAAAGAGCGTAACGTGATTTAATATTGACGCCAGTCGCCTGTGTTTTGTCATCAAAAGAGTAGAGAACGCCACTCTCGTCCGAACGAGAGAGACACGCCAAGTACCAAGTGAGGGCAAAGGGTGGCGATAAAACACAAGTTAGCAATGGGCAGTCAGAAGGGAGCTCGCTGGGCCGGAACCCTCCTTCAAAGAAGGCCCTGCGACGATGATCTTCAGACTAGCTAATCATATTACATCCACCAGAGGGGGCGGGCATCAGCGACGTAACAATCAGACTGTCTGTGCGTTCCCTCTCATGAGCACAGGCTGGCTCTTCAATCATAAAATAACTTCTTTCCTTCTAGTAACATTCTTTAGTTACAAGGATAGCTTATTATTGCATTGAAATAACATGCGTTGCCATGGAAACTTATTGTTGCAGTGTAGTAACATTCTTTAGTTACAAGGATAGCTTATTATTGCATTGAAATAACATGCGTTACCATGGAAACTTATTGTTGCAGTGTAGTAACATTCTTTAGTTACAAGGATAGCTTATTATTGCATTGAAATAACATGCGTTGCCATGGAAACTTATTGTTGCAGTGTAGTAACATTCTTTAGTTACAAGGATAGCTTATTATTGCATTGAAATAACATGCGTTGCCATGGAAACTTATTGTTGCAGTGTAGTAACATTCTTTAGTTACAAGGATAGCTTATTATTGCATTGAAATAACATGCGTTGCCATGGAAACTTATTGTTGCAGTGTAGTAACATTCTTTAGTTACAAGGATAGCTTATTATTGCATTGAAATAATATGCGTTGTCATGGAAACTTATTGTTGCAGCGTAGTAACATTCTTTAGTTACAAGGATAACTTATTATCGTGTTGAAATAACATGCGTTGCCATGGAAACTTATTGTTGCAGTATAATAACATTCTTTAGTTACAAGGATAACTTATTATCGTATTGAAATAACATGCGTTGTCATGGAAACTTATTGTTGCAGTGTAGTAACATTCTTTAGTTACAAGGATAACTTATTATCGTATTGAAATAATATGCGTTGTCATGGAAACTTATTGTTGCAGCGTAGTAACATTCTTTAGTTACAAGGATAACTTATTATCGTGTTGAAATAACATGCGTTGCCATGGAAATTTATTGTTGCAGTATAGTAACATTCTTTAGTTACAAGGATAACTTATTTTCGTATTGAAATAACTTGCGTTGCCATGGAAACTTATTGTTGCAGTGTAGTAACATTCTTTAGTTACAAGGATAACTTATTATCGTATTGAAATAATATGCGTTGTCATGGAAACTTATTGTTGCAGCGTAGTAACATTCTTTAGTTACAAGCATAACTTATTATCGTGTTGAAATAACATGCGTTGCCATGGAAACTTATTGTTGCAGTATAGTAACATTCTTTAGTTACAAGGATAACTTATTATCGTATTGATATAACATGCTTTGTCATGGAAACTTATTATCGTGTTGAAATAACATGCGTTGCCATGGAAACTTATTGTTGCAGTGTAGTAACATTCATTAGTAACAAGGATAACTTATTATCGTGTTGAAATAACATGCGTTGCCATGGAAACTTATTGTTGCAGTGTAGTAACATTCATTAGTAACAAGGATAACTTATTATCGTGTTGAAATAACATGCGTTGCCATGGAAACTTATTGTTGCAGTGTAGTAACATTCTTTAGTTACAAGGATAACTTATTATCGTGTTGAAATAACATGCGTTGCCATGGAAACTTATTGTTGCAGTATAGTAACATTCTTTAGTTACAAGGATAACTTATCGTATTGAAATAACTTGCGTTGCCATGGAAACTTATTGTTGCAGTGTAGTAACATTCTTTAGTTACAAGGATAACTTATTATCGTATTGAAATAATATGCGTTGTCATGGAAACTTATTGTTGCAGCGTAGTAACATTCTTTAGTTACAAGGATAACTTATTATAGTGTTGAAATAACATGCGTTGCCATGGAAACTTATTGTTGCAGTATAGTAACATTCTTTAGTTACAAGGATAACTTATTATCGTATTGAAATAACATGCGTTGTCATGGAAACTTATTATCGTGTTGAAATAACATGCGTTGCCATGGAAACTTATTGTTGCAGTGTAGTAACATTCATTAGTAACAAGGATAACTTATTATCGTGTTGAAATAACATGCGTTGCCATGGAAACTTATTGTTGCAGTGTAGTAACATTCTTTAGTTACAAGGATAACTTATTGTCATGTTGAAATAACATGCGTTGCCATGGAAAATTATTGTTGCAGTGTAGTAACATTCTTTAGTTACAAGGATAACTTATTATCGTATTGAAATAACATGCGTTGCCATGGGAACTTATTCTTGTAAAGTAAAAAAAAAAATGCTATAGGACAATTTGGAACCTATCTCTTCAATTATATTGTACCTGTCATGCCCGTAGTTCGGGAATGTAGCGTCATTGGACGTTGTGATACAAATTAAATTTATTCACGGCCTAACTACTAATAACATTAGCATTCGGCTGTGGCTCAGTGTTACAGTAGGATATTAAGAACTTGATACAAGGTAGACACTGAAGATTGTGTCCGTAGTTCAATTGCAACGCTTGGTAACTTTAAAAATCTGAATTGCCGTTGGAGCTCTCTCTTCTTGCTTTAGAATCGACGCTTCTTTGAGATCTGAATCACAGACGATGAAGGTGTGGGATATCTCACATGTCCGTAAATCATGCATTCCGACCCTCCATACTTCCCGGTTTATTATTTCTACCGTATAAGAAGGGGGATTCCATATTTTATTACACGCTACATCTTGGGACATGGGGACAAGAGTGAGCTATGTCCTTACTTACAAGTGCCTTTTAGAGAACCCGGAGGTTCATTGCCGCCTTCACCTAAGCCCTATAATATAATAAATTTCCTCTATATTTGTCCATACATGGCCTAGAATTTTCATATAATATTTCCCAAAACATGACTTCAAAGTTCTCTACAGTATTTGCCCATACATAACTTCAAAACACCTTGCGATATTTGCCCGTGCATCATTTGAAACCATCTTACGATATTTGCCCGTGCATCACTTAAAAGAGTGTTAGTTGGGACACCAGAGGGAAAAATACCTTTGGGGAGGCCGAGACGTAGATGGGAGCATAATATTAAAATGGATTTGAGGGAGGTGGGATATAATGGTAGGGACTGGATTAATCTTGCACATGATAGAGACCGATGGTGGGCTTATGTGAGGACGGCAATGAACCTCCGGGTTCTTAAGGGGAGAGGATGATATTTTTTTAAACTTTTGTCCTATTTGGTGTAAAATATTATTTTTTTTATGTAGAGAGCTCATAGCTGTGGCAACTCAACCAAATAAAAAAATATAAAAAAGTCATTTGGGGGCCCAAATTTGAAAAAAAAAATACTCAATGCAGGATAGTATTAAAACCGATATATCTAAACCGTTTTTAAAGATAGATTCAAACAGTTTGTTGCAATGTATTTGCAAAAGCATGTTCTACAAATTGTCTGTAACAGAATTTTGATATTAGTCCCTACGTACGTTTGTAAAATAAACAATTAAAATTTAATAGCAATTTTCTGATTTCCTTTCTTGCAAACAAACGGACGTATTTTCAAAATGAAATCAATTAACAAACTTCTGTTACAGGTAAAAGTTTTCTAATAGTCTAAGGAATGTATGTTCTATATTTCATGCATGTATCTTTAATAGTTCAGAAATGATATCCATTTTTGTCTGGCAATGTAGCAAAAAAAAAAAAATGAAGTTACTGGAAACCGATGAAAGTGGGCGAGTGATTTAAAAATCCATAGCGCAGGAAGTTTAAAAATGACGTCTCAACATCCGATAAGGGCATAAATACCCACAAAATGTTATGCAATGCATTCCACACATATCAAAGGGTACTTTAAAGAAAAAAAACATTTGAAAATTTAATTTATCGGAAACAACAATAAAAGTGGGCGAGTGATTTAAAAATCCATAACGCAGGAAGTTTAAAAATGGCGACTCAACATCAGATAAGGGCACAAATACCCACAAAATGTAATGCTATGCATTTCACACATATCACAGAGTATTTTAAAGATTTTTTTTTTAATTTACTCATTTTTCACCAAAAAATACTATCCTCTCCCCTCAAAAGCCATTTGCAAGTAAATAAGTAAAGATAGATAGTAACTTGTTATGGTCGGCATGGCATTGAACCAATAGGCTACAGCCATCTGTAGCTCGCGTGCCTCGGGTTGGCGACCGGCCCTGTCACGTAGGACTGCGCTGTGCCGGAGTTTCCGGGCCAAGAAATTACAACTTGGAATAGGAACGGCGAACAAAAGACTGCTTGCAGGCGGCTGGCATCGGAGGGTTGGTTCTCCGTCTTTAAGTGTAGCTCGAATTAATTTCCAGAACTCGACGAAAATGGCGGTTGGTTGGCTTATTAAAATTCATGTCCAGCCCCATATGCAGATTGGAGCGGGATGGCCTTCTTTGTGTTCCTGGTTAGGCGGAAGCAGTTTGCCGACGTCTTCCTTTGTGACTGTCCGTCTGTCATTTCGATTGAATACTAGCTCTACTAGTAAAGTCCCTTGCATTCGAAAATATTGTCGATTTAAGGAAAAACTAATGATTGTGCGGAATGTCTGTGCTCAAATTAAATTAATAAAACAATTTGATATATTATATATTTTGATTACCTTTGTATTTCGTTTGATATTTTGACTACCTTTGTATTTCGTTTGATATTTCTATTACCTTTGAATTCGTTTGATATTTTGATTACCTTTGATTTCGTTTGATATTTGATATTTTGATTACCTATGTATTTCGTTTGATATTTGATATTTTGATTACCTTTGTGTTTCGTTTGATATTTGATATTTTGATTACCTATGTATTTCGTTTGATATTTGATATTTTGATTACCTTTGTGTTTCGTTTGATATTTGATATTTTGATTACCTTTGAATTTCGTATATTTGATATTTTGATTACCTTTGTGTTTCGTTTGATATTTGATGTTTTGATTACCTATGTATTTCGTTTGATATTTGATATTTTGATTACCTATGTATTTCGTTTGATATTTGATATTTTGATTACCTTTGTGTTTCGTTTGATATTTGATATTTTGATTACCTTTGAATTTCGTATATTTGATATTTTGATTACCTTTGTGTTTCGTTTGATATTTGATGTTTTGATTACCTTTGTATTTCGTATATTTGATATTTTGATTACCTTTGTGTTTAGTTTGATATTTGATATTTTGATTACCTTTGTATTTCGTATATTTGATATTTTGATTACCTTTGTGTTTCGTTTGATATTTGATATTTTGATTACCTTTGTATTTCGTATATTTGATATTTTGATTACCTTTGTGTTTAGTTTGATATTTGATATTTTGATTACCTTTGTATTTCGTATATTTGATATTTTGATTACCTTTGTGTTTCGTTTGATATTTGATATTTTGATTACCTTTGTATTTCGTATATTTGATATTTTGATTACCTTTGTGTTTAGTTTGATATTTGATATTTTGATTACCTTTGTATTTCGTATATTTGATATTTTGATTACCTTTGTGTTTCGTTTGATATTTGATATTTTGATTACCTTTGTGTTTCGTTTGATATTTGATATTTTGATTACCTTTTTGTTTCGTTTGATATTTGATATTTTGATTACCTTTGTGTTTAGTTTGATATTTGCATTATCTTTGTATTTCGTTTAGCACTGTATGTATTTGATGTACCCAAATTTCCGCGACGATTGTGTGGAAAATCTCGCTAAAACTAATGAATAGTATTGAAAATTATGTCCATTAAAGACCTTAAAATATGCATTGAAAAATTCGAAAATGTTCACTATATAAATTATGCTCTAATAGCTGAAAAGTCGGCAAACTTATCCTAGTATGAGAACCCACGAAAAACTAAATACTATCGGTATAATGAGAAATTTCAAATTATTGTATTACATAAAGGAAGAAAAGAGACTTTAATTTCTTAGTTATTGCCTTATTGATACGGACACCCGATTTTCGAGAATTATTTTTTTCACGAATTTATGCTGAGTCAAGAGAGTTAAAGTTGTTATAGGTGTGAACGAGTGTCGTTCTGTCCACAGAAAGTGTCTCGTTCATACCTATAACAAGCTTCCTGTCTTGACTCAATCAGCAGAAATTTGTGAAAAAATTATTTGCGAAAATCGGGCTTAATTGTGTATTTGTGACCTGGCGGAATGTGGCAGAAGTCCTTATGGCATTAACTCCGCAAGTGTAAATAAATAAATAAATAAATGAATAAATAAATGAATAAATAAATGAATGAATGAATGAATAAATGAATAAATGAATAAATAAAGAATAAATAAATGAATGAATGAATGAATAAATGAATAAATAAATGAATAAATAAATAAATGAATGAATGAATAAATGAATAAATGAATGAATGAATGAATAAATGAATAAATAAATGAATAAATAAATAAATGAATAAATAAATGAATAAATAAATAAATAAGTAAATAAATAAATAAGTAAGTAAATAAGTAAATACTTAAATAAATAAGTAAATAAATAAATAAGTAAATAAGTAAATACGCAAATAAATAAATAAGTAAATAAGTAAGTAAATAAGTAAATACATAAATAAGTAAATAAGTGAATAATTAAATACGTAAATAAATAAGTAAATAAATAAATAAATAAGTGAATAAGTAAATACGTAAATAAATAAAAGAGTAAATAAGTAAATAAAGAAGTAAATAAGTAATTAAATAAGAAAATACGCAAATAAATAAATACGTAAATAAGTAAGTAGGTAAATAAATACGTAAATAAATAAATGAGTAAATAAGTAAATAAATAAGTAATTAAATAAGTAAATACGTAAATAAATAAATAAATAAGTAAATAAGTAAGTAAATGAGAAATACGTAAATACATAAGTAAATAAATAAATACATAAATACCCAGAAACAAAATTTGGGCGACTTAAGTAAGGAGTACTTACTCATCTTTATACATACGTCTCAATGTGTATTTGTGACCTGATGGAGTGTAAGAGAAGGCCTTATGGCGTTGACTCCGCAAGTGTAGATAAATAAATAAATAAATAAATAAAAATAAATAATTTTACTTATGTAGGCATGTCCTTGAATAATAATAATTCAAATAAACAGCTTTCACGTCATCTTCAACATGATAAAGTATCTGTATTATTGCCATGTACGGTTGAAAGCGTCTACTGACTTATGGGATATTTCGTTGATGTTTGGGTAAAGGGAGATGTCATAAAAATGAGTTTTAAGTTAAATTAAAGTTAAACTTCGGACCCTTATTGCAAATAATTTTCTACACAAATAAAACACATCAAGTGCTATTATTCTTTTGTTTTTTGCACACCCACTTGTAGAATTTAACTTGTGTATTCCTCTGCAGAAGAAAACTCCACTTGCACAAAAAATGACCTAACCCCATATATCCGAACACCATCAAATCTTTCTCAGTTTGTCGTCGCTATGCAGACACACTTATTCCAACCAGACTTCTTACAGTTCGATCCCATCTAGCACTTTTGAGTCTTTCGTTTTATCCCTCAGATTGAATTTCTTCCTCTTCTCTCATAAATCTCGCGTCCTCTACATGATTGAGGAGGATTTACCCCTTGATGTGGGTACCTGCAGTCCCGCCCTACACCAGCAGCGGGGTCTATATTTAGCCCTAAACCACAAGTCATCCCCAAATGTAGGTCACGTCGGGGCCTGAAGCAAGTGCTTTCTAAAATCAGTGGTTTATGGGCTAGGGGGGTAGGAAAGGTAATCAGCGAGGGTGGGAAGGGCACCCTCACCCCTCTTTTATAGACTCTCCCTCCCTTGAAAGACTAAAATCAATTGGATATGCCCCGTAGTCGCCAGAACTGAAATAAATATCCATGATTACATGACCCGGCGGGTCCAAGGCCGAAGCCAGGTGGCGGTGATGAAAATGCAATTAGCAGGAAAGCTGGCGCTAATGAAGGCTGGCAGACACATCAAAGAGGCTGGGAGGGTGTCTTCAGCGTGCCTCGAATCTCGGTTGCAAAAACAATCGAGTCATGTTAAGTGTAGGTGCAGCCCCTTTTAAACGACCAGCGTTAATACGTTCGCAAAAGCTTAAGGGGAGAGGATGGTATTCTTTTAAACTTTTTTCCTATTTGGTGTAAAATATTAATTTTTTTATGTAGAGAGCTCATAGCTGTGGCAACTCACCCAAATAAAAATATTTTGAAAAAAAAAAAAATTATTTGGGCCCCAAATTTGAAAAAAAAAATATACCTAGTACAGGATTGTGCAAAAACCAATATATCTACACCGTTTTTAAAGATAGATTCAAACACTTTTTTGAAATGCATTTGCAAAAGCATGTTCTACAAACTGTCTGTAACAGAATTTTGATATTAGTCCCTACGTTTGTAAAATAAACAATTAAAATTTAATAGCAATTTTCTGATTTCCTTTCTTGCAAACAAACGGACGTATTTTTAAAATGAAATCAGTTAACAGAATTCTGTTACAGAGGAAAGTTTCCTAATAGTCTAAAGAATGTGTGTTCTAAATTTCATGCATGTATCTTTAATAGTTCAGAAATTATATCCATTTTTGTCTGGGAATGTAGCAAAAAAAAATGAAGTTACTGGAAACCGATAAAAGCTGGCGTGTGATTTAAAAATCCATAGTGCAGGAAGTTTAAAAATGACGTCTCAACATCCGATAAGGGCACCAATACCAACAAAATGTTATGCAATGCATTCCACACATATCAAAGGGTATTTTAAAGAAAAGAAAATGTTTAATTTAATTTACCGGAAACGACAATAAAAGTGGGCGAGTGATTTAAAAATCCATAACGCAGGAAGTTTAAAAATGACGTCTCAACATCCGATAAGGGCACAAATACCCACAAAATGTTATGCTATGCATTCCACACATATCACAGAGTATTTTAAAGGTTTTATTATTTTTTAAATTTTACTCATTTTTCACCAAAAAATACCATCCTCTCCCCTTAACGAGCTGAAATGGCATTTGAATATTATTTTCTGTATCTGTGCTTTATCAGGCCTCCTAAGTTTACATAAGAGAGACGGGTGAAATTTTGGTCATTTTCAGTAAAAAAAGTCGCATTTTGTTTTTTTTTTTGTTTTTTTTTTTTTTTTGTGAAAAATGAATCGGAAATCTTTTATTTATACAGAGTCAATAGGCTATATTTCCGAACTGCACTTGTATTTATTGTACCGTTAAACATACATGCGCATATCACTGAAGATCATTGGTTCCATGCCTGTTGAGTCAGTCTATCAAACAGCGTCAGATTGTCTTTAAGAACTGACAAGCAAACATTGTCATGGGTGCAGATAAAAAAAAAACTTTTTTTTTTTTGCTTCCACCATGTTAATAATGTCAAAACAAGTGCTTGTAAAAATTTTGGCAACTCCAGCGCAATTACGAGGACCCCGGGGCCGCTTACAGAAAGAAAACACAATTTCATTGGAAAAAATTATTGGACCAGATACAGCAATTGTTGAGCTATTTTTCAACATATTGCCCACTGGAATTGAGACATTTGTCATATCATGGGATCGACAGAGAGGTGCAGACGGCTGTCGCACACTGGTTCCGATCCCAGGCGGCACAGGAATACAAACGTTGATCCCATTGTATGACAAATGTCTCAATTCCAGTGGGCAATATGTTGAAAAATAGTTCAACAATTGCTGTATCTGGTCGAATAATTTTTGCAATGAAATTGTGTTTTCTTTCTGTAAACGTCCCCAGGGAACCTTATTTTTACGGTCCTCGTAATTGCGTTTGAGTGTCCAAAATTTGTACAAGCACTTGTTTTGTCATTATTAACATGATAGAAGAAAAACATTAAAATTTTTTATGTGCCCCCATGAGAATGTTTGCTTGTTAGCTTCTACACGTGATTTTGTACAAATATGTCAAAGATCTATTCCGATTTTTCCTGAACTCTCCCCATATATGCCTTATGACTAGTCTTTTTCTCTGCCTTTCGAGTGATGCATTTAGTATAGATTCCAGGCGTTGTCCTGATCCTAGATAACTTTTCTGTTTTCTTTGTCCTGTGTGTTGTATACATTCAGGGCAGTCCGGAAATTTATTGATTGCCTCTTGTATGTTGAGCAAGTTTCAGTGCTTTTCGACATATGGAATCAAAAAAATTTTAATCGATATTTATATGGCTGTACCCTTGAATTTGATTTCCATGCAAGTTTTACAAGATGTTTTTGACACTTTTTTTTTCAACATATTTTTTCATATTCAAAGTGCAAAGGCCCCTTACCATGTTGATGCTAAGAACATGAAATTTTTACTGATGTTCTGTAAATCGTTGTTAAGGAGAGACAATATCACATTTTTTATGCCAGATATCAATCAATCTAGATAAAATTTTTACTGAAAGTAAATATTTACGATGCCTGTTATTATTCGGTTGAGAAGCTTTTATCATCCAGTCTGCTGTCAAAAAATCTGAAAGTTAGAATTTATAAAACCGTTATATTACCGGTTGTTCTGTATGGTTGTGAAACTTGGACTCTCACTTTGAGAGAGGAACAGAGATTAAGGGTGTTTGAGAATAAGGTTCTTAGGAAAATATTTGAGGCTAAGAGGGATGAAGTTACAGGAGAATGGAGAAAGTTACACAACGCAGAACTGCACGCATTGTATACTTCACCTGACATAATTAGGAACATTAAATCCAGACGTTTGAGATGGGCAGGGCATGTAGCACGTATGGGCGAATCCAGAAATGCATATAGAGTGTTAGTTGGGAGGCCGGCGGGAAAAAGACCTTTGGGGAAGCCGAGACATAGAGGGAGGATAATGTTAAAATGGATTTGAGGGAGGTGGGATGTGATGGTAGAGAATGGATTAATCTTGCTCGGAATAGGGACCAATGGCGGGCTTATATGAGGGCGGCAATGAACCTCCGGGTTCCTTTAAAGCCAGTAAGTAAGTAAGTAAGTAGATATTTACGAGATGGGTGCATGTTTCTGTGCATTTATTTTGTGAGAAATGCTGCTAGTTTATTTCACTATTTTTTTTTTCATTAATTATATGAAAAATAATATTTTTAAAATTTAAAAAAAGAAATGTTGAAAGTTTATAAATGAAATATTTCATAAAATGAATATATATAAATGTTTCTCTATGTCTTGTGATTGTAACAAAAAAAAAAAAGGAGATTTAAAAATTTAACTCTTCTGCTAAAAACTTGGATCTGAATATATTTCTAAAAAGAATAGGAAAAAAAATTAAAAAGCCAAAAACATTTGGGAGTTCAAAATTTGAATTTTGCTATTCCTTTACACAGTAAACATGCTCTCAAAATTTAGTTAAAAATTGATTAGGAAAAAAGTTGTATTTAGTGGAGTGTCCCTTTAAGACAAAAAAAAATCGGGTAGATTGTCGGTAACAAACCCGCGGAGCTGTATGTACGTGAATCTATTGAATCGTATTTAGTGTTCACTTCCATTGGTTCGCACGTACTAAGTTAGAAAAACTAGTAGTTAATACAGAGTTGTTAAATAACCTATTAAAATCCGCCACTGAGTTGTTAAATAACCGGTCAAAATCCGCCACTGACTTAAAAAATCCGCCACTGCGCAAAAACCCTTGTAATATTCCTTCTTTGCTCTTGATGAGAATTTCTTCCGCCGTATGTCATGCGGGTTGCATTCCCGAGTGTTGCGGGTTAAAGATTCCTACTCCTACGTCACCAGCCGAGAGCTAATCTCGAGAAATCATTTTTGTCTGCTGACCCATCCATCTCCCGACATGGAAGCCATAATTCTGGCGTCCAGGACTTTTAAATTCGTGTGATTAGAACACGACTACGCCCTTGAATGCGATGGGATCGCTGGCACGCCATCTACAGGCCGGGCCGTAAAAACACAGAGCAGTGACGTCACTATCGATTGATTCGTCCCGGGTCACGTATACACATTTAATATTATAATTTACATTCTACACATTTCGTGGAAAACTGCAACGGCAAAAGTATCGGATCTGTCTGAAGAGACTCGTAGTCTAGTAGGCCGTGGCGACAGGCGAGTTTCTTATGTCACTTGTAGCTTAGCAACACCGGACTGCTGGCAAAAAGAAAAAAAAAATTAGATACGTTTCGTTAACATGACCTATTTTGTTATTTTTTTAATGCCTGCATGTACATTGAATTATTATTATTATTATTATTATTATTATTATTATTATTATTATTATTATTATTATTATTATTATTATTATTATTATTATTATTATTATAAGCTTGTACTTGCTATTTGGGAAAAGGAAATTGTACCAGAACAATGGAAGGAGTCCATAATCGTACCTATCTTTAAGAAGGGCGACAAGACTAACTGTAGTAACTTTCGAGGAATATCACTTTTGTTGACGTCGTACAAAATTTTGTCCAATATTCTTTTGAGAAGATTAACTCCATATGTAGATGAAATTATTGGGGATCATCAGTGTGGTTTTAGGCGTAATAGATCAACTATTGACCAGATATTTTGTATTCGACAGATAATGGAGAAAAATGGGAGTATAAGGGTACAGTACATCAGTTATTTATAGATTTCAAAAAGGCATATGACTCGGTTAAGAGAGACGTTTTATATGATACTCTTATTGAATTTGGTATTCCCAAGAAAATAGTTCGATTAATTAAAATGTGTCTCAGTGAAACGTACAGCAGAGTTCGTATAGGTCAGTTTCTGTAGATGCGTTTCCAATTCACTGCGGGCTAAAGCAAGGAGATGCACTATCACCTTTACTTTTTAACTTCGCTCTAGAATATGCCATTAGGAAAGTCCAGGATAACAGAGAGGGTTTGGAATTGAACGGGTTACATCAGCTGCTTGTCTATGCGGATGACGTGAATATGTTAGGAGAAAATCTACAAACGATTAGGGAAAACACGGAAATTTTACTTGAAGCAAGTAAAGAGATAGGTTTGGAAGTAAATCCCGAAAAGACAAAGTATATGATCATGTCTCGTGACGAGAATATTGTACGAAATGGAAATATAAAAATTGGAAATTTATCCTTTGAAGAGGTGGAGAAGTTCAAAAATCTTGGAGCAACAGTAACAAATATAAATGACACTCGGGAGGAAATTAAACACAGAACAAAAGTGGGAAATGCGTGTTATTATTCGGTTGAGAAGCTTTTGTCATCTAGTCTGCTGTCAAAAAATCTGAAAGTTAGAATTTATAAAAGATTTATATTACCGGTTGTTCTTTATGGTTGTGAAACTTGGACTCTCACTTTGAGAGATAAACATAGGTTAAGGTTGTTCGAGAATAAGGTGCTTAGGAAAATATTTGGGGCTAAGCGGGATGAAGTTACAGGAGAATGGAGAAAGTTACACAACACAGAACTGCACGCATTGTATTCTTCACCTGACATAATTAGGAACATTAAATCCAGACGTTTGAGATGGGCAGGGTATGTAGCACGAATGGATGAATCCAGAAATGCATATAGAGTGTTAGTTAGGAAGCCGGAGGGATAAAGACCTTTAGGGAGGCCGAGACGTAGATGGGAGGATAATATTAAAATGGATTTGAGGGAGGTGGGATATGATGATAGAGACTGGATTAATCTTGCTCAGGATAGGGACCAATGGCGGGCTTATGTAAGGGCGGCAATGAACCTCCGGGTTCCTTAAAAGCCAGTAAGTAAGTAAGTATTATTATTATTATTAACGATTGTATTGAATGTAGCAACAGCGAATATATACAGCGTCTTCGTGTTCTTTGTGAATAGCAATGGTTTAGAAAGCTTTTAACTAGATTTAAATGTCAGCATATAATTGCATTTTATTTATTCAGTTAATTAATTTTGAATGAAGGCTTTGATTTGTGATTTATATAAATAACATTCCAATTAACTCGGAAGTAATAGCATGCGTTGATATGGCAACGACTTTCAACAAAATCCAGATGTGTCCTAGCAACAAGTGACGTGTTTTGTTGTACATACGGAGTTTTGTAATACTGTGGCCAGATTTAAATACGCGTTTACTCTTTTCTGAACACATTAATCTTTTTTGACATAGAATGTCTGTGCTTGACCTGTGAGAGAAAAATTGTAACACTTTGAGATTAAAAGTTTACTGTGACGTTTCACACAGTCATTGGGATTTTCTTAAATTCCCTGTCACCTTTTTTTTTTTTTTTTTTTTTTTAGATCCCTGGGCCTGGGTAGCGCAGTCGGTATAGCGCTGGCCTTCTGTGTTCGAGGTTGCGGGTTCGATCTCGGCCTAGGTCGATGGCATTTAAGTGTGTTTAAATGCGACAGACTCAAGTCAGTAGATTTACTGGCATGTAAAAGAAGAAATGCGGGACAAAATTCCGGCACATCGGCGACGCTGATATAAACTCAGCAGTTGCGAGCGTCGTTAAATAAACCATAATCTAATTTTTTAGATCCCTGATATGAAATAGTAATAGCCTATGCGTTACAAGAGCGGTATGTTGACGTTTTCATGGTCGAGGAAAATATTGAAAAAGCGAAACGTAGTTGAGCTTTTTTAATTTCCGAGAACATGAAAACAAACATACCGCCCGTGTATTCGTACATTATTTTGTGCGAAGATCGTTTATTACATATCTGAAAGACGAATTTCTAATTAGTTGCAATGAAATCTCCATCTTGGTTTCTGTTTAATGACGCCAACTTCGGAACACCAAAATATCTTTCTTCAACATTGTTGCTGTAAAATGTTTTCTGTGTTTACTATAGTCCAGCAGGCCGTGATATACGTCTGTCTTTTTTTCCCTCCCAGTCTATAAATGCGAACTTAAAACAAACGGTAAGGTTATGTAATGATTTATTTTTCATTTTAATATTTTAACAATATTATTTATATAACATATTGCAGTAATAACATCGGCATCTGGAATCTTGTTGATTTTTCACGGCTTCCTTAATGTTACTTGTATCAGGAATGCAATAAGTTTCGTGGAGTAGTAGACTTTACTTAATTTTTGCAAATATTTAAAAACAATAATTAACATTGCGATTTAGGTGAAATTGCAGTGGTAAGTTTCCAATTTATAATTATTACTATGTTAAACGTCTCTAAAAATAATAAGTTAAAAGCCTAAAGCAGTAAAATGAATGTCGCGCTTAAGCGGTAAGAAGAGGGAAATTGTTATGTGTGTTACGTTGGGAATACTGAATGTGGTATTTCACACTTACCGCGTATTGGTTCTGTGCGGAAAACAAGCAAATACGCACGATCTCGCACAAAAGTTGTTTCTGTGTGTCTGCCTGTCTTAGTAGCTTATATCGTAAGATTTAATTTGACGTCACACATTTTTAGTTACGCCTATAATTATCAGTGGTTTGTATTAAAGGTTGTGAAGTCGGAAAATGAGATTCCTGTACAGAAAATCTTGCACTGTTTGAGTGGATTGCTGTGTGGTGTGTGTAGGGACCCGTTAACGGGCTATACATGAACTTGGAAGCGATGCCTTTGAGGTGTCCAGACACCTGTTACACCAGTCAAGTTGTCTGGGGAACGATCCAAAAGGGACTGTAGAGACGCCCTGAAAATTGATTAAACTTTGTTAGTGAATTGATTCACACTTTCATATAGGCCTATTTGGGTGATTGTTACACTTTTACTACGTCATTACTTTTGACCAATAAAAAGGTACGAAACAACGTGTTTCAACCAGTCATGTTATACAGGGACATCATTTTATTTTTACTAACATTTCTAATAATCACCTGGCTATATCTTCGGATTAAAGGTCTAGAACCGGAAACACCGCTTGCTCCCCTTTCCAAGACTAGAGTTCGATGATACTGGCGTAAAATACAAACAAATCACTTTACTAGGTATAGGAGGGAAGAAAAGTAGTTTATCCAATTATGTAACCTAGGAAATATCGCAATTTTGAGTTTGATAATTTTCATTAGGTTTTTGTTTAATCAAAATACAGTACAGTATTAACAATGAGTGTTTTTAGTCACGAACTGAGTTGTCCATGTGGACGTATTCATTATGCAGTGTATATTATACTGTCTACAGCACATTAGCGTACAATATAGAGAATGAAGTTAAATTGAAAAATAATCATAATATGGATATTTAAACACATTTTTGAAAATGGTGGCCGTTCATTTCGATACAGGCTTCAGTTCTTTTGTGCATATTATCGCACTATAGACTATTGTACCTAATTCCAATTGCCAGTTTCGTCCTTCGTACTAGTAACTCATGTTAAAATAATTCTGTACCTACTCTATAAAAGAGTACCTTACGTACTGTAAATTCAATCTTCACTTCTGCCCGATCCGAAAAGATTACTTTACTCAGACATACTATCTACTGTCCGTCCAAGTGGTTATGTCGTAGGGTCGTAGAAATGGAGGTAATTACGTGACAGTTAATTACTTAACGAGGCCCTTTTATTTAAGTTATTTTAAACAGTTGTATAATATTACGTAGACGCCCAATTCCTTACAGAAATTAATGATTTCAGAAAGGAGCTAAGACAGCCCAGCCACTAGACTTTACAGAGGGGCGAACAGAAGCAGGTGGGGGAAACCGGGATGCGACGTAGGCAAACGGACGACAGTACCTGTGCGAAAATATGATTCAGTATTGGAAGTTTTCGTCACTGGAAAACGCGAACATATTTCTAGAACGTACTATACTCACTAACTAAGTACTGCATACGCGGCCTCGGTTCTGTGTGGAGAACGGTTGGAAGTTTACTAGTAGAGGGGGTGGGAGTGAAGTACATTCAAAAAGTAAGGTACAATAAAAATTGAAGTAAAAATAAAATGATGTCCCTGTATATAACAGCCTTGTTACTGTAACAGTTCATATTGGTCTTGTAACTTGCTCCGAAGATTAGGTTATCGTGGGACACGTTTAGTTTTGCCCATGCTGTATCACAGTGCGCTATACAGCGTGTCCCTGAAACGCCGTCCATTTCTTCAAGTCACAGGGTAGTGTACTTGCATGGCTCACGTGTCACGTTGGGTGCATTTTGAAGGGGTAACAGAGGTGGTGAAAATTATATTCAATTAAAGTTTATTTCATGTTTAGTATTAAAAATCATTGAACCAGCATGTTTATCAACGGTAATCTCACTAGAGGTTTTGATTTATCTAGAAAAAATCAAAACTCGAGTGGGATTTAATTGACTATTACACGATTAGAAGAAAGTATATAAAGATTAGATGAAATAAAGTACTCTAATAGAATAAAATATTAATTGACTTACTGAAATTCTATTTCACTAATGTTAGCTTCACCAAAACGTTCGAACGGAGCCGCCATTTTCAGTTGACTGTCTATGCTGTAAACAAATGACGATTGCAAAGCATGTTTTATAGTAGCGTGAAGAATTTTCAGTTTGAAATTTTGGCAAACAAAGAAACAAATGCTAAGAGAGTGATGTCCACACCTGTGGAGTAACGTTAGCGCGTCTGGCCGCGAAACCAGGTGGCCCGGGCTCGATTCCCGGTCGGGGCAAGTTACCTGGTTGAGGTTTTTCCGGGGTTTTCCCTCAACCCAATATGAGCAAATGCTGGGTAACTTTCGGTGCTGGACCCCGGACTCATTTCACCGGCATTATCACCTTCATCTCATTCAGACGCTAAATGAGCGGTGATGTTGATAAAGCGTCGTAAAATAAACCTACTAAAATAAAAAAGAGAGTGATAAAAACAAACAAATGCTAGGGAAGCGATAACATTGTGCGATAAGCAGCCATGATTTCGTGAAGGACGTCCTTTCGTACCGTTTTATTGGTAAAAAGTAGTTTGACGTAGTGTAATAGTCATCCCTAATATGTGGATGGAGTTTCTGGGACACTCTGTATAGCCATAGGACGGAAATATCAGTTCGTGACAGAGTCGTACCACATTCTCTCCTTCTTATTGTAATTTCAAGGTTGCAGTATTGAAATACGAGCCAGTTCCACAGAAAGTATTTGAATGCCCGGGGGTGGAAGTTGGACTTCTTAATTAATGCTTCGGGAGAAAATTGTGAGGCTGCGGAAGATGGATGTTTGGTGCTTTGCATGGGGTTGCCGTGGAAACCAATCTCTAACCGCAACAAAAGAGAGAGGAAGCGTTTCTTCATTTGCATGCCATGACTTCGTTAACATAATGAATGGAGGCTAAATCCCCGGGGAGACGTCTGAAGGGAGACAGAGGATGTGTTTTATCAGTTGATTAAAGGTGGAGACAGCTAATGGAGAAGAGAAAACAGGCTGTGTACAGGATCGAGTGGCTGGCAGGCAGTTGAAAAACCCTGGAGTGTCAGTTCATTTGATGTATTGATTATTAGTCAAGCTAGACCAGTTGGTGGTAAGGGAGAAGCAATGGAGAGACGAGAATCTGGATAAGAGAAATGACAGTAAGCAGAAAACTGAAGAGAAAAGAATATTAGACACAGTATAGGTAGAGACATGTAAACAATAAAATGGAAGAGAAACTTATACATAAATAGAAAAGTAAAATATGCAAAATTATATAATAATGCATAGAACTTTTCAGTTTGAGGTTTGCACTTTTCGTTACAATTTCTGTTTCATTATCATTCTTCGAAACTGATTCGCAAAGTGGAAAGGAAAAATACAGGAAACTTTTCAATTATACAGGGTGTTTAAAAAATACGGGGCATAATTTCAGGTATGTTTTTCCCACATGTAGACAATCAAAATAGTTCATTACAACATGTGTCCGGAAATGCTTCATTTCCGAGTTATGGCCTTCACAACATTGAAATTCACCGGAACGTTTTTCTTTCCGCAGGTCGTTGTCATTACAGAAGATGTTCAAAATGTCCACCTCCTGCTTGAATACAGACCTCACATCGATGTCTCATTGACCTGCGAACACGATCCCAAACTCCAGGAGTATTGCGTATGTCCTCAGAACATGCCACAATTCGATTCCGAAGGGATTCCAAATCAGGCACCGGAGACGAATAAACCAATGATTTTAAATGGCCCCACAAGTAGAAATCGAGAGGGTTCAGATCAGGTGAGCGTGGAGGCCAAGCAATTGGGCCACCTCTACCTATCCATCGATCAGGAAACCTTCGATCCAAGTACCGGCGAGCCGTACGACTGAAGTGTACAGGAGCACCATCATGCAAGAAGTGAATGTGTTGACGATTGATCAGTGGAGTTCCTGATTTGGAATCCCTTCGGAATCGAATTGTGGCAAGTTCTGAGGACAGACGCAATACTCCTGGAGTTTGGGATCGTGTTCGCAGGTCAATGAGACATCGATGTGAGGTCTGTATTCAAGCAGGAGGTGGACATTTTGAACATCATCTGTAATGACAACGACCTGCTGAAAGAAAAGCGTTCCGGTGAATTTCAGTGTTGTGAAGGCCATAACTCGGAAATGAAGCATTTCCGGACACATGTTGTAATGAACTATTTTGATTTTCTACATGTGGGAAATACATAACTGAAATTATACCCCGTATTTTTAAATACCCTGTATTATTACTTCTGCAGGGTTGTTTCCGATCTCTGATAACGAATTTGTGTCAGGAATCACACCGACAGCTGAATTGCGGTGAGAGATGACAGACCAGTAGTGAGTGATTTCATAATCAGAGTGCACGGTGTATCAGAGTAGCAATGCCCAAGAAAATCGAGCCTTTTGGGAGGGGTACATGACAAACCTTTCCGGTGCTAAGTACAGTTACTTGAAAATCATACCAGCGTGCAAAAAACGTAGTTTCGTTATTTCCAAGAAAGACGTCTTGTGTGTTTGTAATAAGACTGGCAAAGCTCGGATGGGATTAATTTCAGAGTGGAAAAAGCAAGCAAATCCATCCCCGTCGGAAGTCGTCGCACCCCACGAGATGATACAAATTAATTCCATTCGAGCTTTACCAAACTTATTAAGTACACATACGATGCCTTTCTTGGAAATACCGAAACCTCGTTTATTGCAGGCTTCTTTTATTTTCACTTAACTGTACTTGGCATCGGAAAGGTTCGTAATGTACCCCTCCCAAAGAGGCTCGATTTTCTTGGGAATTTCTGCTGTGAGTCGCCGTGCACTCTGACTATGAGATCACTCACTACTGGTCTGTCACCTCGCGCCACAGTTCAGCTGTCGTGTGACTCCTGACGCACATGACGCTATCCAAATTCGTTATCAGTAGACTTCGTTGAATTGCCACACGCAGCATGCAATCAGGTTGCCGATGTACGGTAGTATAGAGGAGGTGAGCGACCGCCCGGTCTCGTAGTATAAGCAGTTCATGTTAAGAGTAGTGACCGGTGCAAATAGATAGAGCAGCTACAGCTAATGTATACCTATGTAAGCACTTGTTTTTGCATTACTGTGGTTGGAATAGTCAAAGCTTAACATTTGTTCAGTGCAGACAAGAATTAAATCAAACATGCTACAATGAGAGTGTTGCTGTTCCAAACAATTGCCCCTGGAATACCCTTACCCCCGCAGCCAGTCTTGACCCGTTGGGGAACGTGGTTGGATGCTGTTCATTATTATGCAAAATAATGGAGGTAATTGATGCATTGGATAGCACAGACAGTTCCGCTATTGCAGCTGTAAAATCATTGCCTTCTGAACAGCTATTGGAAGATATTCTGTTCATTGATTCTAATTTTAAAATCGTGCCCAAAAGCATCATCCTGTTAGAATCGTCTAAACTACAACTCTCAGAAGCCCTTAATATAGTGAATAAAGTATCACAAACCGTTATCCAAAATAACAATTGACTAATTTCAGAAAAAATGAAATCTAAGTTGAGAAACATTATTGCTAAAAATTCTGCCTATTCACAACTTCGTATTATAAATGATGTACTACCAGGTCACGACAAGACATCTGAAGTTGGTGTACTAAAAAGTAGCGATTTTCCGTTCTTCAAATATGCACCTATTACATCGTGTGATGTTGAACGTACATTTTCCCAAAATGAAAACTGTTTAAGTGACCATCGGAGGAGGTTCACTTTGCAATCGCTCAAAATGTACGTAACTCTTCAATGCACATATTCAAGGATGATGTGAGTATATTACATTAAATTTTAAGAGTTAATATATCTCACTACAAAATAATTGTGTATTTACATGTTTGGACATTTCCTACTTCAATGATCATTCATTATATTTCTTGAATGCAGGATAAGGTTTTATTGTAACCGTAGTATACTGATCAGTGTTTACATTAGAGGCATACTCCATCCGTTGCACGCCCCCTTCTCATACAGTCTATACCGCGTGCACAGTAAACCTTACGATTCTCGTGGCAATTCCACGAAGTCTAGTTATCAGAGATCGAAAACAACTCTGTATTCCACCAATACAACAATTTTGAAAAATTCAAAGTTATATGCTGAAAAGTGAACGAGATTCTTTCCAAAGAACCAAGTCTCCTTGCTATTAAAATTAAATTGGTTATATTGAATATATATTTGCTTTATATTCAAAATAATTTAGAGAAGAAATATGACAAGAGAAAATTTACTATGAAGTAATTTAAGTGATCAAGAATTAAAAAAGAAGTACATGAAACCAGGGATTTATTCTCTGAATTCTGTGAATGTTTTCAAATTACTCCAACTCTAGCAGATTATATTACGAGACACCACCTGTTTAATATAAAGGACAATAATAATTCTGTGCGAGATCGTGCGTATTTGCTTGCTTTCCGCACAGAACCAATACGCGGTAAGTGTGAAATACCACATTCAGTATTCCCAACGTAACACACATAACAATTTCCCTCTTCTTACCGCTTAAGCGCGACATTCATTTTACTGCTTTAGGCTTTTAACATATTATTTTTAGAGACGTTTAACATAGTAATAATTATAAATTGGAAACTTACCACTGCAATTTCACCTAAATTGCACTGTTAATTATTGTTTTTAAATATTTGCAAAAATTAAGTAAAGTCTACAACACCACAAAAGTTACTGCATTTGTAATGCAAGTAACATTAAGGAAGCCGTGAAAAATCAACAAGATTCCAGATGCCGATGTTATTACTGCAATATGTTATATAAATAATATTGTTATAATATTAAAATGAAAAATAAATCATTACATAACCTTACCGTTTGTTTTAAGTTCGCATTTACAGACTGGGAAAAAAAAAGACAGACGTATGTCACGGCCTGCTGGAGTATAGTAAACACAGAAAACATTTTAAAGCAATAATGTTGAAGATAGATATTTTAGTTTTTAAAAGTTGCCGTCATTAAACAGAAACCAAGATGGAGATTTCATTGCAACTAATTAGAAATTCGTCTTTCAGGTATGTAATAAACGATCTTCGCACAAAATAATGTACGATACACGAGCGGTATGTTTGTTTTCATGTTCTCGGAAATTAAAAAAGCTCAACTACGTTTCGCTTTTTCAATCTTTTCCTCGAACATGAAAACGTCAACATACCGCTCTTGTAACGCATATTACTATATTGATGTGAGACAATACGTCTGGATAAAGAACGTGAAATTAAAAATTACAGCAAAGCAGAAGTGAATGAGAAAGTTAGGAAGAAAAAATTACGGCGAAGATGAACGAGAAAGGGTAAGCGAAGACCAAGCCAGGCTGAATGGGTTGAGTTAAGTCCACTGTGGCCGGGAGCTGCATTGAAAGACCGAAACGAGTGTGCATACAAGGAGAAAGAAGTAATATGTCATGAGATACAGTGGATGAAACGGGAAGGAAAACGCTTTGAAGCTGGAACCCTGGAGTGGAAATGAAATTTGTTTCAATACACTCCACCGGTATAAAAGTGGAACACTGGAATATAAAGCAAGATTTTACCACTTGGAAATCCATTTTTGTGCATTAGAACCTTAGAGTCAGTCTTGGTATGTGGCGTTAACACAATCTATGTTAACTATATGTGGTTGCTAGGATACGAAATCGTGATAATACTAAAACTGACATAAGCAAATCGCTGTTAAGTTCATTTTGTGTGCATTATTAATTACAATTGAACCTTAGAGTCAGTCTTGTTATGTGGCGTTAACACAGTCTATGTTAACTATATGTGGTTGCTAGGATACGAAATCGTGATAATACTAAAACTGACATAAGCAAATCGCTGTTAAGTTCATTTTATGTGCATTATTAATTACAATTGAACCTTAGAGTCAGTCTTGTTATGTGGCGTTAACACAGTCTATGTTAACTATATGTGGTTGCTAGGATACGAAATCGTGATAATACTAAAACTGACATAAGCAAATCGCTGTTAAGTTCATTTTGTGTGCATTATTAATTACAATTGAACCTTAGAGTCAGTCTTGTTATGTGGCGTTAACACCATCTATGTTAACTATATGTGGTTGCTAGGATACGAAATCGTGATAATACTAAAACTGACATAAGCGAATCGCTGTTAAGTTCATTTTATGTGCATTATTAATTACAATTGAACCTTAGAGTCAGTCTTGTTATGTGGCGTTAACACCATCTATGTTAACTATATGTGGTTGGTAGGATACTAAAACTGACATAAGCAAATCGCTGTTAAGTTCATTTCATAAGTATTATTATTATTATTATTATTATTATTATTATTATTATTATTATTATTATTATTATTATTATTATGTCGACTAAGACAGACAGAAGAAGAAGAAGAAGAATGTAGCGAATGTTACTTCGGAGGTATATAGTAAGTAGTTGTCTGCTTCAGTAAGGGAAGGTATGGAATGAATCGGCAGGTCTGCCCACTGTGACGATGAATTCCCCTTATTAGAGCGACAATTGACGGTGCAACCTGTTGTCACGTGACGGCAATCAATTCACCTGCTCGCTGTTGGAATTTATTGGACATTCCAACTTGTTCGGGCGTTTGTTCCTCTTTGAATCCGTTTTTTTGTTAAAGGATTTTGGGTCTTCTGTCCTAGTGTGGTGTAGTTTGTACTGTTTGTTATAGAGACATCATCTCTACGTCTGAAACAGAATGCGAATTAAAATATCTGGTGAAATACAGGGTGATCCAAAAATGACTAATCTTTTCATGAAGTAACTGAAGTAATTTAATGGCTCCTAGACATGTTAATGATCGAGTGTCTGGTTAAAGTTCAGTCATACATTACGAAATTTTGTTTGTGCGAGATCGTGCGTATTTGCTTGGTTTCCGCACAAAACCAATCCGCGGAAAGTCTAAAATTCCACATTCAGTATTCCCAACCTAACACACATAACAATTTCCCTCTTCTTACCGCTTAAGCGCGACATTCATTTTACTGCTTTAGGCTTTTAACATATTATTTTTAGAGACGTTCAATATAGTAATAATTATAAATTGGAAACTTACCACTGCAATTTCACCTAAATTGCAATGTTAATTATTGTTTTTAAATATTTGCAAAAATTAAGTAAAGTCTACTACTCCACTAAAGTTATTGCATTAAGGAAGCCGTGAAAAAATCAACAAGATTACAGACTCATCATAGACTGGAGAAAAAAAAAAGACAGATGTACATCACTTCCTGCTGGAGTATAGTAAACACAAAAAACATTTGAAAGCAATAATGTTGAAGATAGATATTTTTGTTTTGCAAATTTGCCGTCATTGAACAGAAACCAAGATGGAGATTTCATTGCAACTAATTAGAAATTTCTCTTTCAGGTATGTAATAAACGATCTTCGCACAAAATAATGTACGATACACGAGCGGTATGTTTTCTTTCAATTCTCGGAAATTAAAAAAGCTCAACTACGTTTCGCTTTTTCAAACTTTTCCTCGAACATGAAAACTTCAACATACCGCTCTTGTAACGCATATTACTATTACAGTTTCTGGGGAAATTCGTGCAATTTTTATAATTGCATGCAACGTTTAAATGATTATTGGTTTTATAGGAGCCATAATAGATTAAAATAGTCTTGTAGAAAATACAGTGATGATATTTTTTTTTATTTCCTGTGTTAAGAGAGAACGGAATTGGATTTTTGGTGAAAATGTTTATTTTGAATAACTCTTCTCGGGTTCTCAGCCAGGTGAGTTGGAAATTAGCTTCCAAGTTTTCGTCCCTGAAGAAGATGGCAGAGCTAGCCGTCGAAACTTGGAAGCTAATCTCCAACTCACCTGGCTGAGAACCCGAGAAGAGTTATTCTACATCAAACGCCTGGAAAGCCTCAAGTCATACAATGTTTATTTTGATCTTTTTAAAATTTTTTCCGGTATATTACTTGGTTTTCCCATATTTAGAATGGTATATTATCACATATGACTATTATCAAATTGTAGCCATCTATTTTATTATTTCGATTTTCTGAAAAGGGGTGTACAAGTTTTAATTTTGAATCTCATTATTTAAAAAAAAATTACGACTTCAGGCGGAAAATTATATATTTTTATTTTTTCCGATTTATTCTATCTTTTTTCCTCTATAAAATGGTATATTACATGTGATTGTACTAAAATCAAATCCATGTTTTGTGAGGGGGCCATAAGTGTTAGTTTAACTCTAGTTTCTCCACACAAAAGGCACCTTTTAACAGCGTCTATTTAATGTATAAAAGCTGAAATTCTCTGGATTTGTTTGTTTGGGTGCTTTACATGTACTGGAAGAATGTTTTCGAATTTTGTTAAATTTTTGGAGACGTTACAGGGGGTAATGTAAATCGTTGAAGAAAATATACGAATAGTAAACAAGTTATTTCTCAGTAATAAATAAATTAAAAGAAAACCACTCTTTCAGCATAAAAGCATGTTATGCCTTCATGAATTGTAAAAAAAAATCAGTTGTCTGCCTTCGGCAGTTTTTGAGAAAAAATTCCTTATGCAACACATAACTTAACATTGTCAAGATAGGCAGTTCCGCGCCCCCTTAAGGTTAAATCCTGTAAGTTACAGCACCTCAATCCCGTCAGATATAATAATCGTGAGCTTCTAAGATATTTTTTCCTTAAAATACATTGTTACTAGTGGCTTGTGCAGCAAATGCTGCTAAGTTCATTAGAAGTTCAAATGAATTTTTTTTCAAATTTATTTCCAATGAATACCAGACATTTTGGAAGTTATTTGCTTCCATAATAATGAAACATAGGCCTACCCCTCTGAATGGTTTTCTTCATGCTAAATACTTTTCATTTATCCTATACATCTTCAGTTCTCGAGTTCCAATGCGAAAACGCAAGTAACAATGTCAGAACGATCAGTCGGTTTTACATGTGGGAGTGAAGCAATAGCTATTTCAGGTTATTGTGGATTGTAGGTTAGAGTTATGAAAATATCCTGTCCTCCTCTACCTTCTCACTCTGGCTCTCGTGCCCTCATGTCAGCATGCCCTCGTGTTATCATGCCCTCTGGCCCTCGTGTCCTCTGGCTCTCGTGCCCTCATGTCAGCATGCCCTCGTGTTATCATGCCCTCTGGCCCTCGTGTCCTCTGGCTCTCGTGCCCTCATGTCAGCATGCCCTCGTGTTATCATGCCCTCTGGCCCTCGTGTCCTCTGGCTCTCGTGCCCTCATGTCAGCATGCCCTCGTGTTATCGTGCCCTCTGGCCCTCGTGTCCTCTGGCTCTCGTGCCCTCATGTCAGCATGCCCTCGTGTTATCATGCCCTCTGGCCCTCGTGTCCTCTGGCTCTCGTGCCCTCATGTCAGCATGCCCTCGTGTTATCGTGCCCTCTGGCCCTCGTGTCCTCTGGCTCTCGTGCCCTCATGTCAGCATGCCCTCGTGTTATCATGCCCTCTGGCCCTCGTGTCCTCTGGCTCTCGTGCCCTCATGTCAGCATGCCCTCGTGTTATCGTGCCCTCTGGCCCTCGTGTCCTCTGGCTCTCGTGCCCTCATGTCAGCATGCCCTCGTGTTATCATGCCCTCTGGCCCTCGTGTCCTCTGGCTCTCGTGCCCTCATGTCAGCATGCCCTCGTGTTATCATGCCCTCTGGCCCTCGTGTCCTCTGGCTCTCGTGCCCTCATGTCAGCATGCCCTCGTGTTATCATGCCCTCTGGCCCTCGTGTCCTCTGGCTCTCGTGCCCTCATGTCAGCATGCCCTCGTGTTATCGTGCCCTCATGCCCTCGTGTCCTCATGCCCTCGTGTCCTCATGCCCTCGTGTTATCGTGTCCTCATGCCCTCGTGTTATCGTGCCCTCGTGCCCTCGTGTCCTCATGCCCTCGTGTTATCGTGTCCTCATGCCCTCGTGTTATCGTGCCCTCGTGCCCTCGTGTTATCGTGCCCTCGTGCCCTCGTGTCCTCATGCCCTCGTGTTATCGTGTCCTCATGCCCTCGTGTTATCGTGCCCTCATGCCCTCGTGTTATCGTGTCCTCATGCCCTCGTGTTATCGTGTCCTCATGCCCTCGTGTTATCGTGCCCTCATGCCCTCGTGTTATCGTGCCCTCATGCCCTCGTGTTATCGTGTCCTCATGCCCTCGTGTTATCGTTCCCTCGTGCCCTCGTGTCCTCATGCCCTCGTGTTATCGTGTCCTCATGCCCTCGTGTTATCGTGCCCTCATGCCCTCGTGTTATCGTGCCCTCATGCCCTCGTGTTATCGTGCCCTCATGCCCTCGTGTTATCGTGTCCTCATGCCCTCGTGCCCTCGTGTCCTCATGCCCTCGTGTTATCGTGTCCTCATGCCCTCGTGTTATCGTGTCCTCATGCCCTCGTGTTATCGTGTCCTCATGCCCTCGTGTTATCGTGTCCTCATGCCCTCGTGTTATCGTGCCCTCGTGTTATCGTGTCCTCATGCCCTCGTGTTATCGTGTCCTCGTGCCCTCGTGTCCTCATGCCCTCGTGTTATCGTGCCCTCGTGTTATCGTGTCCTCATGCCCTCGTGTCCTCATGCCCTCGTGTTATCGTGCCCTCGTGCCCTCGTGTTATCGTGTCCTCATGCCCTCGTGTTATCGTGTCCTCATGCCCTCGTGTTATCGTGTCCTCATGCCCTCGTGTTATCGTGTCCTCATGCCCTCGTGTTATCGTGTCCTCATGCCCTCGTGTTATCGTGTCCTCATGCCCTCGTGTTATCGTGCCCTCGTGCCCTCGTGTTATCGTGTCCTCATGCCCTCGTGTTATCGTGTCCTCGTGCCCTCGTGTCCTCATGCCCTCGTGTTATCGTGTCCTCATGCCCTCGTGTTATCGTGCCCTCGTGCCCTCGTGTTATCGTGTCCTCATGCCCTCGTGTCCTCATGCCCTCGTGTTATCGTGCCCTCGTGCCCTCGTGTTATCGTGTCCTCATGCCCTCGTGTTATCGTGTCCTCATGCCCTCGTGTTATCGTGTCCTCATGCCCTCGTGTTATCGTGCCCTCGTGTCCTCATGCCCTCGTGTTATCGTGCCCTCGTGCCCTCGTGTTATCGTGTCCTCATGCCCTCGTGTCCTCATGCCCTCGTGTTATCGTGTCCTCATGCCCTCGTGTTATCGTGCCCTCATGCCCTCGTGTCCTCATGCCCTCGTGTTATCGTGTCCTCATGCCCTCGTGTTATCGTGCCCTCATGCCCTCGTGTCCTCATGCCCTCGTGTTATCGTGCGTCAAAATTACGTACGACAGAAGTTTTAAACAATGGCATTACTTCCTTGTGAGCAGGAAGAAAACCACTGTTTGATCACAGTGTAGAGATATGTTCTCTACACTGTGGTTTGATTTCCACATATCCTACAAGTTTAATACAAGTAGTGTTAAGTTCATAACAATAACCTTAGTATCTCGTTATCATTATATTACTTCTCTTCAAATAATTATCTGCAGTCAGATGGAAAGAAGTTTATGAGATTATACGTTCTCGTGCATAAAATCGAAACTTCACGTTGATGTCGATGTTATAGGCATTTCTAATTTATAGTCTCAACAAATGTTGACGCAACATCCATCGATCGACCACGCTGTTACGTAAGTTTGATAGTTTTCAGTCCGTTACTCAGTATATTATAGAAATGAAGATCTAACATAAAATCTTCTTTCTATGCGTCTACTTACTTAAGGCCCCAAAAGATTTCACTTTCATATCATCAGTATACCATTATGTGTTGCATTGACTATAATAATATTTCATTTTTAATGGTAATAATGTCACCGAACATTCTTAAGTTTTGTAGTTCTTAATATCGAATACACAGCTGCACTCGGAAAACTACAGTCCAAAGAATCAGACTTGTAAATTATTTTTATACGTTATCAAAAAATTACACAAATGAAGATCGACATATTGGTATTATGGTGTGAAAAAATCTGACCCATCTGAACTCTAAGTATGTCAGCAATCCTGTAGGTCATAGCCTTCGTGTAATAGTCTATTGTTTATTGTAGTGTGTGTTTTGTTTTATTCTGAAATGCAATTAATTAGTTATCAAAACTGACGAAAGATGGATTTTGGAAAATAGGAAAATGATGTAGAAAATTGACATTTCACTGAAAACTACTGTTTTTCTGAAAAACTTTGGGTTCTAAGCTTCAAAATGAGGGGTCATTTATTAAAATCCGTTCAGTCGTTTTCCCGTAATTTCCATTACCAGTTCAAATTATATACAGGGTGTATCTAAATTGCTGTCAGATATTTCGGAGACGTGTTCTTAACATCAAAACAATTTAAAAAGTTAATAAGAACATGGGTCTGAAAACCATTCGTTAGGGAGTTATTAAAGGATTTGTCCCTTCATTGACCCTGATTGTTTGGTAGTTTTTTCTTTGTTTGTGTTTTGTAGAGCAAAGAAATCAGAAGAAAATGTATTATGTGAGTGAACAGAAAGAAATGATTTTCATCATTTAATTGAAGATGTGCTTCTGGACGTCATCCAACGAATGTGTTTTAACACGATGCTGCTCCAGCTCATTTCAGTCTGATAGTTCGTAATTTTTTTAATGATCGATTTTCCCAAAGATGTATTGGTCGAAGGGGATTCATTGCATGGCCTGCTCGATCGCCTGATTTGAATCCAATGGATTTCTTCGTCTGGGGAAATTTAAAGTCCCTGGTTTATGCGACTCCTGTACTTAATGTTGATATTCTGAGAGCGTATCCAAACTGGATTTCACGAAATACGAAACACTCCAGAAATTTTCAACAGAGCACGCCAGAGCATGTAACGCAGGTTTAGGGGACACATCGAAGCAGGAGGAAGCCACTTCGAGCAATTTTTGTAACATTAAATTTTGTCTTGTAACTCTGAAATAAATTATTTTGAGACCAATATTCATATGAACCTTTTGTAATGTTTTGGTGATAGGAACACGTCCCCGAAATATTTGACACCAATTTAGATACACCCTGTATATAGATTATTGGAGAAAAATGGGAGTATAAGGGTACAGTACATCAGTTATTCATAGATTTAAAAAAGGCGTATGACTCGGTTAAGAGAGAAGTTTTATATAATATTCTTATTGAATTTGGTATTCCCAAGAAACTAGTTCGATTAATTAAAATGTGTCTTAGTGAAACTTACAGCAAAGTCCGTATAGGCCAGTTTCTATCTGATGCTTTTCCAATTCACTGCGGGCTAAAGCAGGGAGATGCACTATCACCTTTACTTTTTAACTTTGCTCTAGAATATGCCATTAGGAAAGTTCAGGATAACACAGATGGTTTGAAATTGAACGGGTTACATCAGCTGCTTGTCTATGCGGATGACGTGAATATGTTAGGAGAAAATCGACAAACGATTAGGGAAAACGCGGAAATTCTAGTTGAAGCAAGTAAAGAGATAGGGTTGGAAGTAAATCCCGAAAAGACTAAGTATATGATTATGTCTCGTGACCAGAATATTGTACGAAATGGAACTATAAAAATTGGAGATTTATCCTTTGAAGAGGTGAAAAAATTCAAATATCTTGGAGCAACAGTAACAAATATAAATGACACTCGGGAGGAAATTAAACGCAGAATAAATATGGGAAATGCCTGTTATTATTCCGTTCAGAAGCTTTTGTCATCTAGTCTGCTGTCAACAAATCTGAAAGTTAGAATTTATAAAACAGTTATATTACCGGTTGTTCTGTATGGTTGTGAAACATGGACTCTCACTTTGAGAGAGGAACAGAGATTAAGGGTGTTTGAGAATAAGGTTCTTAGGAAAATATTTGGGGCTAAGAGGGATGAAGTTACAGGAGAATGGAGAAAGTTACACAACGCAGAGCTGCACGCATTGTATACTTCACCTGACATAATTATGAACATAAAATCCAGACGTTTGAGATGGGCATGACATGTAGCACGTATGGGCGATTCCAGAAATGCATATAGAGTGTTAGTTGGGAGGCCGGAGGGAAAAGACCTTTGGGGAGGCCGAGACGTAGGTGAGAAGATAATATTTAAAATGGATTTGAGGGAGGTGGGATATGATGGTAGAGACTGGATTAATCTTGCTCAGGATAGGGACCAATGGCGGGCTTATGTGAGGGCGGTAATGAACCTCCAGGTTCCTTAAAAGCCAGTAAGTAAGTATATAGATTATCTGCTAGTCTTAGCATAGATAGAATCTTAACCTTCTGAAATATTTGCAGTTGTCACCATAGCAACCGTGGCCTCCTGAAATACTCTTATATGTTGTGGCGAGCTGAAATAGGTCCTCTGCCTCCTGGATTACGTCCGTGTTGAACTGACAGCTACTCGTACATCCGTCACTATAGCAACCCGCTGACGTGTGCGTTGTTTTGGGCTGCTCTCTATTCATACGCTGGGACCAGGCTGCGCTGTTGGGAACTTTTAATTCTAATTTCTGCTATTTTCTATGAATAAATAAAGAGATCGCGGGACGTTTTCCTCTTAACCAGATGCGAATTTAAACCGCGCCAAATTGGAATTCATTTCTAGTTGCTAAATTTCCGAATGAGCGCGGTGCCCGCCGGTCTGTGGTCTGTCACATCCGCTTCCCATTGGTGTAGGACTGTAACGAACGCACATTTTTTAACCTCTATCACGGCGTGCTTCCCCTTTTATTCCAGCTATCCGATTTATCGGAAATTTAAAAAAAAAAAATATGCATTGCTTTTCAGAATCACACTGAACATGTGCGATACAAGGGACTCATTTTGGCAAACAAACGAATGTCGTGTGGCGAATATTTCAGAGGTTTTCTAGTCTTCTTTTTCGAAATTCGCACAATAATCTACAGGGTGGGTCATAAGTCGCTTTCCCCAAAATTCCTTCCTAGGTTTCATATTTATACACATACTAGTGGCTTGTGCAGCAAATGCTACAAACTAACTTCATTACAGTTCAAATTAAAATTTTTCAAATTTATTTCCAACTAGCCGTACCCGTGCGCTCCGCTGCACCCGTTAGAAATATATATAAACTAATTACACAATTAAAATAGGACGTTTGATCCAGGGAACATTCGTGTTTGATAGAAGAATAATGTGTTACTTAATTTAAATTGTATTTAAATAATTAAAATGCGATCATTTTGGTCCAGAGACACTCATTTGGTGCAATGACAATTCCTTTAACATGTTTGTTATTTGTAGTTTAATGAATGTACAAAATAGCCTATCAAGTTTTCTGTGCATAAGAAGCTATTTTAATCTTACCTGTCCTCGATTCACTCAGAAGTTACTGTAATAACATTATAGCATTATGTCCATCTAGAGAAACTACACTTCCAATGATGAAATAATAATTAATTATACAAATCGGTTAATTTAGCATCCGATATTACTTCATACAAACACAGAAACATTCTCTGTAGGCTATGTTTAATGTCTTTCGATTGTTGCTGTCCAAGGCCCCTTATAGACGAAGTCATTTGTTTTTTATTTCATTGCACCGCCTTAGATGGCGTTATTTTAATTTTAAAACTCATTTATCTCATGAAATATCAGTCCTAGAAAACTTTTGCAAATAGTAAAACTTATCGGAAATCATTTTTAAAGGAACTTTTGTGATGTAACATTTTTTTAGAAAAATCAATAATAAGCGAGATATTTCGATTTATTTAATTCAGGCCCCCTTATAACCCCCCTTTCAAATAAAGTATTTTGAATGCAATATAGCCTAAAATCTAAGTTACAACGAACTTAATTTATATTACAATTTTCATATAAATCGGTTCAGCCATTATCGCGTGAAAAGGTAACAGACAGACAGACAGACATACAAACAAAAATTTCAAAAAAGCGATTTTCGTTTTCAGGGTGGTTAATTATATATGTTAGGACCAATTATTGTTGGAAAATCGAAAATTACCAGAAAAATTTCGGCTACAGATTTATTATTAGTATAGATGAAGAATATCAGACATTTTGGAAGTCCCTATCCTAAGCAAGATTAATCCAGTCTCTACCATCATATCCCACCTACGTCTGCCTCCCTCAAGGTCTTTTCCCTTCAGGTCTTCCAATTAACACTCTATACCATTTCTAGTTTAACCCATACGTGCTACATGCCCTGCCCATCTCAAATGTCTGGATTTAATGTTCCTAATTATGTTAGGTGAAGAATACAATGCGTGCAGTTCTGTGTTGTGTAACTTTCTCCATTCTCCTGTAACTTCATCACTCTTAGCCCCAAATATTTTCCTAAGCATCTTATTTTCGAACACCCTTAATCTCTGTTCCTCTCTCAAAGTGAAAATCCAAGTTTCACAACCATAAAGAACAACCGGTAGCATAACTGTTTTGTAAATTCTAACTTTCAGCTTTAAATATCTTTACCATACCGCCATTAAATATATGTAAATATTCATACCACTTGACTAATAACTATAAAAATATTTTACTTTAATAACAATATTGTTATCTTACGTAAGTTTTGTATAGACTACTATATAGCCGTCACTCGGTAAATATTAGAGCAATGAAGATCTAACTTCAGATATTCTCTACTCCTACTTATATAACCCAAAAGTTTCGTGCTCATATCATCAATAAAGCATTAATCTGTATAACTGGTGACAAATACATCATGGCATTCACAATAATAATATTTCATTTTTAATGGTAATAATGTCATCAAACATTCTTAAGTTTTGTAGTTTTTAATTTCCAATACACAGACAGCTGTACCCAGAAAATTACACACCACAGAATCTTCTTTTTAATAAGTCTTGAAGGTTTTAATAACCAATATTATGGGTACAGAAACGTTCAGAAAAAGTTACACAGATGAAGCTCGAAATATTGGCATTATATCAGCCATCTGAACTCTAAATATGTCAGCAATCCTGCAGGTCATAGCCTTCGTGTGATATTGTTTATTGTAGTGTGTTTGTGTTTTGTTTTGTATTATTATGAAAGGGCCTTTATCTATTTCTCAAAACTGACGACAGATGGATTTTGGAAAATAGGAAAATGATGTTCGTGCGTCAATTGTTTTTGCAATGTCATGTCTTGTTATTGTTTTGTTTTATTGTAAATTGACTGTAATGTTTGGGGAAAGCGACTTTTAACCCACCCTGTATATTAAGGGTGTCATTGTTTATTTTTAAGGGTGGATGATGAAGATCTCAGCTATCAGGGTGGTGTAAGGCCTCCCCGGAAAAAAAAATTCAGAAATCTGACCTTGTGGAAGGAATTTCAGAACATTTGAAGTTACTATTATTTTCTTTTAAGTTTATTTATGTGTACGCACTTTAACATCTGTGGTCATATCGCGTGTTTAGGATCTGTATGTCTACCTAAAGGCCGTGTTTACTCTTGTTGAGTACCGTCCTACAGTGTGTGTCGTAGATGGCTTGTGTTCATGCAGCTGATTATACTAGATCTTGATTAAACCATGAAAAACTCCGGTCAGTTTGGTCGATCACGTGGTTTGAACACGGGACATCCCGAATGCCATCCTCAAACGCTACCGCCTCAGCTAACTCCCTTGGTTACAAAGTAGTTAATATGATACAATTATTTAAGAGTTTCATGTACTAGTTTTCGCATGTATTTATTAATTTTACTTATTGAAAATTTATTTATTATTTGTATTTATTTCACTTTTTATTACATATTTATTTTACTTATATACTTACATATTTATTTATTTTTATCAACTATTTATTTATTTTCCTTATTTGTTTATGAATTTATTTATTTACGTGTTTACTTATTATGTATTTCACTTATTTATTTACGTATTTATTTATTTTACGTATTTATTCATTTTACTTATTTATTTACGTGTTTATTCATTTTACTTACTTATTTACGTATTTCTTTATTTTACCTATTTATTCATTTTACTTATTTGCTTACGTATTTATTTACTCATTTTATTTATTTACGTATTTCTTTATTTTACCTATTTATTCATTTTACTTATTTGCTTACGTATTTATTTACTCATTTTATTTATTTACGTATTTCTTTATTTTACCTATTTATTCATTTTATTTATTTATATATTTATTTATTTATTTACGTATTTATTTAATTACTTTACTTATTTATTTACGTATTTCTTTATTTTACCTATTTATTCATTTTATTTATTTATTTATTTATTTATTTATTTATTTACGTATTTATTTAATTACTTTACTTATTTATTTACGTATTTCTTTATTTTACCTATTTATTCATTTATTTATTTATTTATTTATTTACGTATTTATTTAATTACTTTACTTATTTATTTACGTGTTTATTCATTTTACTTATTTATTGACGTATTTCTTTATTTTACCTATTTATTCATGTTATTTATTAACGTATTTATTAATTTAGCTATTTATTCATTTTACTTATTTATTTACATATTCATTTATTTACTTTACTTATTTATTTACGTGTTTATTAATTTTACTTATTTATTTACGTATTTATTTATTCACTTTACTTATTTATTTACGTGTTTATTAATTTTACTTATTTATTTACGTGTTTATTAATTTTACTTATTTATTTACGTATTTATTCATTTTACTTATTTGCTTACGTATTTATTTATTCATTTTATTTATTTACGTATTTATTAATTTAGCTATTTATTCATTTTACTTATTTATTTACATATTCATTTATTTACTTTACTTATTTATTTACGTGTTTATTAATTTTACTTATTTATTTACGTATTTATTCATTTTACTTATTTGCTTACGTATTTATTTATTCATTTTATTTATTTACGTATTTATTAATTTAGCTATTTATTCATTTTACTTATTTATTTACATATTCATTTATTTACTTTACTTATTTATTTACGTGTTTATTCATTTTACTTATTTATTTACGCATTTATTCACTTCACTTATTTATTTACGTATTTATTTATTTATTTACATATATATTTATTTCGCGCTTTGTGTAAAGTTCAGTGAAGAGTGTAGATAGATATGCCAGGTGATCGCAAGAGGCCAGTTTCGATGTTCCCTGTTTCCGTGCCAGAGGCCTGTGCTATGCGACGCAATTAGCACCGATAACGCATAATAAGAAGGGTCTGGTTCACAGTTGTGCGAGGGGGCCGGTCAATACGGAAACACAGCAACAGTAGGCCTACGGGACACGGAGCAGCGACTGCGCATCCCTCACGAGATGCCGCGTACCGGGTGTGCCAGGGATTCCTATCCATTCGAGTTTACTAATTACATCTGAACCTTACGTTCTACGGTTGAGTCAGTTGTGTTGTCTTTGTCACATTATATGCTGACTGTCGCTATTAAGTTCATTTTATGTGCATTATTAATTACAATTGAACCTTAGAGTCAGTCTTGTTATGTGGCGTTAACACAATCTATGTTAACTATATGTGGTTGCTAGGATACGAAATAGTGATAATACTAAAACTGACATAAGCAAATCGCTGTTAAGTTCATTTTATGTGCATTATTAATTACAATTGAACCTTAGAGTCAGTCTTGTTATGTGGCGTTAACACAATCTATGTTAACTATATGTGGTTGCTAGGATACGAAATCGTGATAATACTAAAACTGACATAAGCAAATCGCTGTTAAGTTCATTTTATGTGCATTATTAATTACAGTTGAACCTTAGAGTCAGTCTTGTTATGTGGCGTTAACACAATCTATGTTAACTATATGTGGTTGCTAGGATACGAAATCGTGATAATACTAAAACTGACAAAAGCAAATCGCTGTTAAGTTCATTTTATGTGCATTATTAATTACAATTGAACCTTAGAGTCAGTCTTATGTGGCGTTAACACAATCTATGTTAACTATATGTGGTTGCTAGGATACGAAATCGTGATAATACTGAAACTGACATAAGCAAATCGCTGTTAAGTTCATTTTATGTGCATTATTAATTACAATTGAACCTTAGAGTCAGTCTTGTTATGTGGCGTTAACACAATCTATGTTAACTATATGTGGTTGCTAGGATACGAAATCGTGATAATACTAAAACTGACATAAGCAAATCGCTGTTAAGTTCATTTTATGTGCATTATTAATTACAGTTGAACCTTAGAGTCAGTCTTGTTATGTGGCGTTAACACAATCTATGTTAACTATATGTGGTTGCTAGGATACGAAATCGTGATAATACTAAAACTGACATAAGCAAATCGCTGTTAAGTTCATTTTATGTGCATTATTAATTACAGTTGAACCTTACAGTCAGTCTTGTTATGTGGCGTTAACACAATCTATGTTAACTATATGTGGTTGCTAGGATACGAAATCGTGATAATACTAAAACTGACATAAGCAAATCGCTGTTAAGTTCATTTTATGTGCATTATTAATTACAGTTGAACCTTACAGTCAGTCTTGTTATGTGGCGTTAACACAATCTATGTTAACTATATGTGGTTGCTAGGATACGAAATCGTGATAATACTAAAACTGACATAAGCAAATCGCTGTTAAGTTCATTTTATGTGCATTATTAATTACAATTGAACCTTAGAGTTAGTCTTTGTTATGTGGCGTTAACACAATCTATGTTAACTATATGTGGTTGCTAGGATACGAAATCGTGATAATTGTAAAAGTGACATAAGTACTTACATATCCATATCGCGTATGCCGCTATTTATGCTGTTTATTTCTCAGTGTGCGGGGTGTAATGGGGCGTGTGATGTGGCAGTTAAACTCATTAGGTCCCTATTTTCCAATCAGTGACTGTGTGGTTTTATTTAACCGCCCTCAGCTTTTATTCCTCTCGGTGCTATCTGGATTGCAACACAATGGTCCGCCTGACCGGATAGTGGAGCCCGCCCGACACTGGTGTTGTGCGCGTTGTCTTCCTTCTCGTTTATGGTTGTTAAGTTAAGGCTGGTTCATAATAAACCGGGAACGAGAACCAGAATGAAAACAAGAAGCAGAGGACGTGAATATGAAAATTTTTGATTCACAATAAATCGTGAACGTAGAGACTATGCATATCGATATGCATGTCCATAACGATATGTAAAGTCGATATTACGCATTCTGATGTTATTTGTGTATAATTGACCAATGGCGTTCTCTCATGAGTACAAGGCAGCCAACATAAACACAGGTTAACCAACTTCGAAATTTCAACTGAAACATTTCATTAGGTACGGTACTATAAATATGCCCATGCATCTTTATTATCACAACCTATTTTAAGTCTACCATAACGTAAAATAATTAGAGAAGAAATATTTGTAACAGAACGAAAATGAACACAACAGTAGTTATTGAATTGAAGCTTGAATATGTAGTGTGTAATACAACCAATCTATACTAATAATAAATCTGTAGCCGAAATTTTTCTGGTAATTTTCGATTTTCCAAATATAATTGGTCCTAACATATATAATTAACCACCCTGAAACCGAAAATCACTTTTTTTTATTTTTGTTTGTTTGTATGTCTGTCTGTCTGTCTGTATGTATGTTTGTTACCTTTTCACGCGATAATGGCTGAACGGATTTCGATGAAAATTGGAATATAAATTAAGTTCTTTGTAACTTAGATTATAGGCTATATGGCATTCAAAATACATTATTTGAAAGGGGGGTTATAAGGGGGCCTGAATTAAATAAATCGAAATATCTCGCTTATTATTGATTCTTATGAAAAATGTTACATAACAAAAATTTCTTTAAAAATCATTTCCGATGAGTTTTATTCTTTGAAAAATTTTGATAGGACTGATATTTAATGAAATAAATGAGTTTTAAAATTAAAATAACTGCCATCTAAGGACGTGTAATGAATTAAAAAACAAATGACTTCGTCTATAAGGGGCCTTGGACAGCAACAATCGAAAGCTATGAAAGATAGCCTACAGATAATGTTTCTGCGTTTCTATGAAGTAATATCGGAAGCTAAATTAACCGATTTGTATAATTAATTATTATTTCACCATTGGAAAGTGTAGTTTCTCTAGATGGACATAATGCTATAATGTTATTACAGTAACTTCTGAGTGAATCGAGGACAGGTAAGATTAAAATAGCTTCTTATACACAGAAAACTTGATAGGCTATTCTGTACATTCGTTTCCTGTATTTCCTAAACTAATTTTTATGACCACATGAGTGGTCTCTGGATCAAAATGATCGCATTTTAATTTTTTAATTAAATTTAAATTAAATAACATAATAAACGATTTATCCTTCTATCAAACACGAATGTTCCCTGGATCAAATGTCCTATTTTAATTATGTAATTATTTGATATTTATTTCTAACGGGTGCAGCGGAGCACACGGGTACGGCTAGTACAGTAATAAAATATGATTCACTTACGATCGGTGTTCAAAGATGCAGCTATTGAAAGCCACGTATTCTCCTTCATTTTTTCATCTTTATACGAGGCTCGCCGCTTATCGTAAACGTGAGGATTTTCCTCAACACTCAATATTAGAATCTCATCAAATAAAACTTGCTCCATGATACACAGCACAGAACAAAATAATGCATAGGTTACGTCACGGTCTTCTTGCTACAAAATATACGACGACAAAATAGCTTTTAGATGGCATTAGAATGAATCTAGTGGGCTGTGATCGGAAACGTGAACGCCAAAGTTGAAACTTGGCCAACTCTCCGTTCCCGATCTCGGGCTCCGGCAAGCTTTTCGTTAATTGTGAATGCTCACATTTAAATGTAGGCTACACATTTTAACAATTTTGCCGTTTTCGTTTTCGTTCCGATTCTCGTTTCCGGTTTATTGTGAACCAGCCTTTAAAGTCTGATGTTCTCTTGTTTTACAAATTGTCAAAGCCTGCTGATATCTAAACATGGCCCACGGATTAAGTTATTTGTTCATTGTTTTTATACATAGGGATTTTAAGAATGCCAAAAGAAAGCTATGTCGTATATCCAGACAAAGACACATTCACACACGATGGCCCAAATAATGTGTTACAAGTTAGTGTCTCTTATGTGATTCGATAAAACTAAAAGTTGGTTTTTGTAAACTCATTAGAACAGGGAGTCTTTGAAATTGCGTCATGGATGACCCCAGTCATGGAGGAGATAGGTTTAGTTCAGTGGCGGTTCCTCGGGGGAGGGAAGGGAGGAACGTCCTCCTCACATTTTTCTTCTTTTGAAAGTAAATACCAAATAAAATATGTGCCTTGAAATTCGAGGAAGATTCGATAATTTTTAAGTTCACAGCTATAAGAAAACCTCGGTTGATCGAGTTTTAAACGACGCGTATTCATGTGTTGCTAGAAAACTGTGAGAAAGATGCGAGATTGTCTGTGTGGAGGAAAGTCAATCCTTTCCTCCTCTACTGCAGTTAACACACACAGACAACGGCGCGCTAGCGGCCAGAGAACGAAGCAGAGTTTTAAAGCAAGTAAATGAACGGAGAGGGAGGAGATCCTCCTCTGAATCAGCGCATGGGCGGGAAGTAGAAACCGACTGGCCGTGCAGCAAGCTTGCTACCGCTGCCACCTAACGATGTTGCATTCAACCAGACTATAACACATCTAGGAGAAGACACAACAAAAACAGTTTTAACGCAACGCTATGAAAGACAGCATATAATTTTTTTTTTTAAGTTATAAATCAAAATATATTATTCACTGCACTTTATATAGGCTGCTATTCATGGTTTGAAACTTTCCAGGATATCTGAAAGTTGAAGTTGGATTTATATAAAACAAAGAAGAAGTAGTTCTACGCTAGTATCGCAGATCTTTTTGGCCCCTGAAATTCACATCCATTCATTGTCTATTAGAGAGGACAACAGCCAAGTTGTCAGTTTTGTACAAATATATTTGAAATTGAAGGTACTGCAAAGTACATTATTTTTAACATAAAAAAATTAATCGGCCACGGGCAGCTTTGAACAATAATGATAGTATGATTTTACAAGAACTGACATTCTTCAAAAGCATGTGATACTGAAATCGTAAAATGTACATGTGGCAACACAGACCACGTGGGTGGGTGCAGTGTTCTCGCTTTCCTAACAGATTATTTCCCATTTCCATTTCCGAAAAACTGTTCCGGTTACGAGTTAGTAGCTGGTCTCTTCCAACACGTGTGATGCTGTAGTGTGCTCGAAAAATGCTGCGAGGTTGTGAATTTCCTTGTAATTGTTAATTTGTGCAATTATTCGACAATGAATGGAAGTGAAAACTTCTGGACAATTTAGGAAACTCAGTTTACAAGAACAGATTATTGCTATACAGAAGGGAAGGCCAACCCCAACACTACCTGGTCTTACATGTATGCATGTAGGCTAATTTGTAGCATGTTTCATTCGAGAAGGTGTCATTTCGTGCCGTTAACTTCTTTCCTCCTCTTAAGAAATATGCAGGAGCCGCCACTGGTTTAATTGAATGATGCATGTTGCTATTCATACCCGATTCGTGTGTATTCGTAGGTGAGCCGCCGATGCAGTGTTGCCAATCTACGCAGACGTTCAGCCTAATTTTGTAATTAGAAAGTGCAATAGGGTTTTTAATTTATTATACTGCCCCTTTCAATCTGAACAGTTATAATAATGATAATAATAATAATAATAATAATAATAATAATAATAATAATAATAATCGACACCTCTGGAGTAACGGTTAGCACGTCTAGCCGCGAAACCAGGTGGCCCGGGTTCGATTCCCGTCGGGGCAAGTTATCTGCTTGAGGTTTTTTCGGGGTTTTCCCTCAAGCCAATATGAGCAAATGCTGGGTAACTTTCGGTGTTGGACCCCGGACTCATTTCACCGGCATTATCACCTTCATCTCATTCAGACGCTAAATAACCTAAGATGTTGATAAAGCGTCGTAAAATAACCTACTAAAATAAAATAAAAATAATAATAATATCAACAACAACAACAATAATAATAATAATAATGGCTTTATTTAACCTGGCAGAGTTAAGGCCGTAAGGCCTTCTCTTACACTCAACCAGGATTAAAATTTGCTTACACAGTTGAGCATAAAACTGGATCGGAATTAAGTAATTACATACTGATACAATTTAGGTACATAAAAATTTACCTCATAAAATAAAAATGAACATAGTGGAATACATATTAATGTTGTTGGAATCAAATACGAATCACATAAAAACAGAAGCCGATAATTCAATAAAAAATTGTATACAGTAAAAATAAAAATAGATACATTAGTATACATACTAGTATTAGATTACAATTAAGTAGGATTTAGCCTACATAATTAAACCAGAAACCGACAATTGAATAAAATGTACACAAAAAATTGATTAATAATAAAAAAAACAACACAGTGGGATAGATATTGGCGTTAAGTGATAAATAAACACGATTTACATGATTACACAATAAAAATAAGAAATAAAAAAGTAAAAATAAATACAGTGGAACATATTCCATTAAATATCTGCAACGCGTTAGGTCTGGCAACTCATCATAAGATATTTTTCTAATTTACATTTAAAGGAAATTAAAGTTCGGCAGCCCTTGACTTCAGGCGGCAGAGAATTCCAGTGACGAGAAGTAGCAACAGTGAAAGATGAAGAAAAAGAGTTGATGTGTGGAGTGGTTATACGGGGTGACCCACTAGCCACTATCCATTATTGAACTTGGATTATATTTTAAATATTCCCATGGATTTCAAATTACCCGCCTTTCACTTTCATCTGACAATTAGTTACTAATGTAAACACAAGAGTGCATTGCTACATTATCAGTCAATTGGCTGTGATTATCTAATTATCTACTTCAGTTTTGTGTGTGAAATTGTAGTGTACTTTGTAAATTTGTAGTGTTTTTTGTAACGCAGTTTTACTCCTGGTTGAATGTTAGAGAAGGCCGTGTGGCCTTAAGTCTGCCAGGTTAAATAAATCATTATTATTATTATTATTATTATTATTATTATTATTATTATTATTATCATCATCATCATCATCATCGTTATTCTATGTTATTCTGTCGTGACATTTTTCTAATTAAGCCTGTCGTGACGGTGTAGGGCAGCCGTGGCGAAAATGTGATCGTGCGCCGAGCCACTGTGTAATCTGCAACATGCATAGCACCCATGGAGGCAGACGGACACCCGAAGGGGAAGTGAAGCAACTGTCTGACTTATTAACGGATTTTCATTTTCCTTACGTCAAGTACTTAATAGTAATATGCATTACAAGAGCGGTATGTTGAAGTTTTCATGTTCGAGGAAAAGTTTGAAAAAGTGAAACGTACTTGAGCTTTTTTTAATTTCCGAGAATTGAAAGAAAACGTACCGCTCGTGTTTCGTACATTATTTTGTGCGAAGATCGTTTATTACATACCTGAAAGAGGAATTTCTAATCAGTTGCAATGAAATCTCCATCTTGGTTTCTGTTCAATGACCGAAAATTTGCAAAACAAAAATATCTATCTTCAACATTGTTGCTTTAAAATGTTTTCTGTGTTTACTATACTCTAGCAGGCCGTGATATACGTCTGTATTTTTTTTCCCCCAGTCTATGATGAGTCTGGAATCTTGTTGATTTTTTCACGGCTTCCTCAATGTTACTTGCATCACGAATGCAGTAACTTTAGTGGGGTTGTAGAGTTTACTTATTTTTGCAAATATTTAAAAACAATAATTAACAGTGCAATTTAGGTGAAATTGCAGTGGTAAGTTTCCAATTTATAATTATTACTATGTTAAACGTCTCTAAAAATAATATGTTAAAAGCCTAAAGCAGTAAAATGAATATGTCACTTAAGCGGTAAGAAGAGGGAAATTGTTATGTGTGTTAGGTTGGGAATACTGAATGTGGAATTTTAGACTTTCCGCGGATTGGTTTTGTGCGGAAACCAAGCAAATACGCACGATCTCGCACAAATATAATTTTATACAGTACAAGGCTACAAACTAATGTTTAGTATGTGTAACGAAGAAAGAAATGAACAAGAAAACATAGGACACATTATCACAACCTAAAATTAACTGTCTTCAGAATGTCTCTGCGACAAAGTTTCAAAATCAGGAATTATGTCACTTACTGCCAGTCGTAGTTGATCACGAAGGTATTTGTCTGTCTGTCGTGATCTAAATTTGGTTTTTATTTTGTTCATTGTTGAAAATATTTTTTTCACAAACGTAAGTTGTAGCGAACATGGCTTCAACAGAGCAAGCGATAGAACGAAGCTTCGGGTATTTATTTTTTGGCAAAGATTTGAAAGTTCAACATTTGTCAAGTCCTTACATCTAGCTTTCATTTGACATCATATTGTAAATCAGTGAGTTTAAATTGAAGAGCATTATTCGTACATCTGATGAAAAATGATCCACGTACAGAAGTAATAATAATAATAATAATAATAATAATAATAATAATACTTAACCTCTTAATGTTTCATCAGTAAGTAACATGTAGTATAATGCCGTTTTATGTTATACAACCGTTTTCCTCGTAATACTTGTGAACAAATCATACATTTAATATTTTCATCATATTGACAGCAAAAAAATGCGTCCTCCCATCCTACTTGGAACTTTCGTATTTGTAGAGGTACATGGTTTCGAGAGAGACATTGCGACGATACGCCACTCGCAGGTCACAGACAAATACAAATGGAACGGAGTTTGACTCCAGTGAGTGATAGGGTGGGGGTTGGAGGAGGTAGGAAGTGAGAGAAATGCATAGCTATCATTACGAGCCACAATGTGCTCGCGAGTCACATTTTCGCCACGGCTGGTGTACGGAATTGGTGGCCCAACAGTCGTCCGTTAGCAGCGCTACTGACGCCCGTTCGCAGCGCCACTAAAAGTGGCGTGGTCTGAAGGGACACTAAAGTAAACGCAAACACTAAAAACCTAACTTTCCGACACTTTTTTTTCTATTTACAGAAAACCGCACAAAATGCAGTTAGTTTCTTTCACGACTCACCAATTCAAGTGTTTTCACAGGTCCTGCTTCCTCTTAATGAGTGTTAACATGGTACAGGCCCTTCTGTTATTGTCGTTTGTTTTGTTTCAGCATTCTGTTCGCCGACATCGTCGGCTTCACAGTGCTGGCGTCCCAGTGCACGGCCCAGGAGCTTGTCAGGCTACTCAACGAATTGTTCGGCCGTTTTGATCAACTTGCAAACGTAAGTTCCTGACATGTACTAAAATAACCCAGCATCAGAATGGCTTCATATCTGACCATTGTCTTTAGCGCAACACAGATAAATGGGCGAGAAAGAGGCTCGATCGAAAGACATTCGGTCTCGTCTCGCAGATACAGGGTGATTCACGAGGATTTACCGTCACTTACGGACCTTATTTCCGAACACATTCTGAGCAAAATGTGTCATATAAACATTTATGCTCGACCATGCCGAAATGTAGTAATTATACACCTGGTAGCAGCCCTTTAATGGACCTCATTAAAGTACACCTATTCATTAAAGTTCAGGTATTCCACCAATCAGAAAACACCATTATAGCGCAAGTATCGATTATTCTCGGATATGTAATCGAGAGACAACTAGCGAAACGTCACGGAGGCTGGAAATCCAATACTGTCGCAGAAGGTTATGTTCTATTGCTATAATAATTAGCGTTAATTGTAAATAATATTCAAATAAATTCAATTTGTCATCTCGTTTTTCAATTCTAAATCAATTTCCAGGTTATATAAAGACTAATGTTCATGTTATTCTCTAGATTATATCAAGGTCAATGACATTCGTGTTTCGGAAAAAATCAATAGTTTCGCGTCTGCGCACATCTCACAATTCAGGTCAGTTCCGCTCCTCACTTACATAACCATAACATGAATACTTATGAATAATTTCAAGTTAGAAATATGGTCGATCATAAAAAGTCGTATGAAACTTGCCTATAATGGTAATTAAGACGCTCGTATGAAAATTATGAAACGAGCGCAAGCGAGTTTCATAAACAAACATACTCGCGTCTTAATTACTACCACTATAGGCTCGTTGCATAATGTACTATTATCCTAATCTCATTATTTTCAGAGTTACACTAGTTTGAAGTTGTTAGTAAAATACTTTTTTCTTTAGTTTTAAGGGTAAAAAATATTACAAATAGAGAATGAACTATTCAGAAGTGTCATTTCTTTAACTGGCTAGTGTTATGAAGCTAAAAATGTGTTGTTAATTGCTTTGTACTGATTTTGTTTTCTTCAATGTTGAACTAAAATGACATCATTCTTACGCACTTATCACAAAAATTATTACAAATCATACGACTTTAGGAACTTGATTCTTTACAGGTTAATTATGCATCCTGATGTAGATGAATTTACAAGAGTGGCGTGATTTGTAACAATTGAAGGGTACACGGGAATAACGATCAAGGTCCATTTTAGAAAGTTTCGAGAAAAACTAATTTTAAAGTTCAAGCACTTAATACTTTGTTATGTGTGTATTTAATAGAAATTGACGCAGTGCAATGTCAAGAACGATGATTTCTTATTACTAGCTAGACCACATGATAGTACTTCCTTTCCACTATAAGATGGCATTATTAACTCAATTTCGATTTTTGATGGACCTTGATCGTTTTTCCCGTGTACACTTCAATTGTAGTAATAAATGCGTAAGAAAATGTAATTTTCTAGTTAAAAATTAAAATAAAAAAAAATCTGCGCTAAGCAACTATGGAATTCAGAACACATTTTTAGTTTCAGAATGCTACCTTTAAACAAATGATATTCCTGAAGACTTAATTATTTTCCTGTAATATATTTTGCGCGAGATCGTGCGTATTTGCTTGTTTTCCGCACAGAGCCAATACGCGGTAAGTGTGTAATACCACCTTCAGTATTCCCAACCTAACACACATAACAATTTCCCTCTTCTTACCGCTTAAGCGCGACATTCATTTTACTGCTTTAGGCTTTTAACATATTATTTTTAGAGACGTTTAACATAATAATAATTATAAATTGGAAACTTACCACTGCAATTTCACCTAAATTGCACTGTTAATTATTGTTTTTAAATATTTGCAAAAATTAAGTAAAGTCTACTACTCCACGAAACTTATTGCATTCCTGATACAAGTAACATTAAGGAAGCAGTGAAAAAATCAACAAGATTCCAGATGCCGATGTTATTACTGCAATATGTTATATAAATAATATTGTTAAAATATTAAAATGAAAAATAAATCATTACATAACCTTACCGTTTGTTTTAAGTTCGCATTTATAGACTGGGGGAAAAAAAGACAGACGTATATCACGGCCAGCTGGAGTATAGTAAACACAGAAAACATTTTATAGCAACAAAGTTGAAGAAAGATATTTTGGTGTTCCGAAGTTGCCGTCATTAAACAGAAACCAAGATGGAGATTTCATTGCAACTAATTAGAAATTCGTCTTTCAGGTATGTAATAAACGATCTTCGCACAAAATAATGTACGATACACGAGCGGTATGTTTTCTTTCAATTCTCGGAAATTAAAAAAGCTCAACTACGTTTCGCTTTTTCAATCTTTTCCTCGAACATGAAAACGTCAACATACCGCTCTTGTAACGCATATTACTATTTTTTACCCTTAAAACTAAAGAATTCAAATTAATGTAACTCTGAAAATATTGAGATTGGTAAACATGTTTAAATTATATTTTTTGCTCAGAATGTCGTCGGAAATAACCTCCGTAAGTGACGGTAAATCCTCGTGAATCACCCTGTATTTCTCTGCGTTGAGCCAGCCTTGGCAGCAATTTGCGGAGTCCTGCTGAGTAGGAGTGGCGACCTCCTGCGACAAGACTAAGAAGCTGTCATGTGACGAAGTGGACCGCTTACAGTCCACTAAAAGCCAGGCGTCAAGGAGAAAAATAAAAGCCAGCCTGACTTAAGGACAGACGGGTGAAATTTTAGTCATTTTCAGTAAAAAAAAAAAAAAATCGCATTTCTGTTATTTTAATGAATCGACAGTGTATTATTGGCCGTCACGGTGGTCTAGTGGCTACCGCACTGAACTTATAATCCTATGGACCTCAGTTCGATCCCAGGCGTACCCAGATTTAGAACTTGTACTGGGCAAACCCGCTGTCCAGATATCACAGGTGTTTTCCCCGCGAGCTCCAGTTCCCCTGTGGCACCCCAGAAAATCTCCATCATTATCATCTCGTGTCATCGCGGCTATAGCGTAGACCAGCCTGTTATGTCGCACCCTAGGCAAAGATTTTCGGTAAATTGGTCTGTACAGAGTGAGTAAAAAGTATGGAACAATGCTTGTAACTTTCTTATTTCTAATTTTATGAAGAAACTATGTATACAAAAGTTGTAAGGTATCAAAGAAGGAATATTTTTAACATGTTTTCAAATGCTATGCTTTTCATTTATAAAGGATGTGCTAATGAGTCTGTTTTTTTTAAATGACACCATGTACTTATTTCTCAATTTTTGGATTCTTCGGGTCTCAGTACGTACAAAATCATTTTTTTGCCATTTATAAACTATTGTTTTGTAAAAATTACCTCTTTGAATGACAAAGTATATGTACTGAATGTCCACACCTGTGGAGTAACGGTCAGCGTGTCTGGCCGAGAAACCAGGTGGGCCAGGTTCGAATCCCGGTCGGGGCAAGTTATCTGGTTGAGGTTTTTTCCGGGGTTTTTCCTCAACCCAATATGAGCAAATGCTGGGTAACTTTCGGTG